>JAPDEO010000012.1:0-736042 GCA_027569155.1 Aspergillus haitiensis
TTCTCATCATCTACCGCCGGGGTTGGTAATACTGTACCTTCTCCCTTGGGACGGCCGGTAGCTATTATACCGCGTTCCCGGCCCCCGGGGGGTCATTTATGATTTTTGTGTGTAGATGAGGGCTTGGGAAGGGTTTTTTTTTTTTTTTTTCTCTCTCTCTTCCCCCCCCCCCCCCCCCCTTCAAAACGAATTAAAAAAAAAAAATAAAAAAAAAGGAAAGAAAAGAAAAAATACGGAAAATGAAAAAAACTAACGGTGAAAAAACCAGGTCGACAAATCAGGCACCCCCTGCGCGCAATCCGGTGGTTCAATTCTCCTTGCCACACACGAGATCGCAGGCCAAAACCGAACCGTCTATGGACCGGGTGGTCAGGGAGTCTTCCATGATTGGTCGCGGGGGTTGGTCCTCTACTATCATTATGCGGATACCAGTATTGGGCTGTCCAAGACTCAGTATCAGTTTGGGTGGAATGTGTTGCGGTGGGTGAATGGGTGGCCGGTCGTATAGTTTTTTTTTTTTTTTTTTTTTTTTTTTTCTTCTTTCTTGCATGATTTTTTTCATGCTTTCTTTCTTTCTTTCTGCCTTGGGATAGTGGAGAGGAGGGGTACTTGATTTTTTTTTATATACATATTTGTTTTTTTTTTCTTTTCTACTTTGGTTCATCAGTGGGATTAGAGAGGGATCTGATTGGCTCATTACATAGGCATGTTACGTATATATGTTCAGCATTCATGATGAGATGAATTGGTATGCTTTGTTTTCTTACGTAGAGGAGGTCGATGATAACTAGCTACCGAGGTACTATCTAGATAGTAAGTCGGAGAAGAGGAACCCAAGAAAAAAAAAAATATCATATCACACATTACCATTACTACCATTATTCCATTACCCTATTCCACACTAACCAGCTACAATTAGGTATGTATACCAGGGATATCAAGCATTACCGTCAAGACAATAATGAAAGATGCAAGGCCCTACACGTTGGGCCGGGCTTGCGTGACAGCAAAGAATCCCAATGGTTTCGTGCTAAAGGCCCCATTATAATTCTTCCCATCATTCGAAACCACATAGCTAGGATCCGCGAGCTCCAGATCCACCTCTCTGATAATACTGATCAGCGTCAAAAACGACCATTGCCAAGCGTACCGGGTCCCGAAACACTGGCGCTTGCCGTTCCCGAAGCCCTTCTTGACGCCGGCAGGCAACCGGTCGTATTTCTCTCCCACCATGCGGGAGGGCTGGAAGGCCTCGGGATCCTCAAAGACTGCCGGATCGCGATTGACGTGTGTAAGCAACGCGATGAGTGCCTGGTTTCGCGGGATCTCGTAGTCCCCCCCGGCGAGGAGGACGGGCTCGTTGCCCGGTGATGGGATGGGTTCGATATTGAACCCGGGTGCTGTCGCTGAAAGACGGAGCGTCTCGCGGAGGATCGCCTCGCAGTACGGAAGTTGGGCAAGGTGAGCGTATTCAATGGGACCGGAGCCGACAACGGCGTCCAGTTCCTCGCGCGCGCGTGTGATCTCATCCGGGTTCTTGAGGAGGTAGTAGAGGCCAAAGGATACGAGGTTGGGCGCGGTCGCGCTACCAATGAAGATGTTGATGATCTCGTCGAGCACCTGGCTCTCTGTGAGGGAGCGACCGGTTTCTGGGTCGGTGCCGTGGAGGAGCGCGTGGAGCATATCCTTGGGCTCATCGGGGGTGGTGCTGTCGCGGCGTTTGGCAACAATCTCAGCACCATAGTCCCGCATGACCTTGATGTGAGCATCGTATTTTCGTTGGTGGAAGAGCCAGGTCAAGAACTTAGGACGACCAGTGCGGCGCATAGACTCGGTTGTGGATCCGTCCATAGCGGCAATGAGGGCCGGCTCGGGCCCATCCATGCAATGGATACGCTGGTGGAAGAAGGCCAGCATGTTGGCCGCGTGGTTGGCGCGGTCGAGGTCATTGGTAATATTGACTCGTTGACGCGGGCTAGCTGTCCATTTCCGGATCAGATCACTCGTCGTTTCACGAATTTCGGCAAAGGTCTGCTCGACGGCCTGCGGTGATACTAGAGGAGCCATGATCCGGTGGGCTACACCCCACATCTCGGCCTCGCTGTGGTACGCCGTGAAGAGACTGTCATTGACAGCAGCACGGATCTCGACCACAGGGCCAGTCACGCATTTTCGAAAACGTGTCTCATCGCAGATTTCTTCGAGCAGGGCCGCGCCCGTGACGAAGACGACATCATGGCCGACGATGCTGATCTTGAATATGGGACCTAGAAATGAACGAATGATTAGCGGGAGGTGTGCAAACTACCTTGGAGTAAAGTTTGGTGGTGTGGTGGAGGGTTGGCATTCGAGAAAGCTTACAGCTGGGACCAAAAAACAAGCACCCAGATAAAACTCAAAAACAAAACAAAACAAAAATAAAAATAAAAATAAAAGTCAGCACTCACGGTATTTGCTCGCCAATTTATTAAAGGATCCCCATGGGTTCTTCGAGTTCAAATCAAATAGGTTCCCCAGGATGGGCAACCCCTTCGGTTGAGGAATTGGGTTCGGCATGTTCACGGGTCAGAGAGAAAATAGGGAACAGAAAACCTGGGGTCAAACACAAGCACAAAAAGAATGGACCCGCGACAGCACGACGGCAGCGACAGGTTTTAAACATGTCGACCGCGAATTGCACTGGCATGATTCGTCCGTCCGGGGGGCAGTCAGAAATTCAGCTCAATCTCGATAGTGAGTGGATGGAGCTCCGCTGCTGCTCTGCGGTTGGATGAACGCTTGCGATCGTCGCACAGATCATGGGTTCATCCGCGTCCTTGCGCGCCATTGGAGACGAATGATCGCGTCCCTGGTGGATCCGGCCGTGAAGAAGGGGCTGGCTGGTTGAGGGGGAAGCCTTTGTTTTGCTCTTTTCCTCCGGCATGATTGTGTTGTTAGGTGGTGTGGATGGCTGGGGACGGCTGGCTGCTGTCAGTCAAACTGGGCAGGGCTCCTGCACGATGCCCTAATGAGGAAATATCATCAGTTGCTCAGCGATGATTTGAGTAACAATAATACCAATCCCTTGGTGCTCATTCGTCTGGCGAGCTCTGATGTTCAATAGTCGCCGCAGCCGCAGCGCTAGCGTCTTCGCTTTTCTCTCTTTTTGGTTTCTGGTTTTGCCGAAGGAACGAGGGAAGGAGGAAAATCATTAGATTATATTAACAGAGTGGTATCGACCGACCTGAGAGATGCTTTTTACGCCTGGAGATTTTGAGCTCCTTATGCTGGGTGTCTATCAAAAATCAAACCAAAAAAAAAAAAAAAAAAACACCAAATGATATCAAGCCCAAACCAACCCCCCCAGCCAAAAACAAAGAGAAATCAAATGAAAGAGGGGTAGAAAGAGACAAAAGAACGCCAATGACCCGGGCTCATGACATGGAGATGAGAATAATGATGCAAAAAAGACCCAAAACATTAATGATTAAAGTCGAACATTTGATCGCTTGATTGCAAAATGAAGGATTCATAGCGGAGTCCTCGTCGCTTCGCTCCCGACTCGACGTAAGTTTGATTCCAGACACTCCCATAGCCATCCCAGAGCGACCGCCAATAACAGGCCTCAGCTGCAGGGGTTAAATAGCGCTCACGGAATGTCCGAACACTATTCTCTGCGATATGTTCTGCTGCCGCTGGATCGGCTAACAAGGGCTCGAGTTGATCGGCTAGATCGCTAAAATCGCGTGCGACTTCAACATAATTCTGGTGTGGACCCTCGGAGACTAGTAAATAATGATGGTGTTGGATATACTGCAGTTGATGTGCAACGATGACCGACCGACATGCTTGTCGATATTTTAATGATGCCGAGTACGATCGCCCTGATTCATGTCAGTCATGGATGAAACAAAGTTTCCTTTCTTTAAGGACCCAGATGGAAAAGCAGAGCAAATCATGACAAATAACAAAAACCAAACAACCAAAAGGAGAAAAGAGAAAAAAAGCAAAGAGAAAAAAAACAAAAAAAGAGGAACCAGAGAGAAAGAAGAAAAGCTTACCTTCAACATGGGCAATAAACATATACTTGCAATGATCCTCCATGGCGATAATATTTGACTGACGGTGCCAATCCACCGGCTGCACATCCGCCCATGGTTGATCCCGGGTGGCATCCATCAAAGCACGACGCAGCTTCGGCGCAAAGCTCGGTTTTCCCCGCCATACCAGTTGTCGATGTTTGTCCTCCCAGGGGATGCTATCATATTCGGCGGCCTTTTCAACGACTTGGTCATACGGGCCAATGGAATTAAAGAGATTGTCCCAGGCCCAGAACCCAAAGTCGGGCATGAGCCAGACAGCCTCCTCGTCACCGGTGCGGGCGAGGACCCACACTGGATTCTCTGCGTTGGTCACATCCTCCACTTTATCCTCCACCGAGAAAACAAATTCCAAGTCTGGACGGGTGTTGCGCTCGGGGTCGGCCACCAGGGCTCGATGGATCGCACCCAACACAGCCACAATTTTTCGACGATGATCCTCGCCGCCTGCCCGGACTGATATCACGTACAATTCCCCACGGGAGATGCGTAACCGTCCCATTCCCGCTTTCAATGGCATAATGTCCAGCTCGGCAGTCGAGATCCCACCCTGCTTCTTCCAGTACGTCTTTGCCCGTTCCACATCTTCAAATAGGCCTGGGAATGCCGCATTGCACTGGTCACGATCAAGCCCTGCATTGTTGCCGTCTCGTCGATATTCGAACTCCCATGTCGGGGAGGGGATGGGGGAGGGAGTGCTGAGCCAGCTTTCATGTGAACAGCTGAAACATGTGGTGCATTGAAAGGTTGTGGATGTCTGACAGGCGCAGTGACCAGCCGGTATAAGCTGGGTTAAGATTGGATGGAAATAATCGCTATCGGAGTTGACGCCATACCATAGGATGACACCGCCAACAAAGGTCACCACGCCAAGTATGGAGAGGAAGGTCATGAAGAAGCTATGTCGTAGTCGCCATCGTGAACAAGCCGAGAGCATGATTTCTTCGGAAAAGCTGAATCAATCGATCTTGTGTTTCCTTTCGGAGAAGGGGAAACACTAAAGAATCGGTGTAGAAGGGGGGAGGGAGGAGGAAAGGGAATATATAAGGTCGGATGGTGTAATGTCGAATCGAGGCAAGCTTCAGGAAGCATAAAAGGAGATACGGTATTAATGGCTCGAGAGGAGGGGGTTGAGCAGATCCAAATTGGAAAACGGATAATCAAATTAAAAATAAAAATTAAGGGAGATTCAGTGAAGAAACAGAAGAAGCAAATATGATGAATTGAAGGTAGTCACTTGCACAAGAAGCTTCGGTCAGAGCTGTCAAAAACGAGGGAAAGAAGATCCAAGACCCTCTTTCGTCGCTGCTCAAGCCTTTCTAAAATCTTTAAATAAAACCAACATCGCGATTATGAGGATTATAAGGATTATTATTTATTTTTTATTTATTATCGTACGTACTTGTGGGGGAATTTACCTTGTCATCGCCACTTTTTTCCTAACATTTTTTCCCTTTTTTTTTTTAAGGCGTCGTTTTACTTTTATTTTTATTTTTATTTTTAATAATATTTTACCTTTTTCTGTAGGATGAGATTATTTTAGATCGTTAGGGGGCGCAGGAAATGAGGGTCAGTCGAGTGACGATCTCCAACCACGAAACAAGTTACAGGTTAGAAGAAAACCCCCCAGTTGATCTTTTCCCTCGTCAGGTCCAGCCCGTTGATTTCGTGGGGCCATTGGAAATTACTATGACGACTCTCTCTCTCTCTCTCTCTCCCTCGTTAGCTTTTTTTTTTTTTTTTGTTTTTTGTTTTTTTCTTTTTTATTTTACCTCGACTTCTTTTTGGGTGAGTCTGCGTCCCTGCGCGTCTCTCTGTCCCGTTATAGGCCGAAGTCAAGACGATATCCCGCTTCTTATTACCTTAAAAGCTATGACGCGACTTTCATAACCTACAGTACCTAGGCGAGGCTGAGCCGACACAGCAATTCAGGTAGGCTCAACCAAGACTGGTTGGGCTTAGCAAGGAAGCACTCCATCGAGGCTCAAGTTAAACGTGACTCTTCTTCTTCCCCCTCTTTTTTCTTTTTTTTCCCCTCTCGCGTTTTTGGGAGAGGAGTTTGTTGACTATTCAGAGTGCCTCCAGGCTCAGTCCAGCTCCGAGGTTTGTTTTTCTTCTCTTTTCTTTTCGTTTCTTTTCTTTTCTATTATTTCTTCCAGTAGTTTGGCTCCCACCTCCCACCTCCTCCTCCTGTATAGTCCCAACAAGCTGAGGGCCGGCTCTCGTATTAGTGACGCCATGCGCTGCCAAATAGGGAAAAGTAGCAATAGAAGTAAATTGCAAAGTGGTGATGGGAAAAGGCTTGGACGCGTTAGGGGCTCTGTCGGGATAGGGTCGGCCGTAACTAGAGTCCTAGGCAGGTCCCATCCAAGAGGCTAAAATGAGACAAAACCTATCATCATCTCACGCGATCCCATCAATTATTGTTGGATGGCAAGGGAAGAAACTAGTCGACAGGCCGCGGATGTCTTGTTGTCCCTCTTGGCAAGGAATTGTTTTCTTTACTTTTCTTTTCTTTTTGTTTTTGTTTTTTCACAAGATCACAATTGCTAAAACTACCGACGCCTTCATGAGCGGCTGAGAAATTAGTCAGCGGGAAATAACTGGTGCCTAAGGTATCTAGGTAAGGTAGGTCATAAGAAGAGGAGGAAATGGAATTAAGGAAGAACAGAACATATTTATAAAAAAACCTGTCAGACAGACGAGTATTTAAATTGACTTCTTATTGTATTGTGATAATTAATAGGTATATACCCTATACATGAATACTAAAAAAAGTAACTCATGATCGGGGGAGGTTTCACTCAAACGAATAAACTAGCCAACCCAAGGGGAGAAATGTTCATTCACCACCACTACCACCACTCCTCCAAAATGTTTCATCCAACGCTCAACCCGTCCTCATCATACCTAGGCAACGTCGTAAACGCTCAATCAAGTGCAGTGCCGACGTTGGAGATAGAGATGCACGAACCCCAAGATTGCGTCATCTAAGACCTGGGCATCTGGGCAAATGTGCGGGCTCGCTCTAGTCAATGCCCCCCCGATCAGCGGCGGCTCTCCACCAGGCCCGTTATTCGTGGACGCTTGTGCTAACTAGGCTTCTAGGTATATACCTAGGATGTGCGAAACGCACTGTAGTTATCGAAGTAGCCGAGATACAGGCCAAATAGAATGTAGGGCCCCCAGTATCGTTGCATGGGAGTGTATATACACGCATAAACATAATATGACATACTGGTGCCTCAGGCGATTATTCTCTCAGACCTGGGAGTGAGAAATCAATGCAACAACAACGTATGATCAGTCACCTACTTAGGTAGGTAGTAGTCTCTCCCTAACTCTTACGCGCAATTGATCATAGGGCTGGTCCCTTCAAAGCCGATTCGAAGCCGTTTGAGACTTTACCGAAGGAAAAACAAGAGCATAGATATCAACTACTGGGCCTAGATCAACAATCGAGATGAGGTCGGCTATTAACGAGAGTGGAAGTAAATAAATTAGGAAGACTACAGGACCCAGCTTGCCATCGCACCGTGCTCTTTTGCCCTTGTAAAAAAGAAAGAAAAGAAAAATCGTTTCACTCTAATCGACTTTCCTTCTCAGGCCCGAACTGGACTCCTCCGTTGTTGAGATGGGGATCAAAGCGTGGTGCACCAAGCATGGATGCCTTGGTTAGTACCTAGTATACGCCTAATAAACTAGGTAACAAGGGCAGTGCAAACAGCATACCTAGGTACGATTCCCCTGTTCGGTGAAAGCCGAGTAATTATATCTATCACTCTACAGGCGTGGCCAGATACTGGTGCTTTATTGGATTATCTTTCAACCTCTTTACTTCAGACCTCGATTCCTATTAAGGAGAGGAGGGGTGGAGGGGGCTGGATATCGGGTTTTTCCAAAGAGATGTGTTTCGTTTTTTAGAACTAAGGTAGGTATTCCTTTGATAGATGTTCGTTTATCCTGGCCAACCCCGTGAAAGAGTAATTGGCTCAGCCCTCTGAGCGGAGGGGTTGCTTGCGTGCCATGATACTACGACTACCTTAGTTTCAGGCCTCAGCGTACATTAGTTCCATTGAAGAACGGAGTCGTTGCCATTGTATGGTCTATATAAGTCATTACATATACGTTAGTACTGATTCTTGAGGTGAGCATATTTGTGCTTTCTATGTTGCCTAAATTAGCCTCTTCTTTCTCCCAGCGGTTGTGGTTGTGGTTGTGGTCCTAGCTGTCAGAGAATTCATTGTGGCTTGGCGCCCCAAATGAAAGACATAATAATGACTGAGCCGGGACCACTTGATGAGATGAAAAGATAGGCGAATTGGCGACTTCATTGTATCCATCGCCAGTGCTGTGCTATGGGAGGACTAGCATCCACGCGGATGGATGCTGAGGGTCAGATGGAGGCTAGTCCTGGTGAACTAAGACTGTAGTTATGTTGTTGTTAGATGATCCAAGCCGCTTTAAGCATAAGCCCCCCACAGGTGTACTCACACATCCTTTCCCCAGGAGGTGAACCCGAATCTCGCTGGCACTGATGGAACTGCCTCAGTCGGTAGGTATTTACAAGATTTACCAGGCAAGGGGAGATGGAGGGAATGGGTTCCCGTCTGTGGCCCAGTCGTAGGGCGAAAAAGTTAAGGTTGGGACCTCGGGAGCTACGTACTCCCTGGGTAGGGGTAGGGAGTATACAATGGAGAAGAGATCTATCTAATTGGTTGGAGTGATAGAGTGGATGGATGGTTTAGGTTTGCCCTCTCTCTCTCCCCCCCTCAGTCTCATTTGTGCGCTTCCTGTTTCCCAATACTCGTCTAGACGAGGAGGGCGCCTGACCTGGAAGGTGGTTGATGGCCAAGCACCACTGATGGACGAACGATTAATAACCAAATCTCCATAGAAACCTACTGAGCGGGACGCCCTTTCGTAGTTGCGACCGGACAATGCCCGAGAGCCCAATGATCGCCTAATAATGATTAACATGGATCACACCTTGCTAGTCATAATAAAACCTCATTCACTCACTAAGAATAATAATCTATTACACGGGTTCAAGGAGGCTGAAATCGACTTTTTTTTACACGAAAAAAAAAAAGGAAAGTCATGGGCAGTGACAGGAAGACAACCCAACAACAGGGGTTCATAAATCAAATCTTGATTCTCAGGGGCGGCAACGCAATGCCAGAGATTAATTAACTCCTTAACCAAGAATTATTACGCCATCCAATGCAGGCTCTGGTGATGTCCGTCCCGAACGCCCCCACCACCCGCCATCCAATCCCAATCAAAATCATCTCGCAGTGCTTTCCCCAAAATTATGTTCTATCAGTGTGACTGTGTGTGTGTGTGTCTGTCTATGATCTAGTGGTTACTCCGCATGGCTCGCCCGCCTCGACTGCGTGTCGTGGTCGGCATCGTTGGCGTCTCTTGTATCTCCATCTCCGGGCTAGTTGCTGCATGTCGTCGGCTGCGCCCTCGTCCCCGTGCCCCACGAACTTGGCTCATGGACTCGCGTAAGAGCCTCTCTGCATCATTATCCAATTCCATTTCGATGGTCTCCTCGACCGTCGCAGCCGCACTTTCAGCTCCCATTCCGGATCCTTCCACCTGGGCCACCTCATCTGTCCATTCCTCAGGGTAACTTTCATCCGCGATCGCCCGTCGCCGAGCCAATTTCCCTTTCCCCTTGTCGCGCGACGGTCGTGTGGAACCGCGACGCGTCGTCGCTCGACTGCCGTCCTCAGACAACACTGACTCGGTTTCATGACTCTCGATAGCCCAAATTTCCAACGCTCGGGACAGAAGGGTTCCTGCAATGCCCGCTCCACCGGCTGCATCGCCTCCTCCACTGGCTCCCAAGACACGGACCGCTTCATGGAGGGCGGTGACAGCTTCCGTAGTTCGATTTAGCTCCAGTAGCACCAACCCGCGCGCCGTATGGAGTGAGCCTATCAGGCCCCGGTCTTCATAGCCACCGACGCCCGATGATGCAATCCCAGAGGCATTTCCTCCACTCCCTCCAAGAAAAGGGCTATAACCAAAGCTTGCACCACCTGCTCCAATGCGCAAACATTCATCAAACTCTGCTAGGGCCTCAGTAAACCGTCCTAAACGCCGGAGAGCATGACCTAAATTTGCTCGTGTAGCCACCCACGCACCCGGCTCGCATTGGAGAGTAGTTGCAAGTCCCAGCGATTGCCGGAAAAGGTCTGCCGCGCCATCAAGGTGGTTTTGATGGTAAAGAACCACACCTAATTCATTGAGGACTAAAGGGTCCCCACCAAGAGGTGATAGCTCAGATGACGGATTGGACGGAATAGAGGGTACAGTGCCCGAAGCTGCCCCCGTAGACATAGCATAAGCGGCGCACAGATATTCCTGAGCCAACGACATGTTGTTGAGTGCCAGGTGCTGCATACCAAGGAACAGCTGAGGCAGGTGACTACCCTGAAACAACCTGGCTGCTGTACTATATGCGGCAATTGCCTGGTCATGCTCACCCTCTGCAGCAAATGTGTGAGCAAACCCGATCCAGGCTGGGGCTGAATGTGGGTCCAACAGGGAGGCCTTGGAGAAGAAGCGTCGCGCTTCAGCAATCTTTGATACGCACAGGTAGTAAACTCCAATGGCCAAGTAGGTGTAGGATTCCTCGGGAGCATGGTCGGCAAGTGTGTGGGAGAGGAGAAAGAGAGAATTTGTAGCGCCCGTTTCGTATAAACACGCCAGGTGCAAGGGATACACGCCGGGGGCATGGCCTAAGTGGCTCTGGGCTGCAGACGTCATATGCGAAGATGAGGAAGTCGACTGGGAGGTTGACAGGATTGACGATGTTAGCTCGAGCGCTTCTGCGTACCGGCATTGGGTATAGAGGGCTTCTGCGCGTGAAAGCAGAATATCGGGGTTGTCTGCCAGGTTGTAGTGGGTGGATAGCGTTTCCGTTGCGTCTGCGAGGACCGCGGGGGATGAATACTTCGACAAACGGGTAGTGTAGAGCATCTTTGTGAAATGGGCAGCTTCCTGCGCTACTGACGGTTCGGGACCCGAAATGGAGTCAAAATCTAGAGATTCTAGAAACTCCAGCTCCTCTGTAGGCGACATGAGTGAATTCTTCATCAGTTGATCGAAAGCTTCAAAGCACTGGACATCAATGCGGACAGCATCCTTATAGCAATCTCGAGCACGGTCGAAGGCGTTCTGTTTCGCGAAACAGAGCCCGCGAAGGTAGCACATTGCAGCTTCAAACCGAATATTACTAGCATCCTCCCTCTCACGCTCCTCCGATCGGTCGATGCGAGACGCTGTAGTTTTCCCATTGCGCAATGTAACATGGCTTTGTCCGTTGAGGTGCTGTAGCTTCCGGCGACTGTTATTGCTACGGATTAAATGGGTGGGATTTTGGTCCCCTAGTACAGAGAGCGCCTGCTCATACTGGTTTTGTTTAATGTGACAATGAGCGGCAAGGTAGCGGCACGCGGTGCTTCGCGAAATGAGGTCTTTGCGGGATAGGAGGGCAAGGGCTCGTGTATAATTATTATTCGAAAAGTGTACCTGGGCCAGCCAGAAGGCATCTGAGTCGCTGTCTACCGAACCCGGACTATGTTAATTCACAACACGGTCACTTGTTTCCAAGATCGACGCGCGGAGAAGATAAGCTCACTAGTCAATGCAAGCACCTTGTCCCCTATATAGATAGCTGCATCATGCTGGCCGCGATTCAGCGCATCCTGCCGCCAAGACCGTAAAAACTTCTCCATGGCCGAAATTCAAGATAGGGATGGAGGGACGAAGACCAAGGTGGCTGAAGAGCAGCATGCGGAGACTGAGTGGATAAACAAAGGGAAAAAAAAAAGTGCCCCTCCCCGAAGGTGCAGAATATACGAGGGGAAGAAAAAAAGAGGAGTGTTGCCAAATGAGACCACTCGGAAAATATTAAAAAGATAATATAAAGGGGGACTAAAGCGTGAATAAGGGGCGTGTGGTGGACTCTCATTCCATTTTATCTTCGCTATGGATTCTACTTCATACTTTGCGTTCTCATTGTTTTGCCTCTTGTCGTTGCGGGAGCAGGCGCGATACACGTGACACTTTCCTAGCTAGGACCGTTCCGTCCTCAATATCAAGTCTAACAGCGGTAGAAACCAGATAAGACATTTTCTTCCCAAGAGAAAAATTAGGTCAATCGAAAAAAAGGTCTTGTCCGATGTAGGAATAGCTATGTAGTCTATAGCAATCTCCCGGTTCTTGTAAATTGGAGACCCCAAAATGGGGCGCATCCATCACCCCAGTTCATGATGACTAATAACACGTGACGAGTATAAATATAATCGCCTCTTGCACGCCCAAATTCTCAGCAACGAGCATCATATCATATCCAGAATCAAGCACACACCATGTCAGAACGTAAAGTCTTGACGGTAAAATTCCAAACATTTGCTCCCCTAGTAGAGAAGTATCATTGACTGACTCTGTTTCTCCCCTTGAATTAGAAATACTACCCCCCGGATTTCGATCCGTCGGCGATCACCCGGACGCCGAAACACCTCCGGCAACAAGGTCCCAAGGTTATAACCGTTCGTTTGATGGCCCCGTTCTCCATGAAATGCACACAATGCGGCGAGTACATATATCGAGGCCGTAAGTTCAATGCGCGCAAGGAGACCACAGATGAAAAGTACTTTTCGATACCCATCTACCGATTCTACATCCGATGCACGCGCTGCAGCGGTGAGATCACCTTTACGACAGACCCGAAGAATATGGACTATAAGGCGGAGAGGGGCGCGAAGCGCAACTTTGAACCTTGGCGCGACTCAACGGCTGAGAGTAACCAGGAGGAGACAGAGCAGGAGATTCTCGACCGGTTAGAGCGGGAACAAAATGAGGAGCAAGAGCAGCAAGAGCGGGATAAGATGGCAGAATTAGAAGAGAAGATGCTTGACTCGAAGAGGGAGATGGCTATCGCAGATGCCCTAGATGAAATTCGGACGAGGAATGCGAGGATCGAGCGCAATGAGGCGCGCGGAGATGAGATGGCGATTGCGCATGTCCAGGATCATGTGGATGACGCCCGCCTGAAAGCGGAAGAGGAGGATAACGAAGCAGCGCGGAGGGCCTTTACGACAGATACTGGGGAGAAAGTGAAGCGGTTGGTGGAGGATAATGATACAGAAGACTCGAAGAAGACGCAAATGGCACCGCCGCCACCTCCATCGTTCGCTCGAGTCAAAAAGGCCAAGAAACAGCCTCCTAACAGCCTAGGCATCAAAAAGAAAGTTAAGCCATCATTGGTATGATGGTCTATGGTTGCATGAAATCCCTCTGTTTTCCTTATTTCTCTAATCTCTCGTTACTTTTTCTGCTGCTTTCTTCAGCGTCTCTGGCGTTATTGGACGGCGATATCAAGATGCGTTAGCTTTTTTTCCCCCCTCTTCTTCCTTCCTTTCTTTCTTTCTCTTCCACAGAATATTGAAGTGTACAAATGTAACCAAATTTTTATATCCATTCCAAAATTTCAAAACACTGAAAACATCATTTAGGTAGTAGATATCAGTATTTAAATGAATTCCTGGGTTAGAGTTAGATATACGGTTGTGATCCAATTCCAGAATGCCAAATCTCACCGTTTCTAATTTTAACTATTCCATCTCATTATCTAATAGGTCTAGCGGTACCCAATGATTGCAATTTTAACCTACAATAAAAATAAAGTTTAATGGATATGATCTCAATAGAAAACACTGATATTGAATACAACAATGTTAAGAAATTAGGTATGATACAAACAACCAATACCATAAACTCAGTAAAGAGGTAAATAAAACATGGAGAAGGTATAAAAAATAGCAAATTATAATCATAAGCCCCATAACATGTTATGCCCAAAGCGCCACGCTAGAATGGAAACTGAGTCGAGAACCCCGTATTCCCTTATGACTTTGGAATTTACCATAAGCCGCGTTTCCTCAAAACCCCCAATAGATAGAACGCCAAAACGGGGAAGGAAAGGAGAAGGGGGAAAAAGTACGGGAAAAATGCACAAAGAAACAAGAAAAGGAAATGGGAATAGAGTAGCATAGAGCAGAGGAGAATACACTCAAAGATATGGCATCCACAAAGCATCACAACTGGCCAAGTGTTGCGGGTTCACAGCCTTGGAAATGAGATCAATAGTAGTTTGGTTAGCAGGCAAATTTCCTTCAGGAGGACTTGCCAGACTGACAGCTCTGTTGACAATGATATCACTATTATTATAGACGAGGTCACGAAGCTGTTGAGGAGGCAAGACACCACGATGGTGCGCCGTTGCCCAGAACATCATTTCGTCCCGGACAAAGACGCTGAGTTGCTGCTCCAGTTCATGGCGTGGTTCGGTGAGACAGCGAGCAATAGCCATGAGGGCACAAGCAAATAATCCTTCGGTGGCAATAGGGCCCATCAACGTCTGGATGTTCGGGGTGAAGCGGAATGGCACTTGCTCCGGATTATAAAAGAAGGCCTTGCTTGGATTCACAGTAGGGATTAACTCAGAGCCCCAGATGTCACCTGTAAGACGTGATATCATAATTTTGTTCGGGTAGCGATTTCCCATATGCATGACATAGGTCATAAACGCAATAGCAGCATACTGATATGCGAACTGTCTACGGAAAAGCCAGAAGTCCGAGAAGCTCGGGTATGTCTTCTGAAAGTAGTCAAGGACCATAGTGCTTGGGACCCACTTCTCTTGGATAGCTGTAAGCATCTCGGTCCGAAGGACTTGTTGCTGATCATGTGTGCGCTGGTTATTGTTAGTCTCATTCACATCTAGAGGCATGAAAAGTGTATGACCTACATTCTGCTTAGTTTCTGCCAGTGACCTCATTTTCTCCATGGTAAAAAGGACAGGCTCATCCTTATTGATTCCAACCCGACGGCAATAGTCTTCATAAATGCCTTGCATAGAGATATATGACGGGTCATCGCGAACGAGGCGGATGTGAGGAGCCAATGGAACCATAAGTGGAAGATGGAAATACAAGTTCCGTCTACGGCTCTCCTTACGCTTGCCAAGCAATCCGTTGAATATGCGGAATAATTGGAGGATGCGTTCTTCACGTCGACAATGTCTGGCAGCAGGATGTTGCACAGCAAATGGATGAATGCTACCATCATGACCACGGATCTTGAGGCGACGGTGGCACACACCAATGCCGCGAACCAAGTCAATGTCCGGCAAGAAGCGGTCAATACGAACAAAGTCCTGGTTTTTATCCTTATGCAAGAGATATTGTCCTGGGACCTCGACCTCATCGAACTTAAGGAAGCGGAATTCACTGAGGTGAGGAGAGTAGGTCTCAAGGAATTGGGACTGTGGTCGACGGTCGAGTTTCTCCTCAAACTTATCACGCCAGCGACGTAGCTTTTGGATGTACTCGTACATAGTTGGCTTCCTGACAACAAAGTCTGCCTCAAAGGACTTGCGAATATGAGCCGGGAGAATTGTCTCAGCGAACCGAGTAATATTGGCTTCTGTGGCAGAGGGCAGCTTGAAATCTTGCGCATATGATGCTGGCATGCGACCAACATACGCCAATCCGTCGTTGAGAAGTGCAACTATGAGGCGGTATGCATCTTCGTCAGGAGGACACTTAAAGTTCTTATGGATCTGATCAACCATGGTTTCCATGGATAGTGCAAGCAAGGGGAAAGCTGTTTTCAGGCCAGACATAATCTCATCAGAGTATTCCCAGGGTTTCTTGAGAGGCTCTTTCTCCGGTTCAGTGGTAGAGCTCTGGTTTTGCTGAGGCGTGGTATTTTGGTTGGGTACTTGGAGATTAGCTTGCTGCTGTCCTTGAGGTTGCTGCATTTGGCCTTGCCCTTGGGAAACGGGTGTTGTTTGTGGTTGAACCTGTCCCTGGCCTTGTGCCATAAGCTTTTGAGCATTCTGGCCATTAATCTGTGCTTGAGCTGGACTCTGGGTTTGAGGCTGTCCCTGGGATGCAGACTGGGCTTGTGTTGGGGTTGACGCATTCGCATTTTGGGTAGCGGGGCCATCAGAATTTGCCTGTGGGGGCTTGATATTGGGGGAGGCCTGCTGTCGAGCACGATTGAGCTTCTCTTGCTTCTGATCATGCTGTTTCTTAATGTTGAGCATGTCTTCCCTATTCGTACGAAGAAGGAAAAAGAGAGCCTGGGGGTATAGCTTGGCAATCTTGACTAAAACAGCCTTGCAGAGGCGAGCCTCACGGTGGGACAAGCTGGTGAGTAGCTGTGGGATAAAAGTAATCCAGTACCAAACAGGTGTATCACCCTTAAAGTTCTCAAACGCAGCTGCAACTCGTCCCTCGTCATTGTCCAAGCTAAGCAGCCAAAGGATACGACTAAGGAGTTTTCGGGATTTCGCACTCTTATAGAGACCGGCGGCTTCCAAGTAGCAGCTTACAGCGTTGCTGGCCAACTCATAATCAGCTGGGTCGCTCTTGAAGCGCTGATCACTATATTGTCCCCACTCAGACCAAGCCTTCGCTAGTCTCAAGTCATAGTAAAGAGCCACACCAAATGCCTCATTCGCCTCGTTCGTATGGTTGAGCTTGGCAAGGAACATACCCTTGAGTGTGTAGAACTCCGCCTTCTGCTGTGCACCAAAGTAATTGAGGTTAGTGTTGTTGATCACATCTAGTCCATTATTGAGCTCCTTGGCGTTCTGGTAGTGACATTTTGCCTGTTCTCGCAGCTTCAAGAACGCTTCCTGAATCTCAATATTTGGAAGAGTGTAAATGCGGCTAAGTTGGTTGATACAGACTTCTGGCATTTGGTGTTTGCGGGCGACATGGGCAAACCGGTTGATAATCCAGGCTGTCTCATGATAACCACGGTAGGCATATGAGTTACTAGCGACATTATTTGTTTGCGGGGGCAGCAGGCTAAGATAGGTTGCATTTATTAACTGGAAGATATGCTGTCGCCACGTAACAAGATCTTGCCAGGCATTGATATCATCCCAAAGGTTGGGCAGCCGATCTCGCCAGGTTCCTAGAAGAAGCTTCAGCTCCGCAGATTTCGTGTCTAGGTTCCGCTCATTGGTCTGAGACAGGCTCGCACAGATGTGGCTTGCATCGTGAAGCTCAACCAATAACTGGAAATGCTCCAGTATTGGTATATGAGCGTTTGTGATTCTCTTTGGCAACTGCAGCCACTTCCGGATCGAAAGCTGAATAGACTCGTCGCAAACACCGTTGAATTCTTGAATGTTTTCCTTTTTATTATGGTATTGGAGAAGGGCCATGAATGCCTGGAAGAAGGTGCGCCGGGGCGTAGGTGCATCGGAAACAGATTTTATCAGAGACTCGAGCTGTTCTCGATTCCCTTCACTCTGCCAGTTTTCAATATTTCGCCAAGCGGCTTCCAAAAGCAGGTCATTCAAATTTTCATGCTTTGCAAAATCACTCAAAATCTCCCACTGCTGCAACTTTTGGGCGCAGATAAGCCAATGATCCTCCCACAGGTAATATTCGCCCTGGGAGAATGGCATGGCTCCGGAGCGAGCCTTGATTTGTGCATTTTCGTACAACTGCTGTGCTTTATCCCACATACCCTGCTGTTCGAAGGAAAGAGCAGCGTTGGTCTCCACAAATTTACAGCGACGGCGCCAGGTTCCATAAAAGAAATCATCCTCCTGCAGACCAGCATACACTTCAACTAAAGCGTCGAGATTGCTCTCTCGAACGGTCGGCGTATCGATAATGGGGCTAATGCAGGTTTCCTCTAGATATGTTGTAGCCGTGTACCAAGCATCATAAGTACGGCTCAGGTACTTCATCACATGTGGAGGAATTTTGAAGCGAGGTCTGGCACGAACGACGCCTTCAAGGAGGGCCTGGACAACGTTGGGTCTCTTGTCTATCTGACGTTGATGATACTCACGAGTGAGTAAATTGACCATTCCCTTCTCAAGATCGATACGATCTTCCCTAGAGAGTGTTGACCAGAATATTGGGAAAATTGCAGTCCATAAATTGTAGGCTGTATTGGGATCTGTGTGCTGCAGTTGACAGAGGGGCTCTATGAGATCCCGTGCCTTGACATCACCAATTTCACCCAGGAATCGCTTTCGATCAGCGATAAAAGATTCGAGTTGGGCATCAACAGTTATATCGGCTTTCCTTGGGTCCTTTTCGGCATTGCCAAACAGGAAGGAAATAGGGAAAACTGTAAAGTCGTCTTGGTGAAGGCGGGCTGGAGCAGCCATATCGACACAGCCGAGAATGAGATGGGCAGCCTGGGCCAGCCAGAAAGAGTCTGCAAGTGTATCCCAGTTTTGGCAAGTAAGTACATAACTAAGTCGGGAGCTTGCCAGACGAGTCAAACTCCGGTCAAAAATTGTCATGAAACGATTGCGCATTTCAACATCTTGCGCCCTAGTGCCAATCAAAAATGCGTGCTCTAGCCTAACGGTCAGCTCCGTTCGGGTGATTTTTGAGTCTTCATAAATTCTGATCACAAGGTCAAGGAATTTATGCAACATAGCTGGAGTCTGACGTGACTCGAAGAGCAACATTTTATGCAATACAGCTGTCTTTTCCTTCAAAGTAGGCCAGGACTCAGTAGAGTGAAAAATCCACGCCTCAACCATTCCCAGCACCTTTGTGCAAAGGGTCGTATCCTGTGACCGTTCCACAAGCTGTGCTAAGACACTCAGAAAAGGGCGTCGTTGTTCCCCTAAGTGTGACATGCGCACAGAAATCAGCTCGATAGTTTTGAAAATCAAGTCAACACCAATCTCGAATTCCTGCGGATCAGGTACACTTTCGCCAGGTTTGGTCCCCGGAGGGAGCTGGCCTTGGTTATTCGTAGAAGCTGCGACATGTTCCTTTGCTAACTTCTGAGAGAACGCCTTCATGACCTGAGGAATATGAGCATCCATCTCCGCTGGCTTGTTTTTGGAGAGTGTCCATAGGATATTCAATGCTGAGACATAATTATTTGCAGAAAGCGTCTCAGTGGCAATTGCAGAGAGGTATGTAACAAATTCTGATGGTGACTTTTCGACATCCATACCATCCTCATCTTCAGGTTGGTCGTCTGGGAGAGCGTCAAGGACTCGCCGAACAGGAGGCGGGAGTTTAGGCGTAATGTCCATATCTGTCTCTAGGCCATGGAGAGAATCCTGGACTTCTGGGTTGTCTAGGCGTAGCGGCTTTTCAAAAAGTCTCTGGATAATGGCAAGACGCGATGATATCCAATCATCTGGCTTAGATGCAACTAGTACCCGCACGACCTGGAGAGCATTCACAATACTTGTGATATACTTTTCAATAGGTTTGTCGCCCTTCTCTTGGGTAAGAATAGGCTCTGTAACCTTCTGGTAAAGCTCAATGTTAAGATCTCCCCAATACTCAGGAGACAAGAGGTTTCTGAGCAAACCAACGGCCTTCTTAATCATATCTCCTGTGTGCACGGGGGGCTGTGTCTTAGACGACTGCAAATCACGAAATCGAGCCGCTGGAACCTGAAATCTTTCAGGGGAAGTTGTAATGAAGGTGATGAGATACTTGGTCAGCGCAGCACGAAGGTCAGGGGTTACCATGTATTCAGATCGTTCGCGAGAGTTTGGCGGTGCGAGTGCTGGTGAAGGAGAAGATGTGCCTTGCACCTCGTCAAGTTTGCGCTTCTTTGGGTTCGGAGACTCAACGACCCCATTAGGCGCAGATTGGCTACTATTGACACGTTTTTCTTCCCAATGCCAGATCAGCTGTATGAGGTTTAGTGCGAGCTTCTTACTGTCGTGGGAAGGATTGTTGGTAGGCGGAGCAATTTTAATCAAAGAAGGCACAATAAGCGGCACGAAATGTTCGCGAGATTCATAGAACAAATCAGGTTGTCGCACAAGAAATTGGAAAATACTCATGACCTGTTGGAGGTTCGCAGTTTCTTCTGCGAGAATACGGCGGGGCCATTTCGCCCATAGCGGGTACCGTGCATCTTGTGCCTGGGAAGCATTGGTTGCAGCGAGGATCCGAGTGGGCAAGACTGGGGCGAGTACATCAAGGGCCTGGGTGACAAGACCTTTGCCTTCATTTTGATGAGCCCTCAGCAATGCAACATAAACCTGAACTACAATCTTGAATGGTGTCTCATAATGAGCAATAAAGTAGCTTATGAGAACATAAGCACCATATTTGTTGATAATATCCTCCAGACGAATGTAATTCCATGCAAACTTGATAATATCCTTGCGTGAATCCTGAACCGTTGCATGGTGATACTTTATCAAAAGTGCCGAAAGCTGCAGGAGTTCCATACGAGAATGGTCAACACCGGCCTGAGTAGACTCTTCACTCATATCAGCAACTTGCGGCTTCCACAAACGGCTTTGGATAAATTCTGTCATGCTTCGGTCCATCAACTTCGGTCCATCTGGCGGGCTATTCCATGTAGACTGCACATCCATAGCAAAGATAGGATTAACTAGATGGCGGAAGGCATAGGTCTTCATTTTTTGCGAACATGAACGTTGGCCATAAAGATCAAGGCACCGCATGATGACAGATCTGCGGTAGTCAATGGACTCATTTGTAATAATATGGCGATAAATGAATTTCGGGAATGCAAGGGTACGTTTAAGCTCGCCAGCAGACAGCCCGTCGATGACTTCGAACAGGAAATCAAGGTCCTGGACTGACTCTGCGAGGTAAATTGTAAAGATCTCCATGACCTGGTCTTCGGCTTGTTCGACTCTTAAGCGCTCGTTTTGCGGTAGCTCGTCGCCGCGTAATTTTCTCTGTAATCCCCGACCAAAATTAATAATCTTCGCACGTAGGTCCGCATGGGAAACCAGCCAACTTTTTGTGCTCTCATAGGATGAAATAGCATGAACGATGTAAATTCCATTAATTGCGGCAGTATTCCTACCATCCGACTGTTCCTGTCCAAAGGCAGCGGCGACAAATGCATCAGTATCAGCTACAACAGCAGCTCGTAATGCCTCACTTTCAGGTTCCGCAAGGACCTGACCAAAAAAGCGTCCAAATCGCTCATCTTTAAGTCGGGCCTGGAAGAAAACCAAACTCTCTTTGGGATAACGGTTGAGATATTTAACAAGGGGTTTTCTGAACGGGCTGCTAGACGTTCTCCGAAGCTTTTCTTCCAGGTCTAAGACTTTATTGACAAGGTGTTCCATGAATGACGTCGCAGCTGGGGGTAGCAGATGGAAAATGTTAAAGATCGCAGCTACGATCTTCATCGGTGGGCTTTGTTCAACGAGGCTAAAGGAAACCTTTTGCAGAATTGCATCATCTGCAATAACCTTCATATGATCCAATAAACGTGCACCAATCTCGACTTTGAAGTAATTTGTAAGCAAAGTCAACAAGCGGGCAAGGCCATCAAGACCTGCAACACTAAGGCGCTTGGGATCCTGTAGGTTCATTAGAATGGGGCGTAGGCCGTTCTGAAGTAAATCCTTTGGAAGCTTGTTTGTCTGCGTCAAGACCTCTCGTAGACCTGCATTTGCGGCCTCGATAACGTCTGTGGATCGCACATACAGCGACTTGAAGAACACAGATATGATGCGAGCACGACTCGTGTTCTGTGGGGTGTTGGCAAATTCCGGGAAGTTCATTGCCATTGACAAGAGCCGCAGACAGGCTACACGTAAGTTCACAATCATCTCAGCGTTCTTGAATTCATTTGGCTTGGAGGCGAGTGACTCGTCATCAGCGTCTGCCAAGGCTAAAGATTCGAGCATCAAACGATTAAGCGGGTCATTGAAAGTTACAATATTATTGTGGAGAGACAAGCAAAATGTAATGGCATCTATAAAACCGATCTGGGTGGCGAATGGAAGAGCGCGCAGTGGCTTGTTGAATATAGACTGCAACAGACGATCCTTCACCGGCAAAATAAGTTCATACACCTGGCACCCAAGGACTTCCGCAATGGTCGAGAAGCTTCGGCGTGAGGCCTCCCGGACTTGCTTGTTCATGTGCGAAAGCTCATATACGAAAAATCCGCAAAGGGAATACAGACGGCTTTTTTCGTTTTTCAGGTCATCCTTCGAGACGTTTTTGCAACATCTGCGAAGGATCAGGTCCAAAGTGTCTTGCGCCCTAATTCGTGTACTAGCTGGGAGGTCAGATGGTGTGTCTTTAATGACATACATCAATGCTCTGACGAATTCAGCTTGCTTGTCGAATAACCAAGAGTCGCCTAGATCAAGCTCGGTTGCAAAAAGATGGATTCCTCGACTGCCACCTGACTTAGTAAACCATTCTTCACTGTGACAGCTGTGACAGAATACACGACCGAGATGCTGGAAGAAGGGGAGCTTGGTGACTCGCTCAGGAGATCCGAAAATGATAGCAGCTGCATCCTGCATGACCTGCATAGCTGTTTTGGCACTGTCACGAACATCGGCATTGTCGGAAGACAAAGATTCGACGATGGCCTCAGCAAGAACTCGCGAGTCCAGATAAACTGACCCTTCTCCGCTAGCAACATCAAAAGGCCGTCGAGTATGCCTGGCCTGGGCAAGCGCTCGTCCAACTTCCACCACAGCAAAATGCTTACAAACATCTGCTACAAAGGCTGTCGCAGTTTGTTCAAGGCCGGGAAGAGTCGTGGCGAAAATAGAAGCCTTGATAAGCTTTTTCAATAGTCCTTCTTGCGCCAATTTCTTTGGGATAGAGCTTGAGCGTTCGGATTTCTCTAGTATATCCGTCATTGCCGTTGTTTTACTTTCAAAGAGGTCGTTTGCATGGAGACGAAGGAGGGATGCCAAGTCGTCCGGTAGATTCTCATATCCGATATGGAGTTTAAGCTGAGAAGATATCATGTGGAACGCCTGCTGTTTGTAATAAACATCGGACGATTTGTTGGATTCAGTAGCAGAATTAGGAAGAACCTCCATCAGTTTTCCAATCGCTAGGTCAATGCCAATGCCAATAGGAAACGGCCGTTTCTCGCTGGGACCAATGAGCTTAATATCAAAGCTCGGAGAGTCATCCGCAAACTGTTCAAACGAAAGATCTGGGGGATGGTTTAAAAATTTCCTATTTCTCCCACCAAGCTTACCGAGAATCCTCATAGTTGTATGTGCATGGAAGTGGTTATAGGGGTGAGGCCGGAGATGGTCCCAGAGAGCTGTCATCAATTCATCCATGATAGGTGCCATGATAGGGTCTAAATAATCGGCAGTGAGGTTATCCACGCAAAGCTCTAGGGTTCTCAAGCCTTGTCCAACTAGGTCGGACTCTGCACGCAAGGCCACAACGATAGGGCGCATGAGATAACTCAGATGGGGAAGGAGATGGCTGAGGCGAGCCGGGACAGTGAGTGTCAATTCGACATATAAGTCGCGTTCTTGTGGTTTGCGGGCAGCGAGTAACAGGTTATTAAACGTTTCTAACAGCATTTCCAACAAAGGAAGGATCTCCTTGTACAGAAGCTCAAATCGACCACCGCCAATGCTTCGGAAGAGAGAACGCAGCAGGAGGAAATAGTTCATAGGTTCCTCTGCCGTCACGGAAAGCTCAATACATTTCGTAACAATCTTCGTGACATGGGGATGAAGTACTTGTTCATTCTGCGATGAAAAGAGAGTTACAGCCATGAATGATAATTTGAACATTCTCAGGAGGATTTTTGCCTTGGTCATATCAGATGTTCCAACTTCATGGATCCGGTCCATGAGATACTGTAAAACCATACCAGAGAAGGCCGGAGATGTCGCCTCGCTAGCGAGGAAGAATTGGGGAAGGTGAAGCAAGGCACCATGTTCAAACATGAGCTCATGAAGGTATGGGATCTCGGAGTAAAATACTTCGTGGAAAGTTGCAGTATCAATGCAGTGAAATACAGTTCCGAAGCTTTCCAGAAGCTCTTTTTCCTCTCGTGACATTGGCGCTGTATACTGACTCGCAAGGAAATCAAAAGGAGATGAGTAATTTGACTCCGGCTGGGGTTGGTCCACACCGTAATACCTAAAAACCCGTGCACCCTCGTGGAACAGTTTCTTAATGACTCGAACCTCCTCGGCGTTGTAGCCATAGGAAACCTCTGACCAATTAATAGGTGTATTGGACGGATCGATATGTATATTGTCCGGGTTACAATTCTTTAGTTGGTGGAAAATATTCTTCAGGCCATTTATCAGATTCTTGAAAAGGAAAATATTGTCCGCGACCGGATCGCCCCCACGATCTCGAGGATTGGAAGTTTTGATAGGGGTTGCTGAAAAGATATCAATTTCGTCCCAATCTGGCGGATGATCCTTGTCGGCCAAATACTTTTCGGCAACGGGCTCGATCTCTTTCTTGCTGGCTTTGAACTGCTTAGAGAGCTTTACGACGTTGTCAAACTGATAGTTCATGGCCGCCAACTTATCACCAATCGCATCAAGAATCATGATCAAAAAGTAACGAGCATCATTTTTGTCTTCAAGCTTGGATATCTTTTCTGCCATATTCAAGAGCAGCTTTGCGCTCATAGTTTGGAAGCTTGTTCCCGGCAAGTCATCATGAAGGTTCTTAGTGTAGACTTCGATTGTTCTTCTGATCTGATCACGGGATAAATGCTCTCGGACATGATGAATCAAATCCGCAAGCATGCTATATGCGAGTGGCCGCATTGTCTCATAGACCGTCAGGCCATCACCAATGAGGGTCCGCTCATCAAGAAGCTCATCGATTCGATCAAGGAAGATGTTTCGGTAGGTGCAATTAATGATGTGTCGAATTGCAACTAAAAGCTCTTTCCTGGCACTAGACTTCTCTCTGGGGCAGTCTTGCAATAGACGAACCACAACTGAGGGCAAAGTAGGAAGAAAATCCTGAAGTTGGTGTGGTTGTAGTCGAAGAAGATACGCTAAGAAGCTCATGGTCTTCACTTGTAATGTGATAAACTCTCCGAAAGCGGCTCTATTCTTGATTTCCTTGCATACTCCGGTAAAAATTGTCTTCTGCGCCGCTGCCTCCGCATGTGCTTTTTCTTGTGGCTTCGCTTGAAGAAGTAGGATACTTTTAATGAGAGGAACAAAGAGCTTGACGTTGGCTGAGACGGAATTCCGATGAGTTTGGAATATCGACACAACAATGATCGGGCACTCGGCAAGGACTTTAAACGAGTGCATGCCTTTGAGGAGGACATTGCTTCCGGCTTGCTGATCAGGGCCGAGGTCGGGAACTGAGGCCGCAGGGGAATTGGGTCGAGGCGACTGAAAATTCTGGACTGGAGCACTGGGGGTGGAGGGCATTCCGGAAGGTGTGGCCTGGCTGGGTGTGTCGAAAGTATCGCGTACAACTTGCTCCATCGTCTGAAACATCTCTTGAATGAGTTCCAGAAAAGGTTGCACCTGTGCTGCAGTTGCCTTCGCCTGGTTGCGCTCCAAATCCATCACAGTTTTCATACAGAGCACCGCATTTTCTTCATTCTCGATCCGGACAAGATCCATCAACAAGTCTACCATATCGGCGGCATATGGCTCTACATCAGGCGAGCCCATCGGCAATCTGTGTAGTGTCTCGAGAACGCAATTTCGTAGTTTCTACCAACGTCCAGTAGTCATGAGTATCTGCGCACGGTGGAATGAATCTGATGGGAGGAAAACGGAGCTATCAAAGCGACTCACCTGTTCGAGGGACAAGTTTGTGAAAACCGGTTCGCCTTTTAAAATACTCTTGAAGACCGGCCATAGTTTAGAAAGAAAAATCGGGTAGCTCGCGCCTGAGCACAGAGGTTCGATATTATCCCTCAGCTCAACCGCAACATTTGCCCTCAGTTTAATATCTACCAAGAGCAAAATTAGCTTCTTAAAGACATGAAGATCATAGACTCTCCATTGCTTTCATTCCAATTAAATATATATATATTGTCCAGAGTATAAAACCTACCAAGCTTCTCATCCCCCAGCTTGTTGGCATAGATATCAATGTTTCGCTCCATGGCTACCTAGAAAAGCCTCACACGAGGAAGCTCGCAAACGGTGAGCAGAGATAATGATCCGACCGCCAGGCCTTGAGGCCGGCTCAAATTAGAAGCCAGAACAGTCTGATTTACGAGCGGGCTTCATAGGCGGGAAAGCGACAGCGGAAGTAGATCTCGATATTCGCTCGAGAACGGGAGACTCATCAGTGAGCAAAGGAGACAGGGAGAAGGGCCGGATCGTCAAGTCATTAATCACTTCTTTAATTAAATAAAATAGGAGGGAATAAGAGAGAGAAGAGAAAGGAGGAGAAAGTAGAAGCAAGAGAGTGACTCCGGGGGAGAGGAGGGGAGGAGGGGGAGAGAGAGGCTGTCTGAAAGGTACCAATAGGTAGAAATGAGTTCGCGCAAATTCACGCCTGTCTTTCCAACAGAGCAGGGCAGACGCGGGCATCGCAAAGACCCCGAACAAAACGCTAGTCCATAATAGGGAATTCCGGAGTTTCATTACTCCATTCCGGGGGGTTGGCGCAGATCGCGCTTCACACGGCTATCTAGCCTATTACATGAGTCAAATTCAGGTCAGGAACAGTTTTGTCGCTTAATGGCACGGGCCGCCATATACCAAAAGGGGGAAAAAGCAAGCATAACAACAATGTGGTGGTATTTAATCTGGCCTAGGGCTATACCACAAGGATTTCATATTTTAAAACTCAAAAGAGGTCATCGACATGAGTAAATAGTGTCGACTAATGGAAACGCCATTTGCACCCGTTTTCCAGACCCGAACAAAGTTCTAATAGTCCAACTCAAATGTCCACTCTGGTTCAAAGGCTCGGCGAGCTGCGTGGGGATAGAAGAATATTCGAAAGCCATGTACACAAAAAAAAGAAAAAGTGTGTATGAAAATAAGAAAAGGAGATAGGAAAATATGGAGGAATAATAAAGAAGGCAAACCCGCGGTCAAGGTGTCGGAAGAACATCAACGTAAACCAGGAAGAAACATATACGACTCATCAAAATTCACAGGCAAAATAACCATATTCGACCAGCTGTCATTTTGTTGAGTTGCTTCTTTGCAAAAGTGACACAGTAGCAGACCCAACCGACCGTCGTCGTTCACCGCGTGATCGAATCTCGCTACCACTATTGCTTCTTCGCCGTCGAATATCGTCAAGGGAGCCGCGGCGCCGTCTCTGGAGAAGCGGACGTTTCAACGTTAGAATCACGCTTTCTGTACATGAAGTTCGATGGAATCTTAGTAAACACAGCAACAGCAAAAGAGCGGGGGACGGAGGTACAAAGGTGTGTTCCGCAAAAGCAAGTGAATTTCATAGACGAAACATGACCACATAAACTATCAAAACTATCGGGGACTAACCGAGGTAATTGAACCCTCTCGGGGGCGTCTCTCCTTTACTGGGCCACTATCATCCAACTTCAAGGCATGAAGGTGCTTCTGGGTATCTTGGCTAATGGCATCGATGTCGTCCAGTTGCAGGGGGATATCTGCAGAAGAGGGCGGCAAATTTGGGATAACTCCGTTCTGTCGGTCTTTAGCTCTGTGAGCAACTTTGTCCCATCTATCCTGTCGAGCTCTTTCGCGTAGTTCGGCGCTATTTTGTCTTTCATTATATTCATGGGAACATTCATCGAAGAGTTGTGGATTGATCTCCATGAACATCTTCATCGCATTGTACACCATACTATGAATAGTTCTGTGATCATTAGTCTCTTGGAGCCCTAAATAACTATAATGATAGCGCAAATACCTATTCCAGTGGCCTTTGGAGTTCTCAAAGAGCGGCGGGAACATAATTGGCAAAATTATCTCCACATTATCGCTGACCAAGTTGCAGAAATACTCATTGTTCCAGAAGTAAAGCGCGCGTTCAGCAACCTATCCCCTCAATATTAGCATGCATTTCATTCTTATCCACTGGGTTCCATAGCTCATACCTGAAAGTGAGGGCTCGCAACGGACTTGGCGAGTTGCTGGAATAATGGTTCCTGAACTTTGGCGAATTCTTGTGGGTCCATTACCTCGAAAATATCTTCCACTTCGTTCAGATACATAACTTCTTTAGTGCTATTTGTCTTGGGCCAATAGCGAAGCAAGCCGTGAACAACCTAAAAAAATCAAGGCCGGGGCATAATTAAGACATATTCTTTAGGAATCAAGAGATGGTGATCAACATACATCTTCCGTTAGTGTAGAATCCTTTTCAAGGAACTGGACTATACAATAGGCCAGCTGTGGGTGGTACATGCTGAGACTCTTCACTTTATGTAGTGGAAGTAAAACTCGGGTCAAGAAGAGTTTGTGTTCTTCTTTGAGTGGGAGAGCGAAGCCGTTGATGATCGATCCCAGGATTTCCAGCAACTCTGCAATACCATTAAACCGCTCGGTTTCGTAAGTGAATTGGAAGAACACGTTATTGATGGATCGCCGAATGTATGACCGCAGATTTAAAAACTTTCCATAAATTCGGTGCAAGGTTGTCTTCAGAAAATCGCGTTCCCGAGGATCCTCCGAGTCGAAAAGCTCAAGCAACTATAGATATGTCAATATCTTCAGTCAAATTGAAGTTCCAGGCGTCAACAAGTGGTTGAGTGGAATATTTCAAATACCTGAAGCACAAATTGATGATCGATGTATGATTTTGCAACGTTGGTGTTGAAATCCTGGCTTTCAATGAACCGCAGAAAAAACTCATAAACAACCTGAATATGGGGCCATGCGACTTCCAAAACCGGCTCATCTTCTTCTGGGTCAAATGCCTCGCCTTGGGGTGTTATGGGGGGCGGAATGGGTCTAAACAAGTTCTTCGCGAACATTTCAACCACTCTTGGATACATCGCTTCCGTGATAACGGATCGATTGTTGGCGATATAGTCTAGGAGCTCGTGGAGAGCCAGTCTCTTGATCTCCTTGGACTTCATGTCTGCGGTGGGGTCATTGAAATCAAAGATAATGTTACACTGGTCGATCTTTTGCATAAAAAGCTCTTGGCGGCGATTGGGAGGCACCTCGTGGAAGCCCGGAAGCTTCTCCAGTTCCCGCTGACGTTGATCGGAGATATCAAATCGCGAAGAATGCTGGCGTTTAGGAGTCCGGATTCCCTCAGACATATCTTTAGGCGTTGTCTGCAGCCGGTCGAAAACATGAGACTTTCTGGGAGGAGCTAAGTCTCCAGGCATAGTCTCGGCGGCGCCGGGCGGGGGCACATGCTATGAAAAAGAAGACCGTTAAGCACACAATTTACAAGGCAGAGGGGGGCCGGGAAGGCCGGGCTGCGGACCACATGAGAAGATAATGTAAGAGATGGCGGAGATGATACTTACTGGTGCACTTGGGCTAATAATCACGCTTGGGGCCATTGGTTGGCCTGGCTTGGTAGGCGTTCCTGGACCTCCGTTATTCACAGGTTGACCAGCAACAGCTCCACCCTGGGGCGCATAATACTGACCCGGAGGATACCCTCCTGCCTGTGGAACATCTTCCGGCGACTTTCCTCTGGTATCATTCACGGACGTTGTAGACGACGTGGGGGTGCCTTGGTTGGGGGACTGTTGGCCATGGTGGATGCCAAGTGAAGTAGCGCTTTGCGATGAAGCGTGGGAGGAATCTTTCTTCTTCGAGGATTTATTGGCATCTTTAGCTCTCGACAACTGCTCGTGCTGAGAAAGCGTTTAGAATCATCGGTCGACTGATAACATAGGCTGGTTCGGCTCGGCTGGGCTGGAAACCAAGACCGGCGGAGACTGCGTAGACCTACCACTCTCTGTCTAAAACCCTTCATTGTCACAACTAATCGAGCAGCCACATGTACTCGGTCGGGATTCTCGGTGCCAGTGCAGCAAAATGCCACACACTAGCAGGAGGTGGTAGGTATAAGGGGCGCGAAGGCAGTTGGGCGGCGGTATCTGTTGGTGTCGGCCTATAAACGACCACATCAGTATCTCCGGCCACAGCACAAGCAAAGCAAAGCATTAGGCTACATAGATGAACCATAAAGCACTTTGTTACAGTTGAAAGGAAAAGATTGATAATGTGAAGGAAATGGTGGGTTACTCGAAGCCACACCATGACAGGGAGATGGTGGAATACGACACGAAAGAATGGGCAAACGACCTGTAGGCGTACAGGGGATTTGGAGGAGGGGGGGGAAAGCAAACAGTAGCGGCCGCGATAGGAACAGGAAACGATAATCAAAACCTACTTACCCCAGATATTTAACGACTAAGGTATTGGGGGGAATGAGGGGGGAAGATAAGAAGAAATTCAAGCAGTCTCCGTCTCTAGGCGCGTGAAGAACAATATAGGAGCTAGCAAGTCGGTCTGGTCTGCTCGAGTGATCAATCGTCTTCCGTGTCGCTTAGCGGCTGACTGAGAGGCGGGGTGTAAAGGCCCCGATCGAATTGGGATTTACGACACTGTCGCAACGCGAAAATTATGAGGATGGGAATTGTAAGGTGGCACAGAGGGCGAGAAGGGAGACAAGAAGGTGGATGAGTGTGGACTTGAAGATGAATATAGGTAGGTAGGAGGAGGGTTGACGGGCTGTGGCTGAGGAGCGCTCGGACGTATGATGGTGGGAGTCGTGGGACTTGCTTTTAGGCCATCCAGTGCCACTCACTGGTTCCCTCACTATCGGGGGAATTCAACACAACTGGAACAGCAATAACAACACCAGGAACAACAGACCAGCAACCTCCTGATGAATAGACTGATTGATGGGAATAGGTTTATGGCGGTAAGAATCTGGGAGAGATGGTGAATCCATAGGCAGGATTTCTTTCTCTTTGTACTCTTTAAAGAGAGGGTCTGTAAGGGGCAGCAGCCCCATAACTCTCCTGAAGCCGACTACGTATCCATGGGTTGTTCGATTATAATGCTATTAATTATTTAACTTCATTTGGATGGATAAACTTCCAGAAATATGCCTAATTTTATTACCACCTTTGTTGGGCATGATTTTTGGTGACGAACACGAGTCGGGTTTCTTTTTGCAGTCTTTCTCAATGTGTGGGTGTGGTCAGGTGACTGTGCTGCGGGTAACCAGGTTTTTGAACCCACAAGAATAGGGGGGCGGGGGAGGCTAATGCTGTTATAGACAGCTCCTCCTATAATTATGGCTGGGTTATCTTTTTCATAGTCGCTAAATAGGAATAATTATGATCCGTAGAGTGTTTGGTCTTGGTTTCAGAGATCTTGCCTGGTCATAACTTATGTTCTAGTGTTTCATCATTGAATAGCCAATTTCTGATTACTCCCTTGCCCTTCCATCCGCTATATATATATTCACATCTGCTGCCCAGTGACAAGGTAAAATCCTCCTCCCACTCCCACTCAATGGTGGTTTTTTTTTTGGGGGGGGGGGGCTCATTTTCCTTTTTTAAATCTGACTCATATACAATAATATGGAATAGAAATTAAAATAAAAATTTGCATGAAGAGTAATATCTTAGCGTCGTAGGGCCATGCACTGATGACTCCTCTCTCGTGACATTGATTTCTTAATCTAAAGTTTCCTGGGATTTCGTGGGATAATTGGCATCTAAATGGCAAGTATAAATTCCAAGGTGCAATGGCTTATGAAACTTTAAATTGATCAAATAGGTCCTCAAGACCATTGTGGAGCAAGTAAGTCGTGTAAATGGGCTTTTCCTTTCCTTGGAGCCGATATTGCTGAATAGCATGAAAGAATACTCAAAGATAAAAAAAGGTCTGAGCGAGTAGATAGGAGCTCAACTCCAAGATACTAATACTCCACTTCATGTGCACCTAGATCAGTACCAATGTTGATGGATTAAATGTCTAGGTCTTTATAGGCTGGCAATTCAAATACCCAGCTACATGGAATGTTACCTCGCCAAGTACACATTGGTATCTCTAGTTAACTTGAAATGAGAATGTGAATTAAAAAAAGTCCGTATCCCATATTAAATCGGAAAACCCAGCTAAAAACATAAGATAGATCTGGGTGGGCGGACCCTGATACTGGATCCATGAGGGGGATAAATTACCACTAACCTGATATATATTTTCAAGTTAGATCGGAACGTTGGAGAGAAATAAACGTTTTCAGTCCCCCCTCCGACGTGTTGACCGGCGACACCCTGGTCTTGTGGAGCGGAAAGCCTCGGGGGAGATCTGCGAGGTAATCTCGAGTTCGTCTTCCTTGAGCTCACAGCCGAGGAAACTTTGCAGGCCGAGATCTTCGTCCAACCGTCTATAACTTGCGATCCCAGCAATAGCATTGAGATAAGCCATCCCATACTGACCCCGACCATGGGAATCCATCCAGCGAACCAGGTTTTGTGCTGCAGCAAGGTCATTGCGTGCGTAGCTGCGGACAGGGAAGTAGACTTTTATATCGGGAAGAACCTTTCCAGGGGTGATGTCGAAGGAGTATGCACAACCTTCGATAATTCCAGAAATCTCAGCGTGACCAAAGACAGCCGAGTCTATGTGAATTTTGCCCAAGGAGAATTCTTCATCCTCAGAGAAATCAGCGGGCCGGTTGGCAATGGTCTTGAGAAGGCTGAAAAGATCTCTGAATTGCTTCTCACGGAGGCTTGTGCTGGGGATGCGGCCGCCAAGAGACATGACCTCACGGATAGCAGTAAAACTTGTATGAGGACTTTTGAGGTACCATCTCAAATGAGCCTTGGCTGGATCAATGTTATCAACACTCAAGCAGAAGGCGTTCATGAGCTTGCCTTCAGTACTCGTTGCTAGGAAGTCGTGAACGGCTGCACGACAGACAGGCCCTGGCTGCAGGTGTAACTGCCTGAAGAACAATTCCCATTGTGGGATTGTTAAAAGATCAGATTGGTTGAGCTCACGAGGCTGGAAATAAGTATTTAGGCCGGGTTTGTCCCTCGGATACTCAAGTGAGAAGGCCGTACTAAAACCGAATCGGGCGCTTTTGGTGGCAGCTTGTGAATCCGGGATGTTATTGTGGTCCAAAGATGAGGTCAAGAGATCGAGGGTCTGGGTGAGATCGACGCTAGACAGTGTCTCGGAAATTCTGAGGAGGAATTTACAGCAGAATTGTTGATTCCATGGATCTATCTTCGTGTCTGCATTGGGTCTGATGGGCTCGAGGCCAATATAGACATCGGGTTTTCCATTTGCAGTGTTCCACTTCCACGAAAGGGTGAGAGGGGTACCATCATGTTGAAGCCGGGACTTCCACTTGCTTGGGTAACCATAGAGGGAAGGAGAGGGGCCTAGATAGGGTGTCTTTGTGTGTGAATCCGAACGATTGAGAGGGATTGTGGATTAGCATTGAGTAATTTTTGAATTGAAAGTAGTCTGGAAGGGAGCTTACCACATAGTGGTAATGGCGGAGAAGAATCTCGTATTGTTTTTCTATGGGATAAGCAGCGGCATCGATAAGAAGAGCGAGGTGTTTTCCTGTAAGTTGCCACCAAAAGTCGGCATCTTGATTACGAGAGGGTAGGCAATGAGTCAATGTTTTCCATATCTGGGGTATGTGGCCACCGTCCGGCAATGACTGCCTAGGTAAAAGGTCGCCGCTGGCTGCATTCATTGAGTAGCAAAAGATATCCCTGAGAGTTGAAAGATGTGAGGTATTTAGAGAGGGTTGGTAGGTTGATATTAGTCTCTATGCCGGAAGCCGAGACCTACAGCCAACAAATAGGAGGGATGAATAGTATATGATGAGAAAGTCCGGTTCATAATGTTTGGCTTTTCGAATTTTGACTGCCCTTGCTTTTTACCTAGCAATTTTCTTATTTCCTTTTCAGGACTCAGTTTTGTACCTCCTTATGGTTGAGGGATGATGTTACGGTGACTTGGGGGCTCTGGGGAAGTCTATGCAACAACTAACTTACGACCTTAATCAACTTGATATCACTTCAGTTGGCCTTTTCTTACAAAATGCTGACAGATGTAGAGTTTCGGATTCCGAAGATGTGCTTCTCAGGAGGTGTTACTGTGCTTGTGTGGTACCTCCATGGTGAATATAATTGAATGCCAGAGAGCTGACGACACGGGCAAGGTTATTTTATTTTGAGAGAGGAGATACCATTAATCAAATAACCGTAAGCAATGGAATGTTTTTTCTAGTATCTCCATTTCCAAATCATACGGACTGGTATCAACCAATACAATCTGTCTAGGTAGTTTCGAGTAAGATTTCATGACCGACTGACCGTTCTCAATCAACAATTGCCTTGACAAGTGGTTGCACGATGGTTTGACAACAAGCTGCTGTCTCACACAAGATTAAAATCGATAACGGCTTACACTAATATTCATGTTACGCTTTTGGGGGTTGTAGCACTATTTCACTTGAGCAGGAACCCTCTAAAAAAGTCATTTCAATTAGAGTAGGTAAATTTTGTTGTCTACCTAGGATTATGGAAATCTCGGATCAACTCTTACTGAAGTTTGAGAGAACAACCTATGAGAAACAGAAAAAAAAAATAAAAATTCATGTCCCACAATAACAGCTGCTTGCTACAGTAAGAACAGAAGTACCCTACTTAGAGAATTGCCTGAACTGCGTGAGAGGTCTTTATCCAGCGTAAGCCCATAAGTCATCGTCGGAATTCCCGGTTAGATTTCTCACAGGAGCTTAGAGACTGTATTCACCCTTAATCATAGCAGAAATCTAAATGAGTATAAGATTAGTATATTGTTTCTAGAATCTTGTGCCGGAGGCAAAAAAATCACCTTCTCTGCAGTTGCGAACATAGTGGCTACCGGTGGACCCGAAAGGGCTTTCGGCATGTAACTAATATCAATGACCCGGAGCCCGGTGGTTCCATAAACCTTCATTTCTGAAGAAACGACTCCACCGAGCTCCAGTGGCATCATTGCTGCCGTACAGCACTGGTGTGCATTTGATGGTATAAGAACCTGTCTCATCGCTTCGATGACTTCCTCATCAGTCTGTATGTTATCCCCGGGATTCAACTCGACTGGTCCCAGTGACGCGAGCGGGGCCTGGGAGAACAGCTCCCGCTGCTTGCGGAAGAGAGGGAGGATAAGCCCAAGGTCTGTCGGGTCTGTTGAGGAGCGAAAGTCCACTACTGGATTAGCTAGCGGGTTTGTTGTATTGATATTTACATAACCACGACTGAGCGGCTTCACAAAAAATATTTGGGCTCCAGTATCTGTGTCCCAGCCAATGGAACCAATGGCCATTTCTGGGTCTAGAAATTCTTTGAATATGAGTTGACGCTGAGCTTTATACCCTGCAAGGACAGTAGGGTCTACGTTAGGGAGGAGAGAATCAGCAGGATCACGGGCTATAGCCTCAGGGAGGATATTCTCATAAGGCGTCCCTTGAGTAACGTGGCGATAGGACACGAAAACGAATTTCGGAACTAGATGCCTAGTTACAGTCCAAACGCTTGGAAGGCCCTGGTCGTAGAGCCTACGCTGCTCACCAGCCCAAGTAGAATTAGTTAGGAATGTAGTGACGTTTGGAGTGATACTATCAGTCCCTGAATAGAGTTCGCCGTCAGTGTTAGTACGTGTATGTTATTTTCACCAAGGTAAGTTTGATAGAAGTCTACATACAAGTATATGTCATGGGGAAAGTGCTTTGATCCTGTAGATTCTGACCAACTCCGGGAAGGTCCGAGACAATGGGGATATTTAGGGAGTCTAGCAACCCTCGGGGGCCTACGCCGGAGAGCTGAAGGATCTGTGGTGTATGGAGGGCTCCTGCTGCAACGAGCACTTCTTTTGAGGCAAAGACAGTTGACACTCTTCCCCCGGAGGTTGGAAGGTACTGAACACCAATTGCCCGGTCTCCTTGAAATATGATTTTTGAAACAGTTATATCTGGAAGGAAATGGTAATTTGGTCGGTCATTGGCTGGATCGTAGTGATTTTGTTTGGCAGAGCTTCGAGTCCATGTTCTTGCATCCATATGAACAGGCTGAGTGAATATTCCGGTGTTCGATCCAGCGCTCGGGTCCAATCTGGGCTCTATTCCTAGAGCTCGAACACTTTCATGAAACGGCCCTGCTAGTACGGTCAAACAAGAAAAAAAAAAAAAAAAAAAAAAAAAAATAGAAAAAAAAAAAAAATATACTAAATCCAATAGGAGTTTGGGGAAGGAAAACTAATTCTCTTACCAATCAGGTAAGAAGAAGAACATACCAAGTCCAGGGTAGATATAATTTGGAAAGGTAAATTGAACGGGTCCAGCATGTCCATGGATGGAATCGTCCCAAGTTATATTACTTTCGCGGGCGAGCTCCAGGGTTGGCTCGGTCAAGTTCTCGCTCTGCAACTGTTAACAAAAACATCAAGCATTATAATTTTCTTGATTTCCATTGCTTGGAAGACTTGCCTTGATAAAATATGGTAGAAACGCATCCCATCCCCATCCTTCGTTGCCAAGTGATTCCCATCCATCGTAATCGATCGCTGTACCCCTAAACACCGCACCCTTTTAGGCATGAATTCTACGATTTCAAGACGCATGGGTACCTTAAAAAGTTCATGGCATTTATTGTGCTACCGCCGCCAGTGACCTTTGCACAAATTGTTTCGAAAACTCTGTTATTCAGTGCCGTCTGTGGCTCGGTGATTAACCCATGCCAGGCGTATGGAGCAGAATCGTATGCGCCAGGGACATAAATGAAGTCCTCTCCACGATCGACTGGTCCTGCCTCGATGATAAGAACGTTCACTGGTTTAGTTAGTGAGTGTACTTTTCAAAAAAATAATGGTTAATGTGCGTCTAAGACCGTCTGGATTTTCACTTAATCTATCGGCAGTTGTCAGTCCGGAGACCCCACCACCAGCAATTATGAAGTCGTAAGATCTCGATTCAACATCGCGTGAGGAGACCCAAGTGGCATGGAGGGGAACAGCATGGATCTCTTGAAGAAGAAGACCACTAAGGAGCAAAAAAGTCGACCGTTGGCCCATAGTCGAATAAGGGAAAGATAGTTAAGGGAGACTACACGCAACAAGCAGGGTTCTATCTTGATTCTAAAGGGCACTCATCCTTATAAAGTTTTCGTGTCAAAATAAAGGCAAGGCCCTTCGCATCAAAGGTAGAAGTGCACCCCCGTCATAGTAGACACGATGACTACTGGGGTACAAGGTACGAGTGACCAATAAATCAATGAATGATAAGTAGCTCAAGGAAGGAGTGGGGGCACGAGAAGATGCTATTCGTGTCTTTCTAACTTTGCTGGGGATCTAGGCATCATCATTGTGAAACAGGCTGATCATGACCTCCGGAGAGGGTTGGGATTGTCAATTATCAAACACTAGAAGAAAGCTACTGCCGCAATGATTGTCTTTATATCAAGTAATCAACTTGAAAAGAAAAATTGAAGAAGACAGAATATTAGAAAAGGAACTAGCAGGACAATAAACCTTTCCTCATCTATCTAGGACCTGGGTGGTCTATGTCGGCCAGATCACGAAAAGGGTTATAAAGCTGGTAGGCATGATATTACCAGGTTTATGACGAGAAAAGACACAAGCCAGACTGTTGTTTATTGGCCTATTACTCTGAGCCCCAGCAAAAATTGTTTCTCACTAAAGGCCAATAGTAGCAGAGATGAGAGCTACATACGTTGGTCAGTCGTCAGCTTTTGGATCCCAATGTATGACGAGCTTTGGAAAAACATCTACCTTGATCCAAATGAGTAAATGTCCCAAATTCCAATTGAGGCGGAATAGAAATATGTTATTCCAATAAACAAAGAATGGACCAAGCCGATCAAACTATAAGCAGTCATGAGAAAGGCATATACATGTAAGTAGTTGGGTTCTATCAAGAAGGGGGGATGGACACCCCTGGTTCTGCCGCATGGTTCCGCCTACACCTACTCATATGCATATTTGGTTTGGTTTTCACGGTTTGCATTCATCACTCCAGGCGTTCTTTCTTCACCATTCAAAACTTGAGGAAACAAAGCATTCTCATGGACAAGAACATACTTAGTATATTGAACACATGACTGACTTATCAGCTCTATCTAACCTTTACGTAATGCTTTTTAATTCTAATTAATAGGTAATTTTCTTGATCTCGGCCATCCAACGTCTCTATCTGATTGGAGGCTATAGATCACGTCTTCTGTTCCACGGCATCAAGAAGTACAAGTTTGGATTCGAGAAGCATCCGGACATCATCTCAGGATTGAACCGGTATATCCCTGACCAGACGACGGCTCCATTAGGAGGCGGCCCATCACCAGAATGGCCGAGAGTCATCCTACCAGAACAGCACCATTCTATCATGTTCCTTCCCGTCGTATTGTTAGTGTGGAACACCCTGCCATTATCAGAAATGTTGATAAGGCCATTGACACCCTGCAAGGTGCTGCGGGTATATCGAAAGTAGGAACTAGGAACCAGAAATTTCCCTTGATCGTGCTTCAATGAATTTCATTGCTAATAGGACTGTACAGATCTTAAACCCACCCAAGGCTGACACGCCAGCGAACCTGCTGTTGCGTCCTGAGGATGTTATGTCAAGGCCGGTACAGTCAATCAGTTCGCCATCAAATAACATCCTTCTCAAAGTGACTGTCCCTAAACGAACGGGTCGTAGACGTAAGAGGGGGTCCGATGAGCCATTCAGCCAAGCTCCCCCGGAATTGTCCGATTCTACCAATGGCCCACCACGTCCTCGTGCTCGTGACCTGCTACAGAGTCTCCGAGATAATGTCGGAAAATATGAGGTCGAGCCTGTTGGTATTGTTGATCGTACACATGTTTTCCGGGGTAGGTCTGCATGCTTCTATTTCATCCACCAACTCGGAAGCTCTTTTTGCCTGACATTTGATAGGTATGCCCGATTTCGTCTTCTCAACGACAAGTAGCAAATTCATCAACCGCTTTCGAGAGCAGATTATGCCTTTTGACTGTAAGAGCCTTATTGCCACTGTTTCAACGGACTTTTTTAATCTCATCAAAAATCTGAACAGATGAAAAGATGAAACAGTTCGATCTAGATATGAGTAAAGGGGCCACGCTCGATGCAGACCTTATCCCACCTCCATCTTTTAGCCACGGAGATGTGCCCTTTAACTACTTGTATGTCATTATACCTCGCTATCCATCTCTTTTGCAAAAAGCTCACACCTACTAGCTACCGACAAAATCCTACTGTCCGTCAATCGATTGACACCTCAGGCAATATCACAACCGTGAATACCCAACAAGCCACCAAAGTCCTCACCCATCTAGTACCTTACGACATTGCTACGGTTCCATCGAAGCCTCGGGACAGCTGCCCTCCTATCTCGACCCTCGACCCCATTCTCCAGGAAACCATCAAAGCTGTCCAAGCCCTCTTCGACTCACGCCCAGCGTGGACCCGACGCGGACTCCGCAATTCCCTCAAAACCCTCGAACAACGCTATGCCCTCCGCCACGCAGTGCCCTATACAGGGTATATTTTCCGCTCGGGACCCTGGCGCGACGCTATCGTCCGATTTGGCTACGACCCACGCACCGATCCCTCCTCACACATCTACCAAACCACCATGTTCCGCATTCTCCCCCGTGAAGCCGAGCTTGCCCGTGACGGCGGCGCCGGCCGTCGCCACGCCATCCCACGTCCCAACGAACCCAACGCGCTCGACCCCTCCTCCTCATCCCCTACCACCGCCACAACAACCCTCCAATCAACCTCACACCTCTTCACCGGCCAACCCCCACTCCCACGAGATGGCCGCATGTGGATGTTTTGCGACATCACCGACCCCCTCCTTTGCAGCATCCTCTTCCCCGGTCTAACCCGCCCACCGAATTTCCTCCGTGAAACCTGCGACATCATGTGTGACGGCTGGTACGGTAGTGGTGCCCTCGCCAAAGCAAAAGCCATCATGCGTTCCAAGATCCAGACCCTCTTCGAAGATCGTGTCCCGGACGACACCGAATTCGACAAAGTCATCACATTCCCGAACCATATCCCCGCAGATGGCAACATGTCCGAGTTCTGGCTGGACCCTTCCGCAGCCTCCACGAGGGACTTGCAACTCGCGACGGAAATTAGAGCTACCATGAAGGGTGCAGCAACCTGGAGGGGGAGAATCCCTGCCCCGGGTATGATGGGATTAGGTAAAGGGAGTCAGGACGAACGGAGAGAAGGAGAAGAACAGCGGCAGCAAAAGAGCGTAAGAAAGACTGAGACGGAGGGTGGAAAGGCTTCTTCAACTCGACAGACAAGGTTTGTTGATGATGATGGTGATGACGAAGAAGACGAAGATGGTGTTGTGGCACCAGAGGGCCAGAGTGAAGGCGAAGAAGAGGAAATTGAGCAAGAGGAGATAGCTGAGGCTGTTGCTGCAGCAATTGCGCGCCGTGGTGGCGGTGGTGAGGATGAAGAGCTAGAAGAGGAAAATGAATCTGATATAGAGTAGCATTACTGGATACTACTCACATCACACGTGAATTGTGTACGGTACGGTAGGCAGCCGGAGAATGAAATATATATATATGTTTGGCCTTATATAAAATCATACCATCTCAATGTTGTGCTTGTCGCACATGGTGATCTCGGGGTGTCTAATATTATCCAGTTGCCTTGCTGGGACTATTGGAACCGCTTCCTTGTTTTCATTTACCAAAGATGAACAGTCCGCTCGGGGAGGAAATTGAATTAGACTATATACACCGTGAACGACATCAAAGACATGACATATTCTTAGCTTCATTAGTTGGTACATGCAAAATTCAAACAATTGTGCAGGAGAGAAAAACAGGAGGATGGGTCGAGTGAACAAAGAGATGTCGATAGTACTCAGTACTAATCGGGACAAAACACAGGTGCAAGATTATGGAATTGGGTAGGCCAATTGAAAGGAACGGATATCGCGAGGGAACCAGGATCAAGCGCCAGAATAATTAGCAAAGGAAAGAAAAGAGTAGCCAAACAGGCAGCAATCAAACAAGGGTATCCAAATATGAACAAGCCTTTTACAGCACCCTCAAGTAAATCAATGTTTTTTCCCCCAACGCCATTCAAAGGAAGAATGATTTTACGCCCAGGACACCGAGCTTCTCAACACCGATGGCTGAAATCAGAACATAGGAATGAACATGAAAAAAAAAAAAAAAAAAAAAAAAAAGGCAGGACGTATTAATGATTAGGCAGTGACAGATTCTGATGGGCCTGCTGTGTCTTCTTCAGCAGCACTCCCACTCTCCCAGATCTCGACCGGCTCGTCAACGGGCTCGGCCTTTGAAGATTCAGGGCTAGACTTTACGGGACTTGCGGCTTCTAGCACTGAGGCAATGGAAGAGACACTAGAGAGCTTACTCCGAGTGGGGTGTGTCGGTCGAGAAAGGGGAAGCAGAGTCTTCTTCTCGAGAGAGGCGTCGACCTCGACTTCATCGTAGATAACAGCATAAGAGAAAGCATGACAATCATCGCCATAGTAATCGGCGGCATTAAGCTCACCCAACGGAGAACGGGATTCCTCCTCCATGATGGACTTGCGTGCAGCAGCGGCGGGCGACTCCTGTTGCCGAGAGCGAGGGAGTGAAAGGCCTAATTCAGCTGGTGGGATGTTTTCCTTTCCACGAGTGTTGGATTCGTGCTTGCCTTCATCGTCACTGATGTCGAGCACACAAGTCGAGTGTTGCATGAGGTTGGTCATCTCCTCTTGTTCCGAGTCGACATGTATTTCAAAGGACCAGGATGCAGGAGTCTTCGGGGCGGACTGGCTCTTGGCCTTACCATTGGACAACGCGGCGGCAATTGAGAAGGGACGGCTGACACTTTTACGACTCGCAGAGTCTGGACGGTTTTTGGTAATGGTGGTACGACGAGCAAAAGGTTTGCAGGGCTTTGATTGGGGAGAGCGTCCAGCGGGTTTCAGGGAAAGGGTGGACTTGGGGGTGGAGGGAGACGGTTTAAGCGGTGTGGACGGTGTCAAGACCACCGGGGTGGACTCGACCACGGTCAAAGCCATTCGGGAGGACTTAATAGGTTTGCCAGGTCCTTTGACTGGTTCGTGTTCGTCATCATCATCGGCAGTCCGCTTGCGCTTGGTGGAGAGATTCCGTGTGGTTGGATCGATATTCTCCGAGTCGACTTCGGAAAGAGGCTGTCGCTTACCGGACATGATGGCACCTGAAGAGTGAAGGATTAGAATCAATGCACAGCCTCGAGGCGTGAGACAACACAAGGAAGAGTCCCATACCGTTTTGCTGGTTCTGGAGGTTCATCTTGGTGCGTAGTAAGGCACGCATGCGAGAGCTGTCGAGACTCGCAAATGGTTGACGCATTGTGGTTGGAGTGAGTGTGAGGGCTGCCATGGCGAGATTAAGTTTGATAGATTGATAAGACGGTTATATAAGAGAAAGAGAGGAGAGAAAGAGCAAGAGACCGCGCGAGAGGAAAGTAATTATTAAAGCAGCGCGTGCAGAAGGTCGAGAGATGAAAAAATCCAATGTCGAGGATGAAAAGCGAGCAAGAGGATGATTGCTGGTAGGCGTGTTGTTTGGTTTTGGAGTGGATGGTTTGTTTTGGTGGCGCCGAGTGGGGTTGACGCTTGATTGGCGGTCTATGGGAAGTATGGGATAATAATAGTAGGTAGTAGTCAAATAGAAAGGAAGGGCTGGAGGGGCGGTGGTGATCGGGTCGACCACGAGCCTACTCTACGAAAGACGGAAGATAGTTATACAGGAGAAGAGGATCCAAGGAGAGAAGGAGAGTTGAGATGGATGCGCCTGAACAGAGCGATGAAGGGGTGGGATGGCGAGGATATTTATTCAGAGGCCGTGGGCGGAGGGAGGCAAGGGAGCCGCGCTGGAGGATTCCTCCACTCAAAACTGGAGGGCCGGGAAGGGGATGATGAGGATGGGGATGATCATTCATTCATTCAGGTTTGACCTCATGGGGATTGTGCGAAACATGCAGGACCAGACGACGTGTTAGTTTCAAAAGCGAAGAATTCCAGAGGAAGCGCCTGTCTGTGGACCAGTATATAAGCTTTTTTTCCATAGAGGGAATGCGACTCAGGCGACGACGCCTCTCTGGAGTCGCGTCAGGTTCGTGTTTCCGCCCGAACGGGAAACGGAATCGATTAATTAAAATTAATTAATCAATGGATTGCAGAGGGTTATAATTATCATGTTTTCTCAGCCAAAACGACGATGAACCGGCGCTGGATATGCAAGGCATCAGCTCGTCAGCGCCAATAAATCGCCTTTTTCCCCTCACTTGAGGAAGCGCGTCCGAGGCGTGGAAATGACCAGACGATACATGCCATTTTCTATGGGCGGCCCTGCATAGCGAGGGGCGTCGTTCCGCGTAATTACAACCATGCAGGGTCAACCACCAATCATGCGGCGTCCCTACCCTCCATCTGGGTAATTTAGGTATCATCCTTCTAGACTCTCTCTCTCTTCTCTCTCGTCTCTCCACTACTATCGGGGATCTACAAGAGTATCGTCGTTCAGGTATCCTTCAGAAAAGATATCGCTTCGCAACGCGTCCCCTCCCACATGTCAAGACACCAATATAACCTTGTCGCGTCTTACGCTCTCTCCCCCACCTCCCCACTCACTCCCCCTCTCTTCCTCTCCTCCTCCATTTTTACCCTGATTCCTGATTTCAAACCACCCGATGAACACGTATCCTGCCGACCTTAAAAAAGCTGTTTCAATTTGACTCCAGTAAGGCATCTCCCCTAGCGGGAAGGGGGACCATCATCACGACCACTCTTCGTTTCTTTTTGGACTCCATCCACCCCGCTCCCATTCGACATGAACTGGGCAATCGATCTTTTAGAGTTGCTTGGATCCTCTCGAACCGATACTTCCTAGCCTGTGTTTCAGCCAAACGACGCCCCAGCTGAAACCCTGAAAACCCACCTCATCGACTCGCTCACTCCAGATTCTATCACCATTAGCTCATTAGTGAACTAACTAGCCCCAGCTAGAGGACTCGACGACAAGAGCTCAAGTAAAATTAAAGCAGATTTATCTTGTTTGACCCCCCTCCTCCTTGCGTTCCCGTTCGTCCGTGTACTCCGTCTCATGTCCTCTAGATAACTAAATAACTAAATAGTGGGACACGGGAAGAATTAGTGACCCCAGGTAATAGTTAAAGTTAGTTAATCGCTAGTTCACTAGATAGTTAAGTTAACTACCTAACAATCCAATTGACAGTCAATATGTAATCGAGAGTTAATTATAGAACTACCTGTCTAGGTGCCTAACTATAACTAACTAGCTAGTTAACTAACTCGATCTGCACTCCTCGTCCTTCAAACCACTTATTTTATATCTACCCAGAGACAAAGCACACACGGTGTAGACATACATGGGTACGATACTACGACAACCGCTCTCCTACTATCGCCCATTCTAGAATAACCTATATACGCGCCGAGACCTTCCAGCGCGTAGGCACTACTCTATTTATAATAATAATAGGGAGTAACCCAGTGTGATGAATTGATCACCCATCTCACTTTCTTAAGCGCCGACGGAGGGCGGTAAAACTTAGAGGAGGGTTTTAACACGTACCTAGGTACTACATACATAGTGCATACAAGAATCCCCCTGCTCCTGGTGAGCATAGGTAGGTAATCACTGGAGTGGATCCATCCAGGAGGCGATGAGAGCTAAATCAGCCAACCCAGTGGACAGTACAGTGCCAGTGCCAGTGCCAGTGCCAGTGCCACACGCGCATAACTCAACCAAGCGAATTATCGTCTCAGATGCGTTCCTTTCTTCCCCGTGAGGAAAAGGGTTGGGAAGTTTACTGGGATAAGAAAAGTTCTTGGGAACGATTGCTTGCTTGATTGGTAGATTGAATGAAATGAATGGACAGTACGTACATACGTATGTACCTACTTGGCTTGGTACCCTACCCTTCTTAGGTCGTGTTGGAATCGGCATTCTTCACGTCAGATGGAACCCCAACCCTGGTTTTTTGCCTTCAATAGGTGGTGGGCACGGGGAGGTTCTGTAACTCGGTAGGTTAGGTTAGGTACCCAGGTATGGGCAGGGGAGGGTCGGTTGGTGGAATGATGTGATGTGATGTGCCGCTTTGTTATCCCTAGATCCAATCTACATAGATAGTTTGGTCTGTGATGGAGTGCTCTATCTATACTGTGCATACATATAAACTAAATGAAGCATCCCTTCATTTCATCTCTATTCCTAGACTCTATGTCAGTAGTTCTTGGTTTTCTTTTTTAATTTTTAATTTTGAATTTTTGTTTTATCCACCCTCCTCACTCTTCTCAAATCTCATCCTCCCAGGGAATACTGTCCATCGCCCCCTGTCTTTCGACTGCACGTGCTGAAGCCCGCGTCGCCACCTCCATCGCCTCATCCATCACCGTCTTATACCGCACTGCCTTCTCCTCCTCCGTCAGATCCTGGCCGGCCTTCCCGTCCAACCGTCGCTGGTCGCGCCATCTCGCGACTGCCACCGCGTATGCGCCCACGAAGGTATCCCCCGCCGCAGTCGTGTCAAGCACCTTGCTGACCTTTGCAGCAGGGATCCGATTGGTAAACCGATTCACGCCATCAGCCAGCCCGGATGCGGTCGCCCCGGCGTCGGCAGCACTGTACCAAACCCCCTTGGCCCCCAACGTGATGAGAACATAGGTCACCCCAAGTCGATGGAAATACCGGGCCACCTGCTCGTGCGCACTCATTCCCTCCGCTTCAGGGACCACCCGGAGCAATTCCTCGGTCTTGGGCGTCATCAGCTCAGCCTCTGTCTCGTTCATAATCAAGTGGTCCACTGCCGCATATACATCCTCTGGTAATCCACCTGGCGGCGCAGGCGCAGGGTTAAACATCACATCAGGTCCAGCTTCAATTCCTCTCCCTTTCCCGTCCTGCTCGTTCCGCTGCTGCATCTGCACTTTCTTCCACCTTGCAATCTCCCGCAGCATGCCAATCACCGTTTCCACGGGGATTTCCCCCTGCATCACAATCACGTCAGGCACCGGACTCGCCAAAGCCATCCCTAAGACGTCCCCTGTCGCCTGCATCCCCTGGTAATTCGCCCCCGGTGAGAACAGAATCCGGTTCTCCCCACCCGCCGACGAATCGACAATAATCACCGCAACACCGGTGTAGGCGTCTCCAATCACCTGGACTCGTGAAGTATCGACACCCGATTTCTCCAAAGTAGGCTTGAGTAACGAGTCGAAGTGGCCGTCGAGGCCGCCCACCGCGCCAACCATTTCCACATTCACGGGGCTCTTCCGGCTAGACGACTTTGATGATGGCTGTGGTCGGGATAAACGACCACAGGCAACAGCTTGGTTCGCGCCTTTACCGCCAGCACTGATAAAATACGCCGAGGATGTGATCGTCTCGCCGGCTTCAGGGAAACGTGGAGTGATAGATACCATGTCGGCATTCAAAGAACCGATCACACGGATTGTCGGTGCCATGGTTTCTTTCTTTCTTTTTTTTTTTTTTTTTTTCTTTTCACCCTCCGGTGTTGTAGATGTAGATGTGTTGGTGTGGGTATATTCCTGAACTGACTGGGTTTCCCTGGTCAATGATCAAGCCGATGACGTCGTAAGGTAGATCGAAGAGGTACCCAGCTATTAACTGTCGGCTTGGGACGTACTACACAGCAAGTAAACTGGAGTAGAACGTAGAAATTGTCAAGATTGCAGCAAGACCAGAGGATGCCTTTTTGTTGCCGTCCTCAAAGATCGGCTGGATGTAACAAGCTGTGTTGTTTGAAGTGATTATCTGAGTCTCCGGTTGAAGGGGGGTTGGTTTTGTTTGGTGGGGTCACTGTCTGGGCCATGGATGTTAGTGGAGCAACAACTCAGCAGCCGGAATTGAGGTTTCTCGTTGGCTGTTGCAACGTAATTGAAGCCCAGTACCTACCTAGGGGGCAACTACTAACTAATCCTTAGTGATTTTAGGTGTATGCCTCCTGCTCCCAACTATAACTACTCATCCTCGTGTTATACCCTCCTACAAGGATGTTGTGCTCGTTTAGGTTCATTATTGTGGCCTTGATCATTCTCTCAACTCATCCTCTAAATACCTGCCTACCTACTATAGAATAAAAAAAAATACTAAGAACTTGTACACACCAAATTTCACATATACGCCGAGTGCAATCCCGCTGGGTCCCAAAGCAACTTGAAAGAAACAAACATTCTACCGGACGATGATATGCGTTCCCTGACAAATAAGAAGCCGTCGCAAATATTTACCACATTAGAACGTCAGGTCATGAAACAAGCAATGAATAATAGGGGGAAAAACAAAAAAGAGAGAGAGAGAATGGACAAATGGGGAACGATTATACACCATGTCGGTATACTTGAGATCCCCCAGAGCGGATTTGAATGGTGCCCCGCCGTTGTAAGACAATCACTGCTCGGTTCAAGGCTTGCTCCGTGTAGCCTCTTCCGTCAACAAACTCTCGTCGCAAGGTGGCCAGGCTTGTGCTCCAGCCGATGGGGAGACGACGCTTCAATTCATCCTCGATTCTGGACACTTCTTCCATCATCTCCTTGCTGCCTTGGCCCTCACCCTGGGTGATAGCATCCATGGTTGATGCGAGGAACAGACGAATGGCTTCATCAACATGGGCTTCAGTGGCGATTGGCGACAAGCTTAACTTGGCTAGGGCCTCTGTGATACGGATAATAGCCTCGAGCTGACGGACTGTAATTGGGATAGACGACCGGGCGTTTGCATCAAGTTCTGCGCGATGAACTTGCCTACGGATTGAGACGAAATGTGATGACAGTTTTTCGGCGGCTTCTGGAGAGAGACGAGGAGCACAACGGCTGTAGAGCGAAAAATGAGTCACTATATTTTAAATAAACAGTGTTTGGGATATGGCACAACATACCTGCGGCAGTAACTGATATAGCGTTTCATCTTATCTAATGGAACTTCTGCCTCTACCTGCTCTTCGATGCCACGACCACCCATGTGCACGCCCATAACGTGGCGCGCAATGTTCTCATCACGGCTGCGCTCATGGTCATCACGGACAACAAAGATCATATCGAAACGGGACAGAATTGTGGTCTGGAAGTCAATATTTTCACCTGGGGTCTTCAAGTCGTCATATCGGCCGAACACCGGGTTTGCGGCGGCAAGGACAGATGTTCTTGAATTGAGAATTGTGGTGATTCCTGCTTTAGCAATGGAGATTGTTTGCTGTTCCATTGCTTCGTGGATGGCGACCCGATCTTCATCCCTCATCTTGTCAAATTCATCAATACACACAACACCCCCATCAGCAAGCACCATGGCACCGCCCTCCAGATAGAATTCACGCGTGGCAGGATCTCTTTGTACAGATGCAGTAAGACCGGCTGCGGATGATCCCTTACCGGACGTGTAGATGGCGATGGGAGAAACCTTTTCGGTAAATTTGAGGAGTTGGGACTTGGCAGTACCTGGATCTCCAAGTAGTAGGACGTTGATATCGCCACGGAGCTTCATGCCATCGGGAAGGAGTTTCTTGGAGCCACCCATGAGCAAGCAAACAATAGCCTTTTTTATATCCAGGTTTCCGTAGATAGAGGGAGCAATGCTACGGGCAAGGGCATCATATAGGTCCGGACGGCGGCTGAGTTCAAGGAATTCCTGCTCCTCTTCTTCTGAGAATATGGCACTGCCCTTAGCGGTATGGTCAAGGTCTGTATTGATTCCCACTGCTCGCAGGTAGGGATTGCGAATGGCCACGGCGCCATCTTTTTTGCCGCCCTTGCCTTGGTAAATAGAGAAAATCCCCATAACTGTGCAGCGGGAACCAGGCACTACCCGATTCGCAAGGTACCGATCTGCGGATATAAGAACATGTCTGGGAAGTTCACCCACAGGGACCTGATCGGGGGCTTCTTGGAGTTTGAGAACTTGTTGGTCGACAAACTGGCACTTCTCGTGCGAGACAACGTAGGGGTCTAGCGGACATTTTTCACCGGGTTCGTCACCTGGCTGTTGTTCACGGCCGCACACTCGTGGCAGCGTTAAACCCGAAAATCCACCCTCGACTCGGATGTTTTCACTGTGGTCACAACTCTTACACCGTATATGAACCACTGTTGCTTTCGATGATATTGTGGATGCACCAATAACGATTCCCGGAATACGGACTAGGTGAGAAATGTTTGTTGCGTTCAGGTCGCGAATGGAGATATGGGACGCAGAGGAATGAAGGAGAAGTTGGTGAGCTGGAAGTGCAACATCTCGCTGAGAGGGGTAGACAATTCGTTGCGTGCACTGCTGCAGAGCTGCCTCGAACTATAAGAAGGGATATTCAGCACAATAGTCTAGAAGCTGTAGCAGGAAATCGACAACGTACGAGAGGAATAATGTCGGCAGGTTCTGTGGTGAGCTTGTGTGCTAGCTCTTCATTATATGAAATCAAATGGGCAATATCAATGTCGCAGTAGTACTGTTTCACGAGGACATTCTGACGAAGTTGGTCTCTAAATATTCGAATTAGCAACTTTTTGAAGCTAACTTTCTCTACGTTGTGGAACACACCTGTAGATGAAGGCATTGTCTAGCTGGAACTCCAGAACAAACTCCCTAAGGCGGGATTGAATCTGAGTACGAGACTCTTCAGCACCATCTGTGCTAGGAGCAAGAACGCTCAAGGTATAAGGCGCACGCCTGTCCATTGTGGTGACAGAATGTGGGTTGAGGGGGGAGGAGGGGACGATAATTGGGAGAGTGGAGGGTTGGCTCTCACTACTCAAGGAGGTGGTGCTTTGCAAAATGGAACTTTTTGCTTCGGACGCGAGGGGTGCGCGTCGCGTGAGTTTACGCGTTAAGTGGTTTTGGCCTCAGGCCTCAAATTAGCAACCGGTGGCCGGAGGTTTACTTTATCCGAAGTCTACAAGAGGATTAGCGCAAGTCAACTCTGGGGCCTCAGGCCTTACCCGATTGGGTCGAGCTGTCGCTTCGCAGAGACAAGCCCCCCATATCTATCTGACAACTGTTGAATGCCTGAGTGACGTTGCAGCTTGCTCAGCGTTTCCCACTCTCGATTCGCCTCCTATCAGCAGCAGACATCTGCAATAGACCAGTGTAAGATCTGCGGGACAGGGATACTGCTACTCCTCCGTCATCTAAGTGTCTACTTGTCATGGTTTGGTAAGGTCCTCGGAATAGCTAGGTGGCTGCGAGAGCCGCCAATTCGACATCGGCGATATGTCCTCTGTGAGCCCACGGAAGTCGATCGACAGTTTAGCTTCGGGTGCCTCGACGCCGTCATTATCCCAGTACTCCTTCAACCAGATTGAGTCTCCCCGGGTCCCGCCTCAGAGGTACCCCCTGAGACGAGGATCAACTGCGAGCTCCATCGTCAGCATTGGCGGAGTGCTTGACCCTTCCTATCGTCATGCATCAATAGCAGAGTCGGGACAGAATGGTATGTCATGATATATAATAAGTAATTGACCACTTATATTAACTCTAGCCAGCTATTTCAACGCTTCTCCAGCCTCCGATCGTCCGTACAGGTCTCGCCCCCCATTCAACTGCGGCGTCTACCGGATACAAACCTCCAAGCACCCGTGATATCCCTCCCGTTACATTGACAAATATTCCCCACGTGGACCGTAAGGTATTCGAACCGTACCTGTCACAAGTAGGGTCCTTGTACGATGTTTTCCAACAAGCAAAAGAAGGCGCGGGCGAAAATGAACCGCAGTTGGTCAGGGGAAGAGGCGGGGGCATGAGCTCACCCAAGCCCGACGACTACGAATCATTGATGTCCAGGTCTCGGGAACGCCGGCCTTCCGGGCTATCAGCAAGCTCTCGTGCAACATCCCCTTATAATTCCCAGGGTAGGAGACGATCGTCAGGTCGTGGCCGCGGCCACCAAGTTACACCTTTGTCTACGATTCCCCTGGTCTATTTTGAAGACGACTTTCATTTGGAAAACCCTCGTACTTTTGACGTTGTATCGGAGAAATCAGAGGTCGTTACACCCCCGAAAACTCCAAGCAAAGACGGCAAACCGGACGACGGGCTCGAGCCTCCTCCGACTGGCAGAAAGGCGCTGGCAACCAATGCGATATTGCAGGAAAAGCTTTCTTGGTACATGGATACGGTGGAAATCCATCTCATATCTTCCATCTCAACTGCTTCTAAGTCCTTTTTCACGGCCCTTGGCTCGCTTCGTGAATTACACGCTGAAGCTGCAGACTCGGTTAAGCGAATCCAAGTTCTTCGAAAAGATCTTCAAAAGATTGACCGCGAGATGGCATTAGGAGGCTTGAAGATTGTCAATCTCCGACGTCGGCGGGAAAACGTCCGAATGCTGTCGGATGCGGTTTCCCAGCTCCGAGACGTAGTGCAGTCGGTCACCCGCTGCGAAGAATTAGTGGAAAGTGGCAAAATTGAGGAGGCTGCTGATGGCCTTGAAGAGGTAGAGAAGCTCATGGCCGGCGAGTATACTCCAAAACAATCAAGTGAGGGTGATGGAAAAGTCGAAGAGCAACCGCGAAGAACCGTCGATCTCCGGAGACTCAAGGCCCTGGAGGGCGCGTCGAATGAACTTGACCAACTGAGGCACCAAATTGGTGCAGGCTATGAAAATCGCTTCCTGAATGAACTTCTAAGTGACTTGAGACGCCACGTTGAAAGTGTTCCTTTGGATGCAACGGTACAGAGATGGGGCTACTCTTTCCAGCGGCAACGTGGAGCCCAGCGATCAAGTATGATGGAACCCCCTGCATACATGACCATCGATGAGCAATTACGAAATCAATTACACATTCACCTTACCGGCCTTGCACGTGTGCGCCACACAACTCCTGCTGCGACAGCTTTTAAAACAGCAGTCCTACGGGAAATGAAAAATTTGATCCGCAAACACATGCCGAGCTCTAATGATGATGACAACGAATCAATGGTTTCTATATCTACACACCGATCTCAACAGCGCACTCAACAAGAGAAATCATCAGTTCTCGCACGCAATCTCCGAGCTTTAGATCCCGAGGACGCATATATTATGCTTGCTCAGGTCTATACGGGAATTAGTGAGACACTACGACGCCTAAGTGTGCAAGTCAAGGTTCTTCTTGATATTGCTAGTGGATTAGGCAATATTTCAACCAACGGATCAAAGTCTTCAGCTGACAATGGAGGGTCTCATGCGCGTGGATCAGCAAGTATTGTGGCTCAAGACGAAATTTTGCAGGTTTTGGATATGTCCAGTCTTCTTGGGCAAGCGGTTGATATTGCCCAATCCCAGGCAACCAAGGTCTTGAAGGTTCGGTCGGAACAGACGGCTAATCTACAGAAAAATGATTTCATCAAATACTTCACTTTGAATAGACTTTTCGCTGATGAATGTGAGGCTATTTCAGGGAGAAGTGGGACTGCATTGAAGACGGTCGTGGGAAACCAGATCCGTGACTATATTAACCGTTTTGGGGACACTCAGAGACACCGCATCGTTGAGGTTATGGACTCTGACCGATGGGATGCTAAGGATTTCGGAGAAACTGAAAATTCGATCTTATGCCGCATTTTAAGTGCTAGCACCAGGGATGTGGAAGCTTGGGCAGACGTCTCCAAAATCTGGTCACCCCAAGATCAGAGTCAGAGTAGCCCGCCATCAAATTCGACAAGCACCAATGGCTCCGCCAAGGACAAGGTCCGGACCGCAGTTATTGACGAGCAAAAGTACATTCTTTCTGAATCTGCCGTTGCTATGATGAGGAGCATTGAAGAATACCAATTCCTCATGACAAACATACCTAACATGATCCCAGAAATCGCTGCGGGGCTTTTAGAATCCTTGAAGTTATTCAACTCCCGATCTTCCCAACTCATTTTGGGAGCAGGTGCAACAAGGAGTGCTGGGTTAAAGAACATCACGACAAAACACCTCGCATTATCCTCGCAAGCCCTTAGTTTTATAATCGCCTTGGTCCCCTATATCCGGGAGTTTGTCCGTCGTCATTCACCTCCCAATTCCCTAATGGCTGAGTTCGACAAGGTTAAACGCCTGTACCAGGAACATCAATCTGGTATACACGAGAAATTAGTTGATATCATGGGATCTCGCTCTTCCGTGCATGTCAACTCCATGAAGAAAGTTGACTGGGAGTCAGCATCGAGCACTGTGAACACGTATATGGAGACTTTGACAAAGGAGACAGGCACGCTACATCGTGTTCTGAGTAGGCATCTTCCGGAAATGACCGTGATGATGATCATGGATCCTGTTTTCCGAAGCTATCGTGAGCAGTGGACCAAAGCCTTTGAGGAAGCGTCAATTAAGTCGGAGGCCGGAAAACAGCGGTAAGACTTGTTTGCGTACATGTGTAATTGTAGGACCCCCTATACTAACATGTTGATTTGCCTAGACTGCGGCGAGACGTGGAGTATCTACAATCGAAACTCAGCAAGATAGACGGCTTTGGAGATCTCGGCGAGCGTCTCCTAGAGTTAGTAGAGCAAAAGAGCATATCCACCGAATCCACCACCAGCGACGGCACCTCACCAAAGAGCTCACCCCGGCCACAGGAAGGAGCCTAAACGAATGTCTATTGACTAATCTAATAATTGAAAATGTATCCATACTTGGCCCAGATTTGACCTACCAAGTAGAGTAAGTCCTGGGAATTGTACAGCACTTTCTTTTCTTTCTTTTTCTTTCTTTTTACCTCTACTTTTTCTCCCTTATTTTTAGCGACCTTTTCCATATATTCATATATATATGCAGAGTGTTTGTTTTTGCAAACACTTCTCTGTCATTAGGAGAGTTTACTATAATATGCACTTCCTTGTTATAGACCATTTATTTATGTTTTCAGTCCACCTAACCAATTTATATATTGATAATTTAACGTTATGCTAAGATTTATGATTTGTGTGCCCCCAGTCCCTTATGCTCTCCCAATGTATTCGGATCATGCCCACCTTTCCCACTACCATGTTGGGTTTTTCCCCAGCTGCCTCCGCCACTGTGTACATCATGCGAGCCCATGACTTCAGGGAGTGGAGCTGTGCGATCGACACGGTCCATATGATCGTACTTTGGAGAAAATCAGAACTAAATATTCCCCTACGGGAGGCGAGGAGGGAAGGGAACTTACTTCTGGGTTGGTACCATGGACCTTTGTTTCCCCGGCTTCAATTGGGTTGTCACTTTGAATGTAACCGTCTGCGTATTCAGCTCCACGAGGCATTTTGTTGGTTGAGATTATTCTTTAGATATCGATAAGACGAAAAGAAGGCTTCAAGGCATGAATGTATTGTTAGTTGCGACGAACAAAACGGGGAGCCTAAATCCATAAGAAAACTCACCGAGACTGGTATGTGTAAATGTAAGTTTATAATATATATCGTGAGGATTGATGATAAACTTCGATGAGTTACTGCTTAAAACCAGGCGAATTTATATGCTGTCGAAATAGGATGATATCATGTTGTTCTTGATTTAGTGGATGCTCTGACAGCATTATGAAATCATGGTGGAGAAGCGAATGATTTCATCCAACGTCACACCAAGAATTCACCTTCTACGTCAGTTAATTATTACCTTCTTACTCATGCTTTTGCTAGTTGGTATTACTAGGTACTAGGTAGGTAGTTTAATTATCCTTAGTTATCTAGAGAGGTTTCATTGGTCAATTAAGGCGAAGAGAGTGCTTATATACAATAGTATCCTGATTGAAGAGTGGCGAATACCACCCCTTAATTTATGGAATACTATTACTTGAAAGGTTACCTAGATTTTTGGTTTCTCGTTTGCAATTGACTTCTCCCCTGGCTCTTAGAAGGGCAAACCATCATTCATCTATGTATTCCAGCATCGGAAGAAGGGGTGGGTTTGGTAGATAGGTATCTAGACACTGAAGGAGTGATGAATATGTTTTCCACTCCCCCTTCTCCCTCTCATAGACCATTTCGAGAATGTCTATTTATCTTGAGTGCTTTTCTCAGAGATCCCCGCAGCTCCTAAGCTAAACTAAATCGAATAAGGCAACATGAACCATACTCCTACCAGTACTATCGACACCATCCACAAATAAATAAATCGGTCTTTCAACACCAATCGACGTTCTGCAAATTTAACCCAGAGACCAGAAATAAATAATAAACATGTTTCCGCTCTTCTCCAAAGAGAATCTCTATCCAGTTCAATATTCATACCCAGACCCAGACAGTTATCAAATTTGATGAGTCTATGTCTAGTAGACGACTGCAAACATGGGCAGAGACATGGATTCGGACACAAGCATCGACACTGACATCGGATGTTCCTCGAGACTGAGGTCGCCGTATCAGCCACGGTCTCAACCCGAGACCTACCTGCTGGTAGATCACTATTACTATGACCATTACCAGATCCGACAGACTTACGAGTCAGCTCCGTTCTGCCGTGGGCGACATTTCGTTTGCAAGATCGGTAATTCTGGGATATGACACCGGTCGTCAAAACATGGGAGAAGATTGATGCATTGTCATCATCATCATCATCATCATCATTATCACATTCTTCGATTGAAGGGTGAACACGTACTGTTGAACACCCAAGATACGGATGTCGTCGAACATTCCCCTGCCTATGTGACATTGTTGAGTTTTTCGGATAATCCAGTTCAAACTGTCTCTGAGTCTGACTCTGAGGAGAAACCTCAGACTCAGGCTTAAAAACAGGTTCATCAGGGTTCGTTACATACAGTCTAGGATACACCTCATCAGTCCCGTATCGAGGATGGAGTGTTGAATCTGGTGATCCAATCCGCAAGGATACAACAGATGAAGAACCAAAGGGAAAAGATGGTGGTGTGAATGGGAACCGATCGAATTGTGGTTGGACGTGATAATGGCGATGTCGAGTTTGGGGCAAGGCCCAAAGCCTTCGAAATAGGGCTTGGGAGTAGCGTGTTATGGATTCGGGTAGTGATGGGATGCGGAGATGTCGTCGAAGTCGGCGGGTGAGTTGGGCGAATCTCATTTTTTTCTTTTTAACCTGTGTCTTGAAATATTTGAATGGGCTGAGATGGGATGGGATGAGTAGGTACTTGCAGAGAGTCGGTGTGAGGAGGTATTGAAGATTTAGATCGGTAGTAGGAACTGGTATAAAAGGATTACCCAGGTAAGTAATCTCCTAGCTAGGGTTAGGATTAAAGAAAGGGTGTATTTATAGTATTTCCTGGCTGCTGTTGCTGTCGTTGACAGTCGACGGACATTGCTGGACAGTGTAGAATATCTAGATACATTCTTTCTCCTGACAATGGAGGATACGATACCTACCTATGGGCGAGTTTAAAGAGGCAGCAATGTGCACAGTTTCAGGTTTCTTTGATCGTTCCATCCTATTGATGTATATTCTACTTCTATTGGTGCCAATGAGCCTTAGGTGGATTAATTTGTGGTGTTTGAGGTTAACGTTGGCTGGACTGGGAACTGATAAACCTTTAGGATCATGGAGATATCCGGTATCATATCTTTGGAATCGTTTTCAAAGAACAAAATATTTTATAATTGAGAAGATAAAAAAGAAGAAGAAAAAAAGAAAAAGAAAAAAAAAAAAAAAAGAACGAAAGAGTGAGAGAGATGAAAAAATTATGCGTGGTCCCTAAGATGCTCTGGTGTGGGCAAATCTGTCTACTAGAGGAAGATTGATATAGACTAAATATTTACTATCTTCCATAGTGCTTACATAGAAGGAGCTTGGTTTGTGCTAAAGAATACTAGAGCACTATATTGGATCAAGCATGTTCTTCAGTAATTTGAATGTATGCGTGTATAATTTGCCATCGATAGGTAGCAGGCATCTATAATATAGGGTAAGCTATTATTCATGTTAATTTATAGAGTATTAAAACTTTGCGCACTCTAGTAATTTTAAAAACCTACCTATCTACCTCTTACCCGCGGCTACCCTATGATAGATGTTGATGTCATGCTAAGTTACCTAGTTCTGCCTCACTGCACTTTTACCAGGTACCTAGGTAGCATAGAAGAGATTTGTCGATCTACAATAACCAATAATAGAGATAGCCTACCTAGGCAGGCAGCCTGTGGGGCATAATTGGGATTCTTACCGTTTATTGGCTATAAGTGTGAGGCTAGAACACCTCTTCCATGCTAAAAGTGCAGTGTAGTTGCGATCCCTTTGATCATTCGTTCTGACATATTTCCTAGCTACCTACCTAGTAGACACAACAGACAACACACAGATAATCAAGACACTGCCCGTGGAATTACAAAATAACCAATAATTCATCGAGCGCTCAGTAGCGTCAGTTTAGCGGGCATATAATATGAAATGACCAAAAATTAGTATAGAATGACAGTATAATTTTTTTTAAATTCAAGTATTCGACTCTTAACATAGCACTTATCATATTTAGATAGTACCTAGTAGCATTAATAGCATAGATTAATAATTATTGAAAAAGGGCGCCATAGGCTGGGGAGTCAAACTAGATATTACCAGACAGGTAACTACATCCATCTACCTTACTTTCCTTTGTCTGCGTTTCATCAAGTACATTTAGAAGAATATATATACCATTTATCAAAAGACCAAACTGAAATGAAGAAAACATCCGTCTCTCATCCCAAGATAAACAAGAACTAAGATGATGAGAAGATAGAGGGAGGTATAGATATAGATATAGAGGCTGTTGTCAACTGGGGATCTCCCAAGTTTCAATTCATAATTTACACTCAACTGACAGGAGAATTCGAATTTGCTACCAATGTATGGCTCTACTTACTAGTGGGTATGCACGTAACTACTATGTGTTGGTAAATATCACCATCAAATCAAGATAGAATGTATTGTAAAGTGGTATTCTCACCTCTCACTTCACCCCTTCCTATCCAAACTGTATCTTGGTGGCTAATCTGTGTGCTTGCCATACTCTGCACCCTCAGAAGTTCTCCTTTTTCTGAATATCTCCGCCAAGTTAGTTATTACGGTGCGAATATTGGACCTACAGGCCGAGAACGAACCTATGATGGGAATGGCTGCAATTAATGCAAATATCGAGCACCAACAAGGTCATAGCTACCCAGAGCGATCACTTACAAGCTTGTAAATTGTGTCTGATGGGCGTTGTTTTTGGTTGACAACTGGTATTCGTCGAGTCTGGAACTGCCCGCCAGATGAAAGAGTACCCGCATGCAGATAGACTTGCTGGTGGATGAGGCCTTCCGTGCTACATTGACCCTCAACTAGTTATCCTCTGCTTTGGAGCCGTGCACAATCCTAGGACTGTGGGGGCATATGGTGAAGTTGGTAGAATTATCCACCCTCACTTAATATCTGAACTGGTGTGTGGTCTAGTGCGGTGATTTACTGCAGTCCAATATCGAAGATGAGACTGCAGCCCTCATCCTACAACTAGATCTCCGGCAAGAAATCATTCCGCCGGACATGTAACTCACTGAGCCTAACGTAGTTGAATGCGCCAACCGTGGCACAGGAGGCTCTTTCTTCGCCTACACCCGGGATTCTCCCACTATGACGCACCTCGGCGAACTTTCCTGCTGTGTACGCTTCCTGCCAGTGCTAGGGTTGCTGAATGTGAGGAGTATGGGCGGCAGGAAGGGGGTTGCTCGGAGTCGTGTAGGTAGCAGTCCACTCAGCGCTCTTCAATGTAAACAAATGAGGACTTAGTTCTTTATGTACACTATTGTACACTGCTCTACTTATGAGGCTTCACATTGAAGGAGACAAATCGAAATTTGTAGGGAACTTTACGACTTAAATAATAAGAGCACCTTGGAATTGGTTATTGCCAACTCACGATAACAACAACGAGGAATTTCAAGCATTATAGTATTATTTATTATCTGGAACTAGTCGAACCCTTTTTGATCTCCACCCTGTAGCTACACTCACCTCCTGAAGTGGAAAAATCTCCTTGCTCCGTGTGATTGGCACACCAACAGAAGTGGGACCCAAGGGGAAGGGTTGTGACGTAATCCAGGTCTGTCCAGCTTTCCCCAGATCCGGTTCTCGGAATGAGGGTCTCCTGAGAGCAATGCAAGCTGATGATGGCCTTTAAAAAAACTCCCTCCAGAAGATATCCAGAGTGGGTCGCGTGTACATATATGTATATTTTCCAAGACGGTGGGAAAATAATTTTGCCTGTGCTGGTGGCGTACCGGTGAGATCCCTGTTGGGGCGGCATAGATTGTCTCAAAATCAATAATACCCAGTCCGCATTAGCATCAAGATTAGTGCTCGAGAAAAGATTTCCCTGAGTAGGGAAACACGCATTCAAACCAATGCCATTGCTCCTCCTCTGGTCGGGTGATCTTGTAATGGACTATTAAATTCAATGAATGGGAGGGGTTTTCATTTGCTGAAACTTGGATCAACCATCGTAGTGGAGGTCGTAGAGGCCAGAGAGTCCGTGCAACCACCCAAACCGGAAGAAATCTGTCTGGACGATCCTCTTCCCCGCCTGAACGATATGAGAAAAAGCCCATAAAATCCAAAGGGAAGACAACCTACTTCTTACAGAGAAGGATAATTCTAAATCGCCTCATCCTTGTCTTATCTGGCATCAAAATTTGTTGAGTCGAAGACCAGATTTCTCCTGGTTGAGAAAGATTTCATTTCCCCGCCACCCGTTTTCGACTTTCCCCCCCGCAGACACCGGACTACCTCACTCCTCCCTCTAGCAAGAAAGAGTCTGGCGAGACTCTAAGAGATTTTTCTCTACTTAATTCTTGCTGATTCTTCTTTCTTTATTTTCTTGCTATCCACCTTTTTTTTTTTTGCTCATTAGCATTTCCTTCTTTTTCCCCTCTGCTTTCCTTTTTCATCTGTAGTTACTCTGTTTCTCTGCGTGCACTTGCTTTTTTTTTTTTTTCCCCTTCCCGCGCTAGCACGGAGTCTAGAGCATAGCTATCATGGCAAGTGAGGAGGAAACCCCTCGGCGCGATGTGCGCAACCATATTCTCTTTGAAGTAGCAACAGAGGTTGCCAATCGCGTGGGAGGTATTTACTCTGTACTCAAGTCCAAAGCTCCGGTCACAACGGCAGAGTATGGCGAACGATACACTCTCATCGGTCCGCTGAATCGGACCTCTGCGGCAGTGGAGGTCGAAGAATTGACTCCCTCGAATCCCCACCTGCTCGAAACAATAAAATCAATGAAGGAGCGAGGCATTGATATTGTTTACGGCCGCTGGTTAATTGAGGGTGCACCCCGGGTGCTGCTCATCGACACGGGAACTGGTTACAAGTACCTTGACGAATGGAAGGGCGATCTATGGAATATCGCCGGTATTCCATCCCCTGCTGCGGATACCGAAACCAATGAAGCAATTGTTTTTGGATATCTCGTCGCATGGTTCTTGGGCGAGGTTTGTTCAATCCTTTTTTGACATTCCCCTACTTTGGTCTAACTAAGAATGAAATCAGTACATTGCCCACGAACGTCGTCGCGCCGTTGTCGCCCATTTCCATGAGTGGCTTGCTGGAGTTGCCCTTCCTCTTACAAAGAAACGTCATATGGATCTGACAACAATCTTTACAACCCATGCCACTCTACTTGGTCGCTACCTGTGTGCTGGATCAGTTGATTTCTATAATAATCTACAGAACTTTGACGTAGATACCGAGGCTGGGAAGCGAGGAATCTATCACCGTTACTGCATAGAAAGGGCCGCTGCTCATTCAGCGGACGTTTTCACCACCGTCTCTCATATCACTGCATTTGAGAGCGAGCACCTACTCAAACGCAAACCGGATGGTGTCTTGCCTAATGGTCTGAATGTTAAGAAGTTCTCTGCTGTCCATGAGTTTCAGAATCTACACTCACAGTCGAAGGAGAAGATCAATGACTTTGTTCGTGGGCACTTTTACGGTCACAATGACTTCGACTTTGACAACACGCTCTATGTATTCACTTCGGGGCGATACGAGTTCCGTAACAAGGGCGTGGACATGTTCATTGAGGGCTTAGCACGTCTCAACCACCGCCTAAAGACCAGTGGGTCTAAAACCACTGTTGTCGCCTTCATCATCATGCCCGCACAAACCTCGTCTCTCACCGTTGAATCGCTCAAAGGCCAAGCGGTTGTCAAATCCTTGCGGGACACAATTGAAATGATCGAGAAAGGGATCGGAAAGCGAATGTATGAACGCTGTCTAGCGTGGAAGGAGGGCGATAACATGCCTGATGAGAAGGACCTGATAACTAGTCAGGACCGGATCCTTCTACGCCGTAGGCTCTTTGCCATGAAGCGGCATGGCCTTCCACCTATTGTGACACACAATATGGCCAATGACAGCGATGACCCAATCCTTAATCAGATTCGCCGCGTTCAGCTATTCAATCAATCCACTGATCGTGTCAAGATTGTTTTCCACCCAGAGTTCCTCAATTCGTCCAATCCAGTGCTACCGCTCGACTATGACGACTTTGTCCGTGGTACTCATTTGGGAGTTTTCCCTTCGTACTATGAGCCGTGGGGATATACTCCGGCTGAGTGCACGGTGATGGGAGTTCCCAGCATCACAACTAATCTTTCCGGTTTTGGTTGCTACATGGAGGAGCTTATCGAGAACTCCTCTGATTACGGAATCTACATTGTGGATCGCCGGTTGAAGGGCGTTGATGACTCTGTTAACCAGCTCACTGATTTCATGTATAATTTCACCCTAAAGAGTCGACGACAGCGGATCAACCAGCGAAATCGGACTGAGCGCTTGAGCGATCTCTTGGACTGGAAACGTATGGGATTGGAGTATGTCAAAGCTAGACAACTTGCTTTGAGAAGAGGTAATTGCGGTTTCTCTTGAAGTAACCTTAACTGTTTTTGCTAACTCCTGCTGTAGCCTATCCTTCGTCCTTTGAGAACGGTGAAGACTATCACGATGTTATCGGTGGAACAGAACAGAAGATATCGCGACCATTATCTGTGCCCGGGTCACCACGAGATCGTTCCGGAATGATGACCCCGGGAGATTTTGCGTCTCTCCAGGAGGGCAAAGAAGGTTTGAGTACAGAGGACTATGTGGCATGGAGGCTCCCGTAAGTTTATTCTAGAACATCCCCCACTGCAGACGGCTTTTACTAAAACCCCAAGCCAGTACTAGCGAAGAGGATGATCCAGATGACCACTTCTTTCCACTTACTCTCCGAACCAAGAAGGCGTCAGATCGAGCCTCATCACCAATGGATCAAATCTCAGTCAATGGCGATGAAAACTAGTTAACGGGTATATATCCTGAACGTCCACTATTTTAAAGGGAAGAAAAAAAAAAAAAAACAATTGTGTCCTTTTCGTGCCTTCATCATCTTTCACAAATCTGGGTTTTGTTCTATCTTAACTATTGATCCGGCCTACTCCCGAGATCTTCCATTTTCCGTTATTCTATTTTCCTTTTCCTTTTCCTCCCGAATTGTTGATACTATTGTTTGGAGAGAACTTGGTTGTTTTTTTCGACATTGTGGAACTCGCTCCCAACGAGAGCCGCCAGTTTATATTTATACGTCACAATTCCCTTAAGCGCTCATCGTTGTTTACATATTTGCATTACCGCCACCTAATCACCTTTTGACAAAATATCATGTACTATTTCCCCTCAATCCAGATCAGGAGCCCCTTGACTTTGCCTCAGGGCCAAGTATCGATACACCTATCCAGTACACCACAGACGTATTCATAGATGCCTAAGAAGTCAATGTAAAAAAGCCTGACTCGTTACCGTTAGACCTTGGGCAAACACATCCGGATTGCAGTCGTCCGGAATGTCTCAGTGGGTCTGGCGGCAGCGATAATTGAGAGATTCTCCCACCTGCACCGCATCAACTCATGCACCAGTTAAAGTTTCAATCCCAGTCTAGGTGACCATCCAATAAAATGTAAAGTTGTTTTCGTAGGTGGTCCTACCCCTGTGATTCCGGTGAGCGAAATATTTTCCAATTGTGGGTATCTTGATTGCTTTTATGATTGGGATTGAATCCCTGACGGCTGGGGTGGAGTGGATTATTGAGTTCATCTCTCGTGACTTCAGGAGGGGTAGGGAGTGTATTTATTTCGTCACAACCCCTCCTAAACATTTCCTCTCATCCTATTCACCACCATTCCCTTCTTCTCCATTGATCTATCATCTCCAAGCCTCCGTTCATCGGCTGCCTTTATCAGCAACATCCGGTATGGCCACAACCATGCTACATTGCTGGAGTAATCGAGCTCTAGGTCTTTTCTGCTATGGCTTCACTTGGGTCAAGGTACCGTACAAAGTATAATAATAGTCACTGCCTCCGCATGACAGGTGTTCAGTTTGGCCTCTTGCCGCTCTGTATTTTCATCACTAGATGCCTTTTGACACCCAATCTCCTTTACGTCCATGGAGAGGTTCAACTCTCCAATGGAGTGAAGGGAAATGTGAGTGCCGGTAGGCAACTAGTATGGAAGACAGGAAGCAAGAGATCAGCTGTTCTGAGATTATACTGTCACAACTTGATCTAGATAATACTAGCGAAAGGACATGCGTTGCATTGATTACTCCCTACCCCCCCTTCTTTGTGTTGAAAATATGAGAGACAATTAAGTCTCTCGTACTGACAATGACCAGTAAATCTTTTGACTTGAGTTCCTGCCACGATGTCTACTGACAAGATCACCTTCCTCACCAATTGGTATGGACTTGGGATCTTTCTTTTTTTTCTTTTCGTTTCTTTTTTCATTTCCATCCAAAAACAAAAAATTCCGCAGTTGTAGGACTATTGCTAAGGTATAAGAAAGGCATGCGACCCCGTACCACGCCCCTCTCTACTTGGCTCAGAGTAAAGGTTTCTTCAAAGAAGAAGGCCTCAAGGTTGCTCTTTTAGAGCCCAATGACCCGTCTGATGTCACTGAAATTATTGGTAGTGGCAAAGTGGACATGGGCTTCAAAGCTATGATCCATACTCTTGCTGTATGTAATGTCCATTCCCATGACGTCTATTCCAACCAGCGAAAGCCAAATTGTTTTCTTTTTTTCTGATTCAAGTTTAGGCCAAAGCTCGGGACTTTCCCGTTACCTCGATTGGGTCTTTGCTCGATGAGCCTTTCACTGGAGTCGTTTATCTCAGGGACAGTGGCATTACTGAAGATTTCCGGTCCTTGAAGGGCAAAAGAATTGGCTATGTTGGGGAGTTTGGAAAGGTGATACATCCACCTCAGCATTCCCAACAAAATAAAGCTAACCTCAACTCTGATAGATTCAAATTGACGAACTCACGAAATACTACGGCATGACGGTAGATGACTACACCGCCGTTCGCTGCGGTATGAATGTCACCAAGGCTATCATCCGCGGCGATATCGACGCTGGAATTGGCCTCGAGAACGTTCAAATGGTCGAGCTAGCTGAATGGCTTGCATCCCAGAACCGTCCTCGCGATGACGTCCAGATGCTCCGTATTGACAAGCTCGCTGAGCTCGGTTGCTGCTGCTTCTGTTCCATTCTTTACATCGTCAATGATAGCTTCTTGGCCGCGAATCCCGAGAAGGTGCAAAAGTTCATGCGTGCCGTCAAACGTGCAACTGACTATGTCCTTTCGGAGCCGGCCAAGGCCTACGAAGAATTCATCGACATTAAACCTATCATGGGAACCCCTGTTAATCGCAAGATTTTCGAGCGTTCATTCGCTTACTTCAGCCGCGATCTGAAGAACGTCCAGCGCGACTGGGCTAAGGTCACAAACTACGGGAAGCGTCTAGGCATCCTCGACGCGGCATTCGAGCCTAACTATACTAACGAATATCTCACCTGGACACTGGATAGTGATTCGGCCGACCCACTCGGTGACCAGAAACGTATGGCCGACTTGCAGCAGGAGGTCGCTGCTAATGGCGGCTTCAGACGCTTGGAGGTTGCTTCCGCTTAAAATGAGGGGGTGAAACTCTTTACTACCACTCTCCCTCAGTTTTTTCTTTTTTTTTTTTTATAACTGCGAAGTCAATCATTCCAGTATGCGGTTATATGATAGTTTCTATTTATGTGGCTGGTATACAATCCTTAATATAGTTCAGTCCAGTCGAGTTTAGTCTTAGTTGCACTCATTACCAGACAGAAACCAAAAAGAAAAGCAACTCAATCATAGTTGCCAAGTTGCCCTTTTGATGCAAAGCTTCTCAGTAGGAAAAAAGGAAAATACGGTACTCAAGGGAAGTTAGGCTAAAAACAATATTATCATTAGTCTTTCATGAAATATCATGTTATGATGTCTTCTTTCTGTGAGCCCACCTATTGAACCAATGTTTAAAAGAGATATCTGACAATATCAGTTATTAAATTATAAGCAGTAGTAAGGTAATATTATATTATACTTAAAAGTTAAAAAAGATAAGATATCTAAAGTACAGATTAAATGCGCCTTGAGAATTCAAGGCAAAAAGGAGAAAGAAAAAAATTATATGTACAAATATCTCAAGAAAAAAGTCAGTGCCTGTCCATCACTTTAGTATACACATCACAACATCCTTATATTTCGATCATTACCCGTATCATTAACATATTCACGGTTACTACTATGATCCACATAGGCGGGATCTATCATATCAGGCCGCGGAGACAAACGTGGGTTACTCAAGAGCGAGAACTCAATGTCGCTATCATCGTCGCTTGCATCCGTATCCTCGGGTATCGTTTCAAGAACTGGTTTCCATTCGCCGCGCTCGCGATCGGATTCCCGGTGATATAGGGCGCGGTACAAAAGAAAACATCTGATAATATAGACGGCGACTATGAGCGTTAAAGCTAGACAGAACCCGACAGCGAAGAACAGGAAAGAGCGTAGGTCAAAGAAAGAATGGTGTTTATCATCCCGGTCGTCATGATCATCGTTTTTATTATCGTCATTGTTAGGAGTATGAGCATCAGTGGCATTCTTATTATCATCGCTGTTTGCAAAATCTGTGTCCGCACCGTTGGAGCCCCAGTGTAGCACAGCGGTTGTGCCTAGGATGTTGCCTGAAGAATCTAGGGCACGAACGCGGAGATATGCTTGAGTCGTGCCCGGTGGAATTGGTATGGTAGTTTCGAACCCTTGTTTAGGCATTGCAGTAAGGAAAGTAAAGTGGTCAGCGAGCTCGGTTTGCTCATTGGCACCTTCAAGGACCCAAATTGAGACCTCAGTAGCACCATTCCAACTCACAATGGCTTCGCTGTCATGCACAGCAAAATCAGGAATTGTTCGTGGGTAGCCAACCCAATCGCGTTTAAATATACGGTGGGACGATATGTCATTTTGCCCAAATCCTGCCTCTGGGCCGAAATGGATCTCACAAAGTAGATTGCCGTCGATCGTGAACTCGGCCCATGCAGCATCCAGTCCGTAGCCGATGAGGACATTTCCGCTATCGAGAATCTGGAGAGAACCGTACAATGAGGGTGCAATCATACTGTGGTGGGTGTTTTGGTATTCGTGTCGAATTTTGACGGTCATTTCTCTCTGGTTCAGGTCAAGGAAGAGCCCTCGCATATGGGCTGGTGCATAGTCCAATAGCGTGATGGCTTGGTCGTCATCCTGGAATCTAACGTAATGTTGAGAGACAAAGTTGCAGGCTTTATTATCAGAAAGGTCTTTGAAATCGCTCCGTTTCCCTCCCAGTCTCCAAATTATGTCCCCTGTCTGGCCGTTGACATAAAACAGAGAGTTGGTGTTGCTAGCCGAGACCAAGTAGTTGCCCTTTGCATCTTTATCTACACTACTTATCCGGAAGAAATCCCAAGGATTCTCGTCGAAATCACCAGTTCCGTCAAGTTCTTGAAAACTTTCTGTGAAATTGCAATGCTCCGAGGCTCTCCATTCAAACAAGAGGTCGCCCGTTTCAATATCGACTTCTTGGAAGGTCCCGTCCCAAATCCAGCCATGCTGCGGGCCACCCACCGAACTAAGGTCGGCGGCAGCAAGGTCATACACAGTGAAGAGGGCGGTCTGGTCTTGTGTGATATGAAATTCTTGTAGATCTGCAGACAGATTATTTGCTCCACGCACTGTATAGGCTTCATTATATGCCGAATCTAGCTGCAAGGAGGTTAGATATCATCTTCTGTGTTTCCACACGCAACTGAAATCCTTACCAAATAGAATTTACCACTACCATGGCCACCGAGGCTATCATCACCCTCCCAGAACGTCAGATACGCCTGACTCTTGTACATTTGCACATCGAAATTGTAAGTCTGCCCATAATGCTTGGTCCATACGAGACGCCCATGCCGGTCAAGGATCATCGGGCCAGGATTTGCGACACTCGCACCCCGCGGGGCAAGCAACGCATATCGCCCATCCTCGCATTTTGCGTCGTAATCCACATAATTTAAATTCGGGGAAACGACGGAGGTTGACCGGTAATATTCTACAGGCCATGATCCCAAGGTACCATGGTCATACTCGCTTGATTGGAAAAAGGGCCCAACATCCGCACTTCCGACGTTGAAGAAGATGGCGGCGGCGAGGAAAAACCAGTGGTCCCACATCCTTCTCCTCCTTGTCCTCAGCATCGGAAATATTTATCAAATCTAACGCGACATTTGGTGGAGAAGGAATGAGCGATTCCTAAGATATTGTAGTCTCAGGGCGCCTGATAAGCGTTAAAAAGCAAAGTAGGGAAGAAGGCAAGGAACTGGTCGAAGCCGGCGATGCGATCTTCATATAATAAATAATAATAATAGGCTTCACTCTAAATCATTAGGAGTCGGGCGGAAGGATCCACTGGTGGGAGTGTCGTTGGGGTTCGCTAGAATCACAAGATCCACATTGGTTCAGAGGCTAATTATAACCATTGTATTATTTAGAGCTAAGAAAAAAAAAAAAATAATAATATGGATGATGGGGATACTTACAGGTTCTAGACCGATTGATAGAAAGCCAATCCCCGTTGCAAAAGGGTCGCCCTGCTGAGCCTAAAAGACAGGAGGAAACACACTATATTATAATATTTGATCACAATGGCGGGTCCACCTCCTTTCCTATCCATGGGAGGGAATAGTAATATTAATAACAATGATGATGATACGAAGAGTGCTAATGGCCGAGGGACCTGGTGGGGGGAAGATTTGACAGGGGAAAAAAAGCAATAGTGGGCCGAACCATTGTGTTTGAAGTCCGGATCATCCGCCAGAAGCACTACTAAGTTCCTCATACTAGTTGATAGTTAGCTAGCTAATATTTGGTAGTCGATTAATTAGTAACGAAGATGGAGAGGGGGTGGTTAGCTAACCACCATAGCTTCTCGGTTGGTGTAGCTGTTCCGCGGCAGCTCTGGAGCAATTCGGCATCGACCCCAATCATGTGTTTGTTCACCATCAATCATTATTCCTCCAATGATGGGTCATCGCTATTAGGGACATGCAGGGATGTATTCGAGTACTTAAAGGGGGTAGAAAGCTTTCAATTGCTAGTATTCAAAGTTTCGCTTACATGTGAGAATTTGAGTAGGGAAGATAAAATACCTGTCCATGGAAGGTACGTCGACACGCTGACGCCCCTGAACACTACACTACATCTCCCCACCTTGCAAAATAAAATGCTTTAGCTGGCCTGAACGATCATTATACAGTCAAGACAATTAGAGACCGTTCTTGCGGAGAAGGGAAATCGTCACTGTCATAATTCTTGACCTGATCATTCTATCGGTAAATATGACAGTATGACTTCTGACGGCATGATGCAGGGCACATGCAAGGGGGCGGGGTTGGCTAGGGAGACCGAATTGCTAATAATATATATTTTTGCTTTAATTAAATAAGGTATTCCTCGCCAGATGGTCCATGTAATCATGCACAAGTTTACCTAGTCTATCCTCCTATCCGAGTACGAACGTTTTCATATATCATGGTTCAATATTATGAAGACTCCGGGTATTACTTCTTTCCATAGTATCGCAGAAACGAAATTATTGTTTAATTTTTATTTTTCCCTCACCGAAAGAAAATGAGGCGTTTATTTGGTGCGCTTATAGATCTTGCCTAGGAAGGCCTCGAAGACGCCCTTCTTCAGACCACCTGCCTCATCAACAGCGTCAATCTTAGCGCGGAGCTCACCAACCACCTTCTCTTCATACTCCTTGTAGACAGTCTCGAGATCAAGCTCTCTGTAGAGAGACTTGACCTTAGCCTCAAGCTCACTATCCTTGCGACCGTAGGCGGTATGGAGGAGTTGACGCTGCTCCGCGTTGCAGCGCGCAAGGGCCTGGTTGACCAACCAGGAGCACTTGTTATCTTGAATATCGGTTCCGATCTTTCCAATAACCTCGGGGTCGCCATAGGCATCGAGGTAGTCATCCTGGACCTGGAAATACTGGCCGAGGGGGATCAGGATGTCGTGGGCCTGCTTGAGGTTCTCAGGTGTGGCTAGCTCGAGATAGAGAAGCGCGAGGGCAACGGGGAGGTAGAAGCTATAATAAGCGGTCTTATAGGTGACAATGAACATATACTTCTCCATGGAGAAGTTGTCTAGGTTGACCTTGTCCTCGGGCGCGGTAATCAGGTCGCAGAGCTGACCTAACTCGGTCTGCCAGGTGGTCTCGTGGAAAAGCTCGATGAAGTCAACGTAGGCAGGGTGGGAGCGGAATTGCTTCTTGAGAATCACATAGATACCGGACTCAAGCAGGAAAGCATCGTTGACGGAGATAAGACCAACGCCCTGATGACGGTACCAGCAGGGCTGGCCACGACGAGTAATTGAGCCATCCATCAGATCGTCACTGACCAGGAAAAAGGCCTGAAGCAATTCAGTGAGCCATCCCAGTGTAGCCAGGTCCTTATATTGTTCGTCACTTAGAGGCTTTTGCAGCAGGGCGACACCGGTATCGGGGACAGAGAGACCGCGGTTGAGCTTTCCACCGGGCACATTGGTGTTGAGGGACTAATTGATGGAGGACCGGTTTTTTGTCATTAGCAAACACAACCGCTTCTCCCATGTGGCTAAATTCCGGGAGGAATTGGTGCGGTACTCACCTTTTCGAACCATTCCAGAGCATTGGCGGGGAGGTTGTACTTCCTCGCATGGTCGAGAATGTCTTGGGCAAGTGAGGGGAAGATCGCCTCAAAGGCAGCACGACTTGTAGTAGAAGGCATTGTGGGGTAGGAAAACAACACAGAATGGTTAATTGGAAGAAGACCGAGGGGGGAAGGAGGGGGGAAAAGGACAATGGTGACAGTTAATGAATTCTTATAAGATAAGAAGAAGAGCGAAGTCCCCCTATCGGTTGGGCAGTAGAGCAAATTCGCAGTAGATCCAGGTACGAGGTAATAACAATCAGGTATTATTTGGGTTACGGAGTCCGGGCTTACGCTGCGGGAATTACCAAACTGAGCAATCGCCAAATGAAAAAAACAAAAAAAACACCCAAAAAGAGGTCCAACAGCGTATTGTGCCCCGCGGTTTGTTCTGTTTGTCTTGTCGCCCGTCGCGTCGCCTAAAGAGGAAATGCCCATTATTTTGGCTGGAGCTTCTCATTGGTATTTCGTCTCCAGCTGCTGCACTCCTACCTCATCTGCATGCATTCCTTCCCATCTGCTTCGCGTCTTCTTTACTCCATCTCACTCAACTCAGCCTGGCTACTCGTAGGCCCTGATTCGTCCAATCTTCGGTGACTCTGACCACCAGCCCTTCGGGAAGGAGAGGAAATGCTTCGAAGGATTGCCTGAGCTAAACGAACTCGGACAATATACCTACTCTAAGTGCCTGCACGCAAAAAGCTGACACGGCATTCATCCTCCACCAAAGAGTCCCGAGGGCCTAGCTCGCGACATCAGTCATGGCTACCAATTTCACGGATGATAACATCAAGGAGCTAAAATTCCGACTCGAAGATGCGGCAATTAAATGCTCCGAGCGCTGCCTCTATCAGTCAGCCAAATGGTAGAGAACCTTTCTGATTTGATTGCCATGCATCTCAGCTGACTCTCTGCCTAGGGCGGCGGAGATGCTGGACTCCATTGTCCCAGTTGATCACTATGATACCGATCCGGACTCGCCAATGGATATTACAGACCCTCCGCCAGGCTCTCAGAACCCTTACCAACGACCCCAGGATCCACTCGAAGCCGCCCTTGAAGCCCAGGAGTCGCACAAATACCTTCTAGCGAAATCTTATTTTGATACTCGTGAATATGACCGCTGCGCCTCTATCTTCCTACCCCCCACAATACCTCCGGTGCCGCTAGCTGCAGCATCGCCCAATCCTAAGCCCCGATCATCCTTAACACCGCAAAAGGGCAAGTCGAAAGCTTCACCATACGTCGGAACGAAGGACAATGGAGCGACTAGGAACCCGTATCCGAGGATCAGCCAGAAGTCGCTATTCTTAGCTCTTTACGCGAAGTATCTCGCTGGTGAGAAACGGAAAAACGAGGAGACGGAAATGGTCTTGGGGCCGGCCGATGGAGGGACCACCGTCAATAGAGAGCTTCCAGATCTCGCGCGAGGTCTCGAGGGCTGGTTTACAGAGCGTCGGGAGAAGGGTCTCGAAGATCGTAATCAGGGCTGGCTTGAATACCTCTACGCTGTTATCCTTCTTAAGGGTAGGAATGAAGAAGAGGCCAAGAAGTGGCTGATCCGGAGTGTTCATTTAAATCCTTTCCACTGGGGTGCATGGCAAGAATTGAATGATCTCCTTGCGAGCACAGAAGATGTAAGTGGCTATTGCAGAGCGCCGGTAAAGTTGATTGCGAGCTAATTATGGCACAGTTGAAGCAGGTGGTTGATCACCTCCCGCAGAATATAATGACTCTGATATTCCATGTCCACTGTAGCCAGGAATTGTATCAAGCTACTGAAGACACCTACCAGGCTCTGTCCGAGCTTGAAACTATATTCCCCACCAGCGCGTTCCTCAAAACGCAGAGGGCACTTCTCTATTATCACTCAAAAGGTATGGTCTAATGTAAATGAAACTAGTTGCTAAAATCCTAACCCCCGTACTAATAACCTGCCATAGACTTTGAAGAAGCTTCACATATATTCACAGACATTTTGATCACGTCCCCCCACCGACTCGATAGTTTAGACCATTACTCAAATATCCTGTACGTTATGGGTGCGCGGCCACAGCTTGCGTTCGTCGCTCAAGTAGCAACTGCCACCGACAAGTTTCGCCCGGAAACCTGCTGCGTGGTGGGCAACTATTACTCGCTGAAGTCAGAGCACGAAAAGGCTGTGATGTATTTTCGGCGAGCTCTCACTTTGGACCGGAATTTCCTCTCGGCCTGGACCCTCATGGGTCATGAGTACATCGAGATGAAAAATACGCACGCCGCGATCGAGTCGTATCGGCGGGCCGTTGATGTTAACCGTAAAGACTACCGTGCTTGGTATGGTTTAGGTCAAGCATACGAAGTCTTAGACATGTCTTTCTACGCACTCTTCTATTACCAACGAGCTGCAGCCCTCAGGCCCTATGACCCCAAAATGTGGCAGGCTGTTGGAACCTGCTATGCGAAAATGGATCGCATTGAACAAAGCATCAAGGCTTTAAAACGGGCCCTTGTTGCCGGGTCATACTATACCGAAGACCCCCATGGAGGTGGACATGGCCGTAAAATCCTTGACCCAGAGACGCTTCATCAAATCGCCACACTATATGAACGACTTGGTGACGATGAGGAAGCAGCGGCATATATGGAGCTCACCCTGCAACAAGAATCTGGCCAGCCAGCCGTAGAAGAGGAACCTACATCATCGGACAATGAGAATGATGACGACCAATCCGGGATAGACACACATCAAGGCTCACGGCGTGCTCGGCCGTCATCAACGTTCGGAACCCACGACGAAGAGGAGGATACATGGCATGGTACAGGTGTAACGGCAACCACGTCCAAAGCGCGACTCTGGCTGGCTCGATGGTCTTTACGGAATGGCGACTTGGAGCGAGCAGATCAGCTAGCGAGTGAGCTATGCCAGGATGGTGTAGAGGTCGAAGAAGCGAAAGCTCTAATGAGAGATGTCCGGGCTAGGAGGGAGGGTGAGGCATGACCATAAGTGACCTCTTGGTGCGCATGCTCTCGTTATTTCCATACTTGCATTGATAGACCCAAATTAGCAAGGCGTTGGTGCATCTGATGAATAATGAATATAATGAACATTATTTTATAGGCCGCAATTTTCAATTGTTTATGACTTTCTTGAACTTGAAATCAGGAGATACCTCTTGGCGCGTTCTCTGTCAGTGGTACCATGGGCGAATACGAGATCAGATAATTTAATTAATCTCTTTGACACCAGCGTAGGGCACTAAAGGACCCAGTTCGTATCGCTTTGCTCAGGAACAAATAGCGTGCAAGACTAACCCTGCTATGCTCAAGGGTGATCATGACTCATATTCTTCCCTCCTAGTCTATTCGCAAGACAGAGCACACTAAAATACACTATACCCGCTCAAGAAAAATATTAATTTGGAGAATTAGAGGCTGCTTGGCTTCTGCTGATGCTGTTGAGGAATCGAGTGTGGCGGATTCAAGAATGAGCCTCCCGTCCCTTTTGTCTCAAACGTTGTTGAAGCCTTTTTGTTTTTTTGTTCCCTTTGGGAATTGCCTTATTTAATCTAAGAGAGACACGGATACGACAATCGTAGATCTACGTTCCCTAACGTTCTTCCGAAAAAAGAAGGGAAAAAGGGTCGAACGATGATCCAATTCAACTATCTTTTCCTGCTTTGCGCCGGCCTAGTGTCGGCACATCAACCACTACAGACCCTGATTCCAGGAAGCAGCCTAACCAAGATCCCTGGGCTTTTTCAACGTGATCTTGACGGCAATTACAGCGACTGCTCGATTTCCGACACATGCTCCGAATGTTTTGGGGAAGGATATGTTCTTTGCGACAAGGTCGCGTGCTTCGATCCCACTGATGGTGAGCAGTGCTGCAACGGTGGATGTAAGCTTGATCCTTTTCCCTTCTATATCTCTATCTATGTCTACATGCCATTTATATCTATGCAATCACCGTTATGATTATTATCCCTTGACCACTTTGATCAACCCTTATGCTTAATATATTTCTTTTCCTTCTAGCAATGTGCGTCGGGAGAAACAATAGCTGCTGCGGTGATCTTGGACCCGGCACACCAGGTCCAGACGGGACAATCTCATATAATCCCTTTGCAACACCTACTCCTGCTCCCGAAGGTAGTTGGACATGCAAAATCTACATGACCGGTGAGGAATGTTGTTCACTCGGGGGCAAGGATTATCACTGGTGTGCCGGTGATTTCCCCATGCAATATTGCTATAATAGTAGTTTGCAGGAATGTTGTACAGATGGACATATCTGTGATTTGGCAGATGAGAATTGCTGCGATATTGTGGTATGTGTTAAATTCTTGCTTTCTCTCACCCTCTCTTTCTATATCATCTTTTTATTTGTTTATTATCTATATATTATATGTGACGACATCCATTTAACTAAATGCGAAAATAGAATGCAAAACCTACAACTCCATGGTTAACAGCAACAGCAACAACAACAAAAAAATCAACAGCAACAGCAACAGCAGCAGCAACGACAGCTACTGGATCTACTCCTTCCCCAACGACGACCCCGAATGTCGGGGAGAGCCTAGGCATGGCTCCGGGGATATGTGCTCTTGCGATTGGGGTACTTGGCGGCCTTTTGTTTCTGTAAAAAAAAAAAAAAATAAATAAATAAATAAAGAAGGGGTGCACTACGGGCGGAGTCCTAAATCCCCCAAGTCTTTTTTCTCTTTACTTGGAGACATCGATATGATAGCTAGCCTTCATTCAAGTCTATCTTGTGCTTCTAGAAATTAGTAGGTAAAGAGATAGATAGAACCGGGATTGATATGGAATTATAACTAGTTCTTGGGACAACCGCGTTGGGAAAAGATGTGAATGTGAAAAAGAGTTCTGAATTTGTTATGTATGGTATCTAGACGCTTATTTTCAAATAGAACTTGTCAATAGGTTACCTGACTAATGAGGCAAGTGGATGATACTGGGCAAGGATGTTGGGTGTTAGAGGGCATTTGGCAGCGAAGGTATTATATATTTTATTATACATAGTTCACTTTCATAGCATCAGCGGCACGGATACCAGTAATTTCCAGAATTACGATATTTGGATAGATGACGAGCCTCCAGTTTGTCCCGCAGCCGAAAAAGGGCTGCCAGCGAGGCTAGCCATGTCTGTAGAAATACAGGAGAGCAATAGTATAAAAAGAATACCGGACTACGGGAGCTTAACCCTGTCCCAGAACAAGCAAAGTCTTCCGATCAAAAGATATCTGGATCTTAGGCGGAGGCCTTCGCTTCGGAATCTCACGAGAATGATGGGCCGCTTTGCCACCATTGACTGGTGTACCCGGTAACTCATCAACGCCAGAGAGCCCCATGCCAGACACTACTCTAGAATCCCACACTATACAAGCGTAGAATAACTCTTTACCGATGTTTTCCCACGTTTTGCGTAGAGAGAAGGCCGGGTCAATTGAATGATTGCGATTCTGAATAATATTAAGAAGTTCAGAGTCCAGAACGAAAACTCTCCCTGCTGGCGAGTATTTTGAGGCTCGTAGTGCTGCAGAAATATGTGTGGTTAAGTTGAGCAGTGTAGCAGCGAGAGGATTCTTGGAGATGTTGATGAAGACAATTCCTTGATTAGACCTTCGCCATGGTTCTTTATCTGAGGCACGGGTTTCTTCAGAGACTAGAATATGTATGAACTCAGCGAGGGTTTGAGTCGCTTTTGGTAGAGCGGACATCATGGTTAGTGTTCGATCGGCTGACGCAGAGGGAGTAAAGGCAATATAAATTGGAAGTGTTTTGAGAGGCGATTCTGCCTGCTTTATGTCTTTTATGTTCCAAGGTCTGGTTAAAAGTGCCTTTCGGTTGACCGGCCCGGCTTTTGTTCTTAATGAGGGTCGTGACTTTATGGGAGTTAGACGATTGGCTTTTGCTGTAGAGGTAGATTGCGACGCCTTTGTAGTTGTGGAATCTCCACAGGGCTCTGAAGTTGAGTGAGGTGCTTTCCTCTTCCTTTTGATCTTGCAAAAGGAAAGGTTTGCGTTGTTTGTTAGGTGAGTTGCCTGAAGATCAGAAATATCATCTGATGGACTCTGCGGAGCAGATTCATCGACATAGACAGGAACAGCTTTCGCTATTCCATTTCGAGAAGCTTTGTGGTATGGTAGTAGTTGATAGTCTAGGTCACTAGGCTGGAAGTCCCTAGTAGGGCCTGTTTGGGAAGGGGATGGGAACAAACCATGCTCAGTCGAAATGTTTTTATCCATGCTCGGCTGTGAGACATAAGTAGAACCAAGTGTTGAAGAGAGGCTTTGTGACTGTACAATATAATGTGGCCTTGAAATGCTTGACCGAACACGTTGCGTCCATTCTTGCTGCTGCTCTAGCATTTCTTCATGAGGAACCGATATAGCATCACCAGCTAAGAGTTGTAGTTCTGCAAATGAAACCGCATCCTCAAATGACCGGTCATAGTGAATTTTTAAGATTCTCGGAAAACGAAGTGTGTAATATCTGCAACCTGAGGGTTTTTCAAACCCACTGCCTAGCAATTCAACAACAAATGGCGATTTGAAAACCACATCAATTGCTGGTAGGTTTGCCCTTCCATACTCGATATAAAATCCATGGCTGGAGTCCATGGAACAAGCCGAATAACTCCCAATTTGGTTAATATTTTGTAAAATTCGCTCACTCATACAATGTCGATCGATCACATCTACGACAAGAAACTTGGGCTGCACTTTAGACTGAATTACTGCCTCTTTGTTTGTCAGACAACCAATAAAAAAATGAGTCCAAGACACTTTTTTGATAATTCCTAGAGTGGCAGCATCTCGGGAATTATATGCCCCGCCGATCAAAGCAAGGTCTATTGTATCTCCCAATCCTGGAATGTAATCTTTCTTGAGCTTGATCCAGCGACCAGCACTGCCCTCGCCCGTGCCATGGATTATGGTGAAATAAGGGTCTTCACATCCTTTGAGGACAAATCCCTCCCATCGTTCTACAACACCCTTGGCAAATAGTCCTTCAAGTTGCTCTTGGGAATTTGGACGAGAGAAATCGATAATTTGCTGATAAGCAAGGTCGGCACGGCCAGAAATAGCGTGAACTGTATCTTTGAGCAGCAAGCGCCGCTCTCTATGAGGCTTCCTCAGGCAAATGTCATCGTCAAGTAGAAGAATGTCAAAGAAAATTATCATCAAGTGCTCATAGGGTTGGGGCCTTTGGTACGTTAGAAATTATCCATGGTCAGATATTAAACCAACAATAGACTTACGGGGAGTCATTATCTATGCCAATAAAGGTCCCAGATCGAGATACGAATTTACGCAATTTATGAAAAGGCATTATTTTGTTATGTTTGTCGCTCCAAACGACCAATTCGCCTTCTAAGATGCAGTGGCGCAAGAACCTGCAGGAGGGTGTTCCTATTTTCAGCGAATCCTTGATAGCTTGGTGAACGGCCGATCTGTCTTGTGTGGAATCCTTGCCACTTTTAGAGAATATTTTGATAGAAATGGGATGCTTGGAGATATCGATATGTATTTGGCAATATTCACCGTCATACTTTCGCTCTAAACTCATCCTGCGACGATTGGCCATTTGGCAGCAGTGCTTAATGCTTCGGGCTTTGTAATAATCAGGCCGTCCTATTTTCACACCAATATTCGGGGTTAAGTGTTGTAAAGCAATCAAACCTAGGTCCCTGGCCAATCCAGGTTCCGGTTGTGGTGGGAAATTGCTGATTGGGTCAGATTTGAGCAGGTTCAACGCAACCTCAAAGGAATCTTGAAAGAGGAGCAAATGTGGAAGCAGAAAATGGAAGCTTTTTAGGGTAAGCTTCTCTGGCAAGGTGACAGACAAGTAGCTCTTAAGTATCATCCTGGTTAACCATTTAGCATCTCTGCTGCTTAGGCGTCGGTAGAGAGGCGCTAATGTCTGTTCTACATCAACTGCCGTCCGTTGTCTTCGAATTTGGGGGCCAGAGAACCGACAACGAGAAGCAATTCGATTCATCGCAGAATCAATCTCTTCCACAGTAACCTCCTGGCCCCTGGGGATGTGATTCTCTGCCTGTCGCATGACATTCTCAACACATCGGCCCAGATCCTCGCCGCCAGAAATACGCCATTTCTCTAACTCCTCACGTCGCGAAGAGCCAAGAAGCAGGCATCTACCCACTACCCTCGCTAGAGAGATGTCTTGAAGCCAGTACACTCTGTCTGTCCGCTTCTCCGGAAACATACACGACAGGAGAGCCAATTGATCTGTACCCCTGTCGCGAAATTGGTTCCCATGCTGGGCAAACCATTGGTTTACGACCCGGTCATCTGGATTTGTACGTCTAGCCTGGGTGGAGGCCTTTAAGATCTTATTTTGTTCCAAGGCCGAAAGCAAATCACACAGGAATGTGAACTTGAACCCCATAGATGGGTCGAACCCGGCATTATCGTTGCGAGAATTGATACTTAATATCCCGGGGGCGCCGAGTGTGGGAGAGGCTCTAGAAGCCGATTCTTCTCGAGTCAAAGGTAAATTTGGGAAATCACTGGAGATAACGCACAAATAATGGAGAGTTGACGCGGTGTGTGAGGGAAGGTTACGCGGAACCGCGTCCATGGGTCACGATAGCACGTGATAATACTAGGATATTTAATCTTCCGGCAGAGTTTGGGTCTACTTTCTATGGAGGGGCGGGAGGAGAGGAAAGAAACAGAAAGGCAAGGAAGAAAAAGGTTGAAAGCGTTTAGGAGGGACTGGCTGTAGGTAGAATACATTAGGCGCAAACTGCACTCATATATCGACTCCCAACCAACTATTCAAGAACCCAGTGGTATAACCTAAGAAAAGATACCTGCAAACTCCGGGCTTTGTATAATTAAGCCATGCTTCTGAGAATGGTGAAGATGAAAAACAAATAGTGGACGGAAGGGCGTTTGGCCTATAGGATACCCTGCTTTTGAAGGCTGGATGTTGTTAGTGTTAACGTCAGGTGGAATAGAGCACCGAGGACAACGTACTCAAGATAAATTCTTTCGGGCATCACATTCCCTTCTGCATCCTCCATTTGCACCACATTTTCACGATTATCTCTGTCCTTCTTGCGATCCTGCTCTAGCTTTTCCCACAGCTTGGTAGCATCTTCTATCCGAGTGATCTCACGGAAGAGGTTAGTGTTAGATGTAATGCCCAGACACTTCAAGCCAAAGATATGTAGGGCTTCAGAGAAATGTTTGTCGAATGCTCGGCGGCCCATGTACACAAAATTACCGCAAATCTCGCAGGAGTATTCGACACCCAGACCATGCAACTTGTAAAGCCAGTAAGGAATAGGCTTGCCATCCCACGCGAGAGGCAATTTGAGAGGATTGTAAACCCGGTCTTCCCCTTCGTCATCGGAGAGCTCATTTCCGCGATCGCCACCAGCATTCTCCGATTCGGCGAGCAACGCCTCAAGTTCCATCTGACGCTCTCGTTCAGTCATGCCTGCCTTGCGTTCTACATTGACTCGTGTTGCCTGGCGCTCAGAGTCGAGCGCTTTGGTTAGGGAACGAACCCGGTGCTCTCTTTCGGCCACTGCCCGTTCTTTCAGACGATGAGTTGCAGATGTTCCGTTACTTGTTGGGGCTGGCTTAGCCTCGGAGCCGCCAGAGGCCTTACGAGCCTCAGCGGCCCGTATGTGTTTCTTGCCCGTCAAGTGGTTTTTATAAACATTTTCATTCTTGAACTCTCTTTCACAGTCAGCACACCAAATGCCCTCTCCTGATCCCTCTGTTTTCGGACCCTGGTTGCCATTCTCGACTTGCTCCTCGGCCCAACCCGGAACTTGGTTTGCTTGCCACTGCTTTTCAAACTCGTCATCAATGCTGGCGAAAAGTTTGTCGAGGTCCTGAAGTGGCCGGACCTTTTTGATGAACTCTTCCAGATAGTTTGCTAGTTCTCCGACATATTGGAAGTATTTATCAGAGAGCTTGTTGCTTCTTTTTATGAGTAGCTGAGGAGGGGTAAAAGCATCAAATATGTCAAGGTATTGTATGTATGTCAACCTCTTGACGTTTGGCAGGTTTAGGTACTCCTCATGTAATCTGGTGAGATCAAAATATTGTCCATAACCCTCTTCACCCGTAAACATTGTATCGATTTCCATCCCCATAGGCTCACCCTCCCCAGGCTGGCGGCGTTTGTAGGCTCTCTCAAGGTTTTCCACAGGCTCGTTAGGGTAGCGCTTGTGGAAATCTTTGATTTCATCCAGCTGTTTGTAAAATTCTTCAAACTGATCCCCGGTCGAGATGGCCTGGATCTCTTTGTCGCGTGCACCATCAGCATCTTTGTAGATTTCGAGTAATCTCTTCGATTGTTGCTCTATGCGATTCAAGAACTGAGAAACTTCGTGGTCGCGCGATAATCGTTCTCGAATCTAGACGGGCATGCTCGGTTAGCTCTCTTGTAAAGATGGTAGAAACTGCAAGACAACTAACGTTACGAGGTTCTTCAGAAATGCGATCTGCAATGGCTTGCTCTAGCCTTTCTAGATCCTCGTGGAGGAATCTTTGCTCTTCCAGAACCATGATGAGTGTACACTAGGAATCCTGAAATTGATTATCTTTAAAACGGTCACTCTACGATCCTTGCAAGGTAACCAGACGCCATCCATAGGAGAGCTTTGCGGCGATATACGATCACGTGATGTGGGCGGTAGCACTCGAGATTGCGGAAAAGTCGCGCCCAGTAGAGATGAGCAGTTTTAATTAACCCACACTCTCAAATACACTGGGACATTACGCCTTTCGAGATAAAATAGACTCGGCAAATTCAAGATGGCAGACGGCATCGATAGACGTGCAGATGGTATGTTTCCAGAAGACATAGCTAATAATGTGCAAATGCTCACCGCGCAAATCAGACAAGATGGAGTTCAGCACCTCCAAAGAGGTGACAGTCGCTCCCACCTTCGAGGATATGCATTTGAAAGAGAGCCTTCTCCGCGGTATTTATGCATACGGTTATGAGTCTCCATCGGCGGTCCAGTCACGCGCGATTGTTCAGATTTGCAAGGGTCGCGACACTATCGCCCAGGCGCAGTCCGGTACTGGTAAGACAGCTACTTTCTCGATCAGTATCCTGCAAGTTATCGATACTGTCGTTCGTGAGAGTCAAGGTATATTACCCCTACTTCAAAAATGCTCTTTCAAATGCACCAATCTCATCTACTATAGCTCTTGTCCTCTCCCCCACACGTGAACTTGCAACCCAGATCCAATCTGTTATCATGGCCCTTGGCGATTACATGAATGTCCAATGCCACGCTTGTATTGGAGGCACGAATATTGGCGAGGATATCAGGAAGTTGGATTATGGCCAGCATGTTGTTTCAGGTACCCCAGGCAGAGTGGCCGATATGATCCGCCGACGTCACCTACGCACCCGTCACATCAAGATGCTGGTGCTCGATGAAGCCGACGAGCTTTTGAACCGTGGCTTCCGCGAGCAAATCTACGACGTTTATCGTTATCTCCCCCCTGCTACCCAGGTTGTTGTAGTTTCTGCCACTTTACCTTACGATGTTCTTGATATGACGACCAAGTTTATGACGGACCCCGTCCGCGTCCTCGTCAAGCGTGACGAGTTGACGCTAGAAGGCATTAAGCAGTACTTTATTGCCGTGGAGAAAGAAGAGTGGAAATTTGATACCCTATGTGATCTTTATGATACCCTGACAATCACACAAGCCGTCATTTTCTGCAACACCCGCCGAAAGGTTGACTGGCTCACCGACAAGATGCGAGAGGCCAATTTCACCGTGTCCAGCATGCACGGAGAGATGCCCCAAAAGGAGCGTGATAGTATTATGCAAGACTTCCGCCAGGGTAACTCTCGAGTTCTCATTTCCACTGACGTGTGGGCTCGTGGTATCGATGTCCAGCAGGTGTCTCTAGTCATCAATTACGATCTCCCTACTAATCGTGAGAACTACATTCACCGTATTGGACGAAGTGGTCGTTTTGGTCGCAAGGGTGTAGCCATCAACTTCGTCACCAGCGATGATGTGCGAATCCTGCGCGATATTGAACTGTACTACTCTACACAAATTGATGAGATGCCTATGAATGGTGAGTTTCTTCCTCTATCTCTGCAAATTGCATATGTATCGCCTACTAACACGTTTTCCCATTTCAGTCGCTGATTTACTCTCTTAATTTATCGCACATTATGTGAAATATTTTCTCTTTTCTATTAGCCACCAAAACAAAACAGAAACTTTCTTAAAGAGGACCGCGATATACTTGTGCTTATTGAATATCTTGGGATCACATCATAAAAAAACGCAATTCCCTTGTTCACCTTCGAGAGACAGAGTCAAGTCATATGGTGTTTACAGTTAGTTATCCTTGCTCTACTATACAGCAGTTTACCTAGGTCGGGTTTTCCCACATGTTGGGAAATATGCATCTTCGCAGGGCGAAAAGATCAGAGTGGAGGAAAGGGGAAATACAACTAGAATGGTAAGTTGCATATCCATATCTCGACCTAAGTCATTCCGCCTACCTACCTATCCAGCGGTGAATTTAAGAAAACTAATTGATTGGCTCCTTAGCAATTATACCTCTCTACCTACACTTCATTGAACACAATGTTCAAAATTATTCTCAACTCCAATTGTGCCCCTGGAATTTCACCATGTATATTTGAGTGTCAGTAAAACCGAATAGCTACTACTCGCTACTTCACTGAAAAGGAGCAATCCTATGTAAGGGGAAAGAGGGAAAAGTTTATTATTATATTAAGGTTTCGTTTATTTTGGCATAATACGGTGCTGGAGTTCTCTTTCCTTTGAACGTTTCATCAAGTACTTCGCAAAAAATTCTTAATTGGTTATTGCTCCAAAGTATGGTGTAATGCCTTTTTTTTTCTTGCCTAAGTTGATATGTACAAAGCAAGTAATAGTTGTCTACAGACAGATTGCTATCACACTGTAGTTATGTATAGGCCATTGATTATCGGAAATTTGGTCTAAAGATATGACGATGAAGATGCAGCTCGTGCCGCTAGGAAGAGAATAGGGCGAAAGAGAAGGAAAAAAGAAAATCAGAGGACAAACACCACCAAAGGTTAAATGGATAAAAAAGCAAACCCAGATTCCACTGCACCTGACCCATTCTTCGAACTTTGTCCTGAAACTTCCGGATTACCAAGAAAGAAAAGCTAAAGGACATCATGAATAGACAGCGATAAAAGCCATATGGTCCGTGTATGTAAAGAACACAAAAATAGTATGGGTATGCGGCACCCACAACATCGATATGCTAAGGTTGGGAGAAGGTTCAACGCCCAAAGAATGGATGCAAAAAAGAAAATAGAGGAATGAGTATGTCAATCTGCGATACCAAAACTTGGCGCCTGCGACCTGTATCGGAGGAATCATTGATGAGCCAGAAAAATGCATATATGCAGGGGGGGTTAAGAAGAGTTAAAAAGGAGAAGCAAGGTGACGGGGAAAATTATGTGCGGGTGGAGAGTTCCTTCGAGTCCAAAAGCTCCGACTCAATTCCTTTGTAAATATATTGTTGAAAACGACCGAAAGTGAAGGAAGTGCCCAAGACTAGTCTTATTAGAAACTTGATGTTGATCGCAATGCACTAGTCCGCGCGTAACCATTTCCAGGCATTGCCCTATGTTTCCCAGGTGTACTGCTCGGGTGTAAATCACGTTCTCGGGTCCAGCTAGAATTTGATAAATAGGTTAGTTCTAAGTTTTGTAGGAAAAAAATAGAAGAAGTATAACCCAAATCTTACATTTTTACCAAACAGTCATCACCAGCAGATGCAAACATGCCAGGATTGGCGGGATTCCAGGATATCGCATTCACGCATCCAGACATATGTCCCTCTAAAGTTTCTACCAGAGTCCCATTTTCTTTGTGCCATACATAAATACGTGAATCTGTGCAGGCATTAGCGCGCTGATGGTAAAGAAGGCAAAAAAAAAAAAAAAAGGGGGCGGGTAAACAGCAACAATTGCTTACCTTCGCTCCCACTGACAACAAAGTTCTCTGCAGCTCCCCCAAAAGTACTTCTAATAATGAATATACTTTGTTTCTGGCCTTGAAACCGCCGGACAACTTCTGTTGTTTCAATATCAATGAGTTGAATTTGGCAATCGGATAGGTTAACAAGCATGTGACGCGAATCCTTGCTGATGGCGATAGATGTCGCTTTGCTCTTCAGGGGGAGAATATATTCTTCCTCATGAGTGGCGAAGTTGAAAACACGAATTTTCATGTCTACATCTACAGCAATTAGTCGTCGACCATCAGGGGTGATGGCACAGTCTTGAACTCGAAAGCCTCCTTGCCATATATGCAGGGCCTGCCCACGCATGCTCCAATGGCAGAGCTGAGAGTTCAGGTCAAGAGAAGCTGTCACAAAAGACTCTCCATCTGCGGCCCACACTGCAGCTGTTACAGGTTGCCGGTGGTGGTTAATTGTCAGGAGACAACGACCGGTCTACATTCAACCAGTATCGTTAGGTAAACCCAATCGACTGAAAAGAAGGGAGAAATATCGAGTCATTTTGACCTACCTCAACGTTCCAAACACGAGCAGTTCTATCTGTCGAGCATGTAATGAGCTTGGAATCGTCCGGGCTCCAAACGGCATGAGCAACTCCATTTTCATGCTCCATTAATTTGTGAAGTACTGCAAAGGTACTCGTGTCGTAGATAATAACACTCTTGTCTCGGCCCGCCGTGACCAGTTTTTTACCATCATGGGAGAATTGGCAGTGCCAAACCTCATCTGTGTGTTGGTTAAGTTCGAGTTTTGTTCCAAGAGGAAAATCATTTCGATCGCACATATGATCCGAATACAATGACGGAGAGGCCGCCGTATTATGGTACAGGCAATGGTTGATCTGGTTTTGCTTGACATGATCTAGTAGGGTAGCCAGTCGGTTTTCCGGGATCATTACAGAGGGAGAAATAGATTCTATTCATGTTAGATAGGCAATTCTGCTGTAGGGGCGCGCCAATTGGAAACTAACTCGACAATTCGGAGAGTAATCGCTCTCTCGAAGAACTTACAGGGCCGTCCCAGCCGGCTTGATCGTGTAAGTGCTCTGGGGGGCACATAAGAAGGCTATGCTCCGTTATTAGCGAAATGAAACAATCTCCCACACAGACAGTGGATAGAAACAAAGCAGAAGCCGAAGGTGATTTTAGTGGGACTGCTTACCTTGAAAGAGCGTGCAAGCGTCCAATATCGTAGTTGAGAGGTGTCAGCTCGTGTCGAAGGACCATCAAGGCAGCACCAAGATTCCGGGTATCTAGCAACTCAAGAAACTTTTGTTGCCTGAGATAAAATAACATTTCATTCTTCTCGGCCGTTTCCACGAGAACCAGCTTTTCCTTATTTGCCGCTTGGTCGCTCGTACGCTCACTTCCACTCGAGTGAAACGACTGCACTAATATTCGTTCCGCCTCTGCCCACTGCCCTTGAAGCACAGCATTTCGAAAGATCGTGACTGCCGGGCTCTCCAGTTGATAGCCGCTTTCCTTACTTAACAGCCCCGCCGCCCCATCATAGCCCAGCTCGTAGAGACTTTGGATGAGAATCCTAGTTACTTCTTCCCTGTCGTGTCCAAAATATGAAGGTGCATCGGCGGGAACCCTCCGAGATCCGTTAGTCTGCAGCTCTCCGTTCGCGCTGCAGGCTGTCTGGCCATTTAGGGCATGGGAAAAACCAGTCTTCTGGGAAGGCGAAGCCGTAGATCCTTTTGGCATTTGGGAAGACCCATTTGTACTTGAGATACCATCAGGACGCATATTTGCCAGGCGCCTGCGCTTGGGAGATGGTGGATGACCCTCTGCTGGGCCGCGAGACTGGATTGTACTTTGCTGCTCCTGAAAACCGGTCTCGTTCCCGGACTGGTCACTAGGAAAATCAGTAGGGGCAGGCGATGTATCGGATGGAGTACGGCGACGACGACGAGGGTTGGTAGAAGACAAATGCACAGCAGCACTAGGAATACCGTGGCGAAGGGCAGGCTCGGGGTGGGGTGACGCAGTAATGCCACTCAGGGCGGGCCCGGTATTCGGGTAGGGCGGCGTTGATTCGGGGGGGAAAGGAAAGTCGGGGTGGTCGGGAGCGGCGGAGGAGGATATGTAGGAGGGAGGGGTGTTTGCCAGATCGAAGAATTTCTAGATCTGCCCTTTCACCCGGCTCTGTCGAAGAACCAGGAGAGCAGACCTATATCAGTGGGTGGGTCACTGATACTTTTCCCGATAGCTCAGTCCGAGCTCGTTGTAGGGCAGGAGGAGGTTCTCGGTTCCCTACCTCTTTGGGGGTGTAACGAATATTGCTCCAGCGGGGTTATTCGAGAAATGAGATTCTGGTCTGGGGTGGAAGGGTAAAGGGAATTCCTAGACTGGGTGGAGAGAGAGAGGTCTTATCGGACTAGAGGTTAACTACGGTGGTAGTAGAGCGCCAAGCTCTGCAAGGTGACTAGGCGGGAGGGTTCTAAACTGCAAGGTGTGCCACGGTAGGCGAGGTAATAGCAGGATCGACGGTAGAAAATCGGTAATGAGAAACAAAAAAAAAAAAAAAGAACAGAGAAAGGGGAGATAGCTGGAGGATCTAAAGAAAGCTCCCGTATCGGTCTTTAGTGAAAAAAGGAGATCGTGGAAGGGAAGGAGGAGGCGAGATGGAAGCTGCTGAGGTCGAGGATGAACGGAAGGTGAGGTTTCGAAGCAGCGTTGATGGTTGGTCTTATTCTCCGTGGGGCCAGCCAAAAAGTCACGGCGTGCGAATAGTTGGCTACCTATCATCGACTGGGTCTGAAATCTAAATAATAATACTCCATCTGTTTCAGAGTTTACAGGTCCTGCACTGCTGTACTTTCTTTGTTCAGTGGTTCCTATTTATTTATCGGCTGAAAAGCTTGGTGGTATCAGACAAGAAGAAGAATTCATTCCAGCTTGAGTCAACCTCTGACTATACCATGCTGACGGTGATATCAATATGTTCAGCTGAGCTACAAATATGGATTTCTAGGGCTTCGAAAACAGTCCTTCTGATATTCATTGAGATTTGAGAAGCTTGGTCTATGTAATTAGGTATGCTTGTCCTCCAATAATAACCATCCTAATTTTCAGTTCAATATTTTTCATCCGAACCTTCTATATTACAATAAAGTATCTCCAGCTTTTTTTTTTTTTGCCCTTTTCTCTTCTTCCTCCCTCTCCATTCAATCGTCTTCCATCCTATTATTTATAATATCTATGAATCGTCGGATATTTCACGGTGCCATATTTGTTCTTTACACGGCCCCCATTCCTACGCTAGCTCCCACTTGACAATTCCTTCCAACAACCCGATCACGAAATACCCTTTTATTTTTATCTTCTTTGATTTACTAGGGTGAGGTATTAATTTTATTATGATTATTAATTCTTGGATTAACATAACCTACCCACCCATGTCAGAGCTCCCATCATCTGAATCAGGGACCCATCGACAGGTGACGAGAGCAAGGCGCATCGAAAACTCAAAGCAAGGATATCCTGACGCCATCATAGGCTATTGGAGGTTCCCGCCGATATTCAAGGGGAACCAACCTACGAACGGATACATACCTTAGCTAGCCGATATTGGCGACAGATAGATCATCAGTACAGCGATGCATCACCTGCACTGGCTGTCACAGGTTTCGGTATCGCTTTGTTGGATTTTTCCTCATGTTATCATGCTTATCGTTGACTAGTTCGGTTGCACACTATTAATGATTGCATCAGGAAAGAAATCTCGATTTAAATTTCTATTTACATTAATTTTATATACAAATAATATGTGTTTTGTATCTCCAGTTTTACAAATAGAGAAATAAAGATGGAATGAAGACGAAACGAGACACTGAATACCCCAACGATCGCCTCAGGGACATGAATCTAGGAACAATGTTTGCAGAGTAGCTAGCTACCTATCCACTCACCAATATGCTACACACCCCCCAATCCAGCCCAACATTTGTCTTGAAAGATACCCAATGACTTTTAGGTGTGGAGATACCGCCATCTGGTACCACTCAAATGCATCCCGACTATTTTAGATGCAGGCAAGTTAGTGGTGGATTACCATCATTCGTCTTCGTATAAAAAATAATAAAAACAGAAGACCTGAGGGGGTAGGTTTTTCCATACCTACCTACTCTAAGGCGCCTATAATAATAAAGGTAAGGAAAGACTGCACTAGTTAACTCAAGGTCTGTCTGATATTACCATCTCCATATATGTTTCCTACATAACCTAACATCATTAAACAAAACTGCGGAACAGTCCGACCACCGACAATCTGAATGTCGTTCAACCAGCCCGAATGTGAGACGAAACGAAAACCAAAGTGGTGGAATAATTCCAACGCTTGCTCCAGGATTAAAGATCACCTGATAATTATTGATTCATTCTGGTTGTGGGGACCATGACGTTTATTTGACCAAACTTTAAAGACCCTACTTACCTAAGTAGCACCAGAAAATGTGGTTGAGCTCATTGACCTCATCATGATACATCCATTTCCCTTCCCCACATTGCCAACCTACCTGGTTATTTAAACTACCCAAACCGGTTCAAGACTTTGTCAAGCTTTCAGTCCACTCTGATCCTCGAATATTCTGATTCTACCTAAAAACAGAAAAAAAAAGGGTATCCCGTCAAACACACATTTTTCTCACACCTCTATTCAAACGTGACAATGGGCTGCGGCTGCGGCGATAACTGCACCTGTTCCGGTCCTAACAACTGTACCTGCAATAGCGATTGCTCCTGCAAGGGATGCGGAGTATGTATATCTCCTTCCGATGACCCTCTTCTTCCCGTTTCAACAAACCTATCATGATATGATGATATGTGTACATTCTTGCTATTATAGCACTTTTGGGAAGGATATAAGATAGGCTAACCCGAAATGATGGTGACTTATAGAAGTAAATCGTTCGTGGTCGGTTGGAACGACGTGGTTGGGTGAGAGCGATGATTCATCTATTGAATATTGCTTGAATATTATTATTGATATTCTCCTGAATACCTAATGAAATAGTAATGCTGCTACGATAGCCAAATCTCTACCTACTTGGGGACGATGATAATTTGTCTCTGGCTATCTTGTTATGATCACTTATGTGACACTAAATTAATTCAACTTTTCAAGGATAATCTTTATTTTTCTTCTCATTTTGGTAACTATATTGTAGCACTAGGTACAGCATACATACCTAAGCACTAGAGCAAACTCCCATTCACACTTGGCGGCTAGCAGCCATAGATGAAATAACCACAAACTTGAATATCGAGTCGATATCCCGATAAACCCTGCCCGTCCATAGTGCTTTATGACAATACCAACCTACCTACCTACCTAAATCGCTAGTTGTTTTTGCGTACTACCGATTGATCCAATTCTGAAGTCATTTGAGACCACTTCCCCTGTTATTTGAGCATCGCGCACTTCGGCCGACCGATAATTTATCTTTTCTCCCCCCTTTTTGACCAGTCCTACATAGTTAATTTGTAATAGCACCCCTATTATTGCTGCTTGAAACAACCTCTAGCTATCTCCTCCTTCCCTTTCTAATTTTTGTCCTTTTGTATCTTTATAGTTTTTTTTCGAACCCATTTCTTTTTAATTCTCTTTTGAATCTATCTCTCTCTCGCTATCCCTTGTTACCCCACCCTCATCTTAGATATATATAATAGGCCTTGTATCAAGAGAGGAAATGGCTTGACCTTGCCTTGTATTAGTTCCATTATCTCATAAAGCTATGGTAGAACCACCCTAGTCAAACGATAAGAGAAGGGAGCTGTTGATATTAGGTACTACCAATGAATATGTGGACCAATACAGAAAGAGCAACTATTTCTCCAGCCCCCGCTCAGCGCTTGCTTAAATTGGATGAGCTGTTTGTAATGGCAATTATAACCAGCCTGTATCGATTATCTTTGATCACGAGTTTCAGCTTGGAATGATCAAGATGATTGATAGACCTCATTTCATGGTTTGCTTTGGTACCTAGCGGCGGATTGCATCCTTAGAGAGCGAATCATGATTCACTCCTGAAAGGATATAGAATACTAATGGTTACAAGCTACGGTCAGGTTCCCATGCTTGTTTATCTTATCCACCGAACGTCGCCCTGGGTAGGTAGGTATGTTGGGGGTTAATGAATTGCTTGGGACAAGCGAAATGGATATCAGTCAAAAGGGCGAATCTGGGATAATTAAAGAAGGAAAAGGTGGGCTCTTTATGATGATCTGTAGTTGAAAAAAGGCCAAGAAAAGAAGTTATGGAACAGCTTTCATAGGTTCTTTTATAGAAACCTCGAGTAAATGGAATCCACAGGATCTTTGACAGAGTTGGTTGGGCGTGTTTTGGTGTCTTGAGGGGTGAATTCTTTTAACTGGTAGGTGTCAATGTCACATAAACAGAGTCTTCGTGATTATATCAGTGAATTATATAGACAAATAAATAAATAAATAGACTCATACATGCTGCTCTGTGAATTGGGCAGTAAAAAAATAAAGATAAAAGGTATATATCTGGTCATTATCGTGTCCTCAAAAGCAGCCTCTCCGGTCCCAACATCCGTAATCCTGTCATAGCACCATATACCACAGTCGCTGCTGAGGCGCAAGCAGCAAGAACCCCCAGCTGGGCTAACGCTTCGATTCCTGGTTTAGTGGCTACTGGTCCTGGCTTACGCTTACCGAGCTTTGTTGTACGCGTGTACCAAGGGACATACTTGAACTCGAACATTGATTCTCCTCCAAGGCCATGTTCTTTATCGGTAATGATCATATAGTACATCTTACGACGGACCTATTATTCATGCTTAGTCTATTGACAGAGAGATCTCCGGGAAAAGTGAGGGCGCAGGGGGCGGGGAAGGAAAAATAGAACATACAGCGATCCATGCCTTGTCGAAAAGAGGGAAAATGCGATTGCTATAAGCTAGCCCCATGACAAGGAAGCAATATCCGTAGATCAGGGTCTGGTAATAGTAGCTAGTCTTGGGGATATCGAGCCGATCAGCGAGTTGATCTCCATTTAAGTGTCGCGCCATCGCTTCCATGAACCCTCTGGAAGCGAATGTGGGAGCAGTATTTTCAAGGCCAATGATAATATTCTTTGCAAGAACCTGGCCAATTTCTTTGGGGTCAATCTCAGATGCAAGAAGTGATTCCATCATTGCTTTGCCCTGGGCCGGTGTTGCAAATGGCTCTGTTGGGGTTCCCATGTAATATGCCACAAGCCTCCAGAGTGCAATGTAATCGATTATCTCCTGCTCTCGGAGATAAATCCCCTGTCGAGGAAGACCGATCCAGATCACACTCGTTGAAAACGTGTTGATTGTAGCGATACAATCGAGATCGCTGATGGGAACGCCGAATTTCTCAACATCATAGTATTCAGGCTTATCCTTGACTAGGGCAAGGATTCTGGACCGCACAGAAGAATGCAGTAATCGTACTCGAACAGATGATTGATGTCCAGCGCCTCCTGGTTTCATAGAGTCTAAAGACATGGAGACCTGGAGAACGTGTTGTAGTGTTTCCAGCAATCTGCGACGTACCACATCGGCAGAAAAGCCTCCTGTCCGAGCTAATGTCTCAACTACACGATGAGATCCCCTGGGAAGACACGTTAGTGAATGAATTTATCCGGGGCACTGTTGCTAAACGGTAGACTAACATTCCACCTAGGAGACTTTCGAAGCTCAGGACATTCAAGATTGGCATGCCATATCGAAAGAATACTTCTTGTCCTCGTTTAATCTGTTTCCAGTCGACCCATTCAGGTACAGTATTGATTTCTGTCCAGAGTTCTTCAAGCTTAGGATCATCCTTCGCATGCTTTTCTAAAAGACCTAGCAAGTCTCGCTTGGGGGCCTTAGTGCTTGTATCGCCCGGTTTAGGTCGGTAATTTGTAGGAGGATCGATCTCATTGAGTCGGGCAACACAATCATCTGCAAGCTTGTCGTATGTGTATATCTGTGGGCGCAACTCTTCTGCAGTTTGATGTAGCTCTGTCCACTCGAACTTGATGTCCCAGTGGGTTCGAATGTCTGGAGTTGCCATGTTGCTGGTGTTTCGCTAGAAGTCGATACGTCTTCAGGAGTAGCTACCTCTAATTCTACGTCTTGGTGGAGACCAAGCGTTTTATATCTATGAAAGTCTACCATACCATAATGGCAATTAGGGTCAGATAGTATGACTACGGCCACCATCTCTCATGTAAACTAGATAATCTAGCCATTTGATTCGCATGAAGTTTGCATGTGGGATAGGTGATTCTATACCAAGATAGGGAAAGAGCCGAGAAGCGAACTTAACGCCCCCGGAACGAGGAAGACTAGTTGGGGTCCAGCTGGCCATCCCCGCGACATGTGAAGGTAGTTATTGTGGCCTTTGAAATACCCCAGAAATTTTCCTGTGCGGGGCAGCCAGTCTGACTATATCATTTGACTAGAGTCTTTCCGGGGAAGCGTTGGGTCATTTTCCCTATGAACACACTGATGACACCAACTGCTTGAGTCAGTTCGTAAAATACCTAGACGAGATAGGCACGGATAGAGATGATCCCGACTGTGCCTCATCTTAGCAATCAGAGCAATTGTGTCGAACGGAAGCATAAATCTAGACCTCACTGTTAAGTTTGGGAGAGATCATTGTGTAATTAGTGTGCTCTAGAGCTGTTGCGAACACTCGAATGTCTCATCGCCGCCAGTTAGTGCGGATAAACTATTATCTAGTGCTTCACAGGGGGTAAAGAGGTAAAGGCAGGGAACGGAGAAAGGATTAAGGGAGAAAAGAAGAGAAGACAAAGTAAGCGCATGTATAATGATGTGTACAGTCATTGTGCTATCTATAAAAATGTATCCGAGCCTGTTTCATCGGGTCGGTTTTTTGCTCTCTTCTCGTTCTCTATGCGTCGCCGCAGCTAAGCTTAGGTCCTTCTTCCCTGCTGGGGAGGGGCCCAGGAGAGGTTAAGAGGTTATCATTGGCGCCGAGTCTCTTAGCATGAGCTCTACACGGCTAGGGAACCCCCAACAAAGCATTTAATAATTATGGCTTAATCGTTCTCCTCCCAAACAAACAGCATCATCCTTTCTCGGGACTCTTTCTTCTATTGGCCGAGACTTATTCCGCAGTTGATCTCCCGAAACGGATGTTGGGATTGGGTGTACGTCGATTGAAAAGCCGCCCCTCGTTGCTCGACCTGATAATCAGGGATAGTGTTGTTGATGTGTCCTTCGGGTCCAATCCGTCATCACCGCCCAGACCAGACGACCTCCCACCGCTCCCCGTTTCGCCCACTTCGTCGACCTCCAGTTCCAGCACCAGCACCGGCAATACCAGCATCCCTCCACCTCCCCCCCTCATTCCATCGACTCCCTCCATCCACAGAACCCCCATTCCCAGAACCCCCATTCCGCACAGCATGGCCCCGTCTAAGGACTCTACGGGTCCTGAAACCTCCGAGCATGGAGCTGTTTTTTCCGTCTCTGGCCCCGTCGTCGTGGCCGAACACATGATCGGTTGTGCTATGTACGAACTGGTAAGGTTACCCCCCGACCGTTTTCTATGCAAGTCTTGATCCCGGTCGAAACCCCGCCTTCCTTCCATGTTATCTTGTTCGAGATACTCACCATCTATCGCCTACATTGCAGTGTCGTGTCGGTCATGATCAACTCGTCGGTGAAGTTATCCGTATCGATGGAGATAAGGCTACCATCCAGGTCTACGAGGAAACAGGTACCCTCCATGTTTACCCCGCGAGATACAGGGGGTCGGGTCTCTAACTTATGTTTTCTCGTTTAGCCGGATTGACTGTTGGCGACCCGGTCCTGAGGACAGGGAAGCCCCTCTCGGTCGAGCTGGGCCCTGGTTTGATGGAAACGATCTACGACGGCATTCAGCGACCACTGAAGTCGATCGCTGACCAGTCTGGGAGCATTTACATTCCCCGCGGCATTGCTGTCAACGCATTGGACCGTGAGAAGAAGTGGGATTTCACACCAGGCAAATACAAGGTCGGCGATCACATCACCGGTGGTGATATCTGGGGTACTGTCTTCGAGAACAGCTTGGTGAACGATCATAAAATCATTCTTCCCCCCCGCGCTCGAGGTACTATCACTCGCCTTGCCGAGGCTGGTAGCTATACAGTTGAGGAGCAGCTACTAGAGATCGAGTTCAACGGCAAGAAGTCAACCTACGGTATGATGCACACCTGGCCTGTTCGTGTGCCCCGACCTGTGAACGAGAAATTGTCCTCCGACGCACCCTTCATCGTCGGTCAGAGAGTGCTGGATTCTCTCTTTCCTAGTGTGCAGGGCGGTACAGTCTGTATCCCTGGTGCGTTCGGATGCGGAAAGACCGTCATTTCCCAGAGCGTTTCCAAATTCTCTAACAGTGATGTTATTGTTTACGTTGGATGTGGTGAACGTGGTAATGAGATGGCCGAAGTTTTGATGGATTTCCCTGAGGTATGTCGCTAAATAGCTTGATCCCTGGCTCCTCTCTTTCAAATGCTAACAGAGATTACCATGAAAGCTTACGATCACCATTGACGGCCGGAAAGAACCCATTATGAAACGTACCTGCCTCATCGCTAACACATCTAATATGCCTGTCGCCGCTCGTGAGGCTTCCATCTACACTGGTATCACCATTGCTGAATACTTCCGTGACCAAGGGAAGAACGTGGCTATGATGGCGGATTCCAGTTCGCGTTGGGCGGAGGCTCTTCGTGAAATTTCCGGTCGTCTTGGAGAGATGCCTGCTGATCAGGGTTTCCCTGCTTATCTCGGTGCCAAACTCGCCTCCTTCTACGAACGTGCGGGCAAGAGTATTGCTCTCGGGAGCCCCGAAAGAACTGGTAGCGTCAGTATTGTTGCTGCTGTCAGTCCTCCTGGCGGTGATTTCTCCGATCCAGTCACCAGCAGTACACTGGGTATTGTCCAGGTGTTCTGGGGTTTAGACAAGAAATTAGCCCAACGCAAACACTTCCCCTCTATTAACACCTCCATCTCGTACAGCAAGTATACCACGATTTTGGACAAGTTCTACGAGAAGAATCACCCCGAGTTCCCTCGCCTGCGTGACCAGATCCGAGAACTGCTCACTAAATCCGAAGATCTGGACCAGGTCGTGCAGCTGGTCGGTAAAGCCGCGCTTGGTGACTCGGACAAAATCACACTAGATGTCGCTTCAATGATTAAGGATGATTTCCTCCAGCAGAACGGTTACAGTGACTATGATCAGTTTTGCCCTCTGTGGAAGACGGAATACATGATGAAGGCATTTATGGGCTATCATGACGAGGCACAGAAGGCGATTGCCCAGGGCCAGAACTGGACAAAGGTCCGTGAAGCTACTAGTGATATCCAGAGTTCCTTGCGAAACATGAAGTTCGAGGTTCCGGATGACCAGAGTGCGGTTTGCGAGAGGGTAAGCATTGCTATTCCGCCGTTTACTTCCTATTCCTTCTATTTTCTTACTAACTCTTATATAGTACGAAAAGATACTCCAAACTATGACGGAACGATTTGCCTCGGTGTCAGATGAGTAAATAAGGTGAAACAGAGGTCTATCATTATACCCTGGAAGGGAATCCACGCACTTGATCATTTATACATTTTTTCTCCTTTTTCTCTCTTATTATGTCGCCAAGTACTTGTAGCATAGCAGCTTTTTTGCTTTCTGTAGTTATTGCAGATCGATCTATATCAACGTTCAAGAGTTGCATCTTGATTTTGTCCCCCCGTTGACAATCGGGCCGCACCATTCACCTGATCGCTGGGCTTGACTCCCGCATGACTTGATAATATGGTTGCCTACCAACGGTTTTATGAGGGTATAAAAATATATTAATAGAGTTGATAGAAGGTTTAGGCCTGTAAAGATGGAGATCAATTATTTATACTTGCTTTCATTCGGGTACTTTGTGGAATGAACCTCCGTCTCTGTCACCGAGAATGCTTTTATCCTTTGAATTCATAGAGGCTATCAATGTAGACTTGTGGAAGGAAATCTTGCAATCACGCACAGTAGTTTGGCATATGCCTAGGTAGTAATGTGGTTACCTGGTCTGAAGACATGCCCCCTTCAGGCATGAAAGAGTCCAGAGAGGAAAGTCAGGTGACTCCAGTATAAATGGATACTGGGATCCAAGGCAAAAGGCGACGAACAAACTTAAATATTTCCCCCATCGTTTGGCCCAGGCAACAAGCAGCCACTTCTTCAACATCCAATTTTCAGCTCTCAAGCCACCTGAAATCAGCAGAAGATACGAGCAAGTTTCCGGGTCCAGACCAAGTAAGTGGAATTCTGAATGCGATATATAGGTGGACTATTCCTAATTCGCCATAGTCCGCAAAGGGATAATAGTAGAAAAGGGCACGGCCAACATCCAAAGCGCACGCACCACCCGCCGCGTGTCTCCCATTGTCCCCGTTTTGACCCAAACTTTGACTAGAACTAGACTTGGCTTTTGTTGTTGCCTCTCCGTGCAGCAAGAAGCGAAACTACACTTGGTCGCCTGTCATCCCGCCTTCCCTCACCTTCCCCCATTTCCACTCCAAAGTCCACGACCACGGTCACTCGACTATTCCCACCTCAATATACAAATTAGATATCCCCTCATTTACCACCTTCTCACCTCTTTCTCTTTTTTTTTGAAGCGATTCTTTTGCGATTACCGTCGTTGCCAGCCATGGCAAGCCCTACTACGTCTGGCTATTCGTGCGTGACCCTTGGCTCCCCCGTGCATGAACTCCGAACCTGACTGACTGACTTCAACTTGGGGATAGGATAAACGTCAACGACCCCAGCCTCATTTCGCTGGTCAATAAGCTACAGGATGTGTTTGCGACCGTTGGAGTAAGTGTTTTCCACTCGATTTCAGAGCCTGTCTGCCTTGTTCCTGCAACCCCTCTATTTCCCCGACTGACACCGCTTGTTCCCTTGTTTTTAGGTTCAAAATCCAATCGATCTCCCCCAAATTGCAGTAGTTGGCTCGCAGTCAAGCGGTAAAAGTTCCGTTTTAGAAAATATCGTCGGGCGAGACTTGTAAGTTGCCATGATCGCAATTCGGGACTCTCTTCATGCAGAGTGGCTAATTAGACTCCGTTGTCGCCCCCTTATCCAGCCTCCCCCGTGGATCCGGTATTGTTACCCGGAGACCTCTCATTCTACAGCTTATCAACAAGCCCTCAAGGAACTCCCAAGTAAATGGTGTGAAGGATGAGAAGCTTGATACATCAGACAAGGAGGCGAACCTGGACGAGTACGGCGAGTTCCTGCACATCCCTGGCCAGAAGTTCTACGATTTCAACAAGATCCGTGATGAGATTGTCCGCGAAACCGAATCCAAGGTCGGCCGTAATGCTGGAATTTCCCCTGCTCCGATCAACCTGCGGATTTACTCGCCTAATGTCCTGACTTTGACTTTGGTGGATCTTCCCGGCTTGACTAAGGTGCCAGTGGGTGACCAGCCTAAGGACATCGAACGACAAATCCGAGATATGGTTATGAAGTACATTAGCAAGCCCAATGCTATTGTCCTCGCGGTGACTGCTGCTAACCAGGATCTCGCCAACTCGGATGGGTTGAAGCTTGCCCGTGAGGTTGATCCTGAAGGTCAGCGCACCATTGGTGTCCTGACCAAAGTCGATTTGATGGACGAGGGAACAGATGTCGTGGATATTCTTGCGGGCAGGATTATTCCCTTGCGTCTCGGTTATGTCCCCGTCGTCAACCGTGGCCAGCGCGATATCGAGAATAAGCGGCCTATTTCCTATGCGCTGGAACATGAGAAGAACTTCTTTGAAAGCCACAAGGCATATCGGAACAAGGCTTCTTATTGCGGAACGCCTTACTTGGCTCGGAAGCTCAATTTGGTAAACATTATCTCCTCTTTCAACCCCGCATAAGGAAAAACGCTGACTAAATGGTTATAGATCCTGATGATGCACATCAAGCAAACTCTGCCTGACATTAAATCACGTATCTCATCTTCCCTTCAGAAGTATACGTCGGAACTTGCCCAACTTGGCGATTCGATGCTCGGAAATAGTGCAAATATTATTCTAAACATCATCACGGAATTCAGCAATGAGTATCGGACAGTACTGGAGGGTAATAACCAGGAGCTCTCCAGCCTCGAGCTATCAGGCGGTGCTCGTATCAGCTTTGTGTTCCACGAGCTTTATGCGAACGGTATCAAGGCTGTTGATCCGTTCGATCAGGTGAAGGATATTGATATCAGGACGATTCTCTATAACTCGTCTGGTTCATCGCCCGCCTTGTTTGTTGGGACCACCGCCTTCGAGTTGATTGTCAAGCAGCAGATCAAGCGACTAGAGGATCCCAGCTTAAAATGTATTTCCTTGGTCTATGACGAACTCGTCCGAATTCTCAGCCAACTTTTGAACAAGCAATTATTCCGACGTTACCCAATGCTCAAGGAGAAATTCCATCTGGTTGTGATTGCCTTCTTCAAAAAATGCATGGAGCCAACGAACAAGCTGGTCCGAGACTTGATTTCTATGGAGACTACCTATATTAACACCGCACATCCTGATTTCCTGAATGGACATCGCGTAAGTTTTCTGACTATGGCCGTATAACTGTTCTCACGAGTTTCTAACTGAATTAGGCAATGGCTATTGTTAATGAACGTCAATCTGCTGGTAAACCTACGCAGGTTGACCCGAAGACGGGCAAGCCCTTGCCGCCACGCGCGAACAGCCCATCCGTCGAGGTCGCTACTACAGCCGCAGACAGCAATTCGGGCGGGTTCTTTGGCAGTTTCTGGGCATCGAAGAATAAGAAGAAGATGGCTGCAATGGAAGCCCCACCGCCAACCCTGAAGGCGTCATCCTCCCTGTCTGAGCGCGAGAGCACTGAAGTTGAAGTTATTAGTACGTGCAATGCCTTTTTCTCCTCCCCCCCACCGCGGGGCGAACCCCAAATACAATGCTAATATATGGGACAGAACTCCTTATTACATCCTATTTCAACATTGTGAAGCGGACTATGGTTGACATGGTTCCCAAGGCCATCATGTTCAATCTCGTCCAGTATGTATTGGTCAATCCTTAAATTTATATCAGCTACTAATTTCTATCAGGTTTTCCAAGGATGAGATGCAACGAGAGCTTCTTGAAAACATGTACCGTAACGGCGAACTCGATGAGCTGCTTAAGGAAAGCGACTACACTATCCGACGACGAAAGGAATGTCAACAGATGGTGGAGAGCCTCGGCCGCGCCAGCGAGATCGTCAGCCAAGTCCAGTAAATTTGCACGCACTAGAACGCTTCTTTTCGATTCCCCTTCGCTCTTTTTTTTTTTTCTCCCCTTTTCCTACCGTGTTTGCTGGGGTTTTTGGGAGAGCTTCTGCTCTTTTCTCTCGTCCTTTCGAGGGAGTCATGCCTTATGTCCATATTTCTTCCTTTTTTGAGCAAAGAGTAGCTGCATACGGCCGCATTTCCTTTTATGTGATTTCAGGACTTGAGATTTTCTATTCACGAAATTTGTATCGCCTAATGATTGTGGATGTTTTGTGTCTTGCTTGAGTCTAGAATTGATACAGGTTTTAATAGCACGTCTGAGCCAATGTACATTACAGTACCACATATGATGCTATTTAGATGCAATTAAGGGAATGTTTTAATGACCGTTGAAGTCTGGAGGTACATGCATTGCCTGGTTAATCCCTCCAACACTCAGCCACATCTGTCTAGAAAAGGCTTAGCGTCGACCTAAACCATCCCCACAAGCCGGATAAGCCTGTTCTTAGCGTGTGCGGGAGGACCAATGAGCGTGCATTACTGTGAGCTTAAGATAGAGTTGATCTTTAAAGTGCATATCGATGTAAAAAAAAGCTGGGGTCTTGATGGATATACATAACACGATGTAGAGTACTAATTACCTCTTTCTTTCTTTACCCCTTGATGCAGATACAGCCTAAGCTTCAGTGAATTCAGCTCCTGACGCCATAATCATGTCTCGGCAACACTTAATATATATCTACTGTGTTTCCTCTCTCTTTTGTCCCCCCTCCTCCCCCATCTCCTTTCTCATCTCACCCTCCTCCACTCTAAGATATTACACTCCTAGGTCCAAAACCAAGGTACAAACAAAATCATATTTTGTCGTTGGCAGTTTTCTTCGTCTTTAATACCTACTTCATCCATATCAACTCTTTTGTCTCTTAGGTGGCCGGCCCATCAATTATCAACACTTGGTTGTCTGTAAGTTTTCTTCCTTTCCTCATCCTCGAAAGAAAGAGAGAGAAAAAACCAAAGAAACTAATATTTAAAAAGGTCAAGTAAGCCATGTGTTGGACAATTACTTTTGAGTGTATGAGCTCAGAGTGCATCCTCACTCCCCGTCACTTGGTCACAACCAAATTCATCATTGTCTGTGAACCTCTTCTCGAGGCGTCAAACCCCACTGGAAACCAGACCCCAAGCCGTCTTTACAATGATGCTACTGCCATCATTCCCACTACTCCTCCATCCATCTCCTCGGGCGTCAGACCCATCACCCAATCTTCACATGTACATGTATCTTCCATGGACATTCATCCTCGCCGTCTTGGTTATTATGACGCTAGTTCTCGTCATAGCGGTTCCCATCCCAATACGCATTATCCGGGTGCGCATCATATTCAGCACGATGATTATCCTTTTGTGTCTTCCGGCCGCTTTCACTCTCATCATGCTGGAGGCGATATGGGGCTGGTTTTTCGCAGCAGTCCGGCGAGCGCAGCGAGAACCCGAGATGGCAATGCTTATCTTTCTTCCCGGGCACGGCGGTCATCGCTAGCTGCTGGGGTTTCATCTTCTTCTTTCGATTCCGTTGCTGGTTTGTCGTCGTTGCCGTCGTCGTGGGGTTTGGATTCGGACTCGTATAGTAATAGCGTCCCTCATGTTGGGGTTTATGTGCCCTCGTCTGAATCCGACTCTGACTCTGACTCTGATTCTGATTTGAACTATGTTGATGAAGAGTTGCCCATTCCTACTACTATCACTACTACTTCTGCCGCTGCTGCTCCTGTTGCGGCTGCTGGTAGATTCGTACTCACAGGCGGGGACGATGACGAAGATGCCGAACAGGAACATCCTCATTGCGATGAAGAAGACTGTATCCCGCTTGGCCATTTTGGTTCTACTCGTGTTAATGGACCTTGTGCTTATTGTGATTGGGGGTTGGGGTTTGAATTTAGTCAGGATGAGATTGAGCCCGTTGTTACGGTAGGTTTGCTCCTCCCCTCCTCTTCTTCTTCTAGACGTCTACCTTGGGCTTAGAGAGGAAATTATTAAACTAACTTACCTCCTCGGATCGATACAATACATCGCGATAGATCATCAGCCGCCGCGACGGTTACATTGCCGAGTTGGTCCGCATTCTTACTTCTCCCTAATATGTCTAAGATTGGAGGATTACCTACCTACGCTACAGTCGTACTTACCTAGGTAGCTATGTACTGCACTGTACATACTCACCAATCCTGGCATCATTTGTCATCATCACCATCACCATACCTTACCTTACCTACAACCTATCTACATAATACATACATACACACCCCCGGGCGTTGTCCGATCTTCGGTGGTTTCTTTTTCTTTTTTCTTTTCTTTCTTTTTTTTTTTTTTTCCCATATGTTGTATCTAACATCTAGAGATACATATCGACTTGGATGTCTGACAATCTTGGTCATTCTTTGCTCTTCTTGATGTTGAGACTGGACTGGACTGGACTGGACTGGATGGTTCTTTTCTTTCTTGTTTCTTTCACTTTTTACTAGGTAGTTAGCCCCTTTGTTGGGCTTGGGCTTGGGCTCGTCTCGTCTGATCCCCTTCCTTTTAAGAGGTGTGGCTTGATTATCTCGTTCTCGCTTCACGTGGTGGTTCATAAGGAATTCAATGGATTATTAGGTAGTTTTTCTCTCCTTCCCTAGGTAGTTAGATAAACTGGACTCTCGTGTTCCTACGTATATACCGATATGACTCGACCGAGTCAACATCCATGATGTGTATCGTGCCAACTTGTTCCAAGCACATAGACTATGAAATGGACACATAAATGAATAATTAATCTAGTGACCCCTCCTACGAATGAGACCGAGCCGAATGTCGATAGGTATAATGCCATCCCTCCCTCGCCATATCCATTCTCACTTTATAGTTCTCCTCCGCAATCCGCAACAAGCCCAAATCCATATCGACGACCAACACACCCTCCTCATTACCCATTTTGCCTACGGGACCCACTATCGGCAACGTCACGCGCGACATACCCAGCGATTTCTCCGAGCCCGCCGCATTGACAAAGATGATTCCGCAGGTATTCTCGTAGCAGCGGGCCGTGAGCATAGACTCAAGGAAGAGTTCTTCACAGGCATCATTGTATGCGAGGGCTTCTGGGGAGGCGTCATAGCGGCCCCCTTTTTTTTTGGCGATTAGATTAGCTAAGGTCACCATGATTACAACCGGTACAAAGAGTGGGTGGTGTGGGTGGATGAGTGACGGAGTGAGTATAAAACTTTCAAAATAACATACAATACGTAGGAATGATCACAATCTCCGCGCCGTGGGAAATCAATTCTCGGAATGCTTCCGGAAAAGCCAAATCCCAGCAGATCAGTAATCCGACCTTGCCGATGGGGGTATCGAAGACTTCATGCGGTTCTGCGCCGGAGGAGGTCAAATACGCGCGTTCCGAATGCCAGATGTTCTTCTTCCGGTACCGGCCAAGGATGTCGCCTGAGGAAGAGATGAAGTAGGCGGTGTTATACAGGACTGTGACTGTATCTGTGTCCGTGGTAGTGGTGGCTGTTCCGGTCGACTCGACGGCGTGTTGCTCGACGATGGTCCCGGGAACGATACAGATGTTGAGTTCTTTGGCGAGGGATTGGTATGCGGAGAGGTATTTCGCGGTTTGGGTGGCCTGGAGGGCGTAGAGGGGGTCTTGGGGAGCCCAGCCGTTGAGGTGGTATCTGTATTTAGATTATATTTGTTACGAACTTTGTCTTCATTTGAGTCAGATATATCTATAGAGGCTGATGAATGTATGTACTCTGGTAAAACGGCTAGTTCTGCCCCCTGGGCAGCGACAGAGCGGATATATTCACACGCTTTGGCGTGATTTTCGTCGAGCGCGAGGTCCTGGTTTATTTACGAGGATTAGATGAGTGACTTGGGTTAGAAATTTAGTGGATTGGGGGATCTGATTGGAATTACTTTGAGAGACCACTGGATCACCGCGACTCGATGTATTGGGGCCATTATATAGAATATAGAATGAATGGAGAAGAATTAAGAATGATACATATAAAAATAAAATATTATAATGAGGGGCAAGAAATGAACAAGTGACGATGACGTTTTTCGTGGGGAAGGGCTCATTATAAAGGGAGCTCGGAGTGAAGAGGGGATACTCCGATTCGACTCCAACAAATTCTGACTCGAGTCAAAGCGTATCTCTTGCCTAATTTGGTTGTTAGATGGAGTTCAGTAGGTACCTATCTATTAGGACTCATACCATAGACAAACACAACTCTCTCTCTCCCCCCTATGCCTATACAAAAATCTGGATTGCAGGACCCCGTTGAAATTCAAGACAAGAAGTTGCGGGGAACTAAAACAGAAGAAAAGACAATAAAAGCAAAGAGAGGGATGCACGACGCAGCATCATGCAAGGAGATAAACCATCTTGTACCACCATCCACTTCCATAAGTATAAAAATATCATTAGTACTGTATGGTCGAGTCTTACAGCATTTATCTATTGGCTCATTTACTTGTTTTAGAAGTTTTACCACTCAGCTCATACTGCTACCCAACAATACATGATTATGATGGGATACCACCTGGTACCTTTTAGGTAGGTAGTTATATAGACACCAAATGGAGGATATATTTTCTCTTTCTTCCTACCTCTTTTTAATAACACACAATACCTACATCCATACCTCTGTCTCCCTACTACCAGGTGGGGACGCGAAGTAACGGTGAGGTAACGGGTGGAGGTGTGTGTGCATGTATGTACACATATGTAAACATATATATATACACACATACATACATGTACATACATTAACAGCGAAAGCTTGTTTTAATAACCGCGAAGTGAGGGAATGATATGTGGAATATACAAAATTATTATGAGGAGCACCTGAAGAAAATCTATTTTTAACGAAATACTGTCGACCTGCGGACTTGGAAAAAAAGTAAAGAAATGGAATAGTGAAATCAGAAATCATAAATCAATTATCGCTAAAGCCGAACCATCTATAAATACACGCTCAATAACAATCAATAAATTGCTCGAGATCTATCGGGATACTTGTGATCGTAGGGTCGAGTGACGACGCATGATCGGGTCACCAGCGAAACTTGGTCGCCCTGCCCGTTGCTCCTTGGGATCGATTCCCGAGGAAATACCAGCGTTCTCGGAAACTGCTTGTGAATGCTGACGGCCAATAGACGTCGTCTGACTAAGATTCGATGTGCGTCGGCGCATGCGACGCTCTGCATCGACAATCTCTTTCTGGTTTAGGGATTCAGACGGAAGAAGAATGGCTCGATCTAGACTGTAAGGGAGACCACGGTGGCGGCCTCGAACCTGCATGGCGATAATAACTAGCACAGATATCACCCGAAATTGACTGACAAAAGAGGCGTTCACTCCAGGATATCCAAGAGACAGACCGACAGTACCGTAGGCGGACACTACCTCGAAGAGCACGGCCCAGACTTGGAAGGAATAGTCGGATTTGTTCTCAATGCGGTCACCTTCCACGATGGTGATGATGAACAAACCCAAGAAAACATACCATAGATCAAAACTCAGTTGCCTCCGCAAGTGAGTCCCGATATAGCTCGGCGGTGTTTGAGTTTGTTCATCATCATCGTTGTCGTCTTCATCAGCATACACGCCCAGGCTCTTTTCCTCGTACACATTGGTCCGTCTCATGGAGATAGCTATTGGAAATACCGAGATGTACATCATTATCATGTAAGAGACTTGCACCGCAGGGTGCAAATCAGTAATAGACACAACAGCGAAACCAGCAGTACGCGTACAGGACGCCTGGAAGAGACCATCCACGATCTTGATCCCGGTAGACAGGGATGTAACAGTGGTATCATTGAGCTGAGGAAGGAACTGTTAGAAATCGCCCTAAGAAAAAGGGTGCAAAGCTCGCAATGGATAACTTACATCCAGGATTATGAAGAAGATCAAGTCGATACCGTTAAGTAAGACGAGGATTGCAAAGAGCCACCAGGTCGCATTTCGAGGGAATAGCAGCGTGAAACATCTACGGGGATGATCTAGTAGGAATTTCAACTCTTCCCACAAGGGAGTTTCTTTGGAAACAATTTTCGAGAGGGTCCATATGATCAGACGAAGCATGCAGGGGAACCCAGTATTGCCGATAATGATAAGAAATGCCAGCAAAAGGAGGGGGAAGATAGCTGTTTGGAATGAGAGCATCGAGTCGGGAGTGATAGAGAACCCGACATCGTTGAAAGCCGAGCCGGCCGTAAAAATTGCCCACCAGGGACGTCCCTGTCCAATCTCTTCTACAACTGTGCCCCAATGCGTGTGCAGAATCCAGGGCAGCAAGCATATGGCCCCAAGAACATGGAAGAAAACGTAATAGGAAATCAAAACGACGGCCAATGTTTTCAAGGCTCGGTATTCAATGCCTCCAAGCTCATCGCGTTGCTCCTCCGTTAGATCGACAAAATTGGAGTTACGACCAACAGTAGCATCCCAGCTGAGATAAGGAAGCGTGGGTCGCTCTCTTTCCTGGGTTAGAGATCGAAAGACATTATGAAGCGTTGGCCGACGAGTGAAGGTGCGTGTGAGAGGCGAGGGGGGATCAGTGGGGTCCTTAGATTCGGGAATGGTATGACGGGTATCAACCCGGGGAAAGGTGGAATTGCGAGTCCGAGACCAAATCATATCAGGCTCGTTGATAGTAATATGCGGTCCATCCATTGTGGCGCCGTTGTCTCCCGCTCTCGCTTCATCCTGTAGGTCTTGCTGTGGCTCGGATTGGCCGGTGACAGTTCGAGTAATCTTGTTCTCATCGAGTTCATCGTCCAGAACCTGGGGGACCCCACCGCGATCATACTCTCGTGGGCTGGGGATGCGCAAAGCACTTGTGTTCCTCCGCTGGTTCTCTAAGAATGCAATATGGTGCTCGGGACTAAGTTGAGGCGGCACACGAAGACTTCCAAGACCGAGTTTCAACTTTCCGTTGGCCACCTCATCTTCTTTGTCTTCGATCTTGTTCGAACTGCTAGCTCTGGACGTCGGAGAAATGGAGCCCGAGTCATCTTCCTCCGACGAATTGGAGGCATTCTGGCCTTCTCCAGCCTCACTACTCTCGGGGTTATTGCGTAATACCACGATCGGCCGCCCATCAATGCCCTGCTCCTCCCTTGCGTACGACCTAGAGTCTTTATCCTCTGTGATGGTGCGCAGTCGAGATTTGGTCCTTCGTAGGGCCCGAGCGTCGCCAACAACATGCTGGAAGCGTTTCTCGAACCAGTAAAGGCGGACAAAAACAAGGGCTGTATGAATGAAAATAGGAGTCGTCAACATTGACGTACAATATAGGACGATTTGCTGATATGTGTGGAGCTTGTTGAGGTCCACAGTGTTCAAACCACTTTGGGTGGCTGCTCCGGCGGAAAAGAAGAGGATATCGATATAGGCAAAGTCATTTCCAGGGTAGATAATAATGGATGTGAGGAATATCATGCTAATAATGTAGGTATAATGGATTAGAATGAAATTCAGGTGTATGTTCTTCACCCATGGTATGCGCGACTTGACGGACACGGCCTGACGCTTCAACCTCGAAGCATGGCGAAGGAGTGCCGAGTACATCCCGACAAGGGTGACGGGTTCCACCGTCGTGCAACAATCCACGGGTTGTCAAGCGGGTGAGGGTAACAGGTTCGATATACGTCTAGTGATGTGCGGAGAATTTGCTGCGAGGGGGAGGGGTCGACGACAGGTTTTCAAAAACTAGAATGATAGTACTGCAGATTTAATTTGTTTAAGAATGATGATCAGCCGCCACGCGACCTTTGCTGTCCCGCACGAAGTTGGAATGAGGAGTGTCGATCAGTGTCCCAAGCCAAGGAACTGAGAAGGAGAGTAAGAAATATAGAGAGTGAGTGAGTGAGCACCCCCACAGACACGGGTAAGGCCAATGTTAGACCCTAGTCAAGGTCAAAGAAGGTCTCATGTCTTGCCCAAGTATAATGGAGGGAGAGGTACATCGTGAAATGCAAAAGAGTTGGGGAAGTTGAGGAGAAAACAAAGCTGGTCCGGTAGCGTCAAGACTTAGAAGCGGGAGCCAAACTTAGAAGGGTTTGAGGAATGTGGCCGCTCTTGGGGGAAGGGAAAGAAAATTAAAATGTAAGAATTAAATACAATTGATTTAGGGGGCGTGTTGGAGATAAATGGTGGCAACGCAAGCGATTAGACGAAAGTCAGTTCTGGAGCCAGAGTTGAGAGTTACAGAATTACAGAACTTGAAGTAAGAATTAAGAAAAATTGTTATTACACAAGGACAAAAAGCAGGAAAATAGAGCCAACGAAAGGGAGCAAAAAAAAAAAAAAAAAAAAAAAAAAAAAAGAGGTAAAACTTAAAGGGAGGTGGAACTTACATGACCGGACTAAGGAAAGAATAGAAACTAGACCGTCTCTACTCATACGTAGTGTAATCTTAATAAGGATAACAAAAATACTTTGAAAATTTCCTTGTTTCTTGCTGTTCTTTCCCTTTTTTGTTGTTTCCTCGTTTCCTCATTTTTCTAGGCCGTCATAGCTCCCTGTAATCATCATCTCAATTCACTATCAGTGTTTAACAACTGACTAATAATCCTTGTCAAACGCAACCTGCAGTCGAAGCCTGCATACATGTACATCAAGTCTACCAAGGGGGCGGCCTGAGCTGAGAAATTATTACTTGGCAGCTGCTCACTACGTAGAGACGGGCTGCGACCGGTTAAACTTACCCCTCCACTTTTTCTAATCGAACAAGAACATTCGATTTGCACGCAGATTGTGGCGGTGCGACCCCACCAGCGCCACGACGACCAGAACAAATAGTGAGCTAGTTGGTAGTTAACCTGGAAGAGACCATGGCCTTCTCGCGAATTTCCGGAGGTTCAGATGCAGGATATTCCCGACATTTTGCTTTTTATTTGATGGATCATTAAGCGTTCCCTATCATCCTTATCGTTGAAGCAGGGGTCTTGAGAGGAGAGGAAAGAGAACACCACCGTCCTTTGGAGATTAATAAAGATATTAATAGTAATATTATGTCCATCGCCACCCTATAGGATTTTGCCTAGGAACCTTAATGTGGTAGAAATGGTTATCTACGGAGAAACAGATACCCGAGTATTTAGAAGACACAGAATCAAAATCAAAATTCAACAACTGAACCACAATAAAATAAAGGTGTGCTAGGAAAAAGCAAAATACTTGAAGGAGAAAAACAAACTGTGATTATGCATAACTTAAAAGTAAGTCCGGTGTGGAAACCGAAAAGGATAATCAATTAAAAAAAGAAAAAAATTAAATAAAAAAAAAGCCAACAAATCCCAAGATTCAAAATCGAAAACCTCAACACGAGGGAAAAGAGCGGTCACAGTGTCTCTTCCCTGGCCACAATTCCTGGCCGATCCTGATCCTGATCCTTAGGTACCAGTACTTTCTCTCCTACAAATAAAGAAGACGATAAGACACTCGTGGTTAAGGCGATTGGCTGCCAGTAAGCCTATTCCATTAAACAAATAAGGAGCTCACAAAAATACTCCCTTGGCTGTTCTAGGCAATAAACTGTGAAACATCCAGAATATCAATTTGACCCAGGATCAATTTCCCCACCAAGTGGCTCCCTCAAAAGTCATATTCAAAGCTCTCTACTCCTCATAATTATCCCCTGTTATTGATGCATTGAGCTGAAGCATGAGTTCCGGTTCCGCGACCGTATAGCCTGCTGACGACCTCACAATCATCAGAAAAAAAAAAAAAAAAAAAAAAAAAAAAAAAATCTACATATCAGAGGAATGCCTCATAGGAGCGACTAGGAACGAGGATTTGCAGCGAATGAAAAATCAATATCTACGCCTCTAAAGTTCTAGAATCTTAGCTTCCAGGCACAAGTATTTTCTGCTCGGGCCAGGCTTGACTCGGCACTAGGATAGGTAAGGGATTCCAAATCCACTTCGCAGACAGGGGTTCTTCTGGAAAGATGAAGCCATGCGCACAGGACACGGACTAGGAAGAGAAGGTAACTCCAGGTGTGAGTTGATCTGACAATTTTATACCAAACTATCAACCCAAAATCTATCAAGCAGTTAACAAACCCATCCGATGGAAAACGTCCATCTTGTTTGTCTAGACTTCGCATGATCTACCTTATTCCTCGTCTTTGCCTGCTCTACTCATTGGTTGTCATTAACCTTGTCAATCTTAATTTCATGATCTATACCTAATTATAATCTGCAGTCCAGTCATGGGTGAGCTGCTTTTGCCGCTATAGACTACATAATTGAGCCCCTTTTTTGCGACCATTATATCTTAGGCTCTACCGACCTGCTGTGCATCCTCCGTACAAAGAAAGCTAGTTTAGTACCTTCATCGCCAGCTATGTAGCTCCAAGGTAGTACCAAGCATGCAGGTAACTTTTCCAAGTATTAGACAACCCTAGGTAATCTCCTTACAATCTCCATAATTGCCACGATCTTGTCCCCACATAGACAAATGGCTATTCTAGCTGAGTGTTTACTATGCCGCACTTGCATCAATATCCATCTCTTATCTATTTCTCGATCTATCTACCTAGTAGGCGCGGGGCAACCCTGATCCCAGTCCGGTTCCGGCTCTGAATATGGGTAGTATTGCAAACAAATATCCTACCTGTTAGCTTGTTATGACTACCCACTAGCACCCCTCTCATTCACAGATAGTAGGACTCTTTCATCAAGAATCAAATATCATGCACATGCCACACGTGCTTATTGTGGTGACGAGTATGCTGTCCTTTTTGTTGCACAGGATGTGGTTGCCGCTGTTCTGGTTTCTTTACATGTGTCATTTGTTTGATTTAGGTATTGGTCTTTTTTCCTTTTTGAGGCAGCAAAGAAGCCATGTCTGATTCAGGTAGAAATTTAGATACGGGCGTAGATGGAATAATATTGATCTACGATATACTAGTACCTACTACCCCAGCGCGCGCGTGTGTGTATGGAATCTCTGATAATCGTATAGTTACTCATTGATTAACCAAAGCATTGATATAGCATACCTAGGTAACAGGTCGCCCATTGGTATCTGTTCCCGCGGATGCTTAGAATGAGGGCACCATTATTGGTAGCCGGCTTCTAAATACTAGATTTGAAAACGGCCCCCTCAATTACATCTCTGGACCAAGTCCTCTATCAATTGATTGAATTCCTTTTCTCTTTCCCATGGGAGCATATGACCACTCCCTTCGTAGACTTGCCATGTGATACCCTCACCGATTTCTCGATTTAGTATTTCCCCATGCGGGAAAGTCAACATACGATCTTCTGTCCCATGTAGAAGGGCAATCCGCTCCCGCCCCACCGCATCGCCCAGGGCTTTCAACTGTGCCGCAGACTTATGGTGGAAGTAGCATGCCACAGCCTGCATCAGAAACCCTTTCTTCGTGTACGCCTCCGGATCCGCCTGCTTGTGTAGCCGACCGGCGTAAAACCGCTCCCGCTTAGTCGGGAAGTTCATACTAGGATCCTCACATTCTGTGTCTGGCTGCTCTAAAAATCGATCATCAAAAAGGGAATGTGCTAGCCTTCTAAGTTCCTCGTCGATGTCGCATGGGATGAACATCTCTGCGCGCTGACGCAGGTTCTCCAGGAACGGGGTCGTCCGCACGAGTCGAGGTGCGGTGCAGCAGAGAGTCAAACTTGCCAGTCGATCTGGGATAAGCATTGCCAGTTCTTGTGAAATCATGCCGCCCATGCTCACGCCGATCACATGGATCGACCGTGAAGGAGGCGTTGTGAGATCAAGCCAGCCGACAGACCCGAGCAGATCCACGACATCCCTGGCCATCTCCGACGTGGAGTAGAAGGTGGTGGGCTTGTCCGACAAGCCTACACCACGATTATCGAAGATAAGACATGAGTACTTAGAGCCATTATCATGACCGAAATGCTTAGTTTGCCGCTTCCAATCCTTGGATACCGCATTCAAACCCATGATCCACTAGTAATGTTTGATGGTCAGTTTTCTCCCTTATCGAATATCTGATGCGCTTTGCTAACTCAAAGTGGGAATCTTGGCCAAAAATAATTATAGTAAAGACGCACCACAAGCTTGATAGGGCCCGTCCCATGGATCTCATAGTAAAGGTTGAACGGCCCACCACGTCGTTTTGCAGCCACAGGACATTTGCCTGACGCGGTCGGTGCGAGCTTCCAATCTATGGTACTGTACCCTGGATGGGCAACAATTTCTGCCGCTGTTAGTGGTGCCATGTGTTCTGATTGATGTGTGTCTTTCACAGATCGAATCACTCTGGATGTTCCAGCGTGGGCGTGATGTGTGGATAAGCTGCTGGTCGGAGACCAACAGCTTGGCTAGTCCTGAATGCTTGGCATTTGATACCGAGGTTCATTGGAGGGACTGGTGGGTCCTCATTTTCTCCCTGCTCTCACTTCCAAGTCAACTAAGTGCTGACATTCTGACTTAATATCGACAACAGTTCGCGCTAATAAAATCTGCTGCAAACCACTGTTTATTCAGGAATGAGCTTATTGAGAGCTTGATACAATGCATTGGCTTCTTTGTGCGCAAGACGACGTTGCTTTTTCGAGCTAACTTGGGGGGTGCACAGGAAGCACTTCCCCCCGAATCTTCTCCCTAGCTATCAGCTTCTAGGGAACTATTAAGATCCACCAGGCGATTTGGTGTCTTCTATACTAACCAAAGGAGCTAATGATATTTTCACGGGCCATTTTCAACAGAGGTGCGATTGTAGGATAACAAACACTGCGTTGTCCTGTCAATTTAGCCAGTCGCGCTACAACAAAATGCGCGTAGATTGAATTGAAGCAAATTCTCGATCTTATTTATTTAATTTTTTTTTTTTCAAACTTTTTAATTTTCTCCCCTAGGTTTGAAATTCCACAGTAGGGTTTGTTGACTTTATTGCCTTATCCTTTCTTCCCGCTTTTCTGTGCCTCGCTCTCTGGGTATACTAACCTTATTAATTCAATATCTCGAGAACAATAAACAGGTAATAACGTTGAGAGTGCACAGAGTACATAATTGGGCCACACGTTGACCTATCATTTTGCATATTATAAAGCGTGTCTTGATAGAGCCCACACCCAAACTCTGAGTCGATAGGGAGGGACGGCGTGTCTTGAAACTAGACAACAATTCTCTCAGCCATCTTTTGGGACCTGAAACCTCCATTAATGGACCGTTCCCCTCAATATAACCCTCAAGGTTTAGGTTGTCCTGCCTCTTTCAGAAACTGATGACCCCTTCCCTCTCACATGGTTCAGCACTAATTTCCGCTTCATAAATGATCTACTCATATCAAGACTTTTCCTCGGGCCGTGAAAACCACGCCAGGTCAATTGCTACCAAGGTAAATTATGAGGAGAGGTTCTCTGGGGCCTTGACATAGCACCTAGGCGTGCTATGACCATTCATGGGGGCCAGCTTCGAATTACATGGCGCTGTTGATACACATTACGGCGCCATTAAACAAGACCAATTTTGACCAAAACTCTCCATGAAAACCCAACTCAACACTAAATTTTTCCTTGACTTCGAAAGCTCATAGATCTGCCTAACATCTCAATGCATGTGAAGGTTGGCGAACCCACGAACCTATTGCCTCAGCACCACGCGTCGCTCGGGGAACACTTAATTGGACCAGTGAAGGAGCCAATCGGAGAATTCAAAACCACAACGTTCCGCCCGGCGGACCCCATGACGGGACCCAACTACCAGGCCTCAGCCATGAGGATGGGAGCTTCCAGTTTAGAGATGCACTTTCAATTCCTTACCTGGAACCAATATTCTATCAGTATAGAGGAGATTCAGGACCCCTCGTCTCTTGGCATTTGAGCTATGAGTGAATTCTGTATCACTACCTAATGTCTTCGAACAGTCTGGTGACTCGCTCGGTCGTTATGACTTACAGATATCTCGATATCTCCCTACCTACCGATATGACGCGCTGAAAAATAAGTCATCTGTGATTGTATCGCAGTGGAGGTCTAAGCTCTCATCAAATTAAGTCCTTCTGCCAAGTTACTACTTAGATAGCTTAGCCATCTGCACAAATGATGCCTGAATGAGAATGAAGGTCCCCCTTGCCCCTCTTAGTGAATACAACAGGCCCGCTGTTTCCCCTATCATACAGCTATTTCCTATTTCTTAGGAGGCTGTGGATATGTTGATCATGCGGGAGTTCTCGTGTGAAATGATGTCTAGCAAAATGGGCTAACAAAGGAGCTAGGGAACTTTCCCTACCCTCGAGGCTACTTCTCTCTAGCTCAGGGCTCCCATGATGTCAATTCTTGTGTTGTGAGTGGCTCATTCATGATGACAATCAGTGGGATCGCAGGTATGGCAGACCTTTATTTTGTATCGGGTCCTATGCTATTTTAACCCAGCCCTCGAAATGAAAGTCTTCTTTAAGCCCCGACTCCCTCAAGTTGTCGCTTCCCCTCGTTTGTTGCCAACGAGTGGGCAACATGATTGGGGTGTGGGTTTCTCGCTGTTTGCCAGGCTTTAGCATCCTTGGGTTGCTGGCCCTGCTCTTGCTATGCTCATTTAACATTGACTCCTTGCCACGGAAGCACCAGCCTCCTCCTCCGGGAAAAGTTCCAGATAATCCCTCCCCTACGCTCAGCTTTGCTCAACACATATTCATTGCATATACTATTCTAGTTCATCTCAATGCTCTTGGTTTTACGCTGCGGTTGTGTTGGAGCCTAGTATATGTCTTTAAGGAGACGTCTCAGGTGCTAAAGCGACGACCTGCTCTAGCTTGGAGAGCCGAGGATGATCATGACGGTGTACTATCCTCTACAGAGTCATCTATGACCCCTCTCAAAAACAAGCACAGCCAAGTAACGCCAGATAATTTTGGGGAAGCTGAAGTCATACACGCCATCATAATTCCAAACTACAAAGAAGACATTGATACTCTGCAAACAACCCTTAACGTCCTTGCAAGCCACCCAAGGGCTCGGACTCAATATGAGGTATGTCGTCCTTTCTCTGTCAGAGTACAAATAAACTAATGGAATCAGATATACATTGCTATGGAGCAGAAGGAGCCTGGTGCTGCGGAAAAAGCAACGAAGCTAGTGGCAGCGTATGAAAAATCTTTTCTATTTGTTCATGCAACCTTTCACCCTGCCGGCCTGCCTTCCGAAATTGCTGGAAAGGGTTCAAATGTTGCTTTCGCTGCCAGACATATTGGACAAGTACACCGAGCTGACCTAAACTTGGGCTCATGCAATGTCATCATCACTGTAATGGATGGTAGGGTGTCTTAGCTTTGCCTTCACTGTATTCTCTGCTGACTCAACTCTAGCTGATACACACCTCTGGCAAGACTACTTCACAGAACTTCGCCGCCACCACTATTCCAATATCACAGAGGCACATCGTACTGTTTACTCATGTCCAATAATCTTTGACCGTAACTCTCACACCAGTCCGATCCTTGTGCGGTGTGCAGACCTCATGTGGAGCTTTGCAGGGCTATCTACGATGCATCCAGGAGCTAGCCTTTCGATTCCAACTTCCGTATATTCTCTGTCCCTCATACTGGCAGAGAAAGTTGGAGGTTGGGATAGTGACCCTACTTCCATAGGTGAAGACATGCATATGATGCTGAAGTGCTATTTTGAGACTGCGAGGTGCTTAGTGTGTCGCGTGGTGTATGTCCCGGCTAGTCAATGCAATGTTTCTAGCGATATTCCACAGCCAGGCTGGCGACGTTTACTCGATACTTGCCATGCCCGTTACCTTCAGGCTCTGCGGCACATGTGGGGAGCGCTTGACTCTGGCTTTGCCGCAAGGCATACTTTAAGGCTTCTGCGATTCAACTCCCGTTGCTTATTCCTGTGGCCAAGACATCTAGCCCTGCTCCATCTGCTCTGGGAAGCGCACTTCCTTCCATGCCACCTAGTGATCCTCATGGCGTTCTCTACCTCTTACGAGAATCTAACACCGGCGTCCAATCTCCATCCCGATCTAGCATGGGCCTTCTGGCTAACTGGCTGGATGCGGGCCTTGTCTTTTATCGGCATGAATATTTCCCTCGCTCTTTACGAACGGTGGTATGCTATCTGTCTGCGAACTCGGATGAATGATATGCTCGACGCAAAAGTGGCTGATACAGGGTTCTCCCGCCGTTGTTGGTGGCACTTGCCCAATCTTTGCGAACGGATTGTCTTCCCAGTTTCTGGGATGCTATATGGCGCTGTTCCTGCTGTCCAGGCAGTATTTTCCCATTTTTGGACTGATCGACTTGAATATCGAGTCAGTAAGAAGCCCACATTTGTGAACGGAGCGAACCTGGTGTGATTTCAGCTATGGGGTGTCCCTTTTAATATTTTATCACGATATAATGATCTAATATATATATATATATATATAGCTACGTATTAATATAGTTTCATTTAATATAGTTTCATTTAATATCATTATCTAATCACTTTCACAAGTTCATTGCGACGTCCAAATATCGAATACGAAAAATGGGTGAAGAATATTCTAGCAGACACTTTAGTGGGTAGCATATAAGCATCTTAGTCATTTCATCATATCATCTTAAATTCAATGATGCTGCTCAGAGATAGCGGACTAGATTGCAAGGGGGAAAAAAGATGTCTTAGGAAGTTTAAAAAAGTGACTTAAGCCCTCCATTGAGAGGTCCGAAGAACATGGCTGAGCAACTAAGATGCCTTTCCCCTTCTCTTATTATTTTGTTTTTTCACCGCAATATTCGTGTAGGTGAAATCACCAGGCCACATCTAAGAGCCCCCTTCCAATTGTTTTCGGCGTCATGACATTCGGCAATCCCAGCATCGATGGTGTTCGAGTCGTAGAAACTATAGATGCTGAAGAAGTTTCCAGGACCACGGGCATCAAGATATCAATGCAGCTTGACTCAACGGCGTTGGTTCCATCAGAAGCATGCTTGCCTAAGCCAAATGGCAGGAGAGAGGACTCACTATGGGCAACATGACCCTGCCCCCTATACACACAAAGCTGATGACCTCCTATACTGATTCCAAGAAAACCTCAAAGCCTTGTCACCGACAAGGTTGGCCTATGGTATCCCCATCCACCAGATTCGTCAACCCCTTCGAAGAGGCTCACCGGGAAGTCAACAAACTCTACCCAGCGGGACATTTCAAACGTCTCAGAATCAGTATCTCAAATTATGTTAGAATATTCAGCTGCATAAGTGACCAGCATCTCCTGTACCACCTTGATACTGTGTACAGTCTCAAATTTCTGGGCAGTATTCTCTACATAACTTACTACTCTATTGGTATTGTTTTTTGAGTATTCTCTAATCTTAGGATAGCTAATCACTATCGAGCTATTTTACTACTAAATAACTTGTGAAACATATCAGTATTAATAATATTATTCCGCAACAGTTATTGAATGATTTTTGTTGTTAACAAACAACACCACCCTAACTATGGGTAGATATTGACTTCCCCTTTGTGATTACCAAAATCTTTGGCTAGATTTGCAGGCTCTGTTCCTGGTATGGGGAGCCAAACCTTCTCAATAGTAAGCTCCTAAGGCTGGGACTGGGAAGGGACCATCTTCAATATTATTATACGTGAAAGCTTTCCTGAGCGCCACTACGAAGGATGAACATTATGTTTTGCAATGGGCGAAAGTATGGCGAGGCTAGAAATGGTAGATCATGGGTTTAATGTGAGCTTACCTAGGTTGGAAGCAGGCCAGGGGACCAAACAAATAACTCTATCAACTCTATCAACTCTATGTCGACGTCATGTCATTATTTCACCTTTAACCATGTTATTCAACACATATTTGATTCCACACTGGGCCCCCTTGATTGTTACATCCCATTTCAATGGAAGTTTATAGGCAAACTGAAAGAAGACCGCCAATTGATGAAAGGTCAGGGATCAAGTCATTCACTGTGGCCGGCTCAACTCAATTATGTCTTAATCAAGCCTCTATGCGAAGGTCCAAGCAGTTCACCAAAACAATAGAGGGGGATATAATGCAGGTCTATATGCAGATCCCAAACATATACCAACATAAAGCTTGATAATGCTGCTGACTGCAGCTATCAGACTTTAATAATATCTATCATCTAGAGAGTTGTTTGCCTATAAACCTCTCATGCAAAGAAATGATTCAGTTGTTATCCCCTTGTAACTACACTAAGAAGTGGCTCCAGACATGTTCCTGGTAGGTTTGTACTTTAGTTTGCTTGAGAACATACATGCATACAAACGGCTAACCCAGTCATAGGAGAAAAGCAGCAATAAAATTTCTCGGGCATTTGCCTCATTATGGTCGGCTTCTTTCTTCCCCCCTCCCCCCAACTCTTTGCTCTTTGCCTATCCTTATCCCTTTTTGCAAATATATATACCAGATTTGCTAATCTTTTTATAGAGCGCTCTGCTGGATGCTCACAGTATATAGACCTCACAGAAGCTGAAGAGACACGTTTCTGCCTACCAACGAATATATATCCGAGCGGGAGGTCTCTCCTTTTCGACATATCGACATTGTTCTTCTTATTTATTAAGATTATATATCCTCTGATTCTCTTTTGCAGCCTCAAAACATTCAATATTTACATGAGCCCGTTTCTATTCTACTCGCGAGCATAAAAGTGTGTTATATATATTTTTCCCCTTTGGATTGAGGTTGAGGATGACACCCAAACCCACTATTTTTCTAGTCTCTCGCTCCACAAATTAACAAAAAGCTTCACCGAATTGAATCGAAGAAAAGACTCTATCCAGACATGGGGATCTTCTTCCTATTAAAGAAAACTGCCCATATCAGGCTTTAAAACCCCCTCCCGATTCTTCTAAAAAACATCTAGTTAGGGGCAGCGCCTGCTCTATCTTTCTTGCCTGTGTGGTGGTGCATATTTGACCTGTCGTGCATCATCCTACGATTCTTTTTTCCAAGGGGTTGATTTTATCTAAGCAATCCTGGGCACGTATTTCATCGATCATTGCTTATTTGACAATAATTGGTAACCCCGGTTTCTCTACCAAATCCTTTTGAATTTCGTAGCCTTTCTAATAGGGAATTTGTGACTCCAGGTCCTACGCTCGATAAACACTTGCCAAATGACACTGATCGTTACGACTTTGAAAAAGAAAATTCTGAATAAGCGGTTGGTCCATCGTGGTCGCTTATTGAATGCCTGGAAAATCAGACTCGATAGTTGAGAGGTTTCCCAAATCTAGAAAAGATGATCTCTGTTAATCGAACATAACTATTCGGTCTCTACTACGCGTACTACTACTTCTACGCTGGATCAAGAATCATGATTATACCAAGCACTGAATATAAATTCTGTGTACTCTGTGGCTTTAAATAAAGTGGTCTCAACAACCTCCAAGCTGCTTATGTCGATCTGCAGAATTGGACCATACGGCGGAGCGAGTGACGTACCATGGCAAACAGATGACGCTAGCATTTCAAGAAGTACAAAAAGCCTTTCAGCTTGTTAATAAGGAGGATGTTATAGATTATCCCTTTCGGATTGATGCTAGTGAGGACGACAAGCCCCCTATGCTGAGTGTAACTGGTTACCTTCCGTCCTGTATAGGTTAAATTTGCTAATAAGGTACACTAGTCCAGTGCAAGTCCTCTAAGAATATGAAAAAGGTATTCTAATTCTGACTTTGATGAATTGTTTCATAACAAGAAGAGTTTCAGGAACAATGGCGCATATCCCTTAGAGCATGTTCACCTGGCTATCCCCAGATTCAACATAAATACTCGACATTAATCATTTGACGCTGCAGCCGGCAAAACAACTGTCAAAATCATTCAGGCACAGCTTGTTTCCCTCAGATTTCCTCTACAACATGCAAAAGGGGAGCTTTAACATTATATAAATGTTCTTTGACTACCTCTCACAACCCTCCCTTTCAAGGTATTTCTTTGCTTTATCCATTTGCAACATTTGCAGAGCCTCCTTCACCATTCTCTCCCATGACCTTATGGGTACGGCATAGTAACACATTCACAGGCCTGGCGGGAATTTATCCACAGATCTTGCTCTTTCACCCCTGATAGGTTTCCATTCACTCTCGCAGGGACTTGGGCCAGCCTTGTATAAATGTCACGGCTTTTCTCCTCCAAAACTTTCTTCTCTAAACTTATAATTTCAAAAAAAATTACTGCTCTGCAAGGTAGTTATAAGTTATTTCATCATGTCTCCCGCGAATCTCACCTCCTCCTCCTCCTCCTCCTCCTCCTCCTCCTTCCAATTAGAGTGAGGCGGAACCTGACTCCCCCGTGGAAGAGAGCTATGTAAGTATAACTCTTCCCCCTTTTCGCAAGTTCTTTGGGGCGCTGGCTTAGACAGACTCTCTCCAGGAATTATATAAGCTGAATTGATGAATTCTTCCTACCACCGAAACTACAGTGATAGGTACACACACACGCACCTTGAGAGCGATGGAAGAAAGTCCCGGAGACACCGAGAATCACATCCATCCTACGCGCGCCATCTATCACCAGAAACTGATTTGAAGGTTGGTAGGCAAAGAAGTATTTTAATTCATATTACTATCGACAATCCACGAAATCAGAGAACGCACGGCCTATTTGCCATCCACACCTCCATATTCTTCTTTTTATATCTCTTCTCTTCTCGCCCATACCAACCGATAGTATTAACACTACACGCAACGACTACCACCATATTGTTTTTGGGTTTTTCCCTTTTCCTATCGTCCTTTTCCTATCACTCACTTCGCTCCCTCATGGCTTTCCAAGCACTTACGTTATGAGAATCTACTCATTTGGAGCCTTCCCGTGCTAGTGCTGACGGTAGCATGGATCCCAACTGTCGCCCCTACTGTGGTCTACCCAAAGGCCACACCGTGGAAAAGGGCATAGAATGCTAAAAAAAAAAAAAAAAGAAAATGTTATGGGATACTGGTGGATTAATCTAATTTAGGTATGCCGTACATACAAAAAGAACTTGCATCCATATTTTATTCGTACTCCAAGCCCCATAACGCTGCATCGACACACGCGACTTGGCCATCTAAGCGAAATGGGCGATGTCGACGTCTTCCATGACCTTCCAGCACCATCATCTACACGGATAGATGCTGGCTCAGATTCCCTAGCCGTGCAGTGTCCCAAATCGCAGGACTCACTCAGTGTAAAAACTCCCAAAGGACCCCAGAGAAACACACGGTGGTAACAAATGGAATAACTGTGTACGAGGAACCCGGATCTCCAACAATGCGAAAGATCACAGAAGGGGCAAATAATTGGCCATCTTCCGTGTAGAAGGGCTAATGAAGAGGTAGTCCCACGGGTTGCGTACGATCCAACCATTGTTACTCTTCCCAGTACCAACCGGAACAAGTTTATTGAGCCCGTACGGGTGTTCGAGGAGAGAGGGTGGAGAAAGGGCATAGAATGCTGATAATGCTTTGGAATGGACCATACCACCCGCCAATGCCTCTGCTTAAAGGTGATGGAGGGTGGTATTGCCATACAGTATACATAGTTCCCAACTCAACTTGGAGCGTGCTATGCGCCTTGGTGGCCACTTGGCTGCTGGTGGCGCTGGAAGAGCCATACATGGCTCTACTAGAGGATAATACAAGAATCAATCACTTACAATCTATTTGCTATCAAATGAGTAACCCAAACATGTATCAATCGATCAGAAGGGATCGTTTTAATAGCGCCCCGAGGATTAATGCCAGGGCTATGTGTAGCATCCTGGTATTCGCTCTCTAGGATTTTCCTTTTTTGAAGAGAAATGAATGAATATCTTAGAGCTCAAGGTGTATGCTTTGGGCCCGAATAACACTTTAAAGAGAGAGAAGGAGGGAGAAGAGTCTTGTTGATAATTACCTATCCATCTGTACCTTCCTAGTATGAACTTGAATTTGGAACGGTCCATCCATACATACCATATATTATATAACTCAAACCAACCCATACACACTCGAACCTACCTACCTACTTATCTACCTACAGTAGCTACTCCTCCTTTGTACATCTCACAAGCAACGACCCAACCCCAACTCCCTTGCCCCAACTCCGATGAGCCTCCTGGATCTCTTCCAACTCCCAAATCCTCCGAATCGGCACCTCAATCTTCCCTTCTCTCAAAAACCCTAACAACTCCGTCAAATTCTCACCAAAATCCTTATCGTCCCTTGAAATCCCATAAAACCTTGTCTTCTTCCTGGAAAACACATTCATATTCTTCAACATTAACCTCCCAACCGATACCAAAGGCGATCTAGTAGCCGGCTGTGACGTTCCCACACCACCATCTAGAATTTGTCGATTCCCCCCATATCCAACTAATATCCCCCCACCATCCTCCTCTGTGAGGATCGAATATGACTCGTCAAAGCTCTCGAATCCCAACGGGTCAAATACCGCATGTACGCCGGCACCAGCAGGAACATTGGTACAAATGGAAGTAGGAGTAGTGGTGGTAGTAGTAGTATTAGGAGTTGAAGTAGCACGAGGAAGCGGTTTTTGCATCTCCTCAATCCACCGCTTATCCGTATAAACAAAGGGAACACCACCAGCCTGTCGTATCGCCTCATGATTCTTCTCCGATGCGGTTCCGTAAACTGCTGACGCACCAACCATCAAACATAATTTGAGTAGAGCGTAGCCAACCGCGCCAGACATGCCGTGGACGAAGACCCGTTGGCCCGGACGGACCTTTGCTACGCGCTTGATCATCGTCCAGGCGGTGCACCAGTCGAGGATGAGGGCTGTTGCTTGTGGGAGGTAGGTGTCCAGTGGTGTGGCTAGATGGGGCAGAGGAATGGGTACAGGAATTAGGTATTTCTCGGGCAGGTTTACTCTTTCTGCTTGTGCATCGTAAACCGTTAGACTGGCGACGAGGTCACCTGGCTGATATTGAGTAGGACCATTGGTGTTGGTCTGGGGGCCGACGGAGATGACTCGGCCGATGAGAGAGTAGCCTGGGGTAAGTGGGGCGGAGCGTTGGAAGGGGTACATGCCGCGACGCATGGCGATGTCTGCACCAGAGAAGCCAGAGTAGAGGACTTGAATTTGGATGTGTTGCGCGGGTGGTGAAGGGAGGGTGGTGGTGATGATTTGGAGTATGGATTCGTCGCCATAGTGCGGGATTAGGACTTTGCGGATTGTGGTCATTTTTTTTTTCCTTTCCTGAAATAAGAAGACTAAGATAAAGGGGGGAAGGAGATTGTTTGTTTAACGTCTTTATGTTGTATATCATATGGAATAAAAACTTATAGATAGATCGTGGTGGTAGAACAAATGGTAGCTGTATACCTAGTTATAAGAGGGACAAAAGTCTTATGAAAATCGAATCAGAGCCTTGGAATCGGCCAACTGTTTCTGATGATAGGATTCCAGAATTCCAACCTGGAGGGAAAGTCCCATATTTATATCAATATCCACACACAGAGTTAGTTGAACAATACATTCCAGGACTTACAATGCCTGTACCTACTCAGTCGTTCTTACATGTGTTGCATCTCCCGAATACGAGAAGAGGCTGATCAGCCTATTCCTCTTCGGGACTGATGTTGCGCACACGAACACCACTGCCGCATCACACACCATTGTGCATCGGTTTAGGCAGAGCTTTGGTGACGTTGAAAGACAACTTGTCATCAAATGGATTGCTTGTCGCCAGCATTTTTCAGGGTTCCATGGGGTTCGAAAAGATCCCCCCAGTAAATTAGCATTTACAAATCAACATAGAGCTTGACCCCTGCCTATCAAGAGTCCAATCAAGAGCCTAGGTTAGCTAGTAAGAAGAAAGGATCATATATTTCATGAGACAACTTTTGCACCAGGCTCAGTTGCCTCCTTATCATGCCCGAATAAATGGTACATCGCAGGTCATTGGGTATACAAAGTAAACAAATTTCCAGCACAGTAAGACCAAAGAGGGGTGAAAAAAAGAGGATGAGAAAAGGGTAAAGGAAAGGAAAGAGGGGGAAGAAAAGAAGAAAGAAAGAGGAAAAGAGGAAAGAAGAAAGGAAGAAAACCCCACCCAAACAAAAGAGATAAATCGCCAAAAATGACCTAGTTTCTCGTCCAGTGATAAATAGAAAACACCGTCTATAGCAGCGTCAGTTCCTTGCCAATGAGTTAAGTTTTGACACTGATTTGAGATGCTAACAAAATCTTTTAAAGTCCACGTAATAAGCTACCTTCCGCAAAGGGGTTCAAATCTGACATATCCAACATTGGCTTGGGGGCATTGCGGTCGCCGGTAGCGACGCCATGACCTATTGGGGGACCACCTTGTGGTACAATGGGATGTCCTGTTCGTGCTAGCAGGCTGTTTGGCGCAAATGGATTCTCTCGCCCGGCTTCCATGGATGATGTCGGGGAGGCAGGCGCTGTTTGATAGCCACGATGGCGATTGTTGACACTACGAGCAGTGTTCGATCGGTTTCTGGTTCGCACCTCAGGAGTTGTGGTTGGCTCTGCAGGGGGAACTGGTCGTCTCCAGGTTTTAGACGGTGGAATCGCGACACCACTCGCTAACTCGGGACCTGTGGCGGCCTCAATCAGTGGCATACTAGGATCAACCGTAATGCCTTTGCCCTTACGAACATGCTGCGGAGGTTCTTGAAAAACGGGAGTCAAATCCACAAGGGGCTTTCCTTGACGTGTGGACTGGGATCGCTTGAGTAAACTTTCAGTATCGGGTTGCTGAGCTGAAGTCATCGTATTGGATCGACTACCAGGCCCAGATGCGCTGAATTGGCGGCGTGAACCTGCGCTCCCGACGAGCCCTTGCTTAAATATTTCATCATTTTCTCGCTTTTCCCGCTCCTCTCTTTCCTTCATAGCCTTCTGTCGTAGGGTATAAGTCCGGCCCAGGAGACCAGCCGATGCGAAGGGAGACCCATCAGAAACTTCAATGCTCGATGAATCACCCTCGCCCGCGAGTGACTTAGGGAACGACGTAGGCGGGGGGCCATGGTCTCGAGACGTTCTCTTGCGCGAAAATAACTGCTGTGTTCTTGATTGATCGGGAGGAGGCTGTTGCTGCGATTCTTTAATCTCGAAATCAAGAGAACCTAGCAACGGCTTAAAGGATCGCGGACTAGAAGCATCGGCCGGTGATCTGGCTGGGCTAGACTCCGCCTCATCATTGGAATCTAACCGTCCAGCACCCAGCTTGTTGACAAGATACCAACTGCGCCACGTTTGCACAGCCCTATACCAGCCGTCGGCGATCGCTTTATCGTTGGTCGAGAAAAAGTGAACAAAGTTCTCGGTGGAGAGAAACATACTGGATTTCTGCTGGCTTTTGACGGCAAAACACAATTTCTTTGGTGGCTTGACACTCTGGGAAAGCGTGACTGGTGTTGGCGAATAAATGTCAAAGTCAGAGAGATGGCAGATGTTTGATTGATCTTTACCGTTCTCCTTCTTTGACATAACAACCTGTCCATCTGACCGCAGAGTTACATATCGCTTATCCCACTTCCGAGGCCGTTGTGAATAGTAAAGGTGAAATGTCGCGTCTGGGGGCGGTTCTATAGGAACATTTTGGGTTTCCACAGAAGCTAAGGCATCCAGGCTAGCGGCAGGCACTACAATCAGCGCATTCTCACCATCATGGGCCCAAGAATTCATAACATCCCGAACGTATTCGAATCGGCGCAAAGGTCTCTCAAGCCCAGTCTCAGTAAAGGATTCCAGAAGAATGAATCTTGGGGGGTCGATTTCTCTCGATAGACGAGTTGAGGCCGACACCAATATATCTTGGGCAGATGTCGATGGATTGACACCAAGTTTCAAGGACGCCTTTCGATAATAGACCAAAACACTCCGCTCGCCGGCATTGACGGCGGATACAGGTGCATCTATTCCTGGGAATTTTACTGTAGAACTGGGTTCGACAGGGCTAGCAGAAGACGACCCACTACTTGCTTTCTCTTTTGGTCGCGAAAACTTCATCGCCTCCCGAAGCGACCGTCGCTTTGTCTCGTTGCTTGAGTATCGCCGACTTGCTTCCTCTTGCCCCCGACTATCAGCTCCCCTCTGGGCCTCGCGATTCGTGGCCGCCCTTCCTCGGGTAGTAGGCCGTTGGCTTGTCGAAGATGTGGAAGACTTGGGGCAACCTCCCGTCAAGCGGTCCATCGCCTCCTGTCTATGCCTTTCGCGCTCCTCATATTCCTGATCACTCATGGTAGGAGACTTATTCCCACTAAATAATTTCTTCCCACGTGTGTCAAGTCGCAACGCGTTCATAAAGCGCCCTTGCGCCTTCGGCATACCTGTGTTGTCAGGAATTCCTGGCCTTTGAGCGGGGTACTCGTCATAAAGAGGAGCCACAGCTTGCGTTGTATGCGTTAAAGGTTTGGTGGGAACGGAAACTGGAAGTGGAGAGTTGTGAGGCGCATCGGAACTCGACGACGGAGGTTTTTGACGACGATATCGCGACATACTCTTCTTGATAGTCGTGTTCGAGTCTCCATTCCATTGGGAGCCATTCTGTGGTATAGGTGCGGGTGCGCTTCGGAGATTAGGGACGGGAGGAACAGATGTGTTTATTTGCTGCACATTATTCGAGGCTGCTCGTCTCACAGACCGATATCGTGAAAACTTGACCGGCGTCGGACCCTGGCTCGCAACTGCGACACTATCTTGATTATCCATCGCCATGGCTAGCCCTTCCGTCGCGGGGCTCGAATTCTTGCAATTTTATGTGTAGAGCCCAGAGGCATAGAGAGCAGGAGAGGAAGGAACGTGGAGTTATTCAATTGAGTTGAGTCGCGTGCGCCTAGAGCACTGAATATACAATCGCGATCCGGTAGACGGGTTCTAGAAAACGAAGTTGGAGGATTCGCGACTCTAGCGGTGATGGGCTCGATATTCAAAATACGAAGAGGACCAGAAGGGAAAGGCTTGGGTCAAATAAAGCGAGTGGTGCGAAGCGCCGGCTGTTCTTGATCCCCTATAAAGTCTGCAAAGATGTTTCACAAGCGTTAAATCACTTTTATGCTTCGTAGTCCATTCGAAGCCCCAGAATAGGAACAAAAAGGGGGGAGTGTTCCAATATGCAAAGTACCTGGGAGGGGAAATAGTAATAACAATAATTACGGATAATTAAAAATATAACAATAATCTTAACGGGAACACGGCGCTGGGGCGCTGCGGAGATTTAAGTCAGTGGGTGGAGAGAGACGAGGTTTAGAGCACCGGCGGAGTGCGATCCAGAAACGCTGCAGTGCGAACCACCTGCTAGAGGCAAGGGGCTTCAGGTTTAATTCGCCCAAGATTAGATGAGTTTCCGGCAGTCCCAGTGCAGATGGACGAATCACCCAAAAGGACATTCCTAATGGCCTATCAGACCATGAAAATTCCAGTTTCCGAGGGCCGCTGGGCAGACGAAGGGGAGCAAAAAGTTGGAACGAGAAAATTGGCGGGAAAACGGGGGCGGGTTTGAGTTGGCTGTATTTTATTTTATATTTTTCTATTACGTAGTGAATTTTTTCCATTTTTTTTTTTTTACTTTTTCTTCCTGAAGTGTTGAACTCCCTCACAATGATTTATTTAATTTTTTTTCCCTTTATATAAGGGGGAAAAAAAAAAGGAGAAAAGATGATCATGAAATAGATTATTCCTTAGAATCACAACACTATTCATTCGACATGTCAGAGAGGGGATCAATAATGATCTGGTCGATCAACAGCCCGCTGCTGAAGCGAGCGACGAACAGTAAATTAAATGAGACTGAGACAAAAGGAAAGACAGTCGAATCCCAGATCCCTGGACAATTCGCCCTAAGAATTCGCCCATCTAATCCTTTTCTTATTCGTCATATTGAACGTTTAGACTAAACTCACTGGAGTTTAACGCACTGCCGGGGACTTCTGCTGTGTTTCCCGCCTTTCTCTAGGAGAGTCTACACAGGACACAGTACGGCGTCCGGCTTTCCATATAAAGAGTAATCCGGTGTAATAATAATAATAGGAGGAATCAATGGAATGTTTTTAGACTCTCTGTACCGGCTCCGAAGTAACTAGTTAGGATGCAAAATAGGGAGTTTTCACAAGGCTCATTGGGAATAATAATACGAGTCCCACTTCATACTGGGTAAGTAATTATTTGTGGTGCACCCCGAGGTGCTTCCGCCTAGATTCCAGCGTTAGCCCTTACAAGCTTCTGTTGGACGATCTCAATTAGAAATAATTGGGCAGTAGTACTCACCACCACGCGACAAAATCTACAGTGTGGACATCAATACCAAGGTCTCTCAGCTCCTTGGTTGAGAGATGAGTGTCGTATGGTCGTTGCACCGATGCATTCGGATCATTTCCTTGCTTGTTCCTCTTCATCCCTGCCAGAGATAGCCCCATAATGTCCGCGAACTTCTCGCAGATTTCATACTTGGTCATCCGATCTTCAGAAGAGAATTGGAGGATCTTTGGTAGATCCTGGATTCGGCTGCGCTCCTTGATATACTTAATCACAATGTCACGGCACACCCGTGCGACATCCTCCGTGTTGGTAGGATACCGCTGTGCCCAATCGTCCATAGCCACGCCAGCATTCTCGTCCTGAGCTTTCTTCGTGGCATCAATCAAGGTATTCACTGCGCTCTCCGAGTTGCTGTTCGCAGGTCCGTAGAGCACCGGTACCCGGAGGACGATCCCTAATCCCGTCTCCTTGGTAGCTTCCAAAACTGCGATCTCTCCATCCCGCTTAAACTCTCCATACAAATTGGGTGGCTTGGTTTCTGCATTAGCCTCATATGGCGCTTCTCCCTCAATACCCGGGAACACATAATCGGTCGAGATGTATATCAGAAATACCCCACGAGCGTTTGTCTCATCGGCGAGAATGCGGGTAGCTTCAACGTTAACTCGACGTGCCTGGTCAGGGTTCTTGTCGCACAAATCCGGGAAACGATTCGCAGCACCTAAAACGGAAACAAGAAACAGAATCCACCATGGTCAATATGGGGGCACTCCTCCGGACTCAAATTTGATGAAAACATACAATGGATGACAATTTGAGGCCTGCATTATTCTCCTCTCTCTCCACGTATTAGCATAAAGAAATAAACTCAATTCCCCATAGTAAGCAAGCTAACGCACCTCACGTCATTCAATAGAGCCTTGATATCTTCGGGCTTCTCTAGGTCAGCCTTTTGTATCGTTGGCGGAACCGCTCGTGAATAGCCTTGGCCGACAGTAAGGCAACCGGATCGCTTGAATGTGTTGAAAACCTGTCGCCCCAATAGGCCAGTAGCACCCGTTACAAGGACGGTAGTTGCCATTTTTTCAGGATTAACCTGAGAGCTCACGGAGAAAAAGTTGGACATTATTTCTGGAGACCCGAAGGTGATACTTCCAAAGTCTGCGGGGCAGTTTTTTAATGACGTAACGACCTCTTTGTTTTTCCTTTTTTTTTTTTTTTTTTTTTTTCTATTTAGAGTGGACTCGTCAAGTTCAAACCTTATTGTTATTATTGAAAAGATTCCAGTTCTCGATGAGAACCCAAGTCTTGATCTTCTTACGATGGAGAAGGAGGGATTAGGTGAAGAAGGTGGTAGTGGTTTTGACCTGCATGCTCTTGTCTATTTGGCGTAGCAAGGCAACGTGGGGGCACTAGTAAAGTAGTTGTAGTATGTGTAGCATATTCCTATTTTGGTGTTATTACATGAGGCTGACAGGCTGTGAGGTCGAAAAGTACAAGATCGATGATCAAATCGTGTTTCCAGTGCCACTTAAACATCCTAAGTTACCTAATAATAGATACAGTCTTGTCGATCCATCATGAGAAGACTGCTTGTATCGGTCTACAATCCCAATTATCAACATTTCGACCAACGTTCGAATCAATAGCCTGCGAAACCTGGGAAAAAATAACTGAGAATCCTACCACCTAGGCTCCAATCTGTTCCTCCCTTGACTTGAAGAGTCTCACAATATTGGTGCCCTAACACCAGGGTTCTTAATATTAAAATAAATATAAAGTAATATGAGCACAGAATTGCTTCCGCAGTCAAACCGATACTTCCGCCTCATCGCCGGTATTTTGATTTTTTGGCTAAACTAGCCGTAATGGCCATACATACCCGACGATTTTTCTCCCTAATCATTGGGCTTGCTGAGTATCGCCTGGATAGTGTCCGTACCGCCCGATACCATGCGGGTGTCATTGCTTAATAAGCGACAACAGATTCCGTCGGAATTGGGGTAAATGTCCAAGCTTTTTTTTTTGAAGAGAGCTTGTCCGACATCAAATCCCTCTTTCCAATTGACAGCGATCACACCATGTCTGGTGCAAGGAATATCTCAGTCGCCCTGCGGCGGGCTCGTGTTCCCAAACCCCGCTTCTGGGGCAGACCAATCGTCTCACAGACCCCGTCCGTAACAGCTACTCGTTGCTTCGGCGTCACATCAATCGTGCGAGCGAACAAGGAGGTCAAGTACACCAGTGACGCTTATCCCAACCTGAAGCGCAATCCTGATTTCGCTGAAATCACCCCCGAAGATGTGAAATTTTTCCAGGAGTTGCTAGGCTCTCCGTCAGCGGTAATCGACGGTGTGACAACCGATGCGGCCGATGATATCGAACCTTTTAACGGGGACTGGATGCGCAAGTACCGTGGCCACACCAAGCTTGTCCTAAAGCCGCAATCAAAGGAGGAGGTTAGCAAAGTCCTGAAATACTGCAACGAGAGAAAGCTGGCGGTTGTTCCACAGGGCGGCAATACAGGGCTGGTTGGTGGCTCTGTGCCTGTGTTCGATGAAATCGTCATCAACATGTCGCGGATGAATAAGATCCGCTCATTCGATGACGCCTCAGGAGTCCTGGTTGCGGATGCTGGCGTGATTCTTGAGGTGGCTGACCAGTATCTAGCGGAGCGAAACCATTTATTCCCTCTGGATCTGGGTGCCAAAGGCTCGTGTCAAATTGGAGGAAATGTTGCTACGAATGCCGGTGGGCTTCGTCTGCTTCGCTATGGCAGTCTCCACGGCACAGTTCTAGGTCTTGAAGCCGTCTTGCCGGATGGTACAATCGTTGATGCTCTATCGACTTTGCGGAAGAACAACACCGGATATGACCTAAAACAGCTTTTCATTGGCGCGGAGGGAACGATTGGTATAATTACTGGTGTTTCAATTATCTGCCCTCCTCGTCCCAAGGCCGTCAATGTTGCCTATTTTGGCCTCGAGAGCTATGAGCAGGCTCGCCAAGCCTTCAAGGAGGCAAAGGGACATCTCTCCGAAATTCTATCCGCATTTGAGCTCATGGACGGCCGCAGTCAACAGCTAGTTCATCAGTCTACCGGACTTAAGCTACCTCTGGAGGGTGAATATCCTTTCTACTGCTTAGTCGAGACTAGCGGGTCAAATGCTGAGCACGATATGGAGAAGCTAGAAAGCTTTTTAGAACACATCATGGGTGAAGGTATTGTCGCTGACGGTGTCTTGGCACAAGATGAGACTCAGTTCCAGAGCATCTGGCGCTGGCGTGAGGGTATTACCGAAGCTCTCAGTCACCTTGGTGGAACTTATAAATATGACGTCTCGATACCTCTCCCTGAACTTTACCAGCTAGTGGAAGACTGCAAAGACCGTCTGACAAAACTCGGTTTTGTTGGTGATGATGAGTCTTTTCCCGTCCGTGCCGTCGTTGGGTATGGTCACATGGGTGATGCTAATCTACACCTTAACATTGCTGTCCGACAGTACAATAAGGAAGTCGAGAAGGCAATTGAGCCTTGGGTTTACGAGTGGATCCAGAAGCGCAACGGCAGTATCAGTGCTGAGCATGGTCTCGGAGTTGCCAAAAGAGAATTTATTGGATACAGTCAAAACGATACCATGGTGAAATTGATGAAGCAATTGAAGTCCGTGTACGATCCAGTAAGTACCGCCAGTGATACCCACCGTTTATATTGACTATACAAGACAAGCTAACCACATGGTACTTAGAATGGAATCATGAACCCTTACAAGTATATTTAAAAAAAAAAAAGTGATGCCAACACTCACATTGTTGGATGCGTATTTTTCCCTCGAATTTCCAGTTTATACCTACCTAGTAAAAGATGTGAATAATTTTGAGTACAGGCTATACCAGCGTTTGATAGTCTCTTTCCTTTTTTTTTTTTTTTTTTCCTTCTTCTCTCCTTTTATTTAAACACGCACATTTGGATGTGCTCTCTATCCCCGTAATTACGTATTGTCATGTGCCTGGCAGATGTTCGGAAATGAGTGCCGTCGCCTGAGGCATCAGCATCATGCAGAATCCTTACGTCAGCAGAGGAATTCCCGCGATGCCTGAGGCGGCTAGATCCCGTGGTTGCCATGCACTACCGCCTGTTGTTTCCCTTTCGAACCATGGACGACGACGGCAATCAACCATTGGATACGATGGGGTAATTGAGCGATCGAATTGATTGAGCATCGTTTTAATACTTCTTCTTCATCCAGCTCGCTCTCTATCTCTCAAGGCTGGTTTGCTCGACCTTTTCAGCTCAGCGACACGACCCCGCCGGGTAGGAGAAGCTGACGGGTTGCACCGGTTGCCCCTGGTTCTATTGTATTTCTTTTTCCTGTTATCTTTTAGTCTTTTCTTTGTCCCTCGTCCGATCTCACCCCTGAGCTTCTGAGAGACCATTGTACGAAACAATGGCCGACAGTATGGCGAGTCAGTATCAGATGATGGAGGAGCTTGGAAGTGAGTAAACCCCACAAGGGCAAAAAATAAAAAGGGACTGCCAAATTTTCCTCACTTACTACGTCAATTGCAAATCTCTAACTTTTTCTCTTCCCTTGTTCTCCTTCTTTTCCTAGGTGGAAGTTTTGGAACGGTATACAAGGCCATAGACAAATCTACCGGCGAAATTGTGGCAATCAAACATGTAAGTTTTTCTTTTATCCCTCTCAAGCAACTTGTCGCAAAGTCAACAGCTCAATTGATATTTTTACCCCTCCAATCCCCAGATCGATCTTGAGTCCAGCGAAGACGATATCCAAGAAATTCAGCAGGAGATTTCGGTTTTATCGACATGCGCTAGTCCATATGTAACGCAGTACAAAGCCAGTTTTCTTCGAGGGCATAAGTTATGGATTGTGATGGAATATTTAGGCGGGGGGTCATGTCTCGATTTGGTAATATAAGCAATAATCAACTGAGCTCTGGAGGGCAGTCACTAATCGGGGAGCAGCTGAAACCCGGAGTTTTTAACGAAGCGCATGTTGCGATTATCTGCCAACAGCTTCTTCAAGGGATGGAATACCTCCACAGTGAGGGAAAAATCCATCGCGATATCAAAGCCGCCAACGTTCTTCTTTCGCATACAGGAAAAGTGAAGCTGGCAGATTTCGGAGTTGCGGCGCAGCTAATCAACATCAAATCGCAGCGCAATACCTTCGTTGGAACTCCATTCTGGATGGCGCCTGAGGTTATTCAGCAGGCTGGATATGACTACAAGGCAGATATCTGGTCTCTAGGGATCACAGCCATCGAGATGATCAACGGCGAACCGCCACATGCAAGCACGCATCCGATGAAGGTTCTATTTTTGATCCCGAAGGAGCCCGCCCCCCGACTTAAGGGCGACGAATACAGCAACACTTTCAAGGATTTTATTGCGCAATGCTTAACCAAGGATCCCGATCACAGGCCCAGTGCAAAGGAGCTCCTTCGACACAAGTTCATCCGAAACGCTGGGAAAACGGAGTCTTTGCAGGAATTAATCCATCGAAAACAGGATTGGGATGCCGGCCGCGGTGTAACTCAAAATGTTAAATACTACGCAGAATCTCTGTATGTGAACCTTGCATTATTTGCCCTGACTCATCGCCCGCTAACAATCCTCGTGTTTTAGCAATACCATTTCGCATCTAAAAGAAGATGATGGATGGGTCTTCGATACGGTTAAAGCGCCCACGATGATAATTCCGGAGGATACTGAAGATTTCGATGATGTGTCAGACTTCCAGGATTCTTTTGACGACGAAGCTGCCAACATGGTGGAAAATCTACATGTGTCCAGCCCGCCCAATCCCCCAAAACATTCAAATCCATCCACAGTAAGGAGAGTCCCAGCCCCCGACCGCAGTCCTTCATTGCGGCGCGCAAAACGGCAATCAAGTGGGATGAAACAACCGCTAGGAGTGGACTTGAGTTTCGGCAATAGCCCCTCTGCAGTCCGCCAATTCCGGCGTGTGTCGGATAAAGCTACAAGCGACTCATTTACCTCACAGCAACTGATTGGAGCGGACGAAAATGCGAGTCCCAAGCACCATGTTTCTGAGCCCAATAGCAAGGAAGCCCAATTGGGACGCCGGGCGTACAGTAAGGCGATAGGACTGGCATGTCAGGAAGTTCTAGGAACTACTGCCGACCAAGAGAAACGAGAATCAATTTCTCGACTAGCTGAGGCATGGAGTGATCTAGAAATGATTGATCCAGAAGGCCTTTACCACATTCTCAAAGCTACCAATGAGAAACTCCTCGCGTAAGTCGCTCCACCCCCAGTTTAGCTCAGTTAATTTGCTGACAATTTTTTCCCCTTCCTCCGGAACAGTGACCCGAAGCTGTCAAGTCTTGTCCCACAAGCTCCACCACCACCTGAATCCCCACAGAGGCCACGGCTAGTTCTCGCTCAAAATAATCCACACTTGAAAAGCCACCGACGGCGCCAGTCTGCAGTGGTAGCTGAACCGAATCTGCAGCAGCCCACGCAACTGGCGAATCTTCCCGGTCAACAAGTTCCAGGGATGGAACACATCAAGCAATTATCGGATGTCCTCTACCAACGATGGTCCGAAGGGCTCCGTAATCGGTGGCCAGGGCTCTAAAACTCCCTTAAACATGACTCATGCCACGACATCTGGAGTTTTCGAATTACATTTTCTTCATTCATTTCGCTGTACAAAATACTTATGGTGGCGTTCGATTGTTCGGTACATGGGCTTTCAATACATTCTTTTCACATACTCGCATTCTCTAATACGCTCGCTTAATGTCTAAACTTCATATTATCCAACTCGATATGTTCTCTGATCTCGACATACAGGTGTCAGCTATACAACCTCCTAGCAAGAACCTCATTACTTGCCTTGACCAGGTCTATACTTGTTCGCAATCGCAACGCGTGTTCACTGTTATTTTGGACGCTACTATTGTCAACTTTATACACGCTTCGTACCCCCAGGACTGGGTCTGGCCTTTGACATCCTGGTATTTTCATTTCTAGTGAAATTCTTTTAATTATATTTCTGAGCTTGTGATTATCTGATGGGGTTTCTTCTTCCCTCGCCTTTTTAAAGGGAGTCAATAATCTTTCTTTCTTTGCTTATTATTTGGAGAGTCCATCATATTTGTGAGATACAAGAGGTCTTGGTGTTCATGTATTTTTTTTTCTTTTCATCTTATTCTGAGACTTACACATGTTTAAATTTTAGGTATTGGTACCCAGGATTCACCCAGTTACAGGGATTTTACAAAATTCAGCTGAGCTTATTAAGAATTATCTAGTCTTCCACTTTATAGACGTAACCTCCTCTCACATGTCCAGGATCTCATGTTTGCGATTTCACGGCTCCCCAGGGATAACCTTGAAACTCTTTAATCCATTCAAGGCATTCTCCCAACCAGCTAGTGATCCTGTAGCAGCTATCTCCTGCGAACTTTTCACTGCCATTTTTAACAAAATGACCGAATCATGCCCCAGTATTTGAAGATAGTCCCATTATTCGTAAGTGTATAATCACTAAACAAGAATGACCCCACATCGAGTCCTAGGTCGTGATCATCCAAAAAAAAAGGGCGGATAACTAGGTACCTAGGTAACCAAGCTGAAGCTACACCAATCTTCCATCTGAAAGTACCTGGTAGTATGAGCATTTTCAACAGAAATATGTGTTTCTAGATATAGTAGTCTAAGATGATTTCTTCAACAGATTATTTTCCGAGACCCTATTTTCTATCCCATCTTAAGCTATCAAGTAGAGATTAGATATATATTATTTACAACACATGGAGAGTAGAGAGCGTCGACACGCTGAATGACTCAAGAGAGCGAGGTTGGGCGTGTATTGATTGAATCAAATTTCTCATTATGTAGATCATCACTAGTAGGTATATGACAAGGGCTAGCATGCAAGATCACTGCACATTGATTGATTGAACTGGTTAGACTGCATATGCACTCACCCATAGAAGCCAGGATCCTGGTTAGTATAAAAGAATAACAATATTCGGTAATGAAATACTTTTCTCAAGCTCATGAGTAGATGAGAAGGAAAGTACCCAGGGAAAGTGCAAGCAGACAAATAGACAACCTTTCCACACAAGATGGATGATGAGAGAGTTGCCCCGTGGTGGAGCAAAAGATAGGGGAAAGGGGTGAGAGAGATTGAAATTACGTGAATGAGATAAATACAGCAAGAAAAGGAGTGTGAATAATCCATCCTAGCAACTCTGTATGCTAATCAACTACTTCCAAGAGGCTAAGGTTATATCAATAATGAAGACAAATCCGAGGAATGTTCTATTTTTTATTCTACGGTCTAGAAAGGTATGTATGCCTTCTTTCACTTATTACCCTCAGCTAGACCTTACTCAATCAGAGAGAGAGAGGTCCTCAGTATTGTCAGGTGTGTATCTAGGTAAGTAGGTATGCATAGCCAACTACTTTTATACATTTCTTAATGTTCGTTCAGCAATCAAGCAAGACAGCCTCAAGTTGTGCTCATGGATGTCAAGCAATGTCAGAAGATTCTACTCCGGGCATTAATTATTACGGGGAATGTGGAAACCCACCAGACTGCTTAATTATAGAACTATTTTAATTATGATTTTTGATTAATTTCCTGATGAAACAAGCAGATTTGATGAAAGTTGCTGCCGATCGAACCCCTGAAGCAGCTAAAACGGAAAGGATACGCGGCGGCCGCCCAGGCGAAAAAAGCACCAAATAACCGCCTTGAGGCGTGCTAAATAAGACTAATTAAACGGCCTGGCTGGGCTCCGTGTATTACTATTGTCCAATTTACCCCAAGATTAATTTCACCCTGTTGCTGAGTTCTTCTCCTTCTCCTCAGCTCTCCCAGAGTCCATCACCAGCTATCCACATTCCTTTTCTTCCCACACTCTTCTCCCTCTCACACACTCACACAGTCACATATACACATACGCCTCTCTCTCTCTCTTTCTTGTGCATTAAACCATACATTCCCCGCTCATCTCCCCTCCCCACCCATTACTTTCATTCTTTCTCTTACCATCGTCTCTCTTTTAGAGCACTGAGTTTGTTGGATATGCCATGATTTCGTTCTTTTCCTTATCATAAGTAGTTTGCCTACGGTTCTTCATTCCGCGATGGGGGACTCTCCGGGAACGGTCCTGGTGCCGGAAGCGTCCCAAACAACGCTCGTGTTGTCCTCGTCCTCTGGTCATCTAGACAAGCTTCCGCCACCCTCAACTGAGCCACCTAAGGAGACACAAACTCCGCAGCAGTCGTCCAGTCCATCGAAACGGTCATCTCTTCCTCCTCGCCCTCATGGTGCCGCTCGACACACAAAGCGTCTAACCTTAAACTTTCCGATAAGCGTTCCTCCAGGTGCTACCTTTGATCCAACCGCTTCCTCATCGCCATCGGGATCCATGACACCAGCCACTCGATCCTCCGCTCGCGAGTCGCCAGTCCACACGATCACTACCCCCGAGCTCTTTGATGGCCGGGATGATGGCTCCAGCTTGTTGACTGCCATCGCGTCTCAAGAAAGAAAGGTGTTGGAGCTTCGCGAGGAACTTCATCGGGCGGAAACTGAGCTGGATTCTTTAAAGAAGCAGTGGGCGTCATCCGAAAAAACCAGAAAACGGACAGAAATCAACCATCGCGCTGAACAATTGCTACCCCTCAAATCCCCAGACCAGGTACCTGGTGACAGCTTGAGCAATTCACATACTAGGGAAAGCAGCGTCAGTAGACCCAGCAGCCCTGCAGTTACTCAAGTTCGGGTTAGTCGGGAACTAGAACGACGACAAACTATGCGAAATGCCACCCCTAATGGGACCACCGTTTCAGCAAATGGAAGACGGGTGTTTCAGGGATCCCATACACGCACACTATCTTTACTCTCACCTGCCCCGGGGTCCACAAGTGGCAAGCAACCTGGGCTCGAGTCCGCAACTAGCGCGGGTGAGAATGAGCGTGTGGGCCGGCCTCCACGATCTGCCACGATGCCTTCCGTTGATCGCAGCCCAGTAAAAGTCGCATCTAGCACCGCAGCACCTACTGAGGACATGATTTCTCAGTGGCGCAGAACGATGCCTCCCCCGTCAAGAGAAATGCTCATGCGCACGGGCAAGCAAATGGCCTCTGATTTACGGGAAGGGCTCTGGACTTTCTTAGAAGATATTAGACAAGCCACAGTGGGAGATGAGGGGATTAATGCTACAGAATCACGGACGATGCAACCAACTCGCAAGCGCGATTCTAGCTCAACCTCGGCCTCGCGAAGCAAGGACCGGTTGTCCGTACAAGGGCGTAAGCCCTCACGATCGCCGTCGGGAAATAGGGGAGCGGGAACAAAAACAACTGGTAAAACTTCTAAGTCGGCAGACATAGACATGTCATTTTGGAGTGAATTCGGCGTTGATTCACCTGGGCAGAAATCGCCCAACGCTCACAGAACTTCCAAACCCACAAGCGCAACGACAGAACTCCAAGACCCCAACCTCGAAGTTGACGAAAACTGGGATGACTGGGACTCCCCACAACCGAAAAAGACCCATACCCCATCCTCGAGCCGCTCCACGATAGAGTCAAAACACGATCAGTCGCCTACGACCCAAACTAGTAGCCCCCGTACCAGCACTAGGTAGGTTCGAACCTATATTAGAGCGTGAGATCTCTCTCGTTTTTTTATTTCCATCCGTATTCTTACCTAGAATTTCATCCCTGCCTTCTCATCCGGCGCTTGTGTCGGGACGATTGCGCTGACTGCTTCTAGCTTTGGGGACTGGCATCATGAATCATTCATACCGGACCCCAGCGTTTCCGAAGGCATTCCCTGGCCCGCCATTACAAAACTAGCACCCTCGAAGTTAACCCGGACTGCTTCTAATCTGATGGCGGAATGGGAGCGAAGTCTCTCTCCGTCTCCAGAGCGAAAGAGCCCACTAGGTTCGCCAACACCCGATAAGGATGACAAGAAGGACTAAAATCGACATTCCCATTTCTTTTCTACGACCGCAAAGACGATTTGCTTGCAGACCAGCCCGCAGATTTTCTTTCTTCTTTTTTCATTTTTCGTCTTCTAATTCGTATGCAACTGGGTGCTGCTGTATATATACGGACACGAACTTGCACGATCTATATATTCTTGGTGGACCTATTATTTCTATCTCTCGAGCATGACAATTGTACGGATTTACGCAGGGTTATGATTGCAGGTCCCAATACCCTTATGATGAGAGCGTTTTCTTTATATCTACTTTTCACCTTTGAGTGTAGCTCTTTCTTCCTGTTTTTATTCATCAAAATTTTCCTCTTTACACGCACCTTTTATTATGAAACAAAATAGAGACAAGCTTTGTATCATTGTTTGTATCATTGTTTGTATACTTGTCACAATAGGAAATTATGCAACGCGTTGGTTCCACCTATTTAGTACTCATTCACTTGTGCACCAGAAAGAAAGTAATTTCCCGACGCAATCTCTTCCCCTCAAGGATCCCCGCTTCAACAAGTATATTGTGCAGGAACCAATAATCCATGATCTAAGAACCGGTGAAGTACCTAGTACCTACCTACCTAGTAGCCTTGGATGGAACCTTTCCAAGTACGTCGCAGCTACGATAGGCCGGGTTGGCCGACCTGACAATAAGTACCCTAGGAAGTACTGCTAAGAAGGCAACTAGGAAACAAGGCTGAATCAACGGGCTCATTTCCCTGTATAATCCACATGACAGTAGGTATATAATCAACTGAGAATGTCTCTAAATCCAGTTGTAAATCACAGATGTATATTTAGATAGCATAGCTTCACGTTTTCCTTTCCTTATTGTTTCCCTAAAACTACACTTCAGTTTCGCCCCTTACACTATCTAGTTTTCTACTTGCTTAAATTCTAGCGTTCCTTTTAACTTGTCTTAAAGCAAGTATAACCCCAAAGCCTGCTAGAAAATGTACGGAACTTATGCTTGATTCCCTGGCTGCACAGGAAAACGAACCAGAAACTATATTTATTCGGACCCCGTGGAAGACCATATTCAGTGGTGCGTCTCTGGTGATCAAGAGGGAGGGCCCTGCTTACATGCCAAAGCGCAGAATGAATCGTCCCCGGCATTGTAGCCCAGACGGTCCCGGGTAGCTGTCTAAAGATAAATACAACGCTCGGATGGAATTTCGTCCTTAGAAGAGAGAGAGATGCTAGGTAGAACTAAGGACATGTTAATATTTAGATGTTTAACATATGGTGGCGAATGCTATCACGTGACTTACAACAAAGAAACCGCGGGTATGGTCGCTGTAGGCTCGCCGTAAATTAAATTTTGATTGTTCGCCATCTCCGCAACATTTGATCCGGGGAGTCAAAGATAATAACTACCTAACAGAGCTCTCTACTGCTTCCTTTCCTTCCCTTCTTAGTATTCTTCTTCTTTCTTTAGTTTGTTTCATTTTTATTGCACAGCAAAGCGACCCCCCTTTCATTACCTTTGTTGAAAGCTTCCTTGCGTTTCCCAGTCCTCATACTCGTCCCCTGACGCCATCATCGTTCCCCGCGCGTGAGTTGCGTCGACCGTGATAATCCTCGCCTTTTTCAATTAAGTCTCAGAAAAATAGCGATACCATCTTGAAAATGAGTTTCCCAGGTACAGGCAGCGGAGCTGCACAGTCATTCAATCCCTTGGGAGGGCTGGGAGGCACCAATATGCAGGGCATGAGTGAGCAGGAACAAGCTATGGTTAAGATGGTAGGTATTTTGCTCATTATAAATCAAAACAGAAGAGGGGGAGAGAGATATTTAGAAATGATCTTTGATTTAACTACATACACCATTTTCTTGCCCATTTTAATAATCTTTAATTTACAGATGCAAGGCGCAATGGAATCGTGTCCGATTAAGACGGGTATCTCGGGAGTGATGGGTTTCGGTCTCGGTGGTGTATTCGGTCTATTCATGGCTAGTGTAAGTCTCTTTGCCGATCGACTATTAGAGAAAAGGAAAGAAGGGAGAAGAGAGAGAAGTGATGCTAAATAAGTTTGCCATATTAGATGTCCTACGACTCTACATTCACTCCACAGGGCAAGGCCATCGCCGACCTTCCCTGGAAAGAACAAGTCCGTCGTGGTTTCAAAGATATGGGCGCACGATCCTGGTCGTCCGCTAAGAATTTCGGTATCGTTGGTGCACTTTACTCCGGCACAGAATGCTGTATTGAGGGTTTGCGAGCAAAGAACGATCTTACGAATAGTGTCGCTGCTGGCTGTATTACTGGTGGTATCCTGGGTGCTAAGGCTGGTCCATCAGCTGCAGCTGCGGGCTGTGTTGGTTTTGCCGCATTCAGTGCTGCAATCGATGCTTACATGAGGATGCCGTCAGAGGAATAAGACGCGCGAATTATGGTGAGCGATTTGCGGTTGTTGTTTCTGTATATCCATTGGGAAGGCGTCTGGTTATTTCCTCACTTGTCTTTTTTTGTCTTCGAAAAAGGATAGATGGCTTGCATGACGGCGTTTACGACTTGCTTCTATTATTTTTTTGTGTTTTCTGTGCTGGTACGCATAGGACTCGCTACTCTTCTGTATATTATTCTCGTGCATGTATAGATAGTAGATATAAATGTGGTAATTACTTGATTCTAAAATATTTTCTTGAATTCTATGTACTCCTTCCACGCAGACTGGCATTCAGAAATTGAGGCGACTTTTAATGACAGCATATATTAAGACGCCTGATAGATAGGATGCAAGGGACGGTATGTATGTACGGACTAATACTTACTATTTAATGTTAAGCACATAGCTACATGATAACGTGTAGATAAAGTGATTAGAAGAATGTATAAATATAATATTCAGGATTTTAATATTTCTTCCCATTGATGAAATTTAATCAACCTTTTTCATATTAATTTTAGAGAAGCTATACCCACCATCACGGCTCTGCCAAGATAAAGGTAGACACTGGCGAGTTTGTGAGAACTTATGACTTTCCACAAGGAAAAAAGCTACTTTTTACCCTCTGATGTTTGAATACAGGCAACTGCCACATGGGTAATCATGTTGTTTTCTTTTATTTAAATTTAAACATATGATTATCAATGGTGATGGTGTTGATGAGAATATGGTCAGGATCTATATGATGGGTGTATTACACGTGACAAATACTAACCCTTATCAAGCTTTCCTGTTTGGGCTATTTGTTTATCCTCCAACCCCGTGACTCTCAGCAACGAACGAGCGTTCAATAATCATAACATCAGATTCATCCGCTGACAACAACCAACCAACTAATTACCCCTCAACCATCGACCAACCTCCGCTGACAGTTACGGTCAATCTTTCGATGTTATTGCACTAGGATGACAATCGCCCATTAGTCTACCTTCGATAAGTAGCCAACAACTCCTCCAATTCTACGAGGTGTAATACCCCTCTCCCCACCATGCCTGGCCGAGTTTCCGCCCGTTCGACCTCAGGCGCTTCCCGTAGGCCATCCTCGCAGCCTTCAGCATCCGGTCGCGCCGGCTCTGCGACTCCATCGATTGCTATCCCAGAGGAACCTGCGCTGCCTGAAGCGTCTCCAAATCTGCGCCGCGATGTGTGCGCAATTTTCGCCGATGCCCAGCGCTCCACAACCGGCCACCGGAAGCTTGTGGTGCGACTACGAAAGCTACAAGAAACCTGCTGTGGAATTTCCCAGCGAACATCCAAGAAGGACGCCGAACTTGAAAGGGAGCCATTGATCCCAAGCGAAGAATCGCTACCAGAGAAAGAATTTAATGTTGAAGTTGGCCGCTGCATGTTGCGCATCCTAACCATCAAGAAGACAGAACCTGTCGGCGATCGTATTTTACGATTCTTTGGCAGCTTCTTGGTACATGCATCGGAGAAAGATTCGGAGATCTTTGGTTTCGGTGAAGAGGAGGATGATATACCAAATAGCCATGAGACACCGACCGCCCACCTTACAACAAGCCTTGTGACTCTCATTGTTCCATTACTACCAGCGAAGGATAAAACAGTACGATTCCGTGCTACCCAAATTATTGCCCATGTCGTTAATTCCCTGGATACTATTGATGACGACCTATATCACACCCTTCGACAGGGACTCTTGAAGCGAATCCGAGACAAAGAGCCCGCGGTCAGGGTACAGGCTGTTATGGGTCTTGGTCGTTTGGCCGGAAATGAAGAAGACGATGATGAAAATGATGACAGCTCCTCGGCCCTCGTCGAGAAGCTTGTTGATATAATGCAGAATGATACAAGCGCGGAAGTTAGAAGGACTTTGCTTCTTAATCTTCCTCTTATTCCTGCCACCCTTCCATACCTACTTGAACGAGCCCGCGACCTCGACGCGCCAACTCGACGGGCACTATATTCGAAGTTGCTTCCGACACTTGGCGACTTCCGCCATCTGTCCTTGTCGATGAGAGAAAAGCTATTGAGGTGGGGCTTACGAGACCGTGATGAGAGTGTGCGGAAGGCGACTGGCAAGTTATTTTACGATAGATGGGTTGAAGATTGTGCGGGCACTAATAGCGACCCTGAGAAAAGTGGTCAACGTTCGCCGCCTAACATTCCTGCGCTCCTCGAGCTGCTGGAGCGTATTGATGTTGTGAACTCTGGCATGGAATCAGGGATTGCACATGAAGCTATGCGGGCCTTCTGGGAAGGTCGCCCCGACTATCGAGAAGCAGTTACATTTGATGAGCCATTCTGGGAAGGGTTGAATGCCGAATCGGTCTTCCTACTGCGTTCCTTTAACGACTTTTGCCGTGTCGAAAATGAAGGAAAATACGAGAGCCTTGCCGATGAAAAATTCCCTGTTGTTACGGCTCTCGCATTTTACCTCTCCAAATACATGACTGATTTGTTAGAACGGAAAAAGGCAACCAAGGAGGCTGCTGATATGAATGAGGATGATGCCGTTGAGACAGAATTTATAGTTGAACAGTTATTGCACATCGCGATGACTCTAGATTATAGTGATGAGGTTGGCCGACGCAAGATGTTCTCTCTTCTACGGGAGTCGTTAGCCGTTCCAGAACTTCCCGAAGAGTGTACAAAACTGACTATAGAAACGTTGCGATTTGTCTGCGGACCAGACTCTGCTGCTGAAAACGAATTTTGTAGTGTTGTCCTCGAAGCTATCGCTGAAGTCCACGATACAATCACCACTGAAGACAGCTTTGTTTCTGCTAAGTCCGAGATCAGCGATGATACAAGCAGCCGTCATAGGTCTGAAACACCGCTGAGTGAAGAAGAAAAACCATTCAATAAGGAAGAAGCAAAAGCTAAGGTCCTTCGCGAAATTGTGGTCAACATGAAATGTCTCCATATTGCCCTTTGCATGCTTCAAAATGTTCAAGGCAACCTGCAGGCCAACATGAACTTGGTGACTATGCTTAATAATCTTGTTGTCCCTGCCGTACGCAGCCACGAAGCTCCAATTCGAGAGAGAGGTTTGGAGTGCTTGGGGCTCTGCTGCTTACTCGATAAGGTTGGTTGTAGTCCAATCCGGATTCTGAACGAATACTAATCTGCTGCTTAGAATTTGGCCGAGGAGAACATGACGCTCTTCATCCACTGTTATAGCAAAGGTCACGAGGCTTTGCAGGCCACCGCAATTCATATTTTGTGTGATATGCTTACAACGCACCCCACGTTGCTTGCGCCGGTTACTCAAGCCGACAAGGAGACCGTGGCGCCTCCTGCCTTCCAGAAGCCTTTGCTCAAGGTGTTTGCGCGAGCCCTGAGGGCTAACTCACCAAGTAGTGTGCAGACAGCTGCTGCCGCAGCATTGTCTAAGCTGCTGCTCACGAATGTCTTCTCTCCCTCAACAAACAACATCCCTCCTGCCATTCAAGAATTTAACCAGAGCGCCATTGAGACCTTACTACAATCGCTTGTGCTATCATTCTTTCACCCACGCACTCGTGAAAACCCTGCATTAAGGCAATCTCTAGCCTACTTCTTCCCTGTCTACTGCCATTCCCGGCCATCCAACACGGAGCACATGCGTAAAATTACAGTTCCGGTCATCCGGGCAGTTTTGAATGCTGCGGAGGAATACTACTCGCTAGAAGCTGAGGAAGACAGTGATGGTGACATTGACGAAACAGTCGGCCAGAGAGAGCTAAAAGCCCTCATGAATGGAGTTATTGGCATGCTCTCTGAATGGACTGATGAACGGAGAGTAATCGGACTTGGCGGAGAAAGAGTTATGGCAGGAGGTGCCCCAAGCTCCAATGCGTGTGGGTTTATACATCTGGCGTTGGTTAAGGACATCCTGGAGCGCGTGCTGGGCTTAAGTACTGGTACAAACCGTTGCTCGAGGGAGGAAAAGAAACTTCTCTTCTCACTCATGAGTAAGCTCTATATCACCCCACCAACAGCGCCCTCCCGATCCAGCTCTCGAAATCTTGAAGGTGATGATCCCTTCCGCTCCAGCATTAGGAGTGCTCATGGTGATATTACACCAGAGAATTCGGCTTTGGCTCAAGAAGTCAAAGAATTGCTCGATCAGACTATTGAAGAAGGCATTGCTGCCGAAGCTGCTGGCCGGAATGCTCTTGTCAAGGTGAAGAATGTTGTACTCAAACTGCTTGCAGCAGCGCAGGGCTCGGGACTTGGTGCAAGGGTCCGAGAGGGAATGGAGGATCTTGACAGCGATGCGATGAGTGTACGCTCGGGGATGAGTGTTCGCTCCCGGAGTGTACGTCCCTCCGTAGAGCCGGGGGCTGTTCGCCGTGGGTTTTCTGTGGAACCCAGTATCATCGAGGAGGAGGAGGAAGTTGACGATAGTCGTATGACAGTTATTAAGTCTGAGACCCAAGATGACTGATAATTTCTCTTGTTTTATTTTGTTTTTCTTGGAGTTCGGGGTGAATGGATATTACCAGTGGGAGTGCTGGTCGATGTAATTACTTGTTTTCTTTGGTTAAGAGTGTACATGATTGAAGAATATCGATACGAATTTCTTTTTGACAAATTTCCTCCTAGAAGCTACTGTTAGAACTAACTTACACTTTGATCGACATTGCAGTGCGTTCTGCAGGTATCATACCGGAAGACGCATGAAATAATTTCTCTATCGACGCTCTTCAAAGGGCTGGACTTGGTGACAGAGTTGATTGCTCAAGCGAAGAGGGGGAAAGACATCGTTCCGATTACCCGATAACGAAGACGGCTCCGACAGGTCCCTACCTAAAGTATCGACTTAGTATACCCTAGGCAGTTATTAGATGGACATTGCTGGTGATTCCATAGGAGATAAAGCGTCACTTTGCGCGGTAACATCATGAAGAAGTCATGGATTAATAGTAAGTAGATAGGTACAGATATAGGTCGAGTGAGCTTCTCCAGTCTTGTGAAACGCGATGACAAGGGAAAAAAGAAATACTATGCATTCACAAAACCTAGGTACACTGTAGATGTGGAGAGAGTCGAAACTCTATTTTAGATCATGAGGCTAATACTGTTACAACTGTGAAAAAGCTCCAAATATTAAATTTGTTGTATTATTACTCCATGCAGGATGAATAGTCATGCACACTCATAATTCTATTACATAATGTAGAGATGGCAGTCTTACTTTCTGGGCATCACAGGGCACTTTAAAGTACATACCAACGGCTGGTGAGGATGATGATTGATTAATCACACTGGTATTAAGTGAGCCGTCATGGATATGGCCTGACAGTGAGGGGACTCGAAATTGGTAAAGTGGCTTTTTAGGCTGACAACCCAATGTCAACCAAGGCAAGACCTCGTGCACTGATAACAACTTTTCTTTTTAGTAGTATTAGTCTTACAGTATTATTTAGTGATAGTGGCCGATTGAAAGAAAACAAGGACAAAAGCTATCTGCTATAATCTAATTCACTATTATTTAGATACTACAAACTATCTAAGCAACCACCCCTGAAATGGGAGATCTCCTAAGAAAATTTTCAGATGATGGGCTGATTTATTAAAGAAATTTATGCAGTCTTCTTGGATTGAGTGTGGTACACAGTAAGACTGGGTACCCCTACTCTAGATATATTGCTTATATATACCTGTGCGCTTGATTCATCCATGTTGTTGTTGTCTTGAAACTTAAAACCTAAGACCCATCAACCCATCAACTCAGAATAATGGGTATTAAACTGATTATTCAGTGCAGTGCTGTACAGTACCAAAGGTACCTTACCTACAATACATGAACCTTCAATGAATTGACCATTACCTAGGCAGTGCTGTACTGTATTATGCCCTGATTTAGACCAATGAGAATTAAAGGATCCAGCAGCGGCCCGCAAACCACCGTGGATAAGTGGATCTATTTGACAGTCGGAACAGATGAGAACCCGTTTTTATTTGCTTTTTTTTTTTTTTTTTTCCCTCTTCCCTTTTTATTATCGCTTATCTTTTTTTTTCCCGTCTTTTTGAAAATTATTGCTGTCAAGGTATGAGAGTTGAACAAATCCTGGATTTTTGAAGTTACAAGTGGAGTAAAGTAGCTTGAAGGAAAGAGGTGTTGCTGTCACTACCTAGGTAGCTATTAATCGATGCTTTTATTTAGATTTGTTTTTACCTTTCCAATTTGAGGGTGAGAGGAATTTTATTTCTAATAATCTACAAGAGCTGGATGATGCATCCTGAGGGATGGATGATTGCCTTTTTGGCCTTTGGCCTTAGGCCTAATAAAAAAAGTCCTTGCCGTTCCGCAGAACATATACAGAACACGCCATACACCGAAGGTACGAAGGAGGTAAGATACAGGTAATATGGAATCATGAATCTCCGCAAGACCTCTCAAGGACTTATAGTATCGCTATTATTATTGCCATTATTGCCTACCTAGTACCTATATGAGAGTAATACGCCTTTGGTCTCTGGTTTCTGGTTTCTGGAGTAAAATGAAAAAAAAAAAAAAAAAAAGGAGAAAAAAGAGCGATAGATTGTATTTGTAGAGTAAGATAATAATAATACGTATCAAAATGTCTTCGATAATGATAATTACCATGTAATTTTTATCCTTGACAGTTAATATAATAAATACTCCAAACAATAATAAGTAGGTAGCTAGTTAAGCATAATAAATTCTGGTTTCCTCTTCCCTAGCCCCTAGTAGTTAAAAATCATAATTACATTAATCATAATTTATCATAATAACTCCCAAAGAAGCTGGAGAACATTTGGTAAGTAATGTAAAGTTATTCAATACTTTGTGTGGTCTTTGCTTTGTAACTACTCCCTCTGTCCCCAAAGATGAAATCTCAGCGTATCGGCAGCAAACCACACAGGTGGATGAAATATAGATCATGTCCAGTAAAGAAAAGGAACGTAGAATCCAATAGAGAAGCAATGGCATGAATTATTGAATTGTTCTCAGACTCATCCTAGGTCTGACCAGCCTGTGCACGAAGTCCGTTGTTTCCCACCCCCCATTACTATTTTCTCTTCCCCTCAAAACCCGAAACTTTTCTTTTAATCTCGACGCTCCACCACCAAAACGAACTGGTCCTGCTTGACTTACGACTTTCTTTTTCCTTCCCTTCCTTTTCTTTCTTTTCCCTCCACCTCCCCCTTCTCCTCCTTCTTTTTATTGCTTGTTGTTGTGTTTTAATATTTTCTTTTTCTTTTCTTTTTATTTCTTTCTTGATTCACGACAATATCTCCTCCCTCGTCGTGAATCCGTGTCATCTGCTTGACTTGCGGAGATACGATTTTTTTTTTTTTACCCTTACTTCTCTCCCTCCTCCACCCCCCTGCCGCTCTGTTGGCCTGCGAGAGCAGCGAGCGTCCGAGAGACTGAGCGATGGCAGCCGTATCAGCTCCTACTCCTAAGCTGGATCGCTATATTGTCATCCACGTCGCAACTACCTGCGATGAACATGGAGTCTACGTCACAAAGGATTCCGCAGAGGTGATTGAGTTGGGATGGATCTTGTTGGATACCAAAACCTGTGAGGAGGTGCGCATTTGACCATTTTTCGGATTCAATTCCTCTTATTCCCCCTCTCTCTTCCCGGCCCCCTCCTCTCCTTTTGCTTTTCGTGTCTGTGGGCTCGGGCCACCCAACAAAGCAAAAAAAAATAAAAAATAATAAATAAAATAAAGTCAATGTCAAATAAATGAGGGAAGAGGATTTTATCAATGATTGAACCATAGTTCATCTGTTTCACAACTGTGCTGACTTTTCCGTTCCAGCTGCACCGAGAAAGTGTGCTCGTCAAACCTGTTAACACCCCAATTACGCCGCTCTGCAGTAAGTACAATCTGGCCGACCCTTCACAAACGCTCAATCCTATTGCTTTACCCTTCTCTACCACCTCGGGTGTATCGGTCTGCTGGTTCAATGGCTGATGATTTTCGAAAGCGAGCCTGACAACCCTAACATGGGAGCATGTTCGTTCAGCAGGTACCTTCCGTGATGCCGTCAACCGGTTCGATTCCTTTGCCCAGGAACACCTCATCAGCAAAAACTTGGAATTCGCCTTCGTGACATTGGATTCATGGGATCTGCGTGTGCAGTTGCCTCGGGAGGCCCGAGACAAGGCCGTCGTGCTCCCCCCATACCTTCAGCACTCGCGGACCTTTGACCTTCGCACAGAGTATCAGAGATGGCAAACTCACCACCCCGAGTCCCTTCCCTTTGGACCCAGTTCCCTCTCTAATATTTGTGCTGCGCTCGAAGTCGAACCTGTTCAGTCTTCTGCTCCAATTAAACACAATCTTCCTTTTCATCTGCAAGCTCTGGCACCTGCCTCGCCTCGCCGGGCTATGGATGAAGCGGTCACCTTGGCCAGAGTCCTTCGTGGCTTGATCCGGAAGTCTCAACCTCCGCATGAGCACCCAGAGATTTTGACGCGGCCTATGGATGCGAGGGCGGATGTTCGTGCGTTCTTGTCCGAGCGAAGTAAAGTGCTCCACCTGAGCGGTCTCCCTCATGATACTACGCAGTCAGAATTGGAAAGCTGGTTCACTCAGTTCGGTGGTCGCCCAATCGCTTTCTGGACGCTTCGTACCCCGGACCAGCACAAGCCGACCGGAACTGGTTTCGCAGTATTTTCATCCCATGAAGAGGTATGTAATACGCATTATTAAATATTGATTATAAATACATCTAATGCTCTTTCCTTTGCTAGGCTGCTGAGAGTCTCTGTATGAACGGTCGTGCCCTCAATGAGAAAGCCATCGAAGTTTCTCCATCATCCAGTCGTGTACTCGACCGTGCAGCTGAAATCTTGACACCCTTCCCTCCATCCAAGAACCGACCACGACCTGGAGACTGGACTTGTCCCTCATGTGGCTTCTCCAACTTCCAACGCCGTACAGCTTGCTTCCGTTGCTCATTCCCCGCAATGGCCGCAGCCCCTGACCCGATGGCATATGGAGGATACGGTTATGGTCCACCATCGATGATGCCCCCTCACATGGGCCATGCCCATAACATGGGTCACACCCGGGGCGGTCTGGGTGGTAATGGCGGTGTCGTCCCTTTCCGTGCTGGTGATTGGAAGTGTGGTTCTGAGGGATGTGGCTACCACAACTTTGCGAAGAACATCAATTGCCTGCGATGTGGCGCTCCTCGGTCAGGAGCGGCTGTCGTCGCCGATTCTGCATTCCCATCCCCAATGGACCCTCCCTCCGGGTTCAGCATGGGCCATAGCTCGATGAGCAGCACACCTGCACCGGGTCCCTTTAATTCTAGCAGCGGCGGATTCGGAGGTTTCAACCAACAGTTCGGAGCCCCACCAAACAACTATGGATTGCCTTCTGGCCTGGGTAGTGCCCCAGGTGGATATCCCCCAATGGGCCAGATGAACGCTGGTTATGGCTCGACAACCACTTCCCACTCGGCTACGTCTTTTGCCAATCCCGCCACTCAGGCAGCTTTTACAGGAGCTGATCATGCTTCCTCAACTAGTGCCTCAAATGGCGCCTTTTACGGAAATGAAGGCTCAAACGATCCATTTGCCTTCCTTTCCACAGGCTTGGGTGGCCTGACTGTGTCTGATGATGCCCATTCTCGTCGCAATGGTGCTGGCGCTAGCAAATCCCCTGCTTAATATGCTAGAATTTACTGGATAGGCGGTTAATGCTTTGCTGTTTTATTTTTCAACGCCAATCTCCCCACTACTTGTTTATCAATACGGAGGTCTGGATACGCTGGTATATGTTTGTTGATGTGCGTTTGTATACGGAATTCTGCAGTTCTGGTGCATTAGGTTGGGAGGAGCAGGCCGGTAGCGTGTCGTTTCATCCTATTTGAGATTTCTATTTTGTCTTTTTTTTTTTTTTCTTTCCCTTTTCTTTTCATCATCTCCACTGCACCTTTTATTTTAGGTCATTTCGGTACGTTTTATTTTTGTGTTTGCGAAAGCGATGTTTCGAGGTATAGAGAGATGCACTTGGTTGGTGGGCACACCTGGTTTCATCCAGCAGTTTTCCGGTTTGGTGAGATCATTGCTTTTTTTTTATTTACCCTCGATCGACATGACCTTCGAAGCCTATCTCTCCCTTGAGAACCTTCAAGAAAAAAAAAAGGTGGGGAGCCCAAGAAAAAGGGAAGGTAGCTTTTCCCCTTGTTGTTCGATTACCGCAAGACCAGTTGCGGGGCTGGCTCAAGCATGGCATTGCATTCTAGATATTGTTTTGGTTTTCCGAGTTCATCTCTCTGCACTATTCAGCAATAGGACTTATTGGAGAATCATGGTATTGATCACGGACGGGATACAATGGAACGGACTTGTTGGGGGTGTTGGGGTATTCCTTTTGAGCCAGAAATGACAGATTTGGGACATGTGAAGCACACGAATTCAGAATTGTGAGTGCAACAAAATTGTTCCAATTGTTCATAATTTATCTGTTACTTTTATCATTTCTCCTTTTATCTTTCACGTGGTATTGGTTTCTTCTGCAGAAAAAGTCGATGTGTGGTCGTGCTTTCTTCATCCAAGCGGTACATCCTTTTACTCAGTATGTTGTTTCAGCCATATCTTGTACAGCATTATTTGAAGTCAGCTTTGACATGGCGGCGTCGATTCAAGCACATGGATGGGGGCGATGGATTTGGTTTTGGACATATTTCAATGTGTGGCAGGGCGATTATGTTTTCTTGGTCGTTTATTATTAGTCCTGTTATCCCTCGTTTTCTTTGCTTTATTTATCATTCTACACCATGGCGGAAACTCCATTTTGCTGGGGTTTCTGTGGTGATTGGTTTGTGGGATGGGCGGCCCTCTTGGGCTATGTATGCCATTTTAGCCTATTGAGCAATTACCTCATTATTGATAAGTAATCTTTAAGGATCTAGAACTTCTGGTATGATTGATATGCGCACAGTTTAGTCTTGAAATTTATGAATCTCAATGTAATATGGGGTAGCTGTGTTGGGACTGGATTGTGGCCAGATGATGCCTTAGCCGCGCGCTTGGCGTTAGGAAGCTCTTGAGGCAACCGCGGGACTCGCGTCCACCTCCATCTGTCATCGCCCAGGCTGGTACTTATATTCCTAGTACTCCACACCCTCTATACCACGAATTGCATCCTCCTGCTTTCCTGTTTCATTTGCTTAGCCTCTGTACTGGTTGTCCCTAGCTTATATTCTCTTCCACTAACTGCTACTGCCAATAATGTCCGGATACGATCGAGCTCTTTCAGGTAAGATAGCTCCGCTATTAGTAAAGAACTTCTTTTTGGATGAGCAAAACAGTTTATTCTAACATGATTACAGTCTTCAGGTACGGAAATATCATTCTTCTAGCTGTATAACTAGCTGTCTGACCGTCTATTAGCCCTGATGGGCACGTCTTCCAGGTGGAGTATGCTATGGAAGCTGTCAAGAGAGGTAGGCTTTACCTTGAGTCTCTCCCGCTAATGGATCTTAGGAATTCTTAATACTTATCAATAATTTTCTTTTGATTTAAAATAGGAACTTGTGCTGTTGGGGTAAAAGGCAAAGACGTCGTCGTTCTGGGTTGCGAGAAACGGTCCGCCTTGAAGCTGCAAGACACCCGTATCACACCATCAAAAATCGCCGTTGTTGATAACCATGCCATCCTTGCGTTTGCCGGTCTGAACGCTGATGCCCGAATCCTTATCGACAAGGCCCGCTTAGAAGCCCAGTCCCACCGTCTGACAGTGGAAGATCCCGTCACCATCGAATACATTACCAAATACATTGCCAGTGTGCAGCAGCGATACACACAAAGTGGAGGTGTCCGGCCTTTTGGAATTAGTACCCTTGTTGTCGGATTTGATCCAAATGACAAAACTCCCCGGCTATACCAGACGGAGCCATCTGGTATCTACTCCGCTTGGTACGCTTGCTTCCCCACGTTACTCTTTACGCTTCCTGATCTCGGAGACAATGTTTCTAATCTCATTTGTTTACCCTATATATAGGAAAGCCAACGCCATCGGTCGCTCTAGCAAGACTGTCCGCGAGTTCCTCGAGCGTAATCACCAGGATGAGATGGACCGTGAGCAGACGATTCAGCTCACCATCAAGTCGTTGTTGGAGGTCGTACAGACTGGTGCGAAGAACATTGAAGTAGCAATCATGTCTCCTGGCAAAACGATCGAGATGTTGCCAGATGACCAAATTGAAGCCTATGTGAAGAGCATAGAGACGGAAAAGCAGGAGGAGGCTGCGAAGAAGAAAACCGGTCGCTCTGGCACCACGACAGCTGCTATCTTAACACGAGGTGGGGGAGAGAGCAGCGAGACGACACGAGAGTAAGATGAGCTTGCACATTTTAATTAGAAAGGGGCTACGTGAGCTGCGTTGAACCTACGAGACTCGTGCTTTTATACGTTCAATCTCTACAGAAGCGAACAATTTATGAAAAATAAGAGAATCCCCTTCCGTATCGGAAACGCATCTCTGGATATCACTTCTAACCGGAGTTGGAATATATAGAATCTAAGAGGGTAATATATAGCATGAAGAAAAAGAGAGTCGTAATTCATCGGTTTTAACAGAGAGTTTCAACTACCCTAAGCGATCCGCGGCGTCTTGGGCGTTGAAGATGGAACGTTCTTGGTGTCCCCGCACTCGGTCATCCTTGAGCATTCTATGATTTAGTCATTAGCATCTACGTTGTAGCACTTCGATTTCACCCTTTTTCTCTTTGCTGATGCTGGGTAATGAATGTAGCTGGTGAATTTCGTACCTAGCATCAACTCGAACATCCTCACCCTCAACCTGTAGTGAGGCCTTGGGGGTGACAGCATCGATCACGAAATGGTTATCGCAATGCGGGCAGTATTCGTCACTAGGAGACATATCAATTTGGATTAATATTGATGTGCGTGACATGTCACGGGGGAGATGATGGCCATCATTTATGGGGCGGAGAGGTGCGGATACCTCTCTTCAAATTCGGTTGCATCTTTCCGGAAGCATTTCTTGCACTTTTTACAGGCAAAAATCTAGGGAAGGCATTAGGACATTTGTTTGTTTATTTATAGATCGGAGAGTGTTGCCAATGCCTTGACCCGACCCTCAGGGAGACAAGACAAGCGAGGAAAAGCGTACCATTTCGGGGGATTTGGTGAGGGTATGCGACTCCTGCTCATGGTGACATTCGGCGCAGTCGAACCATTTGCGACCTGGTAGGGAGGCGGGGAATAGAATTGTGAGAATCTAAAGGTGGTCTTGAATTGGGGGGAGGGGGAAGGGGGACGGAGTCCACGTACAACATGGAGACCGAATGGCCACCTGAGCATTAAGGATGTGTTTACTGTATAGGCGTTAGATTAGAGGGGAGGTGAAATTGTGATGGTGCGCACATACCACATGATGGATGGGTAATGATTTTGGGGAGAAGGAGGTGGGGGGGGGCGCGCTACGAGGGGAGCGTGTTAAGGGCAAGGTAGATAGGTAGATGGTAATAATAGGAACCTGTGGGGACCTCAAGAGAGCATCGTCAGACTGGTAGAAGGAGGATGGGGAACAAAATAATAATAGAGAGGAGGGGAACACAGGATTTAATCCAAGAAAAGATCCCCTCGATGGCAGTGGTTAGCTAGTATGGAGTGGAACGACTTTAACGTTGATTTGACTGTGGTTCTTCAGGCGGGAAGCTAAAAATAATCCACGCGACTCATAGACCAGTTTAGTCAGTCCATATTGGAGGCGGCGGCCTCGAATTATAATAATAGGTAACATAGTTAATGATGATGATCAGAAGCCAGAATAACGGTTGATGGGTGGGATGGATGCGTCTCATGAGCCGATGATCTTCTCTCTTTCTTCTCTCCCCTTTCCTTCGAAATTTAGCTTTCTCTTTTGGACTTGTCCATCCACATACCCACCACTCGTGGAGATCTTTTTCATCTCTCTCTTTCACACACTCCATCTCTCCTTCATCTTTTTCATTCCTAGCCTGCTCCCGCCCCCTCCACGCAATCCTCCCCCCTCCTTTCTCTCCCCGCTCCTCTCCTTTCCCATTTAATATTCCAATTCTATTCGCCTCGGGTGATCTGGCCTTGGTCTCTATTCATCTTTTGGTTTTGCTAGCTACTCTTTATTCTCCCCACTCGACTCCTTACTTCTGACCGCTACCGCCCTACCTGGCCAGATTTCCGCCAGACGTCCCTCTACTCCTCCCCCCTCGTCAAAACAACATCCCTTTCCTATACTTTTTTTTTTTTTTGTTTTTCCCCACAATCTGTCCGTTGCTTGCCAGCTGTGCTCATAAACTATTGGTGGAAACGCACATACTTGATAATTGAGAGCCTATGAACTGTCCTGGTTCATCTAGGTGTCGGATCTGTCGTCATGGAGGGAATCGGCAAGCCAAAGGACAGCACGGATAGTGCCTCCATTGTATGTGATTGTTGCTAGCCTTTAATAACTACCCTAGATGATCTTTAGACTAATCCGAAATACGCTTTTCTTTAGAGACCGGTTTCTTCACTCCTTTCGCACTTTGAGAACCTTTCGCATCGTCGATCCCCGTCAGCTGTGCCAAATACTTCTCGCAACACTTCGTTTTTGAGAGCCCCGGAGATCGGCGATGATATTCGATCATCTTCCAGAGCTTCTCTTGATTTACCTCGTCCATCGCCCTGGGCTTCCATGACAGACATCCCGAGTCCCCAGCGGTACACTCATACGAACAGGGACCGCTCAAAGAATGGTGGATCTCCTGGAATATCTCCTAGAAGACGGCAGAGCAGGCCCATGTCGATGGTTTTCCATTCCTCGCCACAGCTGGCGCCAACCCTAACCGTTGACTCTCCTCGGTCTCCCCCACGAGGATTTGGTTCGCTCGGTGACCGGGGGGAGGACATTCGCATGTCGCGCAGTCCCCCGAATGCGTCTCGGGAGGTGTTGCCTCTTGTACCTCAAGGTGCCTCCTTCACTCGGCCAACGACACCTACTACTGCATCTTCCGTTCCTAGTGGGCAGCAGTCCGGTCATCTGTCACCAGGCCAGCCCAACTCTTCTGGATGCATGCGGGAAAGTCCTTCGGACCGGAAAGGCAAGAGTGTCTCGTTGCCTCCACCTGCTAACCGAGCGTCTAAACCAAAGATCCCTGTTAAGCCCGCGGCATTATCATTCCACGACACAGGCTCCTTAGCCCCCCAACCATCGCAGCAAGCATCCTCTGAGGATCGAGTGTCCCCTTTTAGTACGCCTCCGAGCAGTCCTGAGAAGCTATCACCAAAGCGAGCCTCGGTTATGAGGCCAGCTCCGGCAGTTCCACGTTCGATCTCCCGACACTCACCGTCTCCTGGACCTGACTATCGAACTCGATCATTGGAGAGGTCATCTACTCCTGCTAACGGGAATTCACGAGATGCGCGCGAACTGTCGGCCTCCCGGAGACAGCCTGCTGTTGAACCGCCGCGAGAGACGAAGCCACTAGTCGTTCAAATTCCTAAAGGGTTGCCGTCCGCGCAGCCGGAAACTCTCTCGAGTGTTCCGCTATCTGCCCGCCTAGCTCAGACAAGCGATGATCCACAGGAACGGCCAGGCCTGCCCCCACGACATTCGTCCGTTACACGACGGACTGGCCGGTCTCCAGCACGACCAAAATCTACCATTGATGGTCCATCATATGCCAGACCAATCTCTCGCACTGACACACTTCCACACACTCCAATAGATGCTAAACCGCCTATTCAAGTACAACGTCAACCATCATTCTCACGAGAGACAAAGCCCCTTGCGCCCCCATCTATTCCCGAACGACCGCTAGTAGATCGACATCCGGTGCGGCCCGCTGTGAGCGAGGATGAGCCTATTCCAGAGGAACCTCCGGTTGCACGTACCGACTATCCAGACGCCTCGAACACCAACCGACGCCCCCCATTTTTGAAATCAGGGCCTAAGGAGATAAACACCCGCTATGACACTCGGTTGATGGATGTGTGCGGGAAACACGTATGTACAACAGGGTATTTGACAAGGGTTTGGGATCTTACCACTGGAGAGCAAATTATGAGCCTTAGCCATGGTGAAACAGTCAAATGCTTGTCGCTAGCCTTCAAGCCTGGAGTAAATTTAGAGGACGAAGGTCGACGAGTTTGGGTAGGCACAAATACAGGTGAACTCCATGAAATTGATATTTATACGGGGTCTACTGTGGCGTCACGATCATACCCCTCCCGCCGGGAAATTATTAAGATTTTACGGCACGAGAAGGAGATGTGGACTCTTGATGACGAAGGTCGATTACTTGTCTGGCCACCAGATGAATCCGGTACTCCGAATCTCCAATACAGCTACCACAACCCTTATGACCGAGTCGCGCGGGGTCATACCTTTTCGATAGTGGTGGGTGACACCTTCTGGCTAGCCACCGGCAAAGAAGTTCACGTGTACCGACCCAATGCACGCGATGATATCTCATTCAAGGTCCTCAAACGTCCACTTGGATCGCATCATTCAGGGGATGTCACCTCTGGTGCCTACACGACAAAGGACGGCGGTCGGGTATACCTGGGCCACGCTGATGGCAAGGTTACGGTTTACTCTGCCAAGGACTATGTCTGCCTTGGTGTCGTTAATGTCAGCGTTTACAAGATAAATTGCTTGGGCATGGTCGGCGATTACCTTTGGGCAGCGTACAAAACCGGAATGATCTACGTTTACAATACATCGACGAACCCTTGGACGGTGATGAAGGATTGGTGTGCTCACGATAGTCCTGTGTGCGGGTTCTTGCTTGACACTAGCAGCGTATGGACATTAAACCGATTGCAGGTGACCTCATTGGGAACCGACAATTGCATTCGCCTTTGGGATGGGATGCTGGAGGATGATTGGCTTGGTAAGGTTCTTTTTGCCCGATTGAAGCCTTATATAAACTAATAAGAAGAGGCAGAATCCCAAATGCAAAAGAGGGATGTGAGCTTTTGCACATTTCGTGAAATCAGTGCGGTCATACTGACCTGGAATGCTGGAGCCTCCACCCCAGGTAGCGTTCGCACGTCCACTTTCATCCACGACGCAATCCACCCAGACAACCCGCCCGAAATTATAGTTTTCGGTTTCCAGGAATTGGTGGATCTGGAGAATAAGAAAATCACTGCCAGTATGTATATACGAACATGGGTGACGCGCATATTGCTAACATGGGTACAGAGAGCCTGCTCTTGGGAAGCAAAAAGAAGGAGAGTGGCGATAAAGAACACATGAGCCGCCAATATCGCGTATGGATGGAGCATCTGACACGCTGTATCAATGAATGTATGCCGCTTGACGAGTCGTATGTTCTTCTACATAGTGCAAACCTCATTGGCCTCTTTACTTGTGTCTTTGTGAAACACAAGGAACGGGCAAGGATCAAGGAGGTCAGCGCTGCCGAGGTAAAGCGCGGCATGGGAGGATTGCATGGGAATAAGGTAAGCATAATCCCAAAGCCCGAAACATTAGATTAGGTTTTTTGGCTAATAATAGTTTAGGGTGCTCTCCTTCTACGCTTTATACTTGATGATAGTTCTCTCTGCTTCGTCAATTGCCATTTGGCCGCCGGTCAATCGCAGACCACGAATCGTAACAACGATATCGCGGCTATCCTGGAGGCTGAGCCATTTTCACCGGACCCCAGTTTATCGTCGCGACTAGATCACTTTGTTAGTGGCGGGGATGGGTCGATGATCATGGATCATGAAATTTGTATTTTGAACGGCGATCTTAACTACCGCATCGACTCTATTCCACGGAATGTAATTATCGAGGACATTCGGAATAATAATCTCACGAAGTTGCTAGAGAGAGATCAGCTCTTAGCATCGCGACGCAAGAACCCTGGATTCCGGCTTCGGTCTTTCCAAGAAGCACCGATTACATTCGCCCCCACGTATAAGTATGATGTCGGCACAGACGAATACGACTCGAGTGACAAGAGGCGGTCACCAGCCTGGTGTGACCGGGTCCTCTACCGTGGCCTTGGCCGAGTTAAACAACTCGAATACCGACGACACGAGGTGCGAGCTTCAGATCATCGGCCAGTGAGTGCAAGGTTCAAGCTACGCATCAAGACTGTGCTTCCCAAGGAAAGGGCAGCGGTCTGGGAAGCTTGCCACCAAGATTTTCAGGCTGAGAAGCGGCGACTTGCATCAGAAGCAAGGTTAGTAAATTTCGCACGTTTTCCAAGTTGATCCGCATACTAATGGATACAGCATTGAATACCTCATCAGTGTCCTCGGCATGGAGCCTAAACAGGCACGGACTTACATATTTGGCAAAAAAAGCTGAGGGGCCTTAGCACCTCTCTGAAAACGAGTCAAACCCGATTTAGTACCTAACCCACCATCGCTTTATTTATTTCTTTTGTTTCCCCTAGAAGTTGGGTATCTTTAGCCGATTGGAGCGACAAGCCATAACAGACCAACATATTCAGTCGTCTTGTCCAAGATGATTTGTATGACTAATGACTCACGATAGACATGTATGTATCATGATGGGAAGGGTTTGGGGAGAATTAGAGCTGCCTGGATGAATTGCAGGCATTTATAATAATAATAGCCTGTCACACAAGCCCTGTGTGAGATGTATATAACCAGTATTAAATATAGCGATGTACTAAAAACCGCGCAGGCACGCGCTAGGGAAATTGATATATAGTAAGATGTAGTAACTCTAGCGCGAATGTAGATTTGCATCTTGGAAAGTTCCCGATGCCCACGTAGTAGGGAGTTGGGGAAGATACATTTAGCATCAGCTCAGTATGGATGGATAAATTTTCGAATTATTTAACTAATATAATACATATATGCATGTCCACACTCATTCACATCGTATCCTCATGAAAAAGTAAAACGCCTCACTGGATTTCGCAGATGTGACTGGGGCAAGGTACCTTTCGAGTAGACTATCGCGAGGAAACCTGTGCTATTCAACCGCTTTGCTGTTGTCCTGGATCTTTGAATGAACCTAAAATATAACCTAGTTCCCCCCCTCCCCTTTCTCTTCCAGAAACATGCTTGTTCCTGATCTATCATCAGTCGCTCTAGACCTGGCATTCGCAGCCAACATCCTAATCTTAACAGCTGTCACGCAATGTCCTCTTGCCTGATACCATCAAATGTGTCGAGATCGTGAAATGGGTTTGTTCACATTCGCTCCTTGAAAGTAGCGTTAGACATCAATAAACATAATATCCCATGGAAAATGGTGAGAGACTTTACCTTACTCTTCCATGCCACCGCAGCATGTTTCTATTCCCTCCTGGGAAAGACCATGGGAGAATGAATGGTTCTGAATATTCAATAACTTGGACTGAATGAGTAGCGTTGGTTCTCCCTCACCCTCACCCTCCCAGGTTCCCACTAACAAAGACCACCAGAACAGCAGCATAGGCAGCGCATGCACTGAATATCTCTGTGCGACGTGCATTGGTCAGTAGAGTAACACACAATGCGAAAGCAACGGTATAGGCGGCTATAATTCCCAGTCGTTTTCGTGGTTCTTTGATATAATAGAGGTTTAAAATCGATCCAAAGAGTAGCGCTGCGGCGAGGATCACATTTAGAGTGAGTGCGACGACCATGAGTTTTTTGGAAGAGATGTAAACCAAATCTCTCGTTTTTCCGTTCTGTTTCCTCTCCAAGAAAAATATTGGGCAGTGCTTCCGCAGAAACGCAGACAGTCGATCCTCCTCAGGTTGACGAACAAGAGCCACCAGATCCTCTCGGTCATCGTATACGCTCCTGCTGTTTCCTTGTAAGGTTGGAAATGATTCTCCATCGCTTCCTTCATGCCAAAAGTGCTTGTGGAAGGCCTTGTGCGCCTGCTTCGACGGTCTCCGCATGGAGAGGAGAGCAGAATCGAGCAAAATCGTTTCCTTGTATTCTTTCAGTTTTTCTCTGATCTTTAGGGCTAGTTTCATTCGATTTTCATCACCCAGGAAGCGCCCATCGGTATTTTGGGCCCTCTCCTTGAATATCTCCCAGTCTCGTCTGCCATCGTTGGCACCCGGCTCCATCGTCCTAAAATCTTCCTGGTCATATTCATCTTGTAAGGCTTGGAGTTCGACAATCTCGCTCTGGAGGTAGAGAAGGTTGCGTGCAGATAAGCGCTCGAATCGCTTAAAAATAAACGTGCTGTGATCGTGATCGCTGGCGATGAAATCGGCAAGTGAGGGGAAGCCGGTCACAGTGTGAATCTCGACGCCTTCTTTCTCCAAGTCTGGGTTCATTATTCTGGACAGTCAACAAAAGCTTGGAGATAAATCCCGGCTACCATCGAGGGAAAATATGAAAAAGTACTTACATTATGAGCAGATGATATATACACCATCGAGCTACGTAATGCTTGACAACTTGGACTCTAGCTCTTGGCGGGGGCTGAGCAAGGCAGAGTGAGTGAGCATCTTTTGAGGCAAACTGGATACAAGCCCAACCAACAAATATCTGAGACCATATCTTTCTCAATCTTTTATTTCCCCCTTGATCTCTAAATTTACTTATCGGCAGCCCACTAGCTATATTCTAAAAGCCTCCACAAAGTATTCCGCGGGTTGATATTACCTATTTTCGAAATCTTGGGTGGAAATCCAAAGCTATTGCCCTAATAGACAACTCAGTGAGAGCCATGGCGGCTTCCCCAGGCTCCGCCGAAGATGTGCCTGGTGCAATGTAAGTACCCGGATGAATTATAGCATGAGATACGCAATTCGAAAAGATCTACTGAGCCATAAGGAGGCTTTCGTTAATTGATGTCTTCAGTCATAGGCCTAGCAGTGATCTCGTACCGATCCGTGCACTAAAACCTCTTTTACCAAAGCATTTCTTGACGAGTGCCAACTCCTCTCCTCCATCTGAATCTTTCACCAAAAACATTCCACCTGCTTGTTCCAATGTCATTGTCACAAAATGTGTAGAAAACTCGATTCGACAAGCGTCACTGCCATCGCCAGATCAGCATGAGAACATCCTTGGCGTTAGGGTCAAGGATGCCCTAAAACCTGATCCTGGGGATGAGATGGACTTTGAGATACCAGGGAACAAATTTGCATTTTCCCCTGGTCAGCTCAATAAGCTCTCGGGCCCAAAAGGTTTGGCTGCTTTTCACGCCCTGGGTGGTCTGCCTGGCCTCGAGAAGGGTCTCCGCACAGATGTCAATCGTGGTCTACCTTATGATGAAACTTGCCTTAACGGAACTGTCACCTTTGCCGAAGCTACGGGGAGACAGCCACCGGAAAATGGGCCTTTTGGTAGCCCAAGGCTATCAAAGCTTGCCGCTTCTTATTCTAAAACGCCCGACGAGATGTTTGTCGACCGAAGGCGAGTATTTGGCGACAATCGACTTCCAGAGGCGGAGTCAAGGTCTCTCCTGGATTATGTCCCGCTAAAGGAGAAAATAAAAATATCTGCCATTGTCTTTGCGCTTTCCTCTATGCTTTTATCTCGCATAGTTCGCACCGCTCTGGCTGCTGGACTGGTTCTAACCATATATGACTGTTATATGAAACTCTCATTCACCCCAGTGAATCAAAGCAGCAACTATCGGAATGTCAAAGTGATTCGTTCTGGGAAAACAATGGAGATATCTGTTGCCGATATCCTTGTAGGGGATGTGTTACACTTAGAGCCTGGCGATGTTATTCCCGTTGATGGAATATTGGTCCACAGCCATGATATCATGTGTGACGAATCAGCTGCTACCGGGGAAACAAATGCTATTCGGAAAAAAGATGCCAGCATAGTCTCGGAGGTGATTGGAAGCGGCGGTGACCTGTCCCGTCAAGATCCATTTATCATCTCCGGATCCAAAGTACTCACGGGAGTAGGCTATTGCCTAGTCACAGCTACTGGTGTTAACTCATTATATGGGAAGACACTGATCGCTTTGCGAGGTGATATTGGCCATGTGAGCTTATTGAACGCCAAATGCGACGACTTCTATCTATTAACCATTTTCGGTTTTATTTTCCTATTCGTGGACTTTTGCTTCCACTGGCTGTCGGGTGGTATTGAGTATGAGAAACTCGATTATCGGCTGTTCAAAATCTTCATATATATTTCTTCGTTGAACCACCAACATTTATGGTCAATTAAAAAGGCCATCGGTGAGGGGATGAGAGCCATAAGAAACTTACCAGGCTATTTCATTTGGCTCATTCCACGTGTCGAATCCGAGTGTGGCATACGACGAGGCAGAACTCTCCCTTTAATTATCCACAAGAAAAGGGTAAAGGCTATTCCAGACACAGGTGCAGATGAAAACGTCATGTCTACAGCCTGTGCATTGAATCTTGGACTCACTATTGGTCCCGAGGCTGAACCCGTCACATTTAGGCTTGCTAATGGTCGATATGTCAAAAGCTGCGGAATTGTTAAAGTATCTCTTACCTTCGCAAAAGGAAGAAAACGACCTATGGTGAAAACCGAGTTCAGGGTGTTCCAGACTCTCGCCGCACCTATTATCATAGGACGCAGGTTTCTCATGGAGACAAAAACCTTGAGCAAATACGATGATCGATTACAGGAGACCGTTACTCCATTTTTGTCAGCAATTCCTCGTATCTTCCATCTCAATGCCCCTAAGCAGCGACTTCGCTGCTATCTTGACGGTCTGCCCGTGTATGCGAATGCCGACACGGGAGCTGAAATGAACCTCGCGTCGCCTCTCTGGGCGGCAAAACATGGAATGCTCATTCAAGAGCCAGATCGAGGATTTGACCGTGTTATTCTGGCTGATGGCAGCCTGGCTCGTATATCTGGGCAATTCACTGCGCGCTTTCAAGTATATGGGAAGGGCGAAAATCGCCGGCTCCTCAAAACCTATACCAGAAAGTTCTATATTCTTGACGGGTTAACCTCGGATATTCTGCTCTGCCAGGACTTACTATTGGAAATCAAAGCCTTCAAACAACAGCAGTACGCATTCATTGAGTTAAATGATGCCGACTCTTTCTCTGACCTGAATTTTGTGACTTGGCTCTCAAGCCGGGAGAAGAAATTCCTCCGATTCTTCCGACAGGATCCTCCAATTAAGGAAACGACTCAACCCCCCCAAATATCATTGCAGGAGAAACTGGATATGGATGCAGCACGCGAGCAAGACCGTCAAAGGCAATCTCTACTTGAAATATCACGAGCACCAGAATCAGAAAGGCCCAAGCTTATGGCAGAGGAGAATCAAAAGCGTAACGCTTTTCTCCAAAATCGCGCTCAACTAAAACAGGCATATTCCGATCACATCGCATCAGCTGCGCAGAAAAATACTGCATCTGCTGGATTAAGCAACCGCTAAAGTAGTACAGGCGACTCTATTGATACTTGCTTTTTCAGATGAAACTTTTTTCTCACGGAAAAGTTCACCGTCATCCCTCCCTCAGGTACTGTGAGGGACATTGGTGATTAACGAGCTTGCTATGTTTTTTATGAATTATGGGAGTGAAATGATCCACACACATGACATTATTGGGAAGGGTTCGCATCTTTTATCATCTCTTTCTTTTTGCTTTATTTATTTCCTTTGCTATATAGGTTACTAAGGTCAGGCATTGCATATTGGGGCGTTATCATCTGGGGAACAGAATTAATAACCAAGAAGCAAAAAAATTGGAAAAAAATATGGAAAAAAAGAAAAAGAAGAAAAAAATAAGAAAAAAAGAAAAAAGAAAGAAAAAAAAGACAGTGACCAGTTTACTTATAGGTAGACATGAGAATATAATAATTATTATTCATTATGAACAGTGCTGATAGGAGCTATTTTTAGCCATAAATACCGTCTCAGGTACATGCAATCACACCAAAAGGAGAGTTAAGTTTGTGTAATCCTACATTATTATTGATTCCTAATATCAATTGATGATTTAAATTTTCCTTCTTAATTTATTTCTTCCCGCTTCACTTATGCAAGCACTCATTTAGTCAACTTCACAACACAGATAGTGTAGGTACCTAGGTCCTGTTAACCTGCAGGTGGTATTGTACCTCATTGATCGGCTGACCGTCTTTCTCTCGAATCATCAAGTGGTTGAAAGCCAGATCAAGGTACCTAGAACCTAAAGCAACTAAGCCTCCTACCAACCTCCTCCTCTTCTATCACTATCTTCAAATTACCTATCTGAATGAAATAACAACTAAGCCTCTAATTACGCAATTGTTCACTGCTGAACTTGCTGCTTCATGATGTTACCCAAATGTCCTCCTCTTACCCTCCTGTTATTAACCCTTTTCTCATCAGCTAATGCCCTCATCCGCCCCAACGGTATAGGCAGGGTGCCTGCACTCGGCTGGAACTCTTGGAACGCATTTGCTTGCGATATTGATGCTAACAAGATCCTAACTGCCGCCAGTCAGGTGGTTGATTTGGGCCTGAAGGGTCTAGGATATGAATATATTAATAGTGACCCCCCCACCTTCCCAACCCCTCTTCTTTTCTTTACCTCTCTTTCTTTCTCCTTTGTTTGCTCCCTCTACCTGTTATTGTTGCCAGCACACGCCTTCGTGTAGGACTTGGTAGGTCAGAAGCTAATACCCACCGCCATTTCGTAGTTGATGACTGCTGGTCCATCAAAACAGGTCGAGATCCTATCACCAATCGAATCATCCCTGACCCTGTCAAGTTTCCTGATGGGATCTCCGGTCTTGCGAGTCAAATCCATGATTTAGGACTGAAGGTGGGGATTTATAGTAGTATGGTTTGCCCTCCGTCCCGCTGACGACCATTGATGAATTGGTTCAACCTAACTTGAGAGATGTTGCCCAGGTGCTGGTGTAACCACCTGTGCCGGCTACCCAGCTAGCTTAGGCTATGAGCAGATCGATGCTGATTCCTTTGCGGAATGGGGAATTGATTGTACGACCGTGAATTCTGTCTCTTCTTCTTCTTCTTCTTCTTCTTCTTCTTCTTTCTCCTGCAAAGTTCCTCCTCTCCTTGTAATAGATGTAGAAACGAGTTACTAACTATAGGGTACGGATCACCCCCCGGAGAAAGATCTAAAATATGACAACTGTGGTGTCCCCAAAGACCTCACTGATGTCTACAGCTACTGCGTTCCTGACTCTAACCCCTGGGATCCGAATAAACCATACCACTACCCGAATGGTACTTGTCCCGATCTCACCAACCCTGCTCCAGCGGACTACGACTGGAGGACATCCACTACTGCAAAACGGTATCGACGGATGCGCGATGCCCTACTCTCCGTCAATCGAACGATCCTATTTAGTCTCTGCGGTTGGGGCGAGGCCAATGTTAATGAATGGGGCAATGAGACAGGGAACTCGTGGCGGATGAGTGGTGATATTATCCGTATGATGTTTTTTTCTGAATTTCTCTATATCCCCTCTATACAACGAACTAATGAGATAAACATCTAAAGCAACCTGGGCGAAAATCTCCGAAATCGCCAATGAAAACTCCTTCCATCTCAACTCGGCCAATTTCTGGGGCTACCCTGATCCAGACATGTTGGAAGTCGGAAACGGCAATCTAACATTAGCAGAGAATCGGGCTCATTTTGCCCTTTGGGCTATAATGAAGTCTCCTCTGATTATTGGGACCCCGGTTTGTTCTCACCCTTCTCTTACCTCAACTCTCAACCTGCCCAATACAGACAAACAAACAAATAGGAAAAAAACTAAAAATAAAATAAAATAAAATAAAATAAAAAAAAAAAAAAAAAAAAAAAAATAATAATAATAAATAAATAAAAATAAGAAATAAAACTGATAATAAACAGCTCGACTCAATAACAACCCCCCACCTGAAAATTCTGTCTAATAAAGACCTCATCACCTTCCACCAAGATCCCTTCGTCGGTCGTCCAGCATACCCCTATAAATGGGGGTACAATGCGGACTGGACCTTTGACAGGAATCACCCAGCCGAGTACTGGTCCGGTCCCTCGGAGAGTCTAGGCGGAGTCCTCGTTCTGATGCTAAATACTGAGGCAGAAAGTAGACGACGCACGGCAATTTGGAGTGAGATTCCCGAGTTGAGAAATTTGTCCAGTGATCAGATGCAAGAAGTTGGAGGTGGGGATCGTCATCGTGCGCCGTCGGTTGGTGGACTTCAGGTGCAGCAGGCTCATCATGATGCTGATTATGATGTTGGTATTGATGGTGGTAATGCTAATGCTAGTGACGGGTTTAGGGTGAGGGATGTCTGGTCTGGGAGAGATTTGGGTTGTGTGAAGGGCCAATATAGCGTTGTTTTAGAGAGTCATGACACCGCAGTCTTGGTGGTAGGGGAGGCCTGTTAAGTTTTATACCTATCTCTTAGTATTCCCATCTTTGTCTGGGAATGGTGGTGGTAATATACGAGGTTGAAGGTAAGGAAGCTTCCGGACTTTTAGGCTCGAAGGATCTTATCATTCTTCGCAAAGTCGTGCTATATACTTTGTACAACTTGAAGGCAATTCAAACAAATGTGGTATCCATGAATAGCATTAACCATGCCCAATCTGGTGTCAATTTAAAAGAAGAAGAAAAAAAAAAGGAAGAGGTTGGATAAAAGCCAAAAGCAGTATATTCATTACCACATTATTCCATATTTCATTTCATCCAAAAAAAATCTCTCCCTATGTTGCAAATTATCGCCACAAATCCTGTCGACTCTCGCGGCGCCAACCGCCACTACTCTTAGGTCGTCCATCATCAACCGGCACTGCTAGGAACCCGCCAAAGCCATTGCCTACCAAAACACTCTTCCGGGCATCACCGCCCCAAGATCGGCTAAGCTGCGCATCATGAAAGCTGACCGGACGGGTAGTGCTGTCCCGTCTACCCCGAGTGGAAGGCGGCTCATATGGTGTAAAGTTCCACTCCAGCTCATCCAGCCCCTTGCTGTACACATTGAGCGGTTGCGCAAGGCCACCGCCCATAAATTGAGGTCCATTTTCCCCACCACCGAACAGACGAGGTGGCGGGGTTAGCAATAACGCCTCTGGGAAATCCGCATCCCGAACATAGAGATCCCGAAGAGCCGGCAGAGCGTTTCCTATTAAGCAGGAAATCAAATAGGTGTAATACGAAGCAGCCTTGGGGGGTACGCCGTACGATCCAGCCGAAGACGTGATCTCATAATGCAATGACTCTAAAGTCCTAGACGCTAGAGGCGGAATTTTCTCTGTGGGGAAGGATCGGGTTACTTCTTGGATCACTACCAGACCCCGGAGCCGGGGCGCGGAAGAGAGAAGGCGATGCAAAGTTGATGGAGGAACCCCGGTAGATGACAGGGTTAGGTATTGCAGGGAGTTGCGGTTAGCAGGAGCAGAGAGAAGAGCAGCAAGCCCGCTTGCTGTAAGGTTTGGGGTATCTCGAATGGTAAGTCGTTGGACGGGTGGGAAAGGGGGAAGGGACTGAGAGGGAGCAAATGCCGAATCATCGAGCCAGGGAAGATTATCGATTGTGAGATCACGAAGCCGAGGGAAAGAAGCCAAGCCAAGCCGGAGGGTGCTAGACTCAATTTCCAGCTGACACAACTCGATGATTTCCATGTTTACCCACAGCTGGGACTCTGGCAGTTGGGTAAAGCTGCCCTCGGCCCCATGACGATAGGTCATCCGGCGTAGATCTAGACAGCGAGCCATAAGCTCCTGTTTCAGTGTGATGCATGATGGATCATCACTATAAATCCCAGCTGGCAAGTCGACATAACGTAGATTGGGTAATACTGAGATAGTCCGCGCGATCTCCGCCTTGTTGGCTTCCCGGGTCATATAAGGCATTCTTAACGAGAGCACTGTGGCTCCCAACTCCCGCGACAGTCGAACAGTCTTCATGAAAAGATTAAGTCGGACCTGGGGGGCATCGATAGGATCACCATTCCGATCGAACATAGAGCGGCGTTTTCGTTTAGCTGCCAATTCTATTTCCAGCTCGCAGTAATGTACCGCGTCGATACGGACATTGGAGTATCTAAAAAAACGCCAAACGGAGAATAGAAGAAAAGCAATCGTTTAGCGCAAGTAGCGAGGGAAAAAGAGGTGGGGGAGAGGGGGAACAGTAACACAAAAAATAAGAAAGAAAACAAAAGGTCGCGGGATGCTCACAATAACGACTGCGCAATGGGAAACCATCGTTTACAGGCTAATGCGCAATGGGCAAGATCACGCATATCGCAAAGCATGCATCCATCCTCGGTCATCGACTCCTCAGATGTATCGTAGGAATTATCGACGGCATGAGGACACACATATGCAAAGATCTTAGCCAGGACGGCAGCAGGAAGCTTCTTTGTTTGGTCGGAGACAAATCTGGGCAGAGGAGGAACAGCGCCGGCGCGGGCGTCCCCGCGGAGGTGGTCGTAGCTAACAGCATTCCCCGCACGGCTCTGGCTTTTAGAACGACCGCGAAGTCGACTCAGTAATCCCATATTGACCTACGAGGGGATGGACGGCATGGGTGAGACAATAAGGAATGATCGGAGGGGCGAGAAGGAAGGATGCTTCACAGTGGGAGAAGGGGGATTGTGAGATGACAGGAATTAACAATGGGGGAGAGGGGAAGAAGAAAGAACAACGCCAACTAAGCGAAGGAGGAGAACGCGGGTTTTGTGCTCACGTTTATAAATCCAACCTCAGTTCACAGGCACAACTTGGATTGCTAACGCCATCATGCACTGCTAGTCTGCTTAGTAGAAAAGTTAACTTGAACAACAACAGTCCTCTGATTTGTTCGAACTTTGGCCTTATATTCTTTCTTTTTTTGCACCTGCGCCTCCCCAGCGTGTCGCTGTGGATGATTGCTGGATGCAAGTGCTCCCTTTCGCTGGACAGCCCTCCAAAAATACAGACTGGATGGACCTGAGCCACCAAACTGTCGCTCATTATATTTTTAACCGGCCTATCAGGCATTTTCCGAGCGTGGCAGAGGATGCCGCCAAGAACCCAAGATTAGGGATCAGACGAACATGCAGACGGGTGTTTCATCGTGGCGGTTAGATTAAAGGGTTTGGGGATGGGGGCAGATCCAAGTCTCAGGATGTCCTCGTAGTCTCTTGCCTTCTCTCATAGTAATATTTAATTGAAACCGGGGATAATAAATAGTGCATTCATGATGATCATGGTAGGCACAAAAATATTCCACCGAGGGTACCTCTTGTTACTGAAACATCCCGTGCCACTCAATCACCTCCCGCTTATTCTCCATAGAGTTCAGGGTCTCCCATTAACGACTATTATCATATGTAAGCTTCCTTCCGAGGTCTTACTAGTTGCTGAATTCAATTCCCAGACACTCTAACACATATTGATGACATCATATCTCGATCATTCCTAACCAACGTGAAACGCACCAAACACCATGTGAACCTAGGTACTTATACTTAGAAGTAACAATCTCAAGTGTGCAAAGAGTTGCTATTCCAGTTTCCTCTCTACTCAGCTTCTCCCCAGCACCGTAACAAAGTAACGATGTAAATTTAATTCTATTCCTACCTTTCCACCAACCTTTCAGCATGCCGGACAATATCCCAAACAATGTCAACCCCCAAGATTGGAGGCTCCGTCCACCATACCATACTCAGTCATCGGAAGAACCTAGCCCGATCAGATGGCGCGGAAAGTGCAGTTGCGGTCAAGTCACCTACATACTTAGGAGGGAGCGACCGTTGGATGCGAAATTTTGTCACTGTCGTGGTTGTCAAGTGCTGCATGGTGTGTGTGTCACGCAGAGCAGAGGTGAGGAAATGCAGTGTGTTCTAACCGGTCGGTGTATAGGTGCTCCATTCCAATGGGCGGCTATCTTCCACAAGGCCGATATGACCTTCACCAACGGGGCGAATGGCCTCTCCTTCTATTCTTCTTCAAGCCAGACGAGAGAGCACGAACTCCCAACCAAGGTCTCGTGTGCATTCTGTCACAGTCCGATCATGGATGAAGGGAGACAAGTTTGTCTGGTATTTCCTGAGTCCATTGATTATGGCAGTTCGGAGACGGACTGGTTAAAATGGAGGGAGACATTCGCGGTGAGGTAGGTTTTAAGGGTTATCTTTCTTCTCCCAAGCGTAGATCTTCGTGTTATCAACTTATTTTTTTTATTTGCACTTTTTAATAGCCCTCTAGTTGCCACATCTTCTACAGCCAGCGCGCCATAGATATCCCGGATGGGAAGCCCAAATGGTCAGGCATGAACCGGGGAAGTGTTCTATTAGACGATCATGGAGGAGTCATGGAAGATTAGACACCTAATATTCGTTCTCTATGAAGCAAGCATATCATTCTATCCACCTTTGAATTAATAAAATCTCATACTTCGTAATTGTACCTATTGCAGCACTGTGTCCGGTTGTGAGCTTAGCACAAGAAGCACGCCGACAAGGAAATGACGTCGATAGTGGTGGTCAATTAATTCCCCACCACACATCAATTCTCCTCATTAACGAGTAAGTAGCAGCACCAAGATATCGCCAGCCAATCCTCCCTATCATAATCAAACCAATTCCATTATCTTTCCACAATAATAAGCTTCTACCTGTGTAAGTTTCACCACTCCATTTCCCTAATTCACAGTATCTCTCCCATCCTGCCAATCCCCCAATCGCATCTCAAAGCCTGAGCTTCCCCTCCTCCAAACCCCGCGAACCAAGCCTCATCAACATACATTCAAACCAAAAGAGAAAAATAAAAACCCACGAGACCTCCCTCCTTACCATCAACAACACAGCTAACAATCCAAAAAAAAAAAAAACAAGGCTAACTAACTAGCTCTTCCACAGCCCCCCTCCCCCGCAAACTAAAACAAAAGAACCAAAAACCAAAAGCTAAGAGAGACAAAAGACAAGAAGACAAAAATGTCCTGGTTCCAAAAATCCTTCAGCCTCCCAGCCAAAGCGCGCGGGTCCTACCTGATAACCGACCAGATTCTCTCCGAACTCCCCGAATTGCGCAACTACAAGGTTGGCATGCTGAACCTGTTCATCCAACACACGAGCTGCGCTCTATCCCTCAATGAGAACTGGGACGAAGATGTCAGAGAGGACATGAGTGATGCGTTGGATAGGATTGCCCCTATGGATCGTAAGGGCGATCTCTATAGACATTCTGCCGAGGGAGAGGATGATATGCCGGTTTGTCTTTCTTTCACCTTTCCCCCCACTCTTAAAACAATTTCATATGCTCCCCCTTAAGCATAAGAGGGAGGAAGAGAAATAGCGCTTTTGTTGTTGTTATTATTATTATTATTATTATTATTATTATTACTGTTATTAATACGATTAATAGGCCCATATCAAGTCGGCTCTAATTGGTGCCTCGGTGAATATCCCTATCTCAAATGGAAAGCTGGCATTGGGTACCTGGCAGGGCATTTGGTATTTAGAGTTCAGAGCATATCGACATACGAGGAAGGTCGTTGCAACTATCCAGGGCGAGAAGGCTTGACTAGAAAGTTCTTTGTGACCGGAGAGAGGGAGGCAGACAGGCAGGCATTAATAATTTAGGTGGTAGTCATCTATTGACGAGGCAGAGGAAGAAGAAGAAGAGGAGGAGTTTGTGATATACGTAGTAACATCATCAGGAGATACTTATAGATCAAAATTTGGGCTGCATTGCCGTGAGGTAACTGAGATCTCACACGCACAAATAGGTAGCCGCCATTATGGATATGAAAAGGGAAAAGAGAAATATTGCAAAGTTTTTATTCTAACAGCTTCATTGATCTGGTACACATCTGTACAAATACCCCAAATCAGGGCATATAGAGGGGTAGGAGGCAGGGAGGAAATAATGATAAAGAAAATAAAAAAGAACATGCATCAACGCCAGCAATGAAACAACCCATCTTTACACTAGTGACACACTTCCCTAGCTTTCATTCAGCTCAGCAACATCACCCTTGAGAGGGTAGCTGGTAGCAGGCAGGGATTCAAGGTATGCACGGTGCTGTTCATGAGCCTGTTTTTTGTTGGTCAGTCTCCAATTGTATCCCTGGAAAGGCATCAGGATTTGTGGAACATACATAAGGGACACCGCAGTATCCGCAAGTAGCGATCTCGGGCTTGTCGGTGTTGATAAAGATCTTGGGGTGGCCTAGGGGACCGCCACCTCCGTCACAGCTGACAGTGCGCTTCTTTGTCCAGCGGACGGGCTGTTTATGGATGAGCTCAATGGCAGCCATCGGTGTGGGCTAGATGATTTGACTCCTGGTTAGTCCATAAATCCTATTTCAATGTATAAATATACAACTAGTATCCTCCCCTCCCCACGGGCATTCGTGACGCAATATAGTTTTGTATAGCACCGTAGCGCTTCCAATCGCAAGGGACCCTGGCCGGACGTATGTAATGAAGGAAGAAAATTGGTATGGCACATACCTGAGCCTCAATGATGGTCTGCTCGAATCGGGGACCGCTCATGGCCACCTCCCTCGGCTGTTGGCTGGCAGCCCAGGTGGTGGCGCGGTTGGGGGCCTGCAGCGTCCGAACCCGCTCAGCCGCGTTTGGATCCTCCTTCAATGCCACATCCCACTCCTTCATCGACTCAACGGTCGCAGCACTGGTCGCAGGCTTGGAGGTTTGCGGGAGGTTCTCGGAAAGACGAGGGACGGTGGTCGAGTAAGCGGCACGGGAAACAACTCGCGATGTCCAGGCGGTAGAAGAAGCCGCGATCCGGCTTCGAAGGGCAGGAAACATGTTGGGCAACGATAGTCCGTAGCAATTGACACGGACACACAGTAGTGCGGAGGGGGTTGGATGGGCGGAAGACAACGGACAATCCAAGAGATGAAGTCTTGAAGGGTTGAGGTTTGCGGGAGCTCACACTGCCGCTTCGGGAGCCAATCGGCGGCGCTCCTTTGGCTGCTGCGGTGAAGTTCTGCCGCTTCTGCAATTTCTCTCCTCTTTTCTTTTGAGATTGAATACCTGAGGTACCTCTTTTCTTGTCGCGATCCATACACATTGTTCCCGGTCCTTCTTGCTACTGTCCTCCTCTCACCTAACTTGCTCGCTTCTCGATATTTACTCCTGACAACATTTGAGCTCTTCTCGCACACTTTTCCCGCCATGCCAGCATCACCAGCTTCGGGCACGAAGCAGGAAAAAACCATGTCTTCGCGTCTGCTTACCATGAAGGTATGAATAAAACTCATATTCCCAGCCGACGATCTCCCATCCTGCCACACCAAGCCGTCCATGCACTTCTCGATCAGTAAAGAGTACAGAAGATGGAAAAAAAAAATCCTAATTGAAAACTCTTAGTTCATGCAACGAGCTGCAGCATCGAATGCGGCCAAGGAAACATCGCAATCAGCACCAAGTAGCAACTCTAATACACCCACACCCAAACGCGCAAGACTCTCCACTGGTCCCGCGGAGAGCCCAATAGCAACGCCATCGAAAGACCTAGAAGCAATTTCGGCGGCTCTAGCAGCAGAAGATGACAAGCGAAGAGAGGCAATTGCACGACAGGCCGCGGAAGCTGGAGAGAGTGAATGGGTGCTCGACTTTGACACAGAGAATATGACTAGCCAATATACTCAACCGCCGGTAGTATTAGCAGACACTTCGCTAGACGCTGATGAAGACATCGTTTATGGGGGACGACAAGCATATGGCAACTTCAAGCGAAAGAACAAGAATAAGGTTGGTTTCATATTTAATTGACCTAGTATGGTTTACTAATAGCTTCCCTTCCAATTAGACACAGACTACGCAGAATGCAAACGATGAAGATGATTCAGAAGAGGATGAGGAAGATGAAGATGCCGATTCAGAGGATCCTGACAGCGTCGATGCGATGATCAAGAAAGCCAAGAAAAAAGCTTCAAAGGGCCAAAGCAAACAGGTCAAACTGTCAAAACTCACCAGTATATCTGGTGGTCGTCAAGGAATGGTTGGGGGTAATAAATCTCAAAAGAAGCGCAAACACAAATAAAACTTTACTTCGCCGATAATGCACAATTAGTTTTTCTGCACCTGAACTCCGCAAAGACAATAAAACACTATCAGTGGCAGCCCCGATACTTCCATCCCACCCATCATCTCACACCATTGTCCTGATTAGCATATCTCGAGGTTGTGCGGAAATAGAGCCGAGCAATCGTTTCCAGCATACCAAAAGTTACCGCAATTGTCCTGAGCGGGGACAGCTATCCGTGGTGCTTTTCGTTGTCCCTGGACACATCGACTTCCGTGGCTTTGACCCCGACCTAATCATTGTCTATGTTGGTACCAGGACGTATACATGCTTCCACTTTGTCTTACGACAGGTGTTTCATGACACCAAACATTGAGGGATCGGAATCAGACTGTTCCCGCCAACTTCGAGGAACATTATCCGTTGATTTTCGAGCGATAGGTAGCTGGCATGAGCCATTATCCGGTGGGTCGTTTTTCCTGCTGGTGACTTCAGGATGCAAAGACGAATCGGTATAGTTCTCAATTGATTTCCTTGGTCTGTATTGGGTATGAGTGGATTGCACCATATTGATTAGATAGGGAAAATTCTATTGTGACAGGAGATTGTTTGGGTTTAATGGTATCCCCTACCTCTGTAGACTCAGGAACTGGGGTAATCACAATCGACGGCACCGGTCCCGACCCATAACTTTTCACACTCCTTAGGTCTTGCTTGGAAGACCTCTGGCGAATCCGCATTGGCAGACGAGCACGGGTAGCGTCCAATTGTTGCGAGCCCGGACGCACCAGACGAGGCCGTTCAGTCTGAAGTTTTTCAACACCCAAGTATGATCCTGCAGAACATGGACACAACATCCTGAGACGAGGGAGAATTGGCGGGGAGCGCCGGGGGGGGAAGGAGGGTAACAATTGCAGCGCAGCATACATGTACAGTGCGACACAAACGCCTCCTTCCTCAAACCCCTAATAGATATAAATAAATTTATATATACCGGATCTGAAATCAATCACAGAAGGTAAACAGCAATAATAATGGTAACAATAATGATAGTAGCAGTACTAGTTATCGATATAACATCATTCGAGGAGGAAACTCCAGTTTCTAGTGGAGTTAGCTAGAGGAGGTAGTTAGTTAACTAACATCCTTTATTCCTCTCTGTCTCTTTTCTTTCTTTTTTTCCCCCTCCGGCTAACTAACTAACTAGAAACTTCTCCTCTTTCCTCGGTATTAAAATAGCAGATTATATTAAGGGGGTGGGAAAGGGAAAGGGGAAAGGAGAAAAATGTGTCCATTGATTGTTAGGAAGGCTGCCTATACCTAGGTACCTCTACATACATCCACCTCGTGGGTCGACAATATTAATAATAATGACGATGACGATGGAACTGATTTCAAATAGCAAAACCACTAGCTCATAATGGTGTGTTTTAATAAGATTTTCCTTCAGTCTGAAGAAAGAAGAAAAAAGAAAAAAAAAATTAGAATCTGTCTCGTTAGGGGGGAACGAACTATCAAGAGCGGAGGAGAGAGAGTAAACAATAATAAATCAATAGTGTACTCCACAGTCGAAAGTATAAAAAATGAGATCTTCAAACCAGGAGAATAATAAGCCTGCCCCTCTTCCACGAATTACTAGGTAAACTATAGTGCTCCATCACTTCATATATCATTAATAATAAATAATGGTCGCTAGAACCTTCTAAGCCTATAGAGGTAGGCAGCGGGCGTGGTGGTAGTCAGTTAAGTGGTGATGAGAGAGAACTTAAGGTAAAAGTTATACATAACTGGCTATGCGGGTATCAAGCCACGACTCCGTAATCCAAATGACAAGTGGAAGATCAAGTTCAAATAAAGAAAAATAAGATGATAATATAACTAATAGTAGTTTACAACTTTGCCTTCTCCGCCGCAACTTTCCTCTCCCACCGCTTCTGTGTCGAATAATTGACCGCTAGATTCCAGGCCGCAACACCAACTCCCAACGGCGGTGCCAATAACAACACCCAAGCCCACCACCGAGGACTCGACTCCCCTAAACACTTCACAGCCTTCTGAACCTCACGTTTCAGATCCTCCTGATCCCCGTCATTCCAAACAATGACGCCTCTCGCATTCGCCGTACCCCGGAACTCCGCCTTCTCAACCTTCCCCATCACGTCGCCCTGACTGCGCACCCGGTTTTCCGCATCCTCAGCTGTGAGATGTGCATCGCGTGCACGCAGTCTTGCCATCTGAACCGCTGGGTCTTTCACTCCAACCACCACCACACTCCCACAGATCAAGTCCATCCCACTCTCGAACAACAACGGAACATCCAGCACCACCCCCCAGTTCCCCTGGATATAGTAGTAAAGTAGAGCCTTGTAGACCTCCCACCGTACCGCTGGATGTACAATCTTGTTCAGAATCATCCGGTCACGTTTCCGCTCCTCACTCATCCCAAACACCCGTCGGCCCAGCGCTGGTCGGTTCAACGCCCGTTTCGTCCCTTGTGGGTCATCTTCACTTGCGGGGAGTAGGAGATCCGGTGTACTAGGTCCAAAGTAGTTCACGATCGCGTTGTAGCCCGCTGTGCCGGGCTCGACTACTTTGCGGGCGAGGACGTCCGCGTCGATGATGGGGAGGTTGTAAGGAGGGGAGGAGAGGAGGGCCGAAACAGTGGATTTGCCGGTGGCAATTGAGCCTGTAAGGCCGATGATGAGCATCTTTGTGGATGAAGGTGGGAGCTTTGTCTCTCTATTTTAAATCCCCTTCCAGACTCGTTTTTTTCGTAGGGAGAGCTCTCTTCTCCTCTTTTTCCTTTTTTTCTATTTGATTTATTCTTCTCTTTTTTCTTCTTTTCCTTTTTTTTTATTTTGTTAATAACATGTGGCCTTATTTTTGCCCGAGACTCGGGGTTAGAGTTAGAGGGGAAAGAGTTGGTTGATAGATGAAGTGATGCAAGAGACCTCAGCTGGTTCCCGGGAGTGCGGGGAGCTTCCCTTCTCCGGTCGGCTTGAGTAACCTCGGCTCCACTAGTCATGATGCTTATTTGATCCCTGCTTCGGAATACGGAGTTCCTATTCATTTTCATGTTCATCACATTCAGCTATCGTATACATAATTGATACAGTATTTCTCTGACTCCAACCCGGAATGTGGAAGTATAAGAACAGAAAAAATGGAGAGAGAAAAAAAAAAAAAAAAAAAAAAAAAGGAAAGAAAATCCGAGGCGAACCTGGTAAGCCACTTCGTTTTTGCCTACCCACCTCCGATTCGGCGTGTTTCAGGAAGCCTTGGCCGGCATTGTATATACCTAGGAAATTCCAATAGCCATCCATAGACAAAAGGTCGTCTTTTCATCAGCCGCAACTATGCGACTCTCTTAGAAATGAGATACTCCCAGGGTTCTCAAAGAAATACCCGTCCAACTTCATCACACCACCCAATTTTGATCCCCATACTATGCGCTATAACCCCTGGCCGAAAGTCGTGTTCGCCTCATATAAAATGGCGACTCTACTTGCGATGTGCCTTGTGGTGGTGGTAGTCAAACAGACCAATTGGGCCTAATGCGAGGGAGTGCTCAGGGGAGTGAGACCGGGAGACCTCCCAAACTAGGATCTTGCTGCTGACCGAGCCAACCAACATATGGCCAACCCTTTGGTAGACTAGAATACTTCGGGAGAACGTAACGATCTTTGCAATAAGATTCATCTGGACAAGAGAGATCGCACAGACCAAACACCTTGCAATAGCATTCTTCTGCGCTCGGACAATGGACAGCATCCATCCCAAATATCACTAAATTTCGTTTAGTCAAGAATCAATGTGTGGAATTTGAAACCCGGGACTAAACTTACTATGCCATGAATACTCCATAATTCGTCCGCTCAGATCATCCGACAGAGTCGTTTCGGTCAGCCACTTGCGATACCGTACATAGTCACTCTTCGGACGTTCGCGAATCTTCCACCGTGTCACAGCAAACTGCGCACAGCATGAAACACCAACAGCCGCTGGAACCTCCACGCCCGGGAAGAGCTCCTTGAATCCAGACTCGTAGGTTTCTCCCGCATGAACTCCCTCACGGCGTGTATCGGTGAGCGGGTGGATTTCCCCTGGACAGCCTAGAACCCAGACGCAGCGCAAGTTAACATATCCTTGTTTTTCGAGATATGGAAGCTGGAAGTTGCGTATCATTGGGACTCCATCATAGTATGGGTCGTCGTTGTGCCATTGGTATCGTTGCGAATGGAGGAAAAGGATCGAATCAGGAAGGTTATCATAATTGTCGATAATATATCTATAGCATTCATACGACTATTAGAAGCCGAAGGACGGGGAGAAGGGTGCAAGTAAAGAAAAGCCATGGAAGTGAAAGAAGGAAGGGGCACGTCTCACGTCAAATACACCATCGACTCCCTACCCTTATTTTGCTTGACCGTCAGGACAGCATCTTTATCGTCCACGACGTAGATGCTCTTATGCCAGTCTGGAAAGAATTTATACAGCCATGAAACATCATTGTCCTTCATACTAGCCACGACCAAGCTCTTTCGGATTGGAGAGGAACTGAGCGGCGGCGTTGCCTGTCCCGACCGCGAGTCCTGGTTGGGGCCCTGTAGGGTCGCATCGTAGATTGTAGGATCGACTCGGTGGTGGCCTGATTTATTTGAGAAGAAAAGGAAATATAAGGCACAAATTATAAAAATCGTTAGGAGAATAGATTTTTCCCGATTGCGACGGCGCGGGCTGTTGACTCCGCTGGGGAAGAAGAGCATGACTGCCGCCTGCGACAGAGAAGTCTTTGAATTATTAGGTATTATTCTGACTATAACAACAAGAAGAATATATCCCGAGCTTGCTTTAATTGGGCAGCTTCTTCCTTCGTCTTCTTCTTCTTCTCCTGATTATAGGTGCCGTCAGAATATGAAACGAACGTCAAATCAAAGGGACTGAGCAGCCGACCATGGCTGCAGAGTCGACGATCAGCCGAAAGATGCAAGCGTCGAGTGGAGAAGGAACCGCGCGGGGGGTGGCGCAACGGACGTGGGATGGTGCGAGGAGAGGAAAATGAACCGACAAAGACGGATAATCTCGAGGGCAGTGGAGGGGGGGAAGAGGGTGGAATAGCGTGGTTACGTAGATGAGGTGAGATCGTGGAGAAATGCGACAGCTGGCAGAAAGTCGGTTCTGGTTTATTTATTATTAGTTAATAAATTTTTGGAGTGGTTCGTTCGTTTGTTCATTAACCAGCCACTAATGCTCATAAAAGTTACCACTAGCGATCTACATATTTTTAAACTACTCCTCAAAAGTAGTGAAAGAGGAAGAGAAGCATGACTGGAGTTTGAAATAAACTAATGCCTTATAATAATAATAATATAATAATAATAATAATAATAATATACATCGAAGAAAAACAAAGGATTTTATGCATAGCCTGACCTGTCAGTGGCTGTTTTTTATTTTCACCCCCTCTGAATGTCATCCAATCCATTCCTTCCGCTTTAAGATTCCTCGTTCTCTATCTGGCGTTTCTACATTCTCCACGCTCGCTATTAATATACCTCAGGAGCACCTACCAGCTTTCTAATAATACAAAGAGTATTCTCAAATCCTAAAACAGCCTTAATTCCCTATATTTTGAACTTTTCGCCTGATCCTTAAGCTTGTTATGTCTACAGGAAATATGAACAAGCCATGATAAGCGTGATCAATCATGGAATCATGAGTTATAGAATAGACGTCTTTCTAGCTTCAATTAGTTAACTTCATTCTTAAATCCAGCCATCTCTACCTTAGTTCTCTACTAATTCTGCATCCCGAGCGCTAAATTATATCCATGCTTCTTCGACACCAGTGATCGCCATCATGTGCTTTGAAATATATCCGGCTGGACTATATATCACATGATTGCAAATGCCTTCTCAAGAGAGCCTGTCGACACGGCACACCGAACTAATATCACTTCCTGGGAGGGACATGTCGCTGCTCTCGATACCGCACGAAGAAATATCTCGCTGTGTCCATTATAGAGTTCATTGCAGTGGGAAGTTGTACTGTCCCATCCATGTCACCCTCGCCCTACCACGCGGGTGTAGCACGTCGAGATTCTTAACAAAAAAGTAACACCTAAGAGATACATGATTGGAAGACTGGTTGAAACTCAGGTGATGCCCCAATAAATGAGGGTTTTTTCAATAATGTTATGAGGCGACATTCAAATCATTACCAATGCATTCAATATTACACAACTATTCACAAGCAGAAATAGCAACGATATAAAATTCATGAGCATCCACACTTTGTAAGACTTCTCCCGCATTTCCTGCATCCGAGCCCACACCTTCGATTACCTCGATATCCGAAGTCGTGACCGTCACACCATTTCCGCTTGTAATCCAGTATTCAGGGCTCGTGTGGGTGAATCCGAACAGGGATGGTGGAAGTCTGGGCACAATATCATTCGTGTGAGTCACGCGATAATTGCTTCCCTGGTTCGTGATGTATTCTGCCATGGCCGTATTGCCTACTCGAGGGCTTGCGTACGGATACTAATCGGTGTTTGTGGTTAAATTGGACACCCGCTTCCTACCGTCCACTGAGCAAGAGAGATCTTACCGATAAAACGGGAATTCCTAAATTGCGCAACTGTGCTGACGCCAAGGTTGCAAGCGCTGCTCCCAAGCTATGGCCTGTAGCAACAACTCTATACCCAGGATAGGTGATAAGAGCAGACTGGATCCCGGCAGTCACTGTGTTTGCAATAACCTGCCACGACGTCCAGAATCCTTTGTGAGCCTCACAGCCGCTACAAAGATCCACTTCCGTCAAAGCAAAGTCTAGGTTTGCAATCCAATTGTCGATAGTACGGCTCCCTCGAAAAGATAGCACGATTAACTCATTGGTTGTGTCTGCGGCTAGAAACCCTGCGACATCACCAAACTCGTTATTCCTATTACTAAGGTTAGATTGTATTAACCATGATTTAGAAAGGTAGCTCACGCATAAAACTCCAAAAGTGTTTTAGTCTCGGCTTGTTCAACTAATGGACAATTTCCCGCGGCGCAAGTCAACTTGGTGCCAGTGGAGTTGATGTTTGATGTGCAATAAGCGGCAGCAGAATATTCCGCGAACAATGTTAATTGCTGGAGGATATTTGCAGAAACCTCTATACCACAGTTAGCTTCAATTTCAGAGAGGTATTCTTCACGGGAAGAAGACCCACCTCGACGGATTAATGGAGCTGCTGAGCCTAGCAGAACAAAGCTTGTTACAGCAACTATGGGGAGGCCGCTCAGAAGAATCATCATATCACTTCCATAAAACAGGCCAAATGGATGTGAAATATATACACCTAGAAAGTGAACTGGGTAAGGAAAAATTATAGTAAAATGTGACAGGTTTCCGGGCTTTTCACGGTCCGGACATGGGGAAGACGGATTGAAAACATTGACCTATATAAGGCATCTTAGGTAGGGTAATACTAATGGCAAAAAAGTTGGCGGGGTAGACCAGAGAACTAAGCCTTGAAGGAGGGGGGGGGAGAAAAAGAAACCCTTGAGAATCAAGCATACTCCGGGCAAAGGCGAAGCTATGTTATGATCACCAGGTACTAAGCATCCCTTGCTAGTATCCCATCCCGTCAACCACAAGGAAACCACTCCCATTTCCAGGAATACCTCCGGCCAACTCGCTGTCAAGTGATAGAGAGAAAGAGTCAGTTAGTATTAAAAGATCAGCAATAATCCTACAATCAGAGGGCTAGTTAGGGCACGTCTATCCAGATTTGTCGACGCCCGAAAGCCATAAGATCCCCAGGGATATTGGGGGTTGACATGACTGGCTGCATTTACCGGCATTCCTGCTGATCATGCAGGTGGTGGCGCCCTGAAGAAGCATTGAAATTCGAGTCAAGTGCTTCAGCATGCCGTTCTTCGGGTCTTTAGTCGACGCTCAATCATTCTAAAAAGTGGGGAGGGGGATTGCTAACATTTGTGTAACCGACCCTTCCAGCCAACAACTACCATTCATCCACCCATGCTGGTGATATATTTGTCCGGCGCTAAGACTTTGCAATGCGCAACCTGTTAACACAACTGATACCTCTAAACTGCTTTATATCTGGCCTTTTTTTATTTTCTTTATTGCCTTTTTTATGAATATTATAAGCTATACAGAAAAAGCAAACTCTCAGTATTCCTACCCAGGTGTATGAGTAAGAAAGAGGGCTGTGTGATCATAATCAGGTGCTCAGCAAGGAAGGTTTTACATATGTACTAAAACCTAGCAACTTCAACATCCATGCCCATACGGCATTACCGGATGAGATTAATATATAATCAAAAAACGAATGTAACCTCAATATGATCGACCTCCTTCTGGGCTAGAGAGAGGGAGAGAAAAGGAAGAGTCCCCCCTAGAGCCATCTGGAGTCATCCATCCCCGCAGTTAGGTACAAAGTATATACTTCCAGCTAAGTAGGGACAAGGTTCGGCCAATCCCGATAAAGGCACAGGGCCGGCTTTTTGATTCTAATCGGGCATCTCTTCCTTCTCTCGGAGCTTTAGCCTTCATGAAACAGAATGGTAAAGTAAATAATCCGTAGCATTCAGTAGGACTGCTCAGATGGACTAGGGAAAGGGGGAAAAAAGAACAAAAGAAAACAAAAACATCGTAAGAAGATATCGCTCCTTAAAAACGCCAGGTCATCAACCAATAGAGTCCAAGATCCCACACACGGTCTTTGTTTTCTTTTCCTTTTCCCTTTTCTTATTTCTTAGGAGAAAAGAAAAAAGAAAGGAAAAGAAAAACGAGACTGCACACTACTCAGATATTAGGTATATATACCTAAGCATCTTCACCCATCTGTGCGACCCTCAAATACATACAGTAACCTATGTAATTCATATAATTTCACTATAGAGTTAGCAATTAAATTATCCAATCATGGGTAAACAGCAACCGGATAAACATATGTTTATATGATGCTTTAGAAGTAGGTAGGTATATAGGTTGGGAGGTAGGGAGGTATTGAACTTACTTGCCCTAGCCACCGAAACCAATATCTTTGTACTTTCCACCCACCCATTTCCAGTTTAATAGTGCAAGAGCATGTTCGTCATCTATTATAAAATGTTTTTCTGCCTTTTTTTTGTTTTCTCGTTTTAAATTCGATTTAAATTGGGGTCAACTGTGGGGGTAGAGGAGAAAAAGGAGGGAGAGCTTTCTACTGCACAGTATCTCCATTTTCGACCCCACCCGAGCCATCACCACTATAATCTGTCATTCCCTGATCCTGCCCATCACTGTGCCCTGCCAGAACCTTGGTGCGAGGGACGTGGCTCCCATCCGGAAGCGGGGCGCCCGGTGTGGCTGCGACAACATTGTCATTCTCATCCACGAACTCAAAGTTGTATCGCGAGAGTAGATGCGGGATGGCCGAGAGTTGGGGGCCATAGCGGGCTGTATTATCATATAATTCAAACAGGGGAACGGCAAGAAGCTTCATGTTTTTAGGAACGGAGAGGACCTCTATTATTTGGGAACAGATCAGTAACTAAACTCTAGAGAAAGGTGCTAAGGGAAACATATGCATATACATCTATGTATATATGGATGCATATGTATAAATGAGGATGAAAGAGAGAGAAAAAAAAAAGGGATGGGTGGATACGAACTCTTCTTTGGCAGTTGAATAAAGTACAACTTCTTACACTCTTTGGGTCTGGTAACATGTCCCGGTAGAAATGGGTACATGAAAGTTTCGAAATTCGGCCTCCACCATTGAGCGAGGGTATCGCCGATTTCCCAATCCTCGTTGACACCCTCACCCGAGAATTGGGATCCGACTGGGGCTAGACGTTCATTGAGACGCTTTTTGAAGCCTTCAACCTCATCATCTTCATGATGGAGATAGTCGCCTGGTCTAAATGTTTACCCCGCAGAAGAAAAGAAATGCCGCGATAATTAGCGCTAGGGCTATGAAATTGATAAAGAGGGAGGAGAAAAAGGAGGAGGGAGATGAAGGAAGGGAGACTCAAATCGGGGAGATAATATGGAGACGTACAACTTGAAGAATGCATTGGCGATTTGCAGCATCAACACATGGGGATGATTATGTTCGTGGCAGACAAGGATTCCCTCGCAAGTACGCCTCATGCCATGCTTTTCATAGTGCTGTTCAAGACGCTTTAGCCGGGCTAGCACGGAGGGGTCTTCTTCCGGTTGAGTTTCCTTGGTCCCGAATGTGTAGTTGGAGAGGGGGTAGAGACGAATAGTTGGGGGTTGTTGGGCTGAGAAGTCTTTGGGAGAAATTGGTCTGAATAATGATGGATCGGTTAGTATTAAGCTCTGCTTTACGTCAACGTCACCCAGACAACCAATATAGGACAGCTAAGTCTTATGGGAGTAGGGAACGTAGCGCCTGGGACTGGTAGCGGTGGTGGAGTTATACGTACGGGCAAGAGCTCTGCATGGCGGTCACGGTGGTCGTTGACATATTCTGATGGGCTTGTTGCGGGATATCAAAATTCTTTTGCTGGGTAAATCGCCCCCCAGCTGCTTCAATGATTATGGTCAGGGACCAGAGGAAATTGGGGTTGAGGCTTTCGACTTGTCCCGGGATAGATAGTGGCTCTGTCGCAGCGCTGGAGCTTTGTTATGCCACTGGGAGCTACAATCGTCCGCGAAAACATCGGCCCGTGCTCTACTGCTGACTACGCAGATCACTACTGCCTCTACAGTCGCTACTTCTTAACACAACCTTACTCTCCAGGATAATTAATCAATTAAGGTCGCCGGCGATTCATCTCAAAAAAAAAACATGCATTATTTCTACAATTCCTATTAGTAAAAAAATGTAAACATGCTTATCCCATGCCTTAGACACACCATTCCACCCGCCTACCAAAGCAATGCAAGGGTTTTGTAAACGTTGAAGTTAAATAATAGTTAAATATTATCACGGTTTGAAAATGGGTTGAAAAGATTGAATTAGCCGTATGAATTCAAATATCTAGCCCGTATTCTATTGTTCAGAGCTTGGCATCAAAATCTTCAAATTCACTAAGATCGGTAACCGGGTTGGGCCCAGCACTAATTGCCAGACGTGCCTTAAACTCGGTGACATTGGTGATATAGGTTGGGTGAATCTTGGAGTTTCCAGTTCCGTTGGTTACAGGGGTGGTGGCATCTGAGGAGTCCTGAGAGTCAATATGAAGTTGTTTCAAGTGCAGGCCGAGGTTCTTCTCCAGCTGCTCAAGAACAGGCTTAGTCTGTTCTTCAGAAAGGCTCATTTCAGAGCTCAAAAATGTTCGGAGTGTTGCGAGGATCTGGCTTTCATCGCTCAACGAGGCATTCTCGAAAACCGAGTTTAGTCGATCTGTGTCTGTTGCGAAGCCGGCCGTCTCCAGCTGTTTGCAAAGCAGCGAGACTAATCGGGCCTTTTGCTCTTTGGGTTCAGGAGCAAGCGCGCCAGCCTGTGCCTTCAAATAAATCGAAAGCTTGCCCCGGGTAGCTGATTCGGGATCGATAAGTTGCTTAAAGAATTGGACAATATCGGCCTTTGTCAACGCCCGAACGCGGGCAGCATCTGTTTCATTCTGTAGGAAATCGAAGTACTCGGATCCGATATGGTTCCAGAACCGGGAAGTCTCAGAGCCGAGATTCTTCAGTTTCTCCAGCCTTTTATTGATAACGCTACGCTTGTGACCTTCGAAGTCGTCATCCGACATTGCCTCCAAAGTTTTTCCAAAATTAGTCAGGAAGGCGTCGATGCGCGATTCAAGATACTGGCACGTCCTCTCACTCTGGATGATAACCCGGTAACCGATGGTCGTGGCAGAATATCGCGCACCGCTCCAAACAACGTATCCAAGCTGCTCCTTGCTCCGGAGCTGATCGAATGCGGGCTCGTCTGTCATTTGAGCAAAAAGCAGAAGCTTCGCGCGAAGTTCCTCATCGGTTATATTTCCGATAAAAATATAGTACTCAATGCAGTGGTTGACGTTGGCTGGGTCCTTCAATGTCCGTTCAAAGACGTAGTTTGAGCCCGGTGGAATGATGATGTTACGCCTAACATGCCACTGAGACTGCGGCAAAGGCCGACTCTTCAAGATTGACTCCACAGAATCGGTCATCCGGAGCGCATCCTCTTTATACAAGTTACCATGTGCCAGGACTTCGATGTGATTTTGGCGGAGGATCTGTGGGAAGAAACATTGTATATCCTCAGCTTCAATATGTTCCAATTCGGCTGCATATTGGTCATTCAGCCAGGCTCTCTCCGCAGTCAAGTATCGTGTATAGTCCCCGACCTGATAGTAAGGCTGCTGATACTCGGCATTCTTGTACCCCCGGGTCAAGCGCTCTTTGATGATGTGGAAGCGATCTGGATTGATCACCAGGTCCCGCATGCTTGTGAGCACCTTTTCCAATAGCACAGCCATCTTGTCATTGTAACCTCCAACTGAGACATCTAAGCCAAAGATACTTGCGGATAAGTGATAATCCAACCCGGCGAGTTCGGCATCATAAGAATACTCAACTAGGGCATCCCTCACAAGCTCACAGTAGAGCTTAGATTTTACAAGGTTTGAGGGCGTGGCCCACACCAATGGATTTCTAAGCGTCACATAGACGGTGCCTTTGGGAACCCAGAACCGGTCGTCTTTCTTAAACCAGAGGCGTACATGGTCATCATGACGGATAAGTTTCGGGGTTTTCGCAGGCTCAGGCACTTCTTTCTTTTCCACCGAGAGCCTGGTTGGAACGAACTCGTTCTTGTGGGGCATGTGCAGTTCAGGGAGTCTCGTGCTGGGAGTGGTCCCCAGTGCTGCGCGAATCTCAGACATGAAATCCTGGGGAATATCTTCAACCTTGTACTCCGTTCCGTACCATTTCTCCTTTGAATCCCAGTCACCAGGGAAATCCTGTGCGACAACAATCATTCTAAAATTGTCAGCTCGGAGATAGGACAATGCATCTTTGATGGCCTCAGAGTCGAACTTCCTAAGAAGGGAGCCGCTGAGCAGCCACTCTCTGGGCAGCGGCTTCTGCATAACACTGCTCAGCCGACTGGTAAATCGGCTAGCGGGAGATTTTTGTTTGAACCTGAATTCAACCTCGGCCAAGTTCTTCATCTCCTCAAAGATCCACTCCTCGGGCTCTCGTTCCTTGATCATGGCAATATACTGGAAAACCACTTTGACGACCTCCTGGTACTGCTTCAATCCCTCCTGTGTCAGACGCACAGATATGGTGAAGAAGGCAGCCCCTGGGCAGACGGGCATCACACCCGCGGAGAGGCCATTCGCCCAGCCCTTTGCCTTGATATAGGCTAGAATACTGCCAGGGCCCTCGTGGCCGATTAGATGGCTAATATAACGGCTCGGTTGAGACTCATACAATTTCTCCTCGTCCAGAAACGGGAAGTAAATATCCACAGAACGAGTATCCATCACGGGCTTAGCGAAAATCTGTTTACACATGTCATTGGGCAGCCAGATCTGGACATCATCCCAACGGTTCTGTGGAAGATCCTTATTCTTGACACCGGCAAACAAGTCTGAGACCCACCGTTCCATCTCATCCAACGACTCCCGACCCAGCACCACCAACTTCATCCTATTTGCTGAGTAGTGTTTCTCATAGAACTTCATGAACTCATTGCGAACATCTAGCCCGCGCTTCTGCGGATCTTCCTTCAGGGTCTGCAGATTCCCGGTGGAAAAGTGATTATAGGGATGTGCAGGATTAGAAAGAGACTTATTTAGTTGCATAAAACGCCATAAATCGCTCTGGAGATTTTTCTTATTTTCCGAGTCCACCGCTCGCATCTCACGATCAAGGGTAGATTCTAAGAAGAGTGGGGAGATAAAGAATTGTGCGAACAGGTCGAGCGCACCATAGAGCGGTGACGAAGAAGCCGGGGAAAATTGGGAGTTGCCTGATTCTGGAATGGGGGTGGCAATGCCATTGGTAGTGCCACTAGGCGTGGATTGGCCGCTAGAAGTTTCCCCGTTGGAGGTCGACGTGGCGGACACCTCAAAGAAATAGTTGGTCTCAGTTCCACCGGTGTAGGCATTGGACGACCCAGAATGGGAAGCAAGATATTGGTTGTAGGCGTTTTCCTTGGGATACTAAATCGTGCCGGTGAAGAGTTAGATAAGCTGCAGTCTTACCGACAGGGCAACGGGAAAAAACAAAAACAAAACCAAAAAAAGGAAAAAGGAAAAAAGCAAACAAGATGCAACTGCCGTTCACCCTCCCCAAAAAGCTAGAGAGGGAAGAGAGAACAGGGGGGAGAAAAAGAGAGAGAGAGAGAGAGAGAAAGCAAAAGCACACATGCGCATGTGATCCAAATTACCTTGGTAGTTCCCATGAAGAGCATGTGTTCTAAGCCGTGGGCAAGCCCTTGTAGATCTTCTGGATCACTGAAACTCCCGACATTGACATCCATTGCAGCCGCAGCCTTGTCCGTTTCCGCATCGTGAACCAGGAGCACTTCAAGTTTGTTGTTAGGCAAGCGTATGACCCGATAAGACCGATCATCTAGAGAGGGCTTCTCCAGATTCTCCGTGATTCGTTCAACAGATCCCATTGTAAAATTCCTAATTGTAGACGAGGGTTGTGGGAAGGGAGGAAGGAAGTGGAAAGAAAGAAGACTCCGTGATGGAGAGGAAGGCCAACGAAGACGACAGCGAAGCGAAGGTGCTCGTGGAGACAATGCCGCGGCGTATTGGCAAAGAGGGGCGATCGACGTAGTCGTGGCGCGTAATAACACGACGGAGGAGAGATAAGCAGTGGAACGACCGGAAGGGCCTCTGAGCTTGGATATTGGGCGCAGTAAAGAGAACCTTGGAGGCATTCAGGGAATATGAAGATATTCCCTGAGGGGTGAGGGGGAGGAGGCGAGGTAAAGGTCACCGGGCCCTGTAAGTGAGGTTTAATTGACCAGGGTAGTAGAAGATCTAATAATAGACTTGCAAGCAACAGCAATAGAAATGATATTGACGATACTGGTCAGAATGGGGTGGGAGTAAAAGAGGGAAAGGATCACGCCGGAGGACTTAAATAAGGCGATGGCGATGGATGGATTAGAAGAGAGAGAGAGATGAGAAAAGGATTGGAATGGACGGAGGAGGACCCTGTTGGTCTGTGACCACGTTTGAAGGACAATGAAGGAGGCTGAATGAGAGTAGCAAACAATGCATCCAATGGTAGACACTGAGAAGCGAGGAGTTGTAGATTGGGTCTTTATTAAACTATGTATTACCTAGAAGCAATAAAAGGCATTAGTTAGTTAGTTTGCGTTAGTCAACAGGGAGCAACCATTATTATTTGTGTTCGGCTGGACATGTTATCCCCACTACAGCCTCGGATCTAGCTTTCTCTGTGTTCCACTGACACGAGGAGGCCATTTGCCAAACCTCGTCACATTCTGTGGGCCAGTATCGTTTTAGGGCCCAGCGCAATTTTTCTTTAGGACGAGGCTGAAGATGGAGAGGGGGAGGTTGGAAGTGGATTCTTTGACAGTGGCAAACCCCTCTTAAAGTCTCCTCAATCATTGTCCTGGTGAGGCTGAGAGCCTCATTATTTGCTGCACAAGTAAGACATGCTAGTAGTTTGGTCCCTTCTGCCAATCCCGTGCCAAAGGCTGCCAATCTCACTTCAGTATCACTAGCGACGATGAGGGGAACTAAGGAAGGGTTAAAAAAAAAAAAAAAGAAAAGCCCCCTCAATTGCATCAACTGTCTTATATGAAGACCCCATCAGATCGAGCCATACCTATCGGAGTCGTACCACCGCCACCTTCAAACTAGCCAACCCACACTTACATGGTTCTTGTTGCTATTGTTATTACCTAGTTCCCTGGCTCTTTATTTTATGACGCGATCTAGCTGAAGAGTATTATAGGTAGTAATTGTAGTCAATCGAGATCCAAGAGTACTGTTATCTGCAGGCCCACCACTTCGGGTCCACCATCCGACAAAGCACGGAGATCTCCTCCGAGGACTCTATAATCCTTCTTCAATCCAAGGCCAGACATTTCCAAAGACCCTTTCCCAGTAGACCTTCAAATCATCACAGAGATCAATTCTTATACTTGAGACAAGTCTATCGTCACCGCTGCCACCACCACGACAATGGACGTAGCTCACTCCCTCAGCAACAGGAGCAGTAGCATCCACTGCATCGACATGCACACCACAGGCGAACCCACCAGGATCATCTATGCTGGCTTCCCAGCACTCACAGGGACTCTCCTGGCGCAACGTGACCAGGCCAAAGAACAATACGACCACATCCGTCGACGACTCATGTTAGAGCCCCGCGGCCACGAGGCCATGTACGGTGCCATCATCCGGCCGGAGACCGAACTTGTCACGCAAGGCGATGCAGACGTAGGCGTGCTCTTCACCCATAACGAGGGGTTTTCTACCATGTGCGGCCATGCGACCATCGCCCTAGGACGGTTCCTCATCGACACGCAAGATCAGACCGTTTTCCCCCGACGGAGTCAACTCCCCTTCGACCCGACTACGAACACTGTTGCCCTCCGTCTCCACGCCCCCTGTGGCGTCGTCCAGGTCACCGTCCCCGTCACACCAGCAACCGGACAGAATTTGAAATCCGACCCCTCTCGGCCCGTCACATTTCTTTCCACACCGGCCTTTGCGACGGCCCTCCAGGTGTGCGTGCCGATTCCGTCCGAGATCCGCTGGCCGGAGCTCATCATGGCCGGAAAGGACTCGATCGTCCTTGACGTGAGCTACGGGGGTGCCTTTTATGCCATAGTCAATGTGGAGGAATTGGGGTTCCGCAGTCTTGGTGTCGGAGCAGCAGCCGACAATGGCGATCTCGATCTCGATGCCGTAACGAGATGCATGCAGAAACTAAAACCCTATCTGATGTCGCGGCCGGAGATTGTCTCCGCTGTGAAGCATCCGCATGACCCCCGTCTCTCCTTCCTCTACTCGGTCATGATCGTAGATGCAAAACCCAGCGGGTACCGTCCGGAGAATGCTGAGGGCGTCGAAACAGGGTTGTGCTATTTCGCTGATAACCAGATTGATCGGTCCCCGACAGGATCGTGTGTATCGGCCCGGATGGCGCTGGCATATGCGAAGGGGCTAAGGATGGTTGGCCAACGCTGGGCGTATAACTGTCTCGTCTCGAACCATTTCAAAACCGATGCCTTTACTGCGGAGATCGTCAAGGAGACCGTGGTGGGGACGAATCCAGAGGACATCAAGGGATCCGAGGGCATTCCGGCCGTGGTGGTGCAGGTCGAAGGAAAGGCCTTCTACACAGGAACTGCAGCGTTCATGGTCGAGGATGGGGATCTGACCTCTTCGAATGGCTTTGCCTTGAAGGATGTTGCGAGATAAGAAATACTCAACACTCGCACAGTAACTTACTAGATATCGTGGTATATAGTGCAGTATACAGGGACTGTCCGCTGGCGGAGAGTTCTATTAACTGTGCTAGATACATTCACAGAGCCATTTCACTATAATAAAAAAAAACTAATAATATATCTTATAGCACCGTCCTAACATGTTAAAAGGTACATTATGTTTTTTTTTTTTTTTCTTTTAGCGGCACTGTGTTACAAACATCAATAAAGAGAGAGATTGGGAGAATTAGTAAAGGAGAGAGTGATTATTCTCAGCTATTCTTACAGTTGTGAACAAGAGAGGGAGCACCTTATATAGATTTACTTTCGGGATCACAACTTGTCTTTTCAGGCTTCCTCCCTCTCACGTTGTTCTACCCCATCTCAGAATGAGGATACCATATAATTGACCCACCCAATGTTTATCTATCTTCGGATTTCGGGGACATCAGATAAGAGTGTGTAGGCCGTACTAGATGAGAGAGGAAGGCTAAGTCTCTATTAGTATTGGTAGGGTTCACCAAAATGAGGGATTAACCCAAATAAGCTGAAAATAGATACAGCTAAGGTGCAGCAGCCTGAACCACAAAGGCAAATAATATATATCTTGAAATTATAAAGCTTATCTGTTGTACAGTGACAACCGCATGGTGAATGTCTGATGCAACAAAGCAGGTGAAGACAGTTAGTATTCAACAGAAAGGACATCAGTTCCGCCAAAAGCGCTTCAATTATTGTAGAGTTAGGTATGTAAGAAATAAGAACTCCACCCAGTCCCTCTGATGTCTTACAGCTGTACTCTACGTATGTTCTTTTCCCATTGAGGGATGGTTCGTACATAGTCGGCTGGGCGTGCCGAACCCTGGTCCTCTAGAAATAATGAAGATAGGCGGTTGTCTTATTTGTTTCCTGAAAGAAAGACAAGACAATATCTAGATGAGGCAGTCCAAGGGTGGGGAAGGGGAGAATGGATGTTGTCAACAGCTTATTCTACAAGCCTACATTCATCACATCATTTTGCTGTTTTGCATTCACACCAATACACCAGCTCTCCCTGAATATGAAAAGCAAGCAAGCAAAATAAATAAATAATAATAAATTCCAGTGAATGATCTTAAGACACACCCCTCCCTCCAAGAATGTAAATTAGATAAGATAAATTCCATAGGCATAATTTTAGTTAAATGCCATATGCAGGCAGTCCCAACAGAAAATCACACTACTAGGACTGCCTTTGAGGAACCGTGGCAGCCTTTGTAGGGGAAACCCCTTTGGTCGGTGATCCTTTCGTGGGCGACCGACTTTTCGACTTCTCTTCCTCGGTTTCCTCGCTATCATGTGGGACTTCAGCACGCTCTTGAAGCCATTCGAAAACTTCATGCTTGTGATGCATCAGCATTTCGCTGAGTCCAGCCTTGGGAGATTGAATAAGATGGCCATAGCGCTTAGATGGTTTACGACGAGTCTCCACATTTTTCCAAACACCATGAGTGTGGGAAACATATACAAGCGAATTCTACCACAGATTGTAAGAATCATAGGCCGAGAGCTGCGATGAGAAAGCGAACTTGAAGAACTTACGTCTTTATACCACCTTGACAGCCAAACCTGAGTATGTGAGGCTACGGCACGCACAGGATTTTCGGCAACAAAAGAGATCACTCCATTGACCCGTTGGTATAATGTCTCTGTTCAAGAAAATTTAGAATGACTTTGCCGTCCTGGGTTTGCATTCGTGACTCTTTACCTCTATTAATCAATAGGTTGGCAACTCCATAAAATGCGTTTCCGATGCCGATAAAGAATATTTCAGTGGCTTCATTAGGTCTGGTAAATGAGGTAAGCGACCAAGTTATTTCACTACCTCGAGAATCCACGAAAATGTTTATGATGCTTACTCGATATAATTATCCCATAGATATCCCGCTAGCTCTTCAGTAGCTGTCGGTCGGTTTTCATCTTCATCCTCGTATTTTTGGGATGACTACTCTAATCATTAGCCCTTATCATATTTATACAAGGTGAATACCGGGAAATCTAGAAATTGACTCACAGATTCTGCTGTGACATGTTTTGGAATGTTGACATCAATAATAGCATAGCCCTTACTAATTGCCCACTCAATATAATCCTTCATCACATCAGCCTTCTTTTAGTCAGCAAGCATATTAAAGCAGTGAAGGAAGGATTCTTACAAGCCAGCAATTGTGGGCTTCAAGTTTGTTAGTAACAGGATGGGGCAAACCCATTATTTCTGGCCTATTAAGAGTCAGTCAAAAGAGACCCGTGCACTTTTCTTATACCGTGTTACTTACGGGTCATGGAAGAACACTAGGAGCGGCCGAGCTTGATAGTAATTGGGACTTGGCAAAAATCTTAGCACACACTTCTCTCCCTCTCTCTGTATATTTGAGATCGTCTTTAATTACCTTGCCAAAACTTGATTTTCAAATGACCTAGAGATACCCGTTCGATAAATATAAAGCGAGGTGAGTTTATAGTTTTCATAGAGTTGCTTAGCTTGGTATGCACGAATGACATCTGCAAGGCTGTTAGCTATATGTCACGGAATGAGAGTCTTTCGCCTACCATGAAGCCTATCGGTCCAGAGTCCGTCTCCTGATGGTGCTTTCGGATACATGCAATGCCAGTAATGAGACTGGATCATGATGACGCGCCGCACAGTGGAGATAGCCAAATCTGATGGGGTCGTTGAGTGCAGCCGATCAGGTGGATCTCCCATGAGAGTTTTTGTTACTGCGAGGGCAGACTTGGAAATTGATCTGAAGTTATAGCCGCCCTATAACGTCCTAGTGTCAGTGGATGTGGGTAACAGAACTAATACGAGCATTCAAACCTCCAAACAAACAGCAACCTTGCCATTAGCAAGAGTCATGAGCATGTGCGTCATATGTGCGTAACACGATGGTGTTACAAAACAGCCTCCAAGCTCATCGCCTACGGCTGCATCAAACCCAGAGGCAACTAGTAGATTTTAGTATTTTCCAGTGCAATATTAAAAACGTGTGAGCCATACTTATGACCAAATCAGGGTCAAATTCTTGAGCGATGGGCATCACAACTTGTTGAAACGCATACATATAGTCGCCATCACCCATTCCTTGGCTAGGCCAGGGTATATTGACATTCCTATATTGGACATAATTAATATCCTAGGTATCTCAGGTTTTGCAAGAGACTTACCTTCCGAGACCAGCACCAGTACCGCAATGATTCCAATCACCTTCATCGCCTCCCGGATAGAACTTACCATCTTGGTAGACATGGAGAGAGATGTATAGAATATTGGGATCATCGTAAAAGGCCTTCTGGATACCATTCCCTGAGAAGCGTAAGTTCTTCCATAAATCTTTAGTCAACAAAAGAAGCTAGGCATCATTTATTTACCGTGATGAACATCCCTTGACCAATCAGTTATACGGTAGGTTTAAAAGACGGTTAAGGAAAAAACATACCAGTCAAGTATCAGGATTTTCCTGCAGCTATCTCCTAATTGTTTTTGGCAGACTCGCGCTGCCACAGAAACATTATTAAATAAACAAAATCCCATTGTTTTATCATGTTCGGCATGGTGTCCAGGAGGTCGTATAACAGCAATGGCATTTTTGACCTTGCGATTCGCAACAGCAAGACATGTTTCAATAGCACCTCCAACCGATAATAAGGAAGACGCAAATGTCAGCTTGTTGAAGTATATTGAGTCACGTGTATGCTCTAGTGCAATCAATTCATCATCGGACATATCTGCGAACCAAAATTAGGGACTCTCATGGCTTCCTAAATCAATAAGTAAGAATAATCATACCCTTTGTACTCTCTACAAAAGCATAATGGTCCGGGGTATGGACCAGAGATATCTCCTCTTCAGTCGCATTTCGAGCATCGATTCGTCTGAGAGGTCGTGCAACAAGGGGTCGGCATGACTCTGGGTCATCAACTAGCCCTGCTCGGCAGAGCTCTTTGAAAATATAGTATATTCTTCTTGGGTCTTCAGGGTGAACATCTGAAGTTGGTCGAACCTCGCAATGATAACGCATTTGAACATCGTAGCATAATCCTGATGCGAGCGAAGCAAGCGGCAAACCAGTGCGTGTTGCTACATCATCATCGGACCAGTCGGAATTCTCCTCAACTATACTATCGGGTCTCTCTGATTCCTCAATAGCAGCATCACCGGAATCGATTGACTTAGAAATACTCTTTGAGGGCGAGCCCCCCTGGCTCTCTACTACAGGCGCAGCCATGGAGGTTTGTGGGCCGGCAGATTGACCTGGCAGAGGTAAGAGAACCGATTGCTCCAGAAGTGGTGGTGCTAGAGATTGGTCCAGTCTCCCGTCACTATTGCTAGGGATATTTGACTGAGTGGAGCTGGCATTGAGCAGTTGGTTTTGAGTAACTGCATCAAGGTTACGCGGGTGAGCGCCCGCCTCCCCCATGACGGTATCTTCATCCTCTTCCATAGTCGTTGAGGAGAGATTTGATTAGGCTTCCGTTTCTCTCTTGGCTAATAAAAGCTAGTAATTCTAGCATTCATGGCCAAATACAATATTTTGAGAGAAATAGTATTCGCCTCCAAGTTATCTAGAGGTCCTAGTTAGAAGTGCAGGAGCTAACAGCAAGGACTGTTAATATTGAGACGGAGCAGAAGGCAATGTAAGTCAAAGCCAAAGGGAAGGAAAGGAAAGAAGGTACAAGGGGGACGGTGGGGAATAATTTTGGACAATAAAATGGAGAATATATACATAGATAAATCACGCAGCAGGTATTATAGAAAGTTTGGGGCGTAAAGAGCATAGGAGAACATTGGTACTTTACCCAGGTAGTAGTATTAGATAGCTCAGGTGTGAAGCTGGGACAATTCAGTGGGAAACGAGAAAACCAGAACCATTGCACGCCGTTCTAAAACGAGTTAAAGCAAGCAAGAAAATAACCCAATCATACACACAATTTATCCTATCAGCCCGTGGGTGACTATTGATCCGGCACTCGCCTCAACACGCGCCCTAGCTGAGGTGTTCTGGTGCAGAAGTTGGTGCTTGTAGCTCTCAAGAAGTTGTGATTGACCAAGGTGCCGTCCACGTGACCTGAATGGCTCCAGGCGTCCAATCGTCAATCAATCAGGAATTGTTTTTGTCCAAACCTACACAAGTCGATATGAAAAGGAAATCATGTCGTCAACCACAGTTACAATGGATCAGGGGTGCGGCCCAGCTTTTCCATACACTGAGCCCCGTAAAATTACCTACAGTAACCTATATTTTCGCCTCCCGATATTCGTATCATTTGTAATGCGCGAGGCATCAAAATGCCTATTTGGATGGTGCGACTAATATCAAAGCAACGAGTCACGGATGTCTACGGTAGATAGTGCTTAAAAATGAAATAGGGGCTGTGGGATTCAATCATTGTTTCATTCATTAAGTAGTACGTTATCATGTGCTTTTCTGCCAAAATCCCCATGCGTCTCTATATGACACTTTGCACGTTGGATCTCCTGGACACCATTGTTGTAAGGATCTGCTCAAACCCTGGAGAGTAATAGCGGTGTGAAGTGTGATCTTAGCGATCAGAAAATCTCGGGCCTAAAGAAAACTTCGGGCTTGCGGGCGCCGACCTGATTCTCATTGGCTATCCACCTTGGCAATGTAGGCTAAATCGTAGCAGTTAGCAGGCAGACAATTGAACTCTCAAGTGGACTGAAGTAGCTTACCAATGAGGTCAACAACGCGGCGGGAGTAACCCCACTCGTTGTCATACCAAGAGACGAGCTTGACGAAGTTGGAGTTGAGGGCAATACCAGCCTTGGCATCGAAGATAGAGGAGTGGGTGTCACCGTTCATGTCAGAGGAGACGACATCATCCTCGGTGTAACCAAGAATGCCTAGAAATACGAGTTAGTTCTGCAAAGCCATTTATAATTCATCCGATGTGTTTACGTACCCTTGAGGGGGCCCTCGGAGGCAGCCTTGATGGTCTGCTTAATCTGATCGTAGGTGAAGGGCTTCTCAGTGCGGCAGGTCAAATCAACGACGGAGACGTTGGAAGTGGGGACACGCATGGACATGCCGGTCAGCTTTCCATTGAGAGAAGGAATGACCTTGCCGACGGCCTTAGCGGCACCAGTGGAGCTGGGGATGATGTTCTGGGCGGCGGTACGGCCACCACGCCAATCCTTGTTGGAGGGAGCATCCACGACCTTCTGGGTAGCAGTGTAGGAGTGGACAGTGGTCATCAGACCCTCAACGATACCGAAGTTATCGTTGATAACCTTAGCAAGAGGGGCAAGGCAGTTGGTGGTGCAAGAAGCGTTGGAGAGGACTTGGATGTCGGAAGTGTAGGTCTCGTTGTTGACACCCATGACGAACATAGGAGCATCAGCGGAAGGAGCAGAGATGACAACCTTCTTGGCACCACCCTTCAAGTGAGCGGAAGCCTTCTCGGTGGTAGTGAAAACACCGGTAGACTCGACAATGTATTCAGCGCCAGCGCTTGCCCAAGGGATGGCAGAGGGATCCCGCTCGGCGAAAAAGCGGATCTTCTTGCCGTTAACGACGAGACCCTCCTCATAAGTCTCAACAGTGCCGTTGAAGCGGCCGTGAGTGCTGTCATACTTCAGCATATAGGCCTATAATCCCAAACGAGTTACTCGTCAGCCTTTCAAATCGTTGTTGTGACTTGGGAAAGACATGTCATACAGCATAGTGGGTCTCAATGAAAGGGTCGTTGACAGCGACGATATCAACAGAGTCAGAAGCCTCGAGGCTGAAGGGAAATACGTCAGAATACCGCCGTTCAATGGCCATATCAAGGCACACAAGGCTCCTGGGTCACAGGAACAAAATGTCCTTTTCCTAAAGGATTGAGAACACTTACGCGTTACGGAAGACCTAGACATCTTGTCAGCTCTTAGTCTTGGGACCAGTGGAGAAAGTATGTACTTACAATGCGACCAATGCGACCGAAGCCGTTGATTCCAACCTAGAGACAATGAGTTAGTTAAAGCCGCATCGAGGTTCACCTCTAGAGATTGTACCTTGGGAGCCATTGTTTGGGTGTCTGTTGTTTTGGCGGGGGAGCTGTTAGTAGAGCTTCAAGATAAGAAAGCCAGAGCTATTCTGTAAGGTCGGGACAGAAGAGGGAGAGAAGCACTCACTTATGTGGGTAGTGGAAAAGGGGGAAAGATGTTTTGAATGACGGATGTGATATGATTGAAGGGAGAGAGAAGAGAAAAAAAGGAAGAGAGAAAAGTCAAAGTGGTGGGGGAGAAGAAGTAGAAAAAGGTAACGAACATCGACTGACGCAACGACCTAGTCACCTCCTAGGAAACAAACATCCCACTGACGGGCTACCGCCCAGTCATATCGATACACCGGGTGGACAGACGGGGAAAAAGCTACCAGGCCTTGACAAATGCAACGGCGAAACATCGAATGGGTCAATTGTAAGCTTGTGTTCCCGGCTTGCGCCGCTCCCCAGCTCCCCAGCAGCCTTTCCGGTTTCATACACCGGGCAAAGCAGGAGACTCACGATATTTAGAAGCATCCTCTCCCTCAGTAGCTGCCGGATGGTCCAATAAGCTTGCTGAATATTTATCTGGCCGGGTGCTGGTTCCTACGATTTCGGAAACAACGAAGAAATTCTACCTAGGTTATCATTATAGCTCGGGGGACGGCTATTTCGTCCTTCTTTTCGCACTCCTCTCCGAATACTACTGGGAACCACTGGCGCTCAAAATGAGGGGAGGGGAAATCCAGAATTCTTGATGATGCAATGGGATCCATCACGGATCCATCAATCATCAGGCTGCCCAAAATATCTTTGATGGATCCCCCACTTCTTTGGGGAGGGGCAATTCCGCCTTTCCGCTTTCGGCCTAAAAGGCGCCCGGAGCGGAGTAACTATCCTCCATTACCCCTCTTCCAGCTTTGTCCAGGCTTCTCACCGTGAAAATAGAAGCTTGAGCTGAGTGCTCCATTAAGGGTATCCGCCTCTCCGTACGCCAGAAAGGGTCACCGGTAACCAGGTCTTCCATCACGCGCTAAATCACAATTTTACATTGGTGGAGAGAGAGAATGAGAGAGAATGAAAATTCAGATTTGAAATCTGCTGAGGAAATAATAGGTAATCACTAATATGACTGATATTTGGGAATTAATCAAAATTTACTACTAGTCCTTATTTGTATTAAAGACTTATGCAAGTGTACCTCTCTAACAAAATTTAAAAAGTCAAAATAATATTAATGATCAAGATTAGAAAAAAAATTTTTTCCATATTTATACTCTGTGTTTAACTGTTTTTGAATAATTTGCCAGTCCATTTATGCTCTAAATTGTCTAGGTAATCACCACTTGTAGGCATTATATTAAAACCTCCCTCATTAGTCATTATTTCCCCTTCAGATTTTTGCCACATGTGCAAGGTAGCTAGTTTGACAGGTTTAACCATGGGCCGATCAAGAACATCTAGCCACATGCAAAAGTCAACCCCCACCAGTTAACCATCCCAGGCATTTGAAGACTGCAGGGTATTTGTCATTTGTTTATTTATATTTCTGTTTTCTGAGAATTTCATCTTCCACTAAGACTACGCAAAATTATACTCTGTTCGTCTAGTGACATTCTATTAACCTCGGGTGAGATCAGGCAATACGTGCATATCTAATACATATTGATCGCTTAAAGCAATTTACACGATCAACACCAAAGACAAATAGTCAAACTCGACAGATCAGACGCCATATGCACTCCTCCGGTTAAAATAATTTATAAATGAAGCTCAATGCACATCTGGTGTGAGCGCAAATCTCTGAAGTTACAGACTTTTTGAACAGGCCACCCTTTTACGCTCTCCAAGAGTGACTGTTCAGGCTAAAAGGCTCAAGGCCCGATATATAGCATCCAACGTGTTCGAGTCAAAAAAACAAATCAAGCAATGGAGATACTGTTCAAGGAGAACATATCATGGAAGCACGCGCATGATCAAGAAGTAATTAATCGGCTATGCATATATTAACACATTGACAAAAAAAAGAAAAGAAAAAAATCCCCCTCCAATCGAGATTCAGCAGATATAAGCTCCTAGTAATAGTAAGAAAATTAAATAATCTTACTATTATGCCTTCCGACACGAAGTCACTTCTATAAGTACAGAGGAAGAGACCTCCTGCATCGCTCTAAAATATCACTGCGAAGTTCCGAGCTTACTCCTCCTTGACACCACCCCTCCAGTTCTTCTCGGCGTTCTCAAGGGAAGCCTTGTCGGTCTTGACCTGTCCTTGGCTCAAGAAGCTGTTGGCAGCCTTGAAGGGACGCTGGAGGTCACCAGTTGCGGGCTTTCCGAAAACGTGGATCTTCACCAGGTTTGATTCGAGGGCACCCTTGAGCGGGATAATGGACTGGATAAGAAGAGGGTTGGTGTACTTGAAGTAGAGGTGCATCACACCCATCATACCAACGCCCATCAATTGACTCTTAATAAGCTGGCGCAACTGTCCCTTGTCGTATTCCATGTTGGTGGTTGTAACAGGGCGGGGCTCTTCACCACTTCCCATGGGAGCTGGCTCTACGTACTTCAACGTAGTAAGATCTAAGGAACATTTAAAGTTAGCAAGGCCATGTCAAAATATTTGCAGGACATGGATGTTGCTGGCATACCATTCTTCTTCGTTATCTTGGATTGCGTGTAGAGATATACACTGATGATAATTACATTTGATAAAATGTAAATACCACGGACGAGCAGGAGAACATCAGGGTTTTCGAATGGCACCTTCTTCGCTAGCTGCATCATCACAAGGATGATGGCCAGGTTTGTACTGTAGATCGCATGGAAAATCAGTCAAAGCCAATGTCAAGGGCCGAGGATTGCGCAAATATAACCTACACTTGAGGAGAAACCATGTTGGCGGTCGTACTGAGGGGACCTGAGCAGAGTAATGCAGGGACACAATGAGGCTTAACGGGGGTTATTGTTGATGCACACACAAGTGAACAGAAACTTCCTTCGGACTGCGGAGTTGGAACGCTGGGGAAGTCGGACAACTGTCCTGATAGGCGTAGGTCACGTGTTGGAAGACCTTTTCCAGAACTTTGACGCCACAGATAAGCGATAAGGCATCATATATAGCCTCAGGCTCCAAGTATTCAGCTGGCTATTACGTAATCCGAATACCACTTGACAGGTACGAACTCGATCTCGACTCACACACACCCTTCAATGTCTCTCATAATGTATTTGTGAGTCTTCAAAGACATCAACATTCCTTCGCTATTAACTATGTCCAGCCCATATCCGCTATCGTTTCCATGTATTTAATCGAACGCAACTAACCATCATTTCCATGAGTACGTCGGGACAACCGGTTCATCACTCCCAATGATGACGCAGCTTTCCAATATCTTTCCTCGGGGAACTCACTTTCTTACCCGAGCATAGGGGGTTATGATAGAAGGCTTATATTATGGTTCTATTTTCTGTACTAATAGGAGCGGGTGCATTCCAGACCCTCTCTCTCTCTCCATATGTCCAGTATGCCTCCCAGTCGAGGCATCACCAAGGTTTGGCTGAAGCTGAGTTAGTTTCCTAATTAGGACTAGCTCCCTTCAACGCTCGACGCCGTCTTTAGCGACCAGGATGGTTTGGACATTTCTGACTCCTTCATCCATCAACAACGCGCGTGCCTTGGCTGTATCAAATCGCCTCAACGTCCACCATCGTGCTCCATCACATCTAAAGATCGATTGACGCGACATTTTCATATCTGCGATCCCAAATATCAACTCTTTGAAAAATGCCTGGCGGAAAGGGAAAGTCTATCGGTGGGAAGGGCGGTTCTAAAGACTCTGCGGGGAAGAGTCAAAAGTCTCACAGCGCAAAGGCTGGTCTGCAGGTCAGTACATGACTTTTATTCGTTTTTATTCCTGTGCCATTTCCATGTTCTATGTCGCGGCGCGGTTTTTTTTCATCTCATAAAATCGCAACAAACCAACTTTATTTAAAGCCACACCCACCCCTCCTTACCATATTTGCCCAATAGTTATCAAAAAAACAGAGGTCTGGATGAACTGGCAGAAGTTTATCCTTTACCTTTTTCTGTGCTTTTTAAAAGAATATATATATATTTTTTTTTTCTTCCGTTTTCGAGGCCTTATTGTTTTCTTCATATAAAGCCCGGAAAAAGTCGCAATTCGTGTATCGTCGTCTATTTTCTTCGGCTGAATCCCTAACTAATCTTAACAACACTGCCAGTTTCCCTGCGGCCGTGTAAAGCGTTTCTTGAAAAATAACACTCAAAACAAGATGCGTGTCGGCGCGAAAGGTATAATTTCCAGCATATCCACCCCTGAATTTCTGGTTTATTATCTGGACCTTGCTAACATGTACTTACCCTTAGCTGCGGTCTATGTCACTGCTGTCCTTGAATACTTGACAGCAGAAGTTCTAGAACTTGCGGGAAACGCCGCCAAAGATCTCAAAGTCAAGCGTATCACACCCCGTCACTTGCAGCTTGCGATCCGTGGGGATGAAGAGTTGGACACCCTGATCCGCGCCACCATCGCCTTCGGTGGTGTTTTGCCACGTATCAACCGGGCGCTCCTACTCAAAGTGGAACAAAAGAAGAAGAATAAGACCGAGGCTTAATTACGGCGTATACCCAACAAATATGGCGTTTGATAATGATGATTAAATTGAAAGGCTAAGAGATGTACCTATACGGTGATCCTGAAAGGACCAGATTCCAGCTTTGCGGGCCATGGGGGTTTTTCTGGTACATCCCCGCTCGGTTTTTTCTCTTCCACAACGCTGCAGTTCGAAATTGTTTCTCTGTCTTTGATAACACTTCTGTTGTGGGCTTCTTTCCTAGTTTCTCTTTTTTGCTGTTTGATCTATTTTCCTCTTGTATGTGCTTAGTTCATACCGTTTGTCTCAAGTTACCAAGGGCGCTGTAATGGGGAAATGGCTTATTATTCTTCGGTAGTGGGAAATGATGTTTTTTTTTTTTTTGTTCCCTTTTCTCTCCTCTCCGCTATTCGTTCCAGTGGTATGCGGGTTTTTATCTCGATCCAGTGTAATCCTATATTAATCTAGTAAAATTGTCAGTGTTTTTTCCTGTTATACTTTTCTCATCGTGAAAATATATATGTGCATGTCCAATCAGCAATAAAGGTATGTATATACATAGATATACCTAAAAAGCTACCGAGTGAGCATTCTCTTGCTATCAATGTCTAGAGTAGATATTGACATGTCTACAGAGATGTCAAATGCAAATAATAACTAGTAGTTTGATGCCTATAAACAAGAAACACTGCCCTAGGTAGATACAGACCCATCATCCCCTTGTGCAACCCAACTCCACTACATCTACGTTTTATAAAGTGGAAAAGTACATACTAAAGTTATTAAAGGTAGCTGTTAGTTTAGCACTAAGGGAATATTGAATAGCTCCTGAAATGCATTGATTTGCCGTCGAGTCCCTTATCCACATAATGCAAGTTGTCACCGGGAGTCACACATAGCCTAAAGGAAAGTAAAGAAAATAAGGGGAATAAAATAAACCAAGGAAGAAGCATATTATGAGTGATATGCTTGAATATCCTGTAAAGTTTAACCCCACCACCCCTCAGACTTGAAACTTCATGGAACAATTAAAGAGTACAACATAATAGTAATAAGAAACATAGGAAAGAGGCAAAGAAAAAGAAAAAAAGAATTAAAACAATGCAAGTCGCCCCATATACAAAATGATCCAAAAAGTAATAATGCAAATGCTGGGTCATCTCTTGCCATAGTATCAAAGACATTGGTATTCTTTTTGGTCGTTCTTCGTGGTCTTCCTGATATTTAAGTAATATTTTTTTTGTTGGGGTGATTTTTTTTTCTTTTTTTTTAAAAGATTTTGCTTCTGCCAACAGACACGATTAAAAGGAGAAAATGATAGTAGAATAAAAGAAAAATAAAAAGAGGAAAAAAAAAAAAAAAGATAATAAATAATAAATAGAGGAGAGGGGTGTAGTGGTGCATCCATATGCAAGGCGCCCGCGTCTCAAAAAAAAAAGCAATTGGCTTTCTTTTTCTTTGTAATTTCATTTTTCTGCAAAACAAGAAGAAACATAAAACATTCCGTTTAAACAGCGTGCCTGTAGGGCTGCCCCAAAATAACGTCTAAACTTGACTAGATCAGAGAAATATTCTTTTTTGTGGTTCTCTTGGTTGGGTGTCATCTCATCATCCCTCATCGAATCGTAAGCCAATGATCACAGAAATGGATTAGGCCTCGTGATATAAAGGTCGTATGCATCTTCGGCAAAGCAATCTAACAAGTTTCATCGTCTTCATTTCCCATGAATGTTTTACTCCACAATGATTTCCACACCGGAATTGGTGCGCAATTCGTCACTTCCGCGTGATTGGTGTCCGTTTTGACGTCGGAATCCTGAACCCTTTTCGGGCATGGGGCCTCTCGGCTGCCTAATGGGCATGCGCTCCTGTGACTGACCGTCAAATCCAACTCCGATGGTTCGGTTACTACCAATAGGACCAGCGCTGGAAGGTTGATTTTCCTGCTGCTCCCAAGAGAACATACCCCTCAATCGTCTCGGACTGGAGTTCGGCCCTCCAATCCCGGTGCCTAAAGAAAGACTGCTCAGACTGTTGGCCAGAAGATTGTCATCACGTTGCATGCCTAGAGAAGATCCGGACGGGGCGGGCGTTAGGGTTGGGGTATTTGATGCCCCGCTAGTTGCGCCATCGTAGTGCTGCAGGCGTGCACCATTGGATTGCAATGCAGCGGGGAAACTCGCGGAGGACGGAACTGGAGAAGGAGTGTAGGAGCGCAAGTCTGCAAAAGATTTCGCTGCACGAAGATTTTGCGTGTTTCCAAAGTTACTAGGGGAGTCTAGGACTCCTAGAAAGTTAGAAGGCTGGCCGCGAAGTGTACTAAAATGGGTAGGCCCTTCGTTACGGGACTCGCTGAAATCAATTGTAGCTGCGCGGTTGAGTCCACGTCGGGTAGTATCTGGGGGCGGCACTGATGCGGAGATAGAGGACAACGGCGGGCTCACGTTGGTGCCAGGAGCAACCTTGTACACCTGCACCTGCCGCTGATCACCTGATCCACGCGAAGCATGACCGAGACCCATGTTATGAGCAAGAGTGTGGACAGTCCGGCGTTGAATAGGAGAAAGGTTGGAGGGGAAAACCAAGGTATCGCGACTTGGATCTTCCTTAAATAATAAAAGCTGAGAGTAGTAAGAGAGGGTTGTACTGTCGTTCAAGTCCACATCTGTACCATGAGGATGATTAGCATATTTATGAGGAATACACGGCCCGAAGCGGAACCTACCCAACTTTTGACCTCTCTGAGACACGGGGGATGGAGAGGTTGCCGGAATATGAGATGTAAGAGAAGACATGGAGCTTTGAGTCTGAAGCTGAGTGGCAGTGGCCATGGGCCTATGTTGTTCTTCCAGCTGACCGCGGCGCTCACGTTTTTCGCGCTCGATCCGTTCACGTTCCTGAAGAGGAAGCATTTTCTTGTATTCAACACGCAATTTCCGTCCTTGAAGTTCGAAGTGATTCAGAATCTCGATCACAGTCGCGGTTTCTTCCGCGGAAGTGAAGTTGGCAAATGCGAGGCCGCGGAAGACGCCATTGTCAAAGTGGTAGTTAAATGCATATGGAAGGGGAAGGCTTAATTCGGTCATGAGTTGCACAAGCTGTTCCTTTTTCACAGCGAAGGGGATGTTCTTAATGACAATAGCGGTTGGAATTAACTCATCATCTGCCTCCGACGGACCCGTGGTATCTGGACGCATCGAACCGCCTTGAAGAGAGGTAGGCCCAAGATTAGAGAAAGGGCTGGGAATCCCAGGCTGCTGATCTAACCATGTCTAGTCACCAAGATCATTAGCAAAAGCAAAAAAAGCGACTCGCCTCGTCGACTACATACTGTTGGAAGACCTGCTCGACCAGAGCGGGAGTTTGTCTTGAGGCTAGCCGAAGCTGACCGAATACCCCCGAGACTCTGAGCATTGGCAAAACCATTCGGGTTCCAAGTTTGAGAACCAGAGAGGTCGTAGGCATAGGAATTATTATTATTGTGCAGCGAAGGATTTAGGCGTTCGAGCCGACTAGTCTCGTAACGCGCCATGGGGTCATCGTAGAGGTTAACCGGCATTGGACCGTAAGCGTCGAACTGTCGCGAAGGCTGACGGTGCAAAGGTTGCTGATGGCGCTGCGAGCCGGGGGAGCGCGCGGATGAGTTATCGTGATACATTTCCTGAGCTTGCTGATAACTCATGGTGGCTGAGAGGAAAAAAAAAAATGCGAGAATTCCTAGCAAGCAGCCAAACCGAAGAATGTGGCGCTGAAATCCACCACAACAATCCCGTTGAAAAATATCCCGATAGTGCCTAAGCGACTACTCAAACATAGGAGCGATCGGACAGGCCGGAGGAAAAAAAAAAAAAAAACAAATGCAAGATAGAAAAAAAAAGACCACTGGATATCAATAACGGCGAGTCGTGAAAGGCACTTCTGGTTGTTGAAGCACCAAGGTATGTGTTGGGCGTCGTGTGAAGGAGCAGGTCAAACAAGCCTGAAAACAACCCAACGAGGGGAACCGAAGGTGATGAGGAGAGACGCTGTAGAGAAGAAAATAAGACAGGAAAGGCCAGAAAGACAAAAACCAGGTAAATCGATCAGACGTCGAATTAATTGTCTCGTGACTGTTGGGTCATCAATGGCAGTGTGTCCTCAGGCGTAAAATTTGGGGAACTTTTTTTTTTCTGGTCCACCTAGGGACATCAGAAAAAAACAAGAATGGGGGAAAATGAGAAATGGGGGGAAAAAATACAAAAATACAAAAATGATAGTAACGGGCTAAGGAAGGGAAATAAACAAGAAAAAAAGAATAGAAAAAGAAAAGAGAAGAAAAGAAAAAGTTGCCACTACCCGGGATCCAAACCAGTACCCTAGGCGTTGACGGTAGTAGACAGGAGGAGGGTGTAAAGAGGTAAGAATGGTGGTAATAATAATAATAGTGAGGAGGGGGGTAAAAGAGAATGAGCAAGTAGCAGAGGGATTAGGGATTATTATTGGGAGGGGAGGGGACAACGACGCCAAACGAACGCAGAAAACCCGGAACACGGCGACCGCTTAGTCGTCGCTCGTCAGTCCTTCCGCGAATCCGCCAAGGTTGAACTGGATAGATCGTTTGAGATGGATGTGAAGAATAAGGAGTACCCCCTCAAAACCAATCCAAAAGCCAAAAACAGTCTGTAAATTTCGGGAAATTCACTTCCTCCTAATAATATAGTCTCTGGATCGGAAAGGGAAAGGGCAAAACGATAAAATAGAGATAAAAAGAAAAGAAAAGTAATAGCCCGTGCAGTCACTGAACCACAGAAAGTACGGGAAGACAAACTACCTACCAGAAAAAGGGAGGAGAAACAAGAGGGCCTGACTCGAGCGAATAAGATGACAGGATTCCCTGTAATCAAGGACGGTCAAATAGGGGACGGGAGGATGAATGGGGGAAGATCGAAAGTTATCCAGTGGAAGCTCTCGCTAGTGGCTGTCTCTTTTTTTTTTTTTTTTTTTTTTTTGTGTTTGGTTTGGTGTGGGCAGTAGTGGTTCAAAGATGACCTACCAGAGACTGATAGAGGGAATAAGACTGGATCCTCACCAAGTTCAGCGCACTGTATCAAGAGATAATTCCCAGTTAGTCTTCACAGCTTTCTCTTTCCTCCCCGGGGGGTTTCAGGTGCTTATGTTTCCACCTTTGGTGGCGGAGGCAAAGCAGTGAGGGAACAATAATGTTGGAAAGTGGGAACTGTTATAATAATAACAATAATAAAAGAAAATAATAATGGGGAATCTTGAAGCTTTGCCCAAAAGGGGAGACCGACTCTAATTGGTTGGAGACAAGTAATGAGAGAATAAGGTACTCCCGTGTTGGAGGTGGAAGTAGGTAAGTACTGACAAGATCTGGGAAAGAAAAAGGACACTTTTTTTTTTTTTTTTTTTTTTTTTTTTTAAATAAAAATACCCTTGAAGGAAAGAAAGAAGCCTTCAAATATAAATAGAAAAGGTATAAGAATTCAATAAAATGGTGACAAATATTGAATCAAACGGCGTAGGGGAAAAAAAAAAAAAAACTGAAGAAAAAGAAGATGAAGAGGATGAAAAAAATGCAAACACAGAATGAGAGGGATGATGATAACTTACAGTACTGCTTAAAGTTGCTGTACAAACAACTAGGTAGAGAAGAAGCTGCGGCCTTGGAAAGGGAGGTAGAATGATGAAGAATATACCATACTTTAAATCCTACTCATGGGACTACAGCTGTACTTATGGGACACTGCTTCATTACTTAGGTATCTACCTTCAACAGGAGAGAATAGGGTTATCTGCCTAGCGTATTAATTTTATTATTGTACGATCAGTACTTCTTTCCTTCGTGAAGAGACCTCCTCGTGCCAGACAAGTCGTGCCTGTAACTGCCTAGACCTCCTACCTGCTCGTCATTGCTCTTACAATAATACTCCCTATGCTCCAGTATCCCCTCCCTTCCCCTTGAACCCTTTTGGAGCCTTGAGAAATGAGAGGAGGGGGCACGACTTAGACACCAGTCAGGCACTAATTTGGGGGATATTTCTTATTTTCACAGGAATGGTCTATTAAAAGCAGTTCACTAATACAAATCTTTACTATTATTATCACCACTATTAATGACATAGCTCTTTCCTGTTGATTATTTATTTTTCTTAGTATCCATAGGATTATTATTATTATTATTATTATTATTATTATTATTAGGGGAGCCTTTTTTGATAATAGTAGTGTCAACTTTAATAAGAGGTTCCATTTCTTGTATATAGGTACTAATACTAGATAGGTACTTTGTATGGAACTAACCTATTAATGTATAGAATGTGCCTTGTAAGTAATATTAACTTCAAAGCTCATCAACGTGTGTCCTCCCATCATCCCCTTACAACTAGTACCTAGCTACATATCACCCCCGCTTTGTGGTTCTACTTTCTGTCCCCCTTTCTCCTTGGGACCATAGGTATTTTCCTTTTTGCTTCTTGACTTCTTCAAGGAGAACTCCTCCTCTCTGTATAGTTGTATCATTTGGTAATACTGAACCGTCTAGTTCTTTTTTTTTTTTTTTTCCTTCAGTTCTCCCCTTTCTTTCCTATATATTTCTTTTCCTTTCCGGAGCCTTTCCGGATAGCTAACGTTTGTTAGAATAATCCCCCTCTCACAACCCATTTCTATGAATTAACTAACTACTGGTTTTTTTTAAAGTTTCAGCTCCTGTCAATTCGTTCCGAGCGTTCCTACTAGACGGTTCCTCTCCGGAATCTTCCCAAGAATCCAAACGCCTTTTTAGCTATCTAAAATTGTGGACTGGAGATCCGCTCCCATGGTGGGTAATTTCTTTCGAGTTTTACTTCATCTCCTCCTAAACAATTTCCGCTCACACGAGCTCCTACGCCTCCACCAATTTTTTCTATTTTTTACTTTCATTGTAATTGTTTTTAATATATTTTCACTTCTACATGGCGTTTTGTATTTCATCAACATTACTAATTTTACTCCAAATCCAATTTCATATGCTGTACTTGTGACAGACCATAGATGCTGCTCTCCCAACCAAGAAAGGCAGGGAAGATTATACCTATCCATCGGAAATGAGATCGGCCCCTGATGAGCAATACTAGCTACCTCCTTGCCTCACCCTCAACTCCGTACCGGGCAATAAGGTATTGACGGAAGAACTGTCGCTGCGAGTCTAACAAGTGAAGAATAAAGAAGTATCATCCCTGCTATTGTTTCTCTTATCAATTGGTTATCAATGCTACTCTATGTTATCAAGCTATATACTAATTTCCTACGTGAAGCGCCTCGTCAATTCTCTATCCGGACACCACCATTGCATTCAATTTCTCCCGCCAAACGTAAATAATATTACTTCTCCTCTCTTCCTCCCCTCCCCTTTTCCCTTTTTTTTCCCCCCTTCCATGAGTACTGGGCTATGTAGTTCCATAAATCTGGCGGTGGGAATCAAAATAGTGACCCATCATGTTAAACCAATAATGTCAGCAACAATGGTAGGTTCCCCTCCCCTTAAAATACTCATAGAATGAAGTCATCTTGTGGACTTTCACATTCCCTCCTATCCTCTTTAGCTCACTATCATTAGTCTTATGGAGATTGACTTAGTATCAGAGCTCAGAAATCGCCGTTTTGAAATAAACGCTGAAGCTAGAGCCCGCTAGATGGTCACCAGAATCGACTATATGGGGCCATCAAATTATTGTTTTTCTCGGCGGAGGGGCGGTAGTTAAGCCTAGAAGTGATATTTTTAATTTCCTTTTCTTTTAATTTTTAATCTATAGTAATAATAATAATTTTATCCACAGAATAAATAATATTATTATTATTTGTGAGTGATTTTACTTAAGACACCTAAACGGAGTAGTACCTAAGTAGCTCTGGAATAGCGGAGCTCCATTGGCATCTGTCACCTGTCAACATAATAGCAATCAAAGCAATTCGGACCATGCATTATTGTTATATTATTGTTGGTGGTGTTATTATAATTGTAAATTCGCAAGCTTCGAGGTAACTACCTTCGTCCGAAACCAGTTTCACCATTATTATTATTATCCACTTAATTAAGAACTGGGTCCAGGCCATCCTAGTAGCGTGGCTACAGGGGAAGCGCTCTAGGTTTCCTTATTCTTTGGAGGAAAAAAGAACAAAAAGAAAAGACGGGGGGAAGAAAATTTCTTTTTCTCAGGATAATCAATATTAATGATGATCTAACTCATGTGACTTTAAAAAGAATCAAAAAAGACTCTTCTAATTCATCTATTTATATGTATTGTAAGCAAGTACTTAGCTCAACAGCTGCAGTTTGTCTGGAGGCTCAATAGGAGTAATATCGTATCTACGTAATTAATTACCTACCTACCTAGGAGCTTATAGTTAACTAACGAGCTACGTAATTAGCTACGTCGTACCTACAGAGAATCGGGTAGTGTACACACATACATAGTTTCCTAGCATTGGTGATAAGACTCAACTACTATAAACTTGATAAATTTCTCAAAATGATGATATCTATCAATCATATTATGCGACCTAACTCCCCAGCTAAATCTGATTCCTGAGTGACCTGTAGTAAGTAGGTTGAGTAAGCTAGGTGTGTCTTCGTAACGCGTGGCACCGTGCGACAAATCTGATAAGTAATAAATAGCTTTTGAGGGCCCTTGTGATTGTTATTATTATTCTAGAGCACTAGTTACTACTAACTAGACGGCTGCTTACCTAGGTACGTTCCTACCTAGGTAACTAACAATCTAACTAATTATTCTCTTTCAACTTACTCGGGCAGTTCTTGAAGTGGAGGAGGAAAGTTTTACTCCATCGCACGACCTACCTAGGTACCTTAAATAGGTACATAGAGGCCACATCCTCCCCAATACACCTACCCACCCCTGTACTCGCAGTTACAGTACATACAAGAATGGTTGGTTGGTTGTTCTCAGGTTAACTCCAAAGCAAGCGACCCACCCATTGAAAAATAGTTGTAGTTAATAATAAAATGTGTGTTTGAGAGATAACTAATTAACTGGCCCGATAGCTCGGCAAAACCGGCTAGGAAGTTATTCAGGGAGTTAGCTAATAATTAAGGAGCAGGAGCCATAGGATTAATTTTAGGGTCCATTTGCCATGCTATCTATGTACTTACTCCCGCTCCCTGACTAGCAAAGTATGTAACTAGATCGTGGTTGGACAACGGAGAACGAAGCTCAAGTTCTCCATTTTTCGGGTGTTACTACTCCGCAGGTACCTAGCAGTGGTTGGTGGGTGTATATAGTGTGCAAATTAAATGAAAGGAATGTATGTATATATGTATCTACTACTTTGCAAAGCATTAGCTACACAGTAATACTTACTTATAACTACCATTTATTAGTTGAGAGGTAGGTAAAATTATATAAATCTTTTGATTTCCTCTTCTTTTCTTTCTTTCACTTATTTATTTCAAGTTCCTGCTCCAACTAAATATGAACCCTTCGGTTGAACTTCTTTGTTTGCCTCCCTCTTAAAGTTTTTAATTTTTTTTTTTCCTTCTTGAGAAAATTCTGCTATGTTAAGCTGAGCTTACTTACTTAAACGAACATTGGTGGTGTTCAATAAGACCGGTCTCAATTTTTTTTTTTTTTTTTAATTTGAGTGCATATTTTTTTCTATTTTTTTTTCTCACATGCAGAAGGAATATGCAGCTAATGCAATGCAATCTGTACGCCATATCGGGTACCCATCAGTTGCCACTACAATGCATCTTAAAAAGAATTTGACTCGAAAATTACTGTTATTATATAATTCCCTGAGAAAAAAATTTTGTCGAGTTTCGAGAGAGAGATATACGGACCCCAAAACTATAAATTGAGTTGAAATCTCTCTAAAGAATAAAAGGCCTACAATAATAATAACTTTATCCTCATCAACCTAAGGTACTCATTTAAGGAACAATAATTAGTTACCTAGCTATGATTCGCTCATTCAACAGCTGAACATCCTGTCTGTGTGACCATAACAACCCTGGATCAATATGCAAGGGTCCCCCATCGAACACTTGAGTTCTTTTCCCTGACCTAGGATAGCTAGCGGGGGTCTAAATGCTGAAAAAAAAAATAAAATAAAATAAAAAGATAAAAATGATTTTCCATGCATGCAATCGAAAAGCAAGAAATGAATCTTTCCAGCATTTTCTTTTTTGGGTTTTATTTCCTTTTTCTTGGGAAGTCTGTGTGGTGGGGGTTATGAGTAGGTACCTACCTTAGGTGTATATATATATTCTCGCCACCAACAGCCAACACCGCCTCTGCTCCTAAATCATGTCTGCATTAGCCACCTACTTAGTATGGAGTGTTGTATGACTGGTTTGCTCTGGCCTTCTGAAAGGCCCATTAGTTGCATTGCCATCTGCATTATCTTACCAAGTAAGGGGAGGTAAGGAATTTAGGATCGCAATTAAAGGAGAGAAATTGCGCGAGACTCTTTCTTGGTAGGTAAGCCAATACCTACCAGTGCCTAAGGCATGACAGCTGTCATTCAATCCACTTTTCCACAACTACCGTTCTAAGCAGACCCCTTTGGTACTACTTAGTTACTGTAATATATCTTGCTGGTCTGCCTCCTCCCAATTAAACCGTTATCGGGGATAGCAATGTAGTTTGATCTATAAAAGTGGCCACTGACCTGACAGATAGAGATATAGTGAAGAGACATTTCCTGGTACTGAGTGGGAAATCCACCCATCTAGAGTTTACTTTTTGATACAGGGAATTTACTGGGGACAACAGAGTGCCCGGAACCGTTATTCAATATGTTATCCGATATTCTGTAGCGGCAACACTAAACTACAGGTATTTTGATTGGAATACCAGAAATGTAATTAAACGAACTAATAATAAGCCTGGTGTAAGCCTGGCAATAGGTACAGCAGAATACTTCTATTGCATTTATAATTCCTTTCCAATGGATATCTTCCAATCTCGTTTGAAATTCAATACTTCAAAAATACCAAGGCCCTCTAGAATGATATAAAGTTGCTTTTGGAAGGCGTCAAAAGATAGGTAAGCGTTCTATTAGCATCTCCATGACTTAAATTAAGTCGCATCTAGTAAGATAACTGCGCATTTATGAAGATTCTAAAACATGACCCGGGAAGCAACCATGACTGAGGGATGCTAGGGTAAGTATATTTACCCCGTTGTCTCTAGTATCTACGGGGTTTAACTACATACATCAAATTCCAATCCTGCACACTAATACGAGCTAGTGTACCTACCACCCTTGCTTGAACGGGTGTTTCTGGGTTTCAGACGAGCTTTATTATTAAGAGGTTGTCAAGTTCACTGCTATTGATACTTCATCACCTTTGAGAGCTTACAACTGCCGACTTGACTAGATCTGGTGGACAGGGTGGGAATTGTGACTAGAAATTATGTGCTTTAGCTGGACATTTGCTGAAGGAGGCTGTCGAGGCTATTGAGCTTCTAGGTCTATATGCTAAGTAGATTATGGATGAAGATCCCTAGGATGAGGATTAAAGTGGATAAAAAAAAAAAAAGGGAAAAAAAGGAAGAAGGAGATTACATAGTCCGAAAGCACCTTTGAAACACTGGAGTGTCTCCTTACAAGTTTTTTTCCCATAGTAATTGGAAAATTATTTGGCTATTAATTGTATAAACAGTATGTTAGTATTATATTCCACCCATATAAGCAGCCCACAGAGGCTATTTAACCTGCCTATTTTCTTCCCACTATCCCTCCCCTATGGATTGTTAAAGCCCATGAGTAAATGAATACCTCTGACTATGATGTCATAATTCAAGTTTTCAAGATAGGGTAGATAGAGAAAACTCATTCCGTCGGCATTCATTTGATATCTCTATCTATTTCAAGATTTATGCTAGCCATGGAGGAAGTGAGTGGCTACTTCTAAGTTAGCTTCCTGGGGTCGTACCTATTACTTCTATAACTTCTGAATAGAATAAATGCGAAGTTTTGAGGAGCTTGCTCAGCCCTCCTATAATTTTGGTGGGGTGTAGGATGACTGCTAGTTAAAGGCGAGAGAAACTATGATACCTATTATTAATGATTGTAAATAAGGGCGAGAGATTAGATCTTGAGCCAAGCTGCTGATGCAATTTTCCCTCACTCTTGCAAAGGACGGGAGCCTTGTTGCGGTGCAAATGCTATGATTGGATCGGAAACTCCCGCATGGGATGGGGGTCTCCGCAGTCCCATAAGAGAGGTAGCTACCTTACTAAGTACTCTGGTAACTCGAACCCCTCACTGCCTAGGTGCTTAAGCTGACGAGTTCAAGAACGGTCAACCTTTCTCACCGCTATCTAGACAAATAGCTATCCTTTATCGCAGCCTTGTATAAATTTGAGTCTTGTACTTTATCCATTCTCACATAAAACCAACAATTGTGGACGGTAAATGGCCTCCCGAATGGCGATGGGGAGACTATCTTGGGACGGTTACACCTTGCGTCCAATTCAGAACGCGGCCCCCACATTTCTTCCAACCCTCATTTATGGTACAGCATGGAAGAAAGAGCAAACTGCCAATTTAGTCCACCAGGCATTAAGGGCTGGGTTTCGTGCAGTTGACACCGCTGCTCAACCAAAGCACTACCGTGAAGATCTGGTGGGCGAAGGCATTCGCAGGGCGATCCAGGATGGGATCGCCCGGCGGGAAGATTTGTATGTATGTTTGACTCAATCCCGTCCCCTGATTCTCATAAAGAAAATCCTGAAGTCAGATCTCATTTGTGTTACTCGTCAGCTAATTGTGATTAGATTCAAACTAAGTTTACAGGCGTCCAGGGGCAGAACCCGGATGATATGCCCTACGACCCCGGAGCTTCTATAACCGACCAGGTTCACGCATCTATCGAGTCATCACTCTATAATCTTCGCCCCCTGGCCGAGCCCGACAGCACTGGTGATACGTATATTGATACCGTAGTCCTTCATTCACCGCTGCCTACCATGGCCCAGACCCTAGAGGCTTGGACAGCTCTTGAGAAGTATGTCCCACATCGAATTCGAAACCTAGGTATATCAAACACCTCCCTTCCCTTCCTCAAGGAACTGTCCTCGCTCGCAACGGTGAAGCCTGCTGTAGTGCAAAACCGCTTTTACGTGGCCACGCAGTTTGACGTTCCCCTCCGTGCCTTCTGCCGAGAACAGCGGATTATCTACCAGAGCTTTTGGACCTTTACAGCGAATCCGGAATTAATCCGATCCGAGACAATTTCATCCCTTGCCAAATTTGCTCAAGTGACGCCTGTTGCGGCGCTGTATGGCCTTGTTATTAGTCTAGAGGGCACTACAGTGCTTGATGGAACCACTAAACAGGCTCATATGGAGGCGGACTTGGCTGAGTTGAGAAAAATAGAGCAGTTTTCGAGCGAACACCCCGTTATGTGGGGAAGAATTCTCGAAGAATTCCAACAGCTTACTGGCGATCATGTTTATTTGTGATTGTACTTACTGGCGGATAATCCTCGATGTTGTTTTGCCAAATGGTTCATATTTCATGTATTCAAAGAGGCGGGTGGGACTGTCCTAAACCTACTTAACTTGCAAGAGAAAAGCGTGTATATTCTAAACCATCATATGACGTCAAAGGAAATACCTTAAATTGGGAGTGAGATGTTTGAAATTGAATTTAGCGATGACAATATAGAATCAGAATATCTTTGCGCCATCAAGAAAGCTTTTGTCGCATATATTAGGGTCATGAATTGAATTAAGATTAAAAATGTAGGACACTGGTAGAATGGCTGGAGGGGTAAAAATCGATACAGTATTTGTGCTGCCAATTTTTAGATGCACGTGTTGCTGCTGCGTTGATGACTCATGTATGACTTATTGTGTCGACCAATCAGGGAGTGCTGCAGAACATTTGACTTCATCGCGGTCTGCCAAAGATTTCAATAGGAGAGATCTGCTCGGCCAAGTCGTCTGTTTAACTGTTTAATGTCTATCGAGCGGAAGTGCTCTTAACTTCTATGAGGTTTGTGATATCTTTCCCCTCCCTTTTGTATTGTTGCAGCCCTTTTCGCCCTGTTGCGCCCGTTGGCATCATTTACTGCCGCAGAGCCTGACCCCAAAGGCTGCGCTGGTACTATTGTACATCATTCAGTGCGGCTCCTTCTGGGGCCAACTCGTTCCTAAATCATAATACTGGGCCCCAATTGACTGATGCGACCTAACTATGCTTCTAGTAGAGATATCTAGACCTCCTTACACTTGATTCACCATTATCTTACACCATCTTCACCGCGCTTGTTCTTCGATAGAGAGCGTCTGACCGCGTCTGTCGCGTCTCCGCGATCGATCTTTTCCTGTTGCCGTGAGCCTTCTCTGCGTTGTTAGTGCTATCTAGCTTCCTTCAAGCGACATCATTGTGGACTTTGTTTTGGAACGACCTTTACGGCCCAGCTTTATTGCAAATTCTGCTCTTGAGATTTTTTGCACCAACTTGCGTTTTCCCATCACCCCCGCAATACGTCCCGCTCTTGGCCGAACAAGTTGTGATAGGATTTCAAGTGTTGGGTAATTTTCTTCTGGCTTTCCCTGCCCCCCTCCCCCCGGCTGCTTCATATCTAGCTTTACGCCTCTGTGGAGTCCTGGGAGAGATTTGTTAGAGTTCAAAGTGAAGCCAGCATTTGGGCCAGGCCATCAAGCTGCCTGCAATGAGTCCCCAAGGCATCACTCGCAAAAGACCTGCGCCTGGCACATCTCCGATCGTCCACCCCCAGCTAGGCCCGCTCCCAAATTATCCCCAAAACTCTGGATCTCAGCTCTCTAATGACCAATTCCTGCAATGGGGCCAAAACTCCTCATCAAATGCGGTGAACCCCTCATCTTTCCCCGATGCGAATTCCTATAGCACCACTACTGTATCACCAAACCAAGATGTTGCCGCTTCTTCATCCGCATCGAACCAAATTGCTCGCAGACCGCCCCCTAATCAGCTGATTAGCCGCAATCGCCCATACGAACCGACGCAGTCTTCTTTCCCCGACCAAGGTGGTGGATCTGGCGAACCAGGAGGCTGGACAGAGACTTTAGAGGAGCTTTATCAGCGCGCATTGGTTGCGAAGAGAGAGGCACAGGCTAAACGAAAACAAATTCCCCCTTTTGTCCAGAAGTTGAGCAGGTAAGGTTTTCTCAGAACAGTGTCGTCATTATTGGAACCCTCCTTGGTAACTCACTGCCTTAGTTTTTTGGATGAGTCCAAGAATACCGATCTGATTCGATGGTCCGACGATGGGAATTCATTTATTGTTATGGACGAAGATGAGTTCGCGAAGACTCTGATTCCGGAGCTATTTAAGCACAACAACTATGCCTCCTTCGTCCGCCAGCTGAATATGTACGGATTTCACAAGAAGGTGGGGCTATCAGACAACTCTATGCGCGCCAGCGAACGAAAAAATAAGAGTCCGAGTGAATACGCCAATCCTTATTTCAAACGCGGGCACCCCGATCTGCTCTGGCTGATCCAGAAGCCTAAGAATACCGCCGGACAAGGGAGCAAATCCGGTAAGAATTATGTGCGTGTGAAGACGGAGGATGTGGATGAAAACGAAAACGACGATTACGGCGATGAGAGTGCCGGGGCACCTCGGGATGAACGTGCACGTAATCGACAGTTGTCCTTGATTACAGGCAACCCGATACCCAAAGATCAATTTGCAGGCGTATACCGGGAGTTACAGGCTATTCGTCAACAACAGCAGATTATCTCCAATACGATAAGCAAACTTCGAAGGGAACATGAACAACTCTATGCACAAGCTGCCAATTTCCAAGAACAACATACCCGTCACGAAAATTCTATCAATGCGATACTAACCTTCTTAGCGACGGTGTACAACCGAAGCCTCCAAGGCCAGGAAGGACAAAATCTGGCCAACACTTTTGCTGGAGCTATCTCACAGGACCACCAAGGTAACGTTGTCGATGTGGGAGATAACTTTTCCCTCAGCACATTGGGTGCCTCCACTCTGAATAGTCCTGGTGGACCGCGCTCGATGAAGAAACAACCACTGCTACTCAAGGCACCTCCACAGGTAGAACGCCAAGGCCGTGCAGCGACACTCTCACCTGCAGCAAGCACATATGACCGTTCACAATCGCGCAATCATATGCGACAAGCAAGTGCATCACAACCTGGCCACGTCGAGGAAGTGTTCGACAATAGCCCTCGACAAAAGCAAGCTCCACCGCCTCAGTCCCAACAAGTCCCTCAGCGAGACATAATGTCCGTCATTCAAAGCTCTAACGCACGAAATGGAATTCCGACAAATTTTTCTGATTTCCCAAATGTGTTATCATCGCTGGAAACATCTGGGGGAAATACTCCGCTTACACCAAATCAACGAGCGGATATGCTTCGCCTAATGGCCAGTGAGACTAACGATGGGAATGCGAATGCCTTATCTCAGAATAATGCCTTGATAACCCCCAACCCGCCACCTATGCCACACAATTACTCAAATCGCCTTGCTAGTACCCGATCAGAGATTGACAACCTAGTGAAGATGCAAGCAGAGCAGGATCGATCTGTACAGAACCTAACCAACCTCTTGCAGCCGTTAAGCCCAACCGGAACAATTCCAGGGCTCGGAAACGATGGCAGTGTTCCACCTCCTCATTTTGACCTTGACCAAATGTTCAACGCTGACTACTTCACCGACCTTGGAGACCTTGGTAATGAACACAAGAGCGGATTGGACTTTGGTGACTCAACAGATCATTCCCAACCGGTGGTTCCAGTCGAGCCCCCTGTCAACCCAGATCAAGAGGATCCAGTAATTAAAGATGGAAATGACTTGTTTGATTTTGATAATCTTGCCGGCGATAGTGAGCTCTTTGGTGGGCCAACGCAGAATCAACAAAGCCCCGAGTTTTTCCATGGATTTGATGGCAGTGGCTTTGGTAACCACTCAGCTGGCTCTGGAATAGGTGTGGATACAAAACATCCAGTTGGAGCCACTTCCGGCCGGGTTGTTGAAACTCTTACCGATAGTGAATCAACGAGCCCGGCCAATACTGCGGATGATGTTACTCTGTATAGTGGTGTTCAACACGATGTAGGGTATGATTCGCAAGGGGGCAAAGGTAGTAGTGGTGGGGGTACAAAACGGCGAAAGAAAGCTTGATACCAATTTCTTTTTTTTTTTCTTTAAACTCTCACTTACCCCTCCTCCTCATCTCTATCCATGTTTCTCATATTGTTCATTTCCCTTTCCTTCCTTTTATCTTCTAAAAGCGTTTGAGACGGGGAGTATACCACTTGTGACTGGAGTTTGGAAAAAAACGAAAAGAAAAACGCGATTAAAATCATAATTACACGTTAAGACTTTTTCGAGATCTTCCCCTCTTCCTATTTCTTTTCTCTTCTCTCCTTAACGGCCCGTCTTCACTTATACCTCCCCCTAATCCTTTTTGACAGACCATACATACAACATGAATACGGAGACAAAGAAAGAAGAGAAAAAAGAGGGGAAAAAAAAAGTGAATAGTCATCGAGGTTGAGAATGGCTTTTCTCAGTCTCTGAGAACAGAAAATGAAGATCTCTCTCTCTCCATTTTTGTGGTTAATCTAGCTACCTACAGTTACCTACTCGGAGTAGAATAATTCCCCTCCACCCTCCTTCCTTCTCGAACCCTACCTAGTTCCTAATTCTTATCTCCTTTTTTTTTTTTTTTTTCCCCCTTTTAGCCGTGAAGGAAACATACATGATGTAATTATGTTGCTTGTTCCTTTTTTTTTTTTGCCTTCAATATGTTCGGACTGGCTTTGATGCTCTGATTCTGGACTCTGAACGTTTGATTCAATGCGGCTTGCTTGCATGTATGTATGTACATGTTCTCTCTCTCTCCCCCTTTTGGTTGGGAAATAAGTACACGATCTGATTTAAAGGATATTTGTTATTTTTATATATGTAAATACATTGCCGGCACTATATAATACAAATCTATTACCTATTCATCCATACTACCTTACCTACCTAGGTAGGCTAGACTGTGCTTATCGACCAGGTATGTATATAGGTGTTATGTATGAAGATACAATATATTAGCTTGCATACTGCATACATATATATTATAAGTTAGATTAGGTTAGATAGGTAAAATTTGAATTCAAATTCACCTTCTTTTTTCCCTTTCTTTCCCCCACTCAAGATCACCTACTCGTCCTCTCTTTCTCTCTCGTTCACGATCCCTCTCTAGTCCCCTTCCTCCTCGCCTCCCGCCACCCACGATATCCTTTTCTCGTTCTCTCGGATCAATAACCATGAGGGTATCTGCATCCTGATGTTCCCGCTTCCAATTCAAATCTTTACCTAAGGTATCCTTGCCGAAGCGGAGCTCATGCGTCAGCCAGCCAGCGTCATTATCATCGGCTGCATCTCTGGTGGTATTATTGTTATTGGAGTTATTATTAGAATCATTGGTGTCCCATGATTTGCATGATTGACAATTGATAATGAAGTGCAGGTCACAAAGTTGAGACTCTTCGTCTTCTTCATCAGCCACTTCTTCTTTCACCCTTTGGTCATGCTGGTTCGTGGTGGTATGTGAATGTTTGGTGGAGGTGGATGACGATGGATGAGCGATGTCGGCACTATCGAGCTTGGATTTAAAAGCATTGAATAATTTTAGGGCTTCGGATTCAGCTGAGGTCGTCGTGCTTAGGCCACCAAAACCGCCATTGGCAGGATTGGTGGTGGTAGTGGTGCTTCCGGGTGGTGGGCGTTTGCGTCCTCGAATGGCAGTTTCAGGAATCATAGCTTCTAAAGCCGATTTCGGCTTGGATGATGTAGAGGCCTGGGTCTGGACACTGCGACGCATTGATGCCTTGAGGGTTTCGATTTCTGCATTTGTTCGGGATAGCTTAGACTGTTTAGCCGGGGGTGGTGATGGAGAGCGTTCTGGGGATTCGGGATCCGGTAGAGGAAGTTGGGTTAATGGGTCGGGCGTTCTGGGCCGTTCTTTGCGCTGTGTACTTGGGGAGACGGATGGTGAAGAAGGTTCCCTCTTCCGGGCCGGCGACGGGGAACGAGGTCGTTTACGTTGTTGTTCTTGCTGTGTTGATGAATGGCCCTTCGCAGATTCGGGCCCATTCTCTTTCCCTTTCTCCTGCTTTTCTGCAAGACCTGTATCTGTAACAAGCATCGGGTTGAACTTGGGCTTTGTAGTCCGGATAGGCATCTCTTCCTCCTCCTCATCTCCTTCTTCGTCCCCCCCAAAACTCAAGAGAGCTTTCCCGCCCTTAGTGGCCTTTTTCTTCTTCTTCGTCGCAGCCGCAGTAGTAGCTGATTTCTTCTTCTTGCCATCCTCAGCCCTTTGCCCCGTAGTCGCCGTCACCTGTCTTTTCACGACCTTGCCCGCAAGAGGACCTAGCTCTCCCACTTCACACGATGTGACCTTCACCGGGTACACAGGCCGTTCAGTCCCCTCGACGCGCTCCGCATCTGCGATTTTCAACACATTGAAAATACTATCGCCCTCGATCCGTCCGAAGAGTGTACACTGCCCATTCAGCTCCCTTTCTGTATTGGCCAACGTGATAAAGAATTGACTCCCATATGTCCCATCCTCACTCTTCGCCATACCAACCAGTCCGCGTCGGTTGAAGCGCAATCGACTGTGTAGCTCATCGCGGAGTACTACCTTCTCGTCCGGATCCCGCGCGTCGGGGTCGTACTCGAATTCTGGGTACTCGTAGATCGAGGTACCGCCGGAGCCTGTGCCGGTCGGGTCGCCGCCTTGAACGATGAAGTCTGGGACAACGCGGTGGAAGATGGTACCGGCGTAGTAATTGTCCATGCAATGTTGGAGGAAGTTCCGACATGTTAGAGGGGTTTGGTTCGCGAAGAGGGCGATGTGAATGGGGCCGAAGGTTGTGTTCAAGGTTGCGGATGCGGTGGCCGCTGGCTCCGTGGTGTAGTGTGAAGACATATCTCAATATGAATTTGAAGGGGGGGAGGGAGAATTTAAAAAGGTCAAGAGAATAGTGGCAACAGGAAATTGATTATGTTGCCCTTCCTGTCTTCCCCCACCGTTAGAGGCGCGTTCAGGTTTATTACCTGTTGATGGTTGTTCCCGGGAAGCTCGAGCTGTCAACTCGGACCCGGAATATTTGTAAGGTGCTGCAGAGATACCCACTATGATGATCACATACGAGACACCCAGTTGGTAACTAACTGGGAGCCTTGAGGAATCCCACTAATATTGTTTTCTCGATCGGATGCGAGCGGCTGGGAAGGGAATAGGTAAGGAGGTCCCTAACAGTGGGAGGGAAGAGAAAACTAAGTTCAGCAGTTGAAGCTTTTCGGCGGCTGAACTTTTTTTTTTAGAAAAAGACTTGTCACGTCATGTCAAGCTTGGTTTCATAGCTATTTTTAAGATCTACCTACTATGATGAACTTGAGTACTATAATATCATTATAAAGTGGGTAATTCTTTTCTTTCCGAGTTAGAGTCTAGAAGTAGTTGAGTATATTTATTATTTAATTGCTCATGAGGTTGTTAATTAATTCTATATCAAGTGTGCATTTCATTGTCATAGATGACTATTGTTTATCCGACATTATATGATAGCTTTGACATTTAATTAAATAAAGAAGCATATTATTATGATTTTAGGAGCGATGAGGGGTGACAATTGGCTAGAAGCCAAAGAGGAGAAAAAAAAAATAAAAATAAAAAAAAAGAAAGAAGAAAAAACTTCATAAAACCCATTCATCCCATAGGTTCATCCCATAAACGTCGTTTAAACACATCTCAAAATCGGGACAGCTAGATTGAATCCATGTTAGCCTATAGAAAGAATTAAAATAATATAGGTATACACATAGGTTGAAAAAACCGACAGCAAAAACTTACTAAACGGGATCCTGCCCAAATATTATATGCCACAAATACTCCATCACCCGTCCACTGATATCGTCTGGCAAGCTTGTCTCCATGATCCATCTATGGTAATGGACGTAGCTGCTCCAGGGCCGCTCCAAAACCTGCGTTCGCGATATTGCGAACTGAGCGCAGCACGGCGTCGCAATCACATCCGGGACGCTGGTGTCATTACCAAAAATTTCTTTCCAGGCACCTGAAAATATAGCTTCGGTGGGATGACGGGACTCAACGGGCTCGCGAAATGGACGGATTTCCTCTGGACAGCCTGGATCAAGCGTGCAGCGGAGGTTTGCATAGCCATTGCGTTGGACAAATTCGATCTGTAGATTCTGGACTGCGCGCACGTTACTGTGGTCGACGAACTCGTTATGCCAGGCTAGTGGCCAGCCACCGCGATGGCTGTGGAGGAATACAATCGTGGAGGGAAGGTTGTAGTAGTTGTCGATGATATATTGGAGGTAGACGTTACTTTCTCGGCCTTTGTTCTGAGATACAGTGAATTGTGCATTTGGGTCATCGACGGTGTAAATTGCATGGTCCCATCTGAGTTTTGTGATAATAAATCAACCGACGTTGCCTTGGTTAGTCGATTCTGATGGCCTGGAGCATCCCCCTCCTCCCCCCTCAAAAAAACAGGGCACAGTAAGACAAGGTAAACACCTACTCAGGGAGTTCATTCAGGACCCAGTCTGTATCTTCATGGCTCAACTTCCCCAAAACAACAACACCATCCACTTGCACCTCTGGAGTAGTGACAATACCGGGAATTGCTTTCTGTCCGGCTTCAAATTGACTTGGGACGAGGTCGGACACTGAAGGTCGTCTGGGATGATTTGGACGAGATAATGGGTGTGTCGATATCGCTGTCGCATTCCGCTTTGATTCGGGATATCCTCTGGGCGTACCGTCATATAAGACTGGTAACGGGATATCGAGTTCTTCGCTTCTCCATGGTGGTTCTCTAGTGGAGCTCACGTATTTGAACTGTCTGTCAACCCAAAAGACAATAAGCACAAGGAAGATGGCCGCAATTAAACGCGTCAGAGTGCGCATTATTCATGTCGAACTGGATCTGATCTTCTTGAACATTGACCAGATGCATGAAATCTTGGACCCAAGAGAATTTGAAAGAAAAGCATAGATATAGAGTCGGTAACACGAACTACTACTGATCACCATAGCATTTGAGGGGGGGATGACCGCATAATTGCTTATTCGGATGACGATGTGGACTCTAGGGAATAATGGCAATTGGATGATAATTGGGAGTTCCTATTTTTGAGTTTTCTTCCTTTGGTAGAGTCATCAACTGAGTCGTGGAATAGTGAACCTTTTTTTTTTTTTTTTTAACTCCATAGTGTATCTGATACCTTGCTCTCTGTTCTGGAGGAATCATGATGTAATTGTGGTCGTCCCTCTTTTTTTTTTTTTGGTGTAAAGAGGTTCCTCAGCGTCGCTCACAACAGTCATCTAGGCCCACTGTGGGACCCGGGGATCAATCCATGGGTGAGTAGATGTAAATCTAAATAGGAAAAAGCATTTTGAATTTACAATAAAGATGTTAAAAAGAAGAAGAACGCTTGAGGTTATCATTCAAAAAAGGTATCGTAAAATTGCTTACAGGTTAGGCTAAAAAGTTGCCAGCAACATGAGAAACTAGATAAAGACCTCCCATTATCTTTTTTACCCCCTGTAGCATATGTTTTTCTTGATGAATTTCGGCATATATTAATCATCAAGGCGGATGCTATTTGTCGCTAGGGTACAAGCTTAGGCAGCTTTGTTTTCAGCCACTTGAGCAGCTGCAACTGCAGAGCTCGCGGCTTGGTGTCTTTTGGAGAGACGGAAGGGTCCAACAAGGAGGAAGAGAGCTTCTAGGCCTAAGATAACAGCCAGGGTGACCATGGCACCAATGACACCAGCAACAGGCCGGGAGATACCACCGCTGTTGTCGGATGTAGACTCGGTGCTAGCAGACTCAGAGTCAGAAGAGCTAGTGGAAGCGCATTGGCCATCGGTGTTACCGCAGGCGGCACACCATTGAGCACTATTCATGATGGCAATCTTCTCCGTTAGGGTAACAAAGTCCGTCCAAGGAATGGTGGAGCTAGATTGGCCGTACAGAGCATATTCTGTTGGACCGGAACCAGTGATGGTTCCGTTGTGGAAAAAGAACCGAACGCTAATCTCATCGGGGGATGGGAAAGCATCGGAGGTTGAGTTTGTCACAAGCTCCCAGACCATGGAGGATGCATAGTCCGGGATTCCAGTGAAATCAACATCCACAGCAGGGAGTTGAGCCAATCCGAAGTAGGAGAGGAAAGTTCCGTAGGAGCCGAATTCAACGTGCAGCTTGACCTCGCCCCCTCCAGTGACGGTCTCGTTCAAGCCCATGAGCATTTCAGCTGCGAGGTCCATGCCCGCAATGGCGCGAATGGTATCGGAAGAGTTGTATGCTAGGTTGTACTGTTCGATGTTTGCTAGCAGAAATGCCTGGTGGAGTTGCTCCTCGGTAGGGATATTAGTGGTATTGTGGATGTAGCCGACATTAAGGTAGTCGTAGATCGCATAGGCATTTTTGAAGGAAATGTCCGATTCGTCAAAGGCAGTATCAACGAGGGACGAAAGGGACTGGTAGAAGTCCTTGGTGGAGCTGAGCAGGCCGTCATACAGAGCGGAACTATAGTAGTTGTTGCTGCTGACGATCGCATTCTGGCATTCGGTGGTTGACTGGAGCCAGGTGTTATCCTCACTACTGGATCCCGTATCAATGAGGGCCAACGGGATCAGCTGGTAGCCATTCAAGGGTGTGTCGACGGTGGTTCCATTTGATAGGGTTTGACTAGCCAGAGTGCCAACTGGAGGGTAGACACCTTGAAGGAAAGCCGTAGCAGAGTTCTGCAACACATTATCGATGGGAGCCGATGCGGTGACCTGGCTCAGCTTGACGATATCTTCGCTGATCCCCTGGATGTAGCGAGCGGAGCTTGAGTTGATGTATTGATTATGGTAATAGGAGCCCGTCATATAGACCTCTCGATAGCCCAGGTCAGTAAGCTCTGTATCCCCCAGGATCTTGGCTGTCCGATCACCATGACGAGCAAAGATATATGCACCGACCACCTTCTCAGCAGAAGCTAGAGGTACGGCTGCAAGGGCCAGCAAGAGGCTGGCTGAGTGCAAAGAAGAAGGCATGACGTAGATAAATCTCAATGGTACGGACCACTAATGGCAAGGACTAATCTGCCTATTCTGAGGGAAGAATAGAAAGTACAACCTAGTAGTAGGAGGGAGTGGGAGGATGGTGGTTTTATAGGTGAATGTTACGTCGATACATGGGCTACAGAATTAACTGACAAAAAATAGAAACAAAAGATCAAAAGTCAATCCGAGGAGATTTCTGTTATCATCATAACCTGACTGGATCAATTAACATGATTTTTTTTTTTCTCTTCCCTCTTAGGATGGCGGGGTCTCAATTGATTGTAGGTGGGCCATGCGGAGCAAAGGCTGGGCAACGACTGGCGTTTTGCTTTTTTTTTTGTTGCGTACTTGCTAGTGGTAGCTTAGTAGTTCTTGGCCTAGAACAAGAGCAAGCAAGGAATCTCCAATGCTTATCGCTTCGATCAGAGCTCGTTGGTGATTGAATTTGCAAACCTTGAAGGGAGGGGAGGCAGTAGTGCGGGGAGTTTCCAATGAGGATCAGATTTCAGGGACAAAAAGGGAATAGAAATAGGCGATGAGAGCAAAATATTAGCTAATATTAATGCTGCTCACTAACTAAGTACTGAATTAGTTAGTGCTTGGGAGACGATTCATGATAATAGGAGTCATAGTTAATGATAATATCCTCTAGACGATTTCTGGTGTTTATCGGGCGTGTCCGTCCGTCTTCTGAGACGGCGCCGCTGATTGATTATGATTATCATTGCCTCGTTCAATATTATTTTCATTCATCTGGGGTGCGAAACACACGGAGAATTTAGGGCTTTAGGGCAGGCCATTTAGAACTCCGAGAAAAATGGGAGGTTATTGATTGGGCCTGGCGTTGATCCACTGATCTTGTCATTTTTGCTTCTTCTGCTTCGCTCGAAAACAAAGCAACGGTGGGAGGATGGTCATCTTCGAGTCATAGTACTGGACCATTATTCCCCTTAACCCTTTTTGAATTTACTGCATACATAGGCCAAAGATAACTGAAGATTCTCCGAATTTTTCCAGCCCAGGGTACTTTAGTTTTCTACCCAAGTTAGCTATGACCAGCTCCCCCCACTCTTATCAGCGTCAATTTCTCAAAGGAAGAAACTAACCATGACTATCTCCACTTCAAGGGACTTGCTAGCCCCCTAGCCAAACAGAAATTATGATCAATTAACTGACAATAGCAATACGCTCGGAATTGTCTACACTGCACCCACGGAGAAACCATTATGTTTTCTTTTTCCTTCTCGCTATCTCCGAGGTGTTGGAAGTCATTCGGATCTTTGTTCCGGTTCGCAAAAGCTTATCAATGTGGACATTGTTAACGAGTGCCAACAATTCATAATGGCTCGTCAATCACACTACTCTCACTACTCTGAAACTTGAAGGGTACAAAGAAAGGAAGAAAAAGAATTTGTATTCAGTCAGTTCACTCTGGCTACCGCGTTGCTTCGCCCGTGCCACCCATCAACTCGCACCCATTTCGGATCACTCCAACTAACCCACCAGTTTGAATGGTCTCCGATCCGCCGGCAGAAAGGCGCCATTCAATATCTGCAAGTCCTTCAAGCCATGTAATACGTGTCTGGGCTGGAACCTCCAGACGCTGTAGCTGGTCGCTCAAAGCAGAGAGGATATCTGCTAGCGCAAGACCCTTGTTGACTTTCAAAGTGTTTAAAGTATTCAGGCAGGAGGTGACATCGCTGGTAGCAAGAAGAGTGGTCATGATTTCCTGGATGTCGGCTGGATGAGGTGCGGCAATACAATCATAAATCGTCTCGTTCGTAATAGTTTCGGGCTCGGGAAGAGGCTCGTTCTCTGAGGCATTCTTTATTGGAAGTGGTTTACCTAGCTCACATTTAGCATTGATGCTGATGACAAAGAGCAAAAGAATAAAAAAAGCCCGAGAATGGGGTTGACTTACTGCTTGCGTGGCAAGCTTGGAGCACATTTAATGCCCTACGCATGTCACCCTTGCTCAATTTAACAAGGCTATCAACCGCCTCTGGTTGAATGCGCACTTCTTCCTTCTCAATCACCCGGTCAACCAAACTCTTGATATCCTGTTCTTTTAACGGACTAAATCGAAATCGAGTACACCGGGAAAGCAGAGCTGGTGAGAGTTTGTGTGAATAGTTGGCTATAATGCAAAACCGGGTGTTGGCCGTGTATTTTTCCATAATTCGACGGAGAGCCATCTGAGCGGTTGATGTCATAGCATCGGCCTCATCGAGGATGATTAATTTGAAGGATGCAAGTGATGACTTGCCAGCGGCCGATGGAGCTAGGGAGAAGATCTGTTTTGTACCTATGGAGAAGGAAATTTAGCCAAGGTTCCTCCTCGAGTTGCTATTGCTGCTAAGGAGAGCCACATACTAGCAAATGTTTTTATTTGCTCTCGGACAACATCAATGCCTCTATCATCACTAGCATTTAACTCTAGTACCATTTGTCGCATATTTTTAGTTCCATATATCCGCCTAGCAAGAGCAAGAATCGTGGAGGTTTTGCCGGTTCCTGGAGGGCCGTAGAGTAGAAGGTGTGGTAGTTGCTTCGTGAACAGTTAGGCATAGGCCCCAATATCACCGCTAACACAGGAGCACATACATTTGAGTCCACAAATCGATTGACTGTTGCAAGAATATCTTTATGGCCGGAGACATCATCGAGGGTATTCGGACGGTATTTTTCAACCCTGAAACAAATCAATCAACAGCAACATAAAGGATATTAGATGGGAGGTGAACTTACCAAGGAAGGTTGTCGTGAGCTAGAGATTTGTCTTGAGCTTCAATGGGCAATTTAGATTTTGCACTCTGATAACTGGTGCCCTTCGCTGGAGCATCCACGTCCATCTCATCTTCAAAATCCGACATGTTTTTTTTTATTGCTTTATTTTATTTTTGTATTTCCCTGTATTGAACAGAGTTTATTAATGGAAGTGTAGAGTTTTTGAGTATTAAAAACCTGGATTTGGTGTATATAATTGACTGCGGTTGATGCTGAGTCCAGACGCGTCGAAATTCAGCAACGCGTAAAGAGGTTCGGCACCGGAAAATCATAAGGGAGCTCCAGCCCAGCGGGTGATGACATGCGAAACGAACTGCCACCCGGAGGCAGCACTGCCATCCACATTCAGCCGGACAGCTCTCTCTTTATTCACCCCTATTAGACGGGCTTCTAAGGGGACTGAATTGTTTGCATCAGACCACTATAAAATGCCTGTATGTGTCTTCCTTTTCAACTTTTATTTAGTTAACCTCCTGTCCCACTCCTTTCTCACACTGGTCTAGGCCTACCATTCAATCTTCCTTCAGGACCGGGATGTCCCCGTAATCGGTATGAAGATCAATTGCAACCCGAATTCGCCGCATCCTATTCAGAGATAAAAGCTCTACTTGTATGAACAATATGCGTAATCCGTTGGCTGATTCCCTTTACTTTTTCTTCCCACAGGCAACTTCCCAGTCCTACCCCTCCGCACCCGCACTCGCGGCCCCGCATACACACTTCCCAGCCTACCGCCCAACATCTCCGATGCCGATGTGCCCGCCGACAACGAATCCTACGATTGCGTAGACGAGATTCTTTCTCTTTTCCGGGCCAATGTTCTGTTCCGAAACTTCGAGATCAACGGTCCTGCGGATCGCATGCTCATTTATGGAACACTATTCATTACTGAGTGCCTAGGGAAAATCAAGCCCACAATGACAGCTCGCGAGGCAGAGAAGGTAGTTATATACCCTCTAATGGACGTTTCACGGGAGTTTGACCTAATCTACTCTACTAGGCTCTGACTAATACTGCGCTTGACCAATTTGCTATTCCTGGAGATGCCTCTTTCCCCCTTAACCAGGCGTTTGAACCTCCACGAGATCGTCAAGATGCAGAGACGCTTAGATCGTATGTTTTGCCGCCCGCCTTCTCTTTTCGGTAGCATGCTCACATATCTATCAATCTTGTTAGATACCTTTCGCAGGTCCGACAGGAGATTGCCATCCGACTACTTGCGCGATTATACCCCGGTGGTGTTGGTCCTTCAAAGGTATGTTTCGTCGTCTAGGTCTTTAGTATGGTTGGGGTTCGGCTCGCTGATCGATTACTTTACTATGTAGTGGTGGCTGAGCTTCACAAAGAGAAAGTTCATGGGGAAGAGCTTTTAGGATAGAGCCTATCGCCATTTGTTTGGTCTTCACGTGTCAGAGTACAACAACTCAGCGTATGAAACCTTTAGGATTACTATTCTTACTATATTTCCAATGAGATTCCTCCAAATATGATCCATTTCTACATAACATGGCCTTGAAGGTTGAGCATTTATGACGAGGTAATTAGCGCAGCTTATTACTTTTGATTGAGATTCGTTGCCGAGTAGTCTTGCATCCAGTCTACTGACAGTTCCCGCCCCGAACTTCTATATATCTCCGTTTTACGCTTGCCCACCCGTCTAAATAATTAAATGGTCATTAGTACCTGATTTACAAGGAGGACAGTGAACTAGGTAGAGTCTTGATTTTTGATTTTGATTTCATAGTAACCTCATATTAAAGCTTCCTCCTCTTCCGGCTGGGGTTTCCCGCAGCTTGAATATGTTCTTGTGTTGGAATTACTCGAATCCCATGGAAGATGAACCCATCAGCACCTCCGCGACCAGACATCATTGGATGGGTTCGCCCGGGAAGAACTTGCCAGGGACGGATTCGGGAGGTTTCTAGGGTCGGTGCAAGTAGCAAGGTTGGGTTCAAGGGAAATTCAGCAGCTAGCTCAGGATGCTCAACTACTTGCTGGTCATCCCCTCCTTCTTTATTTTCCGGTTGCGACTGCTTCTGTTCGTCTAGCTCTCGCCTTCTATTTATATATGCTGTTTTTCTGGCCGTGGAATATAGATCGGCGATTTCAGTCAAGGGCTCAATTGTAGGTGAAAATACTACAACTGGGGCGCCGCCCGCTAGAAGAGGGACGGTACTTTTCAAAACACTCTCTGGTTCCATTAGTGTTGCAACAATGAGGCCGTCAAAGCCACCATCCCTAGCGTCATCCACAACGCTCCGAACCCGAGCCCATCTGCTCCGTTTTCTATAATATGCGCTGCGTTTGTTAGTTTTTAGGTCGTGAAGTTCGGATTCCGGAATCACGGGAGGTTCCTGGGAATAAATCGGGTCTAGTTCGGGATTCAGGAGTTGTAACCAAGATACAGTCTTGAGATGAGTATAGAGGGGATGCGACTCATCCGGGCTATTTGTGTCAAACCCGAAATATTTTAGTAGCGTGGTGTTAGGTTGCTTGTTCGCATGGAGGAGTGTTATAGTATTTCCCGATGCGGACATATATTCACGGCGATTAGGGTGTTGTGTTGAAGTATGACCTTCAGCTTTTTCCGGTTTATCATCCGCCGAAACACTCAGCTGTTCGCGAGACAATTGATTCTCATCTTCGTCTGCCTCCTCCTCGGTGTAAAGTATGCCCATTCTCTCCGCCATTGCCGCAAGTATTAAACCACCCGTTTCATCGACAACTAGATAGCGGCCATTTGGTTTTGAATTGAGGGCAACGTCCAGTGAAGAATTGCCACCATGGTGCACATTACCCCAACACCCAATAAGACCAATTAACTCATCCCGCAACTCCATTATTTTGGCACAAGAATCTTTATTGTCGAGCAAATAATTTGTCAGGGAGCTAACATCTAAAGGGAGAACCGTAAAGCGTTTCATGTATTTCTTTTGCTTGCGCAACCTATACTTGGCCAAAGAAAATGCTGTCTTCTGGTCCAAGGCCGAATGTGACTCAAGGAGCTTTGCAATGATCTCTTGCCCAGCACCTGTTGATTCCCTCTTCAGAGCTTCGATCTCTTCCAATGTCAACTTTTGAGTAGAGGCGTCGTCGATTGTCTCGCGATTGGTGCGGAGGGGAAGGCCATCCTCATTTTCTTCAATATCTTCATCCCCCTCCCCTTCCGTTATTAAAGACTCAGCATGTAGCTCTGCTGCGGAGACAACTCGTAGCTGTACATTTTCACGCTCACCAGGCGTTTCGAGGATTTCAAAGGTTAGGTGGAAGGGACGTCCGATAATCTGATTTGAGGGGAAACTTCCGAATTTCCCTAGGTTTATTAAGCTGATATCGGGGATTAGTGAAACATTAGACATGCGAGGAACCAGGACACTTACGTATCAGGCTCTACCTTAGTGATCTTGGCTGTATCTGAGGGGAGTCGTAGCACGACGAATTGATTGGGTCGAATATATGAGTGCATTGTGGATTTTTATAATAGTGTTTTGGGAACAGACAGGGACATGTTCCAAAATGTAGAGAAAAAGAGATAAAGTAAAAAAATAATATATGTAGGAAAACCAAGTAAATTAAGTCAATTGCATCGGCCAACACTGACCAAAAGCCGAGCTTTTTTAATACTTTTTTTCTTTGAGATAACGCACGGACCCACCAAAAGCTTCCTATTCTGATCATGTATTACATAAGGACGGCTTTCCGGAGCTAATATTATTCCGACCGGTATCACATGTCTGTCGCCTCAAGTATGGCTGAGCACCATAGTGGGGACTGTGGCTGGAAAGGCAGGCAGGTTTCTGCCTTGGCCCAGATGACCGTATATTACCAATAGACCGTATATTACCAATAGAATACGGCCATGGCAGCTCCAGGCAGCCAAATTGTTGTCTTCATTCGGTAACCGGGGTAGGAGCTTGGATCCTCTCTGGCGGGTTTTCTGGTCGGGATGTCATAGTGGATGAGCCATGGAAAGATCGGTTGCAAATGGACTTTCCAGAGCCAATAGGAGGCAGCTGGGTTGTGGAATTTAGGTGCCTGTTATTCATAACTCAGCATTGATGAGGAGAATTTGGCGTATAAATTCTCGGATAAAACCTGCGCTTCATCTAATTAATTAATTCTACTTATCAGTAGGGCGGGAGATGGCCCTCTTAATTAGTAACGGGGCGCTTTCTCCATGATTCATGGCCGCCCGCAGCTGGTGACTTACCTCATTTTGGAGTAGTCGTTCCCTTGCTCAGCCTTACTTGCCCCCAGTTACGTATAGGTACAGCCCCAGTCTCTTTTATCCACGTCCCTTCGCTGGATCGTCCATTCATGCGTCTTCGAGAATTCTTCTGAGTTACTTGTTCTTTGTTGACTAGGAAGTTATACGCCTCCTAAGCCTTCTTTGTACCTGCCGCTTCTTTCTATTGGTCTTGGAGAGTGTTTAGCGTTTCATCTATTGCCCGGCAGTTTCATCTCTATCTGCCTTCATGGTCTTGCGAAAAAGGGCCCCCCCACACCTTTATAACCTTGGTCAAGGTAATGCCTGTTCGGAACCTCGCAGTCCGGCTTCACAACCTTCTCCAGCCTCCGTTTCTGTCTCATCGTCGTCGCCTAAACGTCTGACCCGCCCAAGACGAGCTCAAAGCTCCCCCCACCCTCACCGTATTCCATCGTTGGAATCGGTTTATTCCCCAGACCTTAATACGTCTCCTGCCTTCGCTTTGATGTCCTTGGAGCAGGCACAGAGGTCCCCGATCCGGACCTCGTCGAGTGACACTCCGAATCCATGGGCGGATGAACTCGTGGAAAAACCTAGCCAGACCCACCCAGAAGTTGCTGCATCGCTACACAAACCAACGTCGGGGAATAGCACACAGGATGAGGAGATTCTAGATAACAGGAAGGGTGACCGAGTTCCTCCCATAGTTGTCGCCGGTACACAAAGGAGAATGGCTGCAAATAATGAGTGGCAGGCAAATCAAGTTCCGAACGAGCCCTCTGACTGGGAATATTTGGGACAACCGCCAGTTCAGTTGCAATCAAATAATCCATTTTTGAAGGCTACGCAAAGTGAAGAAAACACATGGGGCGATAGAGACCCCCGCACATCCTATGGATCATCCATCTCCCCAGATGATGCAAGTGGCCGGTTAGGTCAAGGTAAGCCTCGATTTATATCCCGGGACAACCATCTATCCTAATGCAATCAGATGAGGGCTATATCCCAATGACAGCGAGATTATCTCTTTTCGATTCACCCGATTCCGAATCCCCTTGGGCCGATGAGCAGAGCAGTTCAAATACTCATAATCGGTCAACCTCGGATCAAGAAACTGCTGGCCAGTATAAGAATGCTTTGGACCCTCCTACCATTATCAGCCATGATGCCCGCACGGTTCTACAAGATACCGAGCTGCCGCTAGAGTCCCATTCAGCTACACAGACTGGAGTAACTACTCCAGGAACTATGTCCACTGCAACTACGGGGTCGTCTCATGTACTTATTGACTTCGATGACCATCTGCAGCCTGATCCAGGGACCGAGCCAAATAAAGAAGTTTCTTCCGTGCAGAAACCTGTCTTGGACGAAAAGGATGATCAAAGTCTTGCGCCGCAGCGCGGCCAGTCTCAGTCTGCAACAGTCTCGCTTCAAGATAAACCCCAAACGAGGGAATTAGCCGAACCTATTCATGCACAAAACGTGCAAATTTCCGAGGCTGAAGCGAAACGACAACAAGACAAACGATCAGAGACTTATGCAATCAGACATGTCAATTGGCAGGATTCTACAGGGACTTTACGCGAATCCCCTGTTTTAGCTCAGAACAAGAATGGGCCATGCCCACTCCTCGCGTTAGTGAACGCTCTTGTGCTGCGTTCAGCTGGGCAAAAATCCGAAACACCTATCATTAGGGCTCTTCAAACAAGGGAGCAGATTTCTTTAGGGTTGTTGATTGAAGCATTGTTCGACGAATTAACGACGTGCTTGGGACCTGAAGAAGAGTTTCCAGATATTGAAGCTTTGAGTAAATTTTTAACCATGCTTCATACTGGCATGAATGTCAATCCACGACTTACCTTGGTATGAATCCCCCCCCCCCCCTGCCTTTTCTAAAAAAGGAAGGTATTAACAAGCATAGGACTCGGGAGATGCGGTGGGCACCTTTCTTGAAACCAAAGATATTAAACTTTATAGCACGTTCGGTGTGCCGCTTGTACATGGCTGGATTGCCTCTCCAACAACAGATACCAATGCAGCCTTGAGGCGGATGGGACAATACCACGAGGATATTCAACTTCTTCCCTTTCGTAAACAAGAATTGGAAGACCGGGTTTTCCAGGGCACGTCTCTAACCCAGGAAGAAGAGAGTATCATGGGGGATATTCAAGTAATCCAGCAATTCGCCGAGGTTGAACATCCAACACAACTTAGCCCATTTGGACTTGAGCACTTAACGAAAACACTCAAGCCGGGTTCTTTCTCCATCCTATTCCGCAACGATCATTTCTCTACTCTTTACAAACATCCCCAGCTCGACCAGCTTTTCACACTGGTAACAGACGCTGGCTACTCCAGCCACGCAGAAATTGTATGGGAAAACTTAGTTGATGTTAATGGCACAAACACTAGTTTTTTCTCTGGAGACTTCCGCTCCGTTAGCCATCAGGCTGCCCGTAATCCGGACCCCTCTGGTCCTAGGACGAGCATCCCATCATCTACCGCTACACACAACACCACATTGTCCACTCAGGAGCAAGCTGATGCAGACTATGCATATGCCCTTTCTCTACAATTTCAAGAGGAAGAGAATAATGGGCACAATAGAACTATAAACCAACGCACCTCCGCCCCATACCCCTCACCGGGTGGCTCGCCGGGATTAAATTCTCCCCATTCCCGTTCCTCAAGTGCAATTAATGCCGGAAGTGATAGGTATAGCTCTGCAGCGGAACAGCGCCAATCTTATAGGCAGCCACAATCCCGCTTTACAAGCAGGCGTGAAGGTTCTGATGATGATGATGCCCTTCCCACTTACGAGCAAGCAGCCCAAAGCCCTATGTATCCGACCCCGCAGGGAACCCCAGGCATTATAGAGACACCCCCCCGGTTTCCAAATCAGAGGAACCAATACGGAAGACGACCTGTAGGGGCTCCTCTATCTGCCGGGATTCCCGAGCGGCCCAGGGATAGGAACAAGGACTGCGTGGTCATGTAGAATTGACCACTTTGATTTTTTTTATGATTTAATGAACCCACGATTAATATTCGGTGATCCAATTCAGCCAAAGCCTTGATGACGGAACGAATATGGATGACACAATTTATGTACGCTATATAGACGCCATTAGCCTGGCGGACTTTAATTTTTCGTTTTTTCCTTGTTTGTTTTTTTTTTTTTTTTACCCCTGGAATTTATATTGAGTGGGGGGACCTGAAAAACATAACATAGTCTGGGTTTGATTTCAGGTCCGCAACATGTGGTATTATCAGGGTCCTTATTGGGGTCCTCACTAGTAATAATAAAGGCATTAACTAGGTCCCTAGTAACTGACGTGATTCCTTGGCTAGTTGTTTGTGTTGCTTGCTCGCTTTTCCTGTGCCATTCCTAATGCACCACGGGCTCCACGGATGATTATCTACAACAACATTGCTTTCGTGCTCAGTAAAAATGCGGGGTGACGGGTTTAATCTGGCTAAATGAAAATCGCTATATTAATGATCATTAATGTTTCTAACCGATTGGCTGACTTTCAGGGACACTGCCGATTGAGCTGAAACATTAAAAGTATGAAGTGTTCCTGAAAGCCACTTAGTCTCTTCATGAAGTCCCTGATGCTCCACATTAGTGTATTGCTGCCCGGCGGTTCTTCACCATTGGAGGAATTACCTCGAGCGCGAAGAATGAAACTGTACACTCGTAATTAATCGTCACCAGCAGGATGTCTCCATCATGGATATGATCCACCACTTCGCTCTAAAGCATGCACAACCTCTGCACACCAACTGTGATAGAAAGAGCACCTCCGAGTCGAAAGATCACGGTCCGCCGGTCCGTCCAAAACCGGCGACCTGTGGACTGCATGAAGTGGAGTTGTTATATCCTTGGTTGTCTTGGAACTCTTCTGATACGCTCCACGAGTTTCTGTTTATGGCTTTGCCCGAGATCATACTACCTACTAAAGTACGGGGGTTTTGCTAAGTTGCGCAGAGTCTCTCTAGAAGACTCTGCGTCATCTACGGGGTATATATATTTGGGAGACCCTATCGCGGAATCATGGAACAACCCGACCTTGCCAGTACACTTAGAGTGGTTCCCACAGACAAAACATGATGCAAAAACTACTATCGATTGCGGCTTTTGCGACTCTGCTGCAGGGGTCATGGGCTGCTCGTTCCTGTCCTGGGAACTTTCGGCGTATCAGTGCTGCAGATTTCGTCGCCAACCTCCATCCAGGCTGGAATTTGGGAAACACACTAGATGCTATCCCAAATGAAGGATCCTGGAATAATGCGCCCGTTGAGGCGAGCACCTTTGATCTTATAAAGGACTCTGGTTTCAACAGCGTTCGTCTTCCAGGTAAGCAAAGGAATCGGCGGGTCTTGCTCTAAAGCTAGGCATTTAGGTATGCTAACAATATTTGCCTAGTAACGTGGACCCATCACTTCACAGGGAGCTCCCCCGACTGGACCGTTGATCCGGCATGGCTGCAGAGAGTTTCCAATGTCCTAGATATGATCACCTCTCGTGGTTTATATGCCATTGTGAATGTCCACCACGGTAAGTGCCATGTGATCTGTGGAGTATCATTTCTAATGAAATCCACATTACTAAACGGTTTGCAATAGATTCCTGGGAATGGGCGGACGTCACTGCATCTGGAGCCAACTTGACCATGATCGAAGAGAAGTTTTACCGTCTATGGTATCAGATTGGCACCAAATTGGCATGCAAATCGAACAAGGTTGCATTCGAAGCCATTAACGAGCCACCAGCAAACACTGCTGCGGACGGGGCCGAAATCAACAAGCTAAATAGCATTTTCCTTCGGGCCATCAAGGATGCTGGTGGCTTCAACCGCCAGCGTGTCGTCAACCTCGTTGGTGGTGGCCAGGACAGTGTTAAAACCTCGCAATGGTTTGAAGTACCAGCCAATATCACCAACCCTTGGGCCCTCCAATTCCACTACTATAGCCCTTGTGAGTGACCTAGGTGATGCTCTAGGAAAGTTGATCTTGTTACTTACCTTTCTTTCTAGACGATTTTATCTTCGCCGCATGGTAAACACCCTTGCCCTATTCTTTCCCTTCTGCTTCCGACTTTGACCACAAAATTTTCTCTGACTTTTTACAGGGGCAAATCAATTTGGGGCTCCGACGCTGACAAAAACGCCGTCACGACGGATTTTGAGCGCCTACGCAACAACTTTACGGGCGTCCCTATCATTTTGGGAGAATATGACGCCGCCGTAACCCACACCGAAACCGCTGCCCGTCGAAAATACTTTGATCACGTCCAGCACGTCGCAGCTCAGTTCGACATTGCTACTGTCGTGTGGGATAACGGCCTCGACCAGTTCGATCGCACCACTGGCAAATGGCGCGACCCAACAACCACTCAGATTATTGTCGGAACCGGCGTCGATACCTCTAACAGCCTGGGTGATAGTACCGTGGACGCCGCTGCTACTGAGCAGTGGTCCTCTGCCTATATCTTTCACCAAGTTGGCACCCAGGTCTCCGACCAGACTCTGCCATTCCTCTTCAATGGTAACTCCGTTGTCTCTATCACCAGCAGCGATGGCACTGCCCTCTTGAAGGGCTCCGACTACATTGTGTCCGGTGATAACATCGTATTCTCGGCCGCCTACCTCTCAACAAAGTACACCGCTTCCACCGCGGCCGGCACCATCGACACCCTCACCGTTAAGTTTGATGGGGGCGCCACTTCCCCCTCCATTGAGATTGTCCAGTGGGATACCCCTACCCTCAGCTCGACCACTGCCGTCGCGTCCGCTGTGTCGGGAGCCGACCTTTCAATTCCCATCACCTGGGCTGGAATTCCTAAAGTCGCTGCCGTCAAGGCTGTGACCGCATCTGGTGTCTATCTCTTTGATGATTGGACACAATGGCTGGGACCCCTTCAGAAGGCTCGCGCAGTATGTTCTTCCCCCCTTTCTTTTTTTTTTTTTTTTTTTTTTTTTTTAAAGGAACAAAGGGCATCTAGATTGATGTATTATCCACCTTTAATGCCCTCCACTGACCAATCGACCTATAGACCTATAACAGCCAATACACGTGGAATAACGACAACGTTGTCATCACTTCCGCTGCCATCAATGCCGTCATCTCAGCAGGGGAAACTGCCATTTTCACCTTTGAATTCTACCCCCGTATCAATGGGACCGTGAATACTGCTAGTTTCACGTTGACTGTCTAAATCCAAATCGTGAAAGCTACTGTACTGATAGTACTATCTAATATTTAGCTATTGGAAAATAAATTTTACCCCTCTTTGTGATGGCTGGCCCCGTTCGGTAACACGTTCTGTAGTCAGATAGGTATGTTCAGTACCTTCAGTATAGGTACCTCTTAACATTTCTTTGTCGAGTCGACCGTAAATTGCTCAGAAACAAAGGCATTGGTGGGGATGGTAAGAATGAGATTCTGGTTCGAAGTAGCTCATCCCATGTTGTGAATGTTAACATTTTACTTTACGGCCACATCGGTCTCTCTCTTGTCACTCCCTTTTTTGAGTAGCAGGACTACCTTTTTGTGGGAATAGCTCTGATAACCTATAAATAACGTTATCACTTCCACATCAAAATTTGGCTAATCTTCCAGTTCGTTCGGTCCTGCATCTTTGTCCGCCAACAGCATGCCTAAGCTTCGTCTGCGATAGAACTTTCAGGATCTTTCTAGTCAATAAGTTATCAAGGTTCTTCATTAAAATAGAACAGTCAACCCCACTTCATTCATCTGTTGTATAAATAACCTTCTCTATAGTAAGGTTGGGTTGAGTGGAGATGGCGGGAAAGTAAGAAAGTACTATGTAGAATAGGGCTTGTAGTAAACATGATGCCATAAAAACTAAACCCCTTTTTTTTTTCCATGTACCACTTTCACAGCACAGCGGACTGACTACCTAGGCGTAGCAGTAGTAGAGACCAACATTAGACAACTTAGACTCTACTCTTCAAACCCAAATGTGCTTTCTAGCTAGCCTACTTTGTAACACGTGCTCGGGTCACAGAGGTGGTTGCTTATATGCTGGGACAAAGATACCCCGGGTATACTAGGTTGCAGGGCTAAAAACGCATATGACTGGAAAAAAAAAAAAAAGGTTAGCTATTATGGCATCATGTTTATTACATTGACATCTCCTGGAAGGCGGTAAACAAAGCTGTCAACCTCCTCCATCTCTTCTTTTGCTTAGCATAGCTCACACCCTTATTGAGGTTGTGTTGCTTCTTCCTTCCTAGTTAGCTAGATAGCCATCTATCATCCATACGATTTTATTGGTTGATGCTGTTTTATCGCTCTATCATGAAATGCGTTCAGCCGGTCGGTTTCAAACGAATAACCTGGATAACTTGCTGGCCGGGGGGATCTTGATAGAACTATGTTAGTCCATGTTTAAGTATGCTTTCCCTCTGACCGTAAGCACCAACTAAAACTTCACGACAAATTATAGATACACATTAAACCACGTTACTCAGAGCCTGGTGGTGGCAATGCCAACGCCAATCCACGCATGCTGCGGTTCGTGGATTACCTACTGGATTATAAACTGGGTCTCAGACCAGACCAGTTAGAGATTATCTCAGAAGTTACGCTTCCTGAGTTCTCTCTAAAAGAGACATCTAGACGTCAACTTCCGCCGTTGGTTGGTTGATATTTGGCCCAATTGTCAGGTTGATAACCTTTTACCAGTTCTAAAACGTCAGATGCTTCGCTAATCGTTTGTGATCGATGATAGCCTACCTTGTTCTAGAGGTGGGCTATACAGAAACTATTGAATAGCTCAGAGCGGACGCTGATATGTTATTACATGGTAGGTCGTGGAGGCAGCGGTATTGTTGCAATCGTTATCAACTCCGTACAGGGCAGATTAGTATCGAGTCGATATCTTCTAGAAGTGTATATATTGGATCTCCAAATGCAAAGAAAAGAAGATAAATAAATACCCGCCTATTAAGATCTATATATTTATAATAATAATCACAATAAACCAATTTTATTTTAAGCAGGGGTTTCCAGCACCAAAAAGCCGCTAAAGACGAAACCTTAACGCTCACATGGGATGAGCTGCTGCGAGGAAAAAACATTGTAGCATGTGAAATGGCCTATTTTTACCACTGAGCCAAAGAGACATCTAGATATCAGTTTTCGGTGCTGGGTTGATTTTGTCCCAATCTTCCGGTTGACAAAATCTCAATCTTATCACCCGAACACGAATAAAATCCGCCAATGCCGTTGTTTCTAGACGACCTACTACTATCCACTGTTGTAGAAGCACGGCATTCAAACATGTGCTCCTAGTTACACTGAAGCGGTAGAGGTAAAACAGTAATAATAATGAATCGGGAAGTGGTTATCTAAAAGATGGAGTCATGCTACATTTCTAGATACCTAATATATACACTTGATTCGACCAATAGACGCTTCAACCAGTCAGTGTTCTGAGGGTGAGAATAGGTATTATATATCTTTTGCTCTTCTTCCTTGTTTTGTATCGGGAGGTCAAGTTGCTTTCTTGAGATATCAGAATTCCAACCATGTAGGCGTGCATAGATTACGCTAGATAAAAGTTGAAAACAAAAATTTTTCTGATATCATAACCTCCGGCATAAATCCCCATCAAGTGAAAACTGAACGCCAACTAGGCCCTAACCCAAGATCCAGCCACCGTGCCCGCACGGAAAAAAAAAAAAAAAAGGTTGAAGAAATAAGAACATGTTCTCAAAAACTAGTATAGAGTCTTGAGCTCCCATAGAGGAAGATTCGGATCATACTTATCCCAGACGATTTTATTCTTCTCGTCAAGATGGGCGCCCTCATCTGTTATCGGAATGCTAGGGTCTGTCTCCGAAACCTCTTGCTGACTGAACCCCCACTTGTCCTGGGGAATCCATATTGTTGGCGTACGAGCAGTGATGCATGGCTCAAAGTACGCGACACATCGCTCCTCCTCAGTGTACTTGATATCGACATGATCACGCCGGACTTTGCGACGTAGGGCAGCGTAATCGCGGTAAAGGTTAGGGTGGAACCATTTAAAAGCGGCCTCCCATCTATTTCGGCTATTGGTGGACTGCAAAAGTTGCTCCTCATTTTTGGATTGCTGAGCCTCCTCCTCAATATCTAGCGTCCGAGGGAGAAAGGAGTTCAATGGAGCAAGAGCTTCGTTGAGAGACATATGAGCTATGACAGTAAGAATTGTAAAGAGGATCATTATCAGCATTGGACCAAAGGCTCCACGAATTGCGAAGAGGCCGATCATGCAAACGTCGGCAAGATAGAGGCCCGTCAGAAGGTGTTGTAGGGCTCGAGGATAGACGAGACCCTTCGTGTCAATACGGATATCGTAGACAAATAAGAAATTATAGCGATATGCCTGATAAACGAGGTAGAGACCAGCAAAACAAAAACCCAGGATCAAGGGGGCGATACAGGAATATGTTAGGGCTGATTGTATTTGCTATTAGCTTACGTGCTCCATATTATGCGCTGGGGGAAAAGGCGTACCTATTACACCCATATTTGTAAAAACGGGAAACACATTGCCCCAGCTGATGGCGCTTAGAGCGGCCCATCGCTGATAAAGACGTCGTGGGGAACGATCAAAGAACGTTGTCATAAATTTGAAGACGAGAACGCCGACAATTTGAACAACAGCTAAAGAGCTTGTGGTCAAGCCTTGGAGGAGAAAGTAAGAGATGTAAAAGTTGGTTGCTTTCGGAAGGTTTTCTGCAAGGAGGTCTTTGGCCGATAGGGGATCTTTGATAATTTGGGCAGTCGCTGCAGATGCAGCAGAAGTTAAGGTGGTCACAAGAAACACCTGAACAACTTGAAAACAGAAGTGTGCGCTTTGAGTGAAAAGCTCAACGCGCGCCAAAGAAGGCACACCAGCACGTTTCGCGCAAACTAGGGAAATAGTTAGCTAGTTTCGACTCTATCCCGACAGCCAGAGGGGCGGCACATACAACGACAGATTATTGGCACTAAAGACATTAAAAGGACTAAGGCAGCAGAGGGCAATAGCCCTGCGAGAACGCCCTTGATTGCATCCGGGAGCTTGTTGATGAAGCTGAGGAATGGAACCATACTGGTAAGATAAGTTATATTGGAGATGGTGCCAACAAGAGCAGATGGGATGGACCAAAAGATGATCAGGGCTGTAATTCCTCCTTTGATCGCAAACTTGCGGACGATTCGTTGCCACCAGCTAAGGTTCAGTGCTGACCAGACAACCTCATGAGGGGCTATTCCAACGAAACGAGGGGTCATATGAAGCGGTTGATGATGTGATAACGTTTGAAGAGCGACCTGGGCATCTGCTTGCGAATTGAACTCAATAAATACTGCGGAGAGTTGCTTCATTTCACCATTTCTGTGTTTTTGTTGCAAAACCCTAACCTCCTCAGCAACTCGAACGAGCTCTTCTCGAACCCAACGGATGGAGTCCACCTTTTCGCCGAATAAGAACCTGAGGCGGTGGGTCGGTCTTTGGACTCCATGATACCATGAGGATGTGCTTGCTTCACAGTCTAAACAATCATCGCAGTGAACGGTGCCTGTCTTCAGTATCTTTAGGCGTGTGGAATTGGCCGATCGAATGAGCTTTGTCTCCAAGCTCTCCAGGCGATAAGCTAACGCATCCCTCTGCAGAACCTTCTTTTGAAGTGCTTTGATGTCCGATGTGATCCAAATTCGACGAATAGAGTTTCCAAATACCTGCCGAAGTTTTTTCTCGTTCTTGTAGTCTTCGGGTACCGACATGAATAATACTGTTCTGGATGAAATACGGTGGACATAAGCTGGTGAGTTGAGATATGCTTGTCGCAAATTTGCATAAAATATGCTTTCTCGTGTCACCACATAGAATACGTAAGCTGTAGCGGAAAGAAGATAGTTAGCTGAACGAAATCTTCTCTGCTTTCCTGTCTGATTTTACATACAGAAAAATGCACATCCCGTGATTGCATGGGCGTAATATCTAGATGGGTTCTTGACATTACTAAAGCTTAGGGCATCTAATTGGGTGTTCCCCACACCACCTGTTGCATGAATTGGGAGAAGTATCGGCCAAGTGATTAGGCATCCGATGAAAAAGGTGGAACAGAGAGTTCTTAGGAAACGGAGGAAGAGGTACCCATCCATCGAATGATGGTGAAGCACATGAGCATCGGAAATTTTCAAGAAATGTCCGAACCAATTAAGGAACCCCGTCGGAAGTTGTGGGCTCTTCTCACTAAAGACCAACCGTTAGAATTGCTTCATAAGAAGGGGTACGGTTGGAGAAGGACGTACTGGTGGTGCCAACATGGAAGGTGGCTCCTCGGTGCATACCACCTCACCTGTGTTCGACGGAAGATGAGAAATAGACTAAACCAAAAAGTCGCAAGAACTAGAGCAGGTAGCAGCGTCGTTAAGAGAGCAGAAAGAGAGGTTGAGCCCCCGCCCTCTTCTCCTCCCATACCAAGGCCCCCTAGGGCCTCTGAGGTCGCTGTTGAAGCATTTCCACGAGAGGAACCAATGTTTGGGTCATTGCTTGGATCCTAATCCAGAATAAGTATTAACCGAGGGAAAATTTATGATCGATTTTCTTTAAATACGTACAAGAACATTATCTCTTGCAACCAAAACATTAAAAAGGTTGTGGTCTGTCATGGTGGAGGCAAGTTAAACAAACCATAGTCCTGCGACTTAGCCGTTGAATAATTAGAGCTTAGAGAATAACGCAATGCAAGAATAGTATGGAGTATATCTTGAGTTGATATATTTGGGGGGTTGCGTATCTTCGCGGGAGCGAGAATTCCATAGCGTGTTAGACCTGTCACCCCGAGTAAATGTCAATTATGTATGGAAGGCCGAAGCATGCAACTAGTGCCGTGTGACAAGGAACTATTCGACGGGCTGAACCCAAAAGAATGGGTTCGGATTTCGAAGGTGTCTGTGCCGATAAGAAACCACGAGAAAAGATCTCAGTGATTTGACGAAGTTCCGTGTGCTATCATAAAAAGGATCTATTTCATTTGCATAGTATCTTGGATGAGCCCACAAGAGTCGGTACGGCCATCACGGTGAGCCACTGCTCGCTTATCAGGGGCAAAGAATTACCAAGTTGTAAACGAGATTGCCGATCTAAAGCAAAAGTCAAAAAAAAAAAAAAAGAAATTGGAGATGGAAATATCCCTCCTAGTGAAAGGTGATTGACTCGAAAAGGAAGGCTGCTTGCACTAGTCCTCACTAGTGGCCCATCAGCTCGGTGATGGCTGGGTCTACCCAATCTACTAAAGTAAAAGCACCAGATGGGACCGCCGATCAGTTGTCTACCCTGCACGACGTGGTTCGTCAACTCCTCCAGCTCCTAAAGGACATGCTCCCCCCCATTAGGGCTGGCTAAATTTTACCTGTCCCCAGACACCCCTCGAAACAAGCAAAGTTACATCGTAGCATTTTATCAAGATTAACTTGTCCATCTACGGAGTGTTGTCGGTCTTTAAGTTTGAACGCAAGATATTTCGGAGAAGCGGCTGGCTTACTTCCCAGAAGGTGGGGGGGCAGGAAACCTGAATGTGTTGGTCTCCCGCCCACACTGCCTTACTCCCTGTGGGGACCCAAATGCCTATGCACGGCTCTCAAACGTGATTGGGAGGGCAGCCATAGCACAAAATACTCCATAAAGTGGTTGATCCAACCCTCAACCTAGCTCCTCGCTGTCAAAATGTCAAGTATCCTCGGCGCACAATGCAAGGATAGGCTGGTTTTGGAGTCGGCGTCGTCTCATCACTCCGTGCGTGTTCTGGACCAAGGTGAAAAGAGAGATATAATAAACTGAAAAAGTAAGACCTGTGAGGTTTTCGTGTAATCCTAAAAAACGTAATTTTTGGATCTCCAGAGCAAAGTCAATTTTAAGAATTGGAACTGCAGATTGTAGATTCCCGCCACTGCTTCGATAAATTATTCATTGAATAATCATCATATTAATAGCCAAATCCATTCAGTGATGACCAATTATTTATTTAAGCTTTGTCTTTCCTGAGACAGTGTTACCAATAATCGTCTCAGCCTCGAGCACACCCAAACCGACTGGAACGCGGAATCAGCAGGCCCTCGAAAAGGGAAAATGACGCCACAACAACAAAGGATGGAATTTGGACGAAGAGAGTCGTGTATGGTGTTCGATGGAATGATAATGACAAAATGAAGGGACTGAAATGGAATAGTAGGGGGAGATGTGGGATTCAGTTGCACGTTTTGGGCAGCGGAGGAAGATGATCACCTGCATACCACCCACACACATTCATGCGGGAACTCCTATTACCCACAGTTCAGTTCGTACTTTTATTTCTCACAAAACCACCTCTAACTTGGCTTGTGCACTAGGCATTCATTATTATTATAAATCTTGCAGTGCAACGTTGCACTACCTCTGGAGTCATGATCTTCAACCGCCTTCAGACTGACCTTGGAGAGAGTAAGTCCTACCTAGATAGGGATTATCCAAAAGGCGCTCTCATGTTATTATTTCCTGATATTCCAGAAGGAGTGAAGATCGCTAATAACAAAGTAATTGTCGGAAGATATCCTCTTCCGGGTTCAATCCCTACTGGTGCTGTATCCATCCAATTCCATGGATCTTCTCCAGGTCTCGCCCGCCTTTAGGCCAGCTTATTTCCTTTTCGACTTTAGCTTCAGTATTTACTGGAATTAAATGTTCGTTGCGCCCGAGCCTAGCAAAACTCGCAAAATAAACTGAATTTGGTATGCTCCACCCATGGTGATGAGGCTTGGACTGCTTTGGTAACATCAAGAATATTTGGTAACATCAAGAATAAAAGGATGGGCTTATTCGGCCCTAGGATGACCAAAATTGTGTAGTGGTTATGATAGGTCTACTAGAACGACCTGTGACTATCATTAGCATGTAATTTGTATGAACTATCCCTTCTCAATCTGAAGTAACTTTATCTAGAGAACGCATTTAGCAATATCAAGTATTACAAGCATAACATCCGAGGTTTGAGGGGTATGTAGGGTAGAACAGGTTGTTCCACCCAATGTGTAAAGTTAATGCAGGTTTTCCTGTTTCGCTCGACCTTGCTGCTAGGAGCAGGTAGATCCCGTTTGGAATAAGACATTGATCACAATTGAGTGCGTGCTCCATACTCAGTGCATGCAGTAGTACATCATGTCGATTGGCATAACTCCTAGGTATAGAGAAGAAAAGTAATGTATTTTATGTTTTTGATCTTGGATACACTGTCCCTTAGTCCAATTCAAAAGGTGAAAATTTGGAAACCAGATGTAAGAGAAGAGAAAATTCTGGAAGAAAGGTTGATAATATAATGGAAAAAAATTCAGAAGCTAGAAAACATATCATTCTCTTGAAAGTTGATAAAGCGGTGAGTGATGGCAGTATACACGGCATTAGGATGGAGTTCATTATTACAGCCTCTGCTCCTGACACAGATCAGTAAGATGTCCCTCCTTACTCAGGAGCTTAAAGAGAATTATTATATGCACAGCGACTCAGAATCGCCCCCAGAGCTTGCATCATTCGATCAAAAGCAACCATTCCCGCCCCTCCCGCCAGATGACCTTGCACCGGAAGATGCTGTACCGGGGAATGAATACACTGAGGAGGATGACCACGATCTGGCTTCTCCCCTCTATGTAGGAGCTGAGGCAGGCGATGATGCAGACTTCCGTTCCCAATACTCTCTTGAAGAAGAGATATCCTTTTCGGATGCATCTACAGACTCAGAGGGCCGATCGCCAGAGGATGGCATTGCTATGCACCATCCATTTCGACAGTCGACGAGCTCTCTACATGGACCGAATGCATTCGCTCCACCATTCTACAACAGGCCACCCACCCCATTACCACCGTCTCCCTCCTTAACGTCCTTACTCCGACCCCCCTTCTCTACCACAACCTCACGACCTACTACCCCTGATAGTTCCGATGTCGAAACCCCGAACGATACTGAGGCAGCGGTTGCAAAGTCGGCACGAAGAGCGACGACTGTCCCCCGCGCTAGCCCCAAGGTACCTACATACGAATATTATGGTTTTGTTTTATATCTCGCATCCTCATTAGCATTTTGTACGTTATTCGCCTGTCACGCACAAGGTCTAGATTTCTGATATCTCTATTTTAGTGATTTACATTCTCTGGTCCTTCCTCCCATCGCCATTTTTGCACCAGCTTGGCATATACTATTATCCGAACCGTTGGTGGTCGCTCGCAATCCCCTCATGGCTGGTCATGTGTATAATCTATATCTATGTGGCATTAGCGTCTTACAACACTGGGCACTTGACACTCCCAATGAACAGTATGGAGAATATTGTAGATGAGGTGGCGAATGTTGCGGTTATTGATGGTAAAGGCCGCAGACGGCCTGGGGGGGCTTCAAGGATGAGGCCTGGTGCGACGTCCTTTCAAATAATGGGGCCACAAAACCGCAAAGTCAACTGGAAAGAAATCTGGAGTGAAGGGACGGATGCAGTTTTAGATGTTCCTGTGGGAGGAGTATGTGAAGTGCTCTATGGGCAGGAAAGGACTGATGATGGAGCCTGTGAGGAACAGCCCGGAGTCACTCGTAGTAGTCACTTTATCTAAAAAGACGGGCGCCTGATGTCATACCCCTAGGATTAAGTGTCCTATTTCATACTTCACAAGATAAACTACATACTTATTAATTGATATAAATCTAATTTGTGAGCTGAATAAATGTATTTCAGAATATAGTTCTAATTGGTGGTGATAGACTCGGTTATTGTAAAATAACAACCTGGGTTGAGAACACAAAAGGGCAAGTTCATAGTGCACTTTTAATGATTTAGATTTTGAAGCTTGATAAGAAGTGATCCTGGGGTTTAATGGTGCTCCAATATTTATATCTGGATATTTTCTATATCATCGAGTATCTCTACAAATTTGAGTTTTTTTGCAATCAACAAAGAGACACGTTTCGCTCACGGCGTTGACAGGATTGAAAAAGCAAAAGCCCATTATTGATGTCGATGCCTGGTCCATTGACGGCAAAAGCCATCACACTCTTTTCGGGTTCCAAGTCGCCTTTCGCGTAAATTATCTGGCCATGATTTCACCAGAATTAGACTCATCTCTAACATTTGCGCTTGTTGATCAAGTCTGCTGTGCTAAATCAACAACCCGAAGCCCCTGACTACATCCTCATGAGGTTAGAAAATCCCCAACCACAGCGCTAAAGGCGGTAAAGACCGCGTTGGCGTTTACGGGAGCCAACGAGAGCGCTCCGGCAGTGGTGACTTTCCCAGCCTGTTGCGAGGAGACCTACGCGCACTGGCTTCCATCTTGATTCCAACATCAAAAATTGTCTCCTTTTCAGCCCACTAAGCGACGCTTCCAGCCACTTTGTTTATCTTTATTGTTTTTTATTTGCTGGTGCTGGCACGGCTTGGAACGCTGTTTCCTGCCGCTGTCACCCGTCTTGGACTGGTTGGCTCACAAAACAGACTTTCCCGCTGCGAACACGAGACTACAGACCCTCCATTTCTTTCTGTTCATCGAAAATCGCGAGCTAGACAGCTCTACTATTTCTTACTTTGTCGACTATATATTCCCGTGTCTTTTATTCTATGGCTTGGCAATCCCCCTCCGCCATGTCTGGGGGTGGTGGGTTTGTCGGGCCTGGGGGTGATGGGTCTTCCAACGGTTCCCACCCCCAGGGGACGGAGTATACATTACAAGGTATGGTTCTCGCGGAAATCCATCGGAGTCGCAATTACTGGCCCACATGGACGGCTCAGAGGACTAATTGGAGCATTTTGTACTATATAGGAGTTATGCGATTTTTGCAGACGGAGTGGCACCGACATGAGCGAGACCGCAACGCCTGGGAGATCGAGCGCGCAGAGATGAAATCTCGTATTGGGAAATTAGAAGGCGATGTTCGAACCAACAAGCGCATGTATGAGTCGCTGGGTAAACATGTTAGGCTGCTCGAGGCTGCATTGAAGAAGGAACGTGAGAAGGTCAAAAAGCTTAGCAACAATGAAAGCGTTGAAGACCTCAGAGACCCGAAGGACATTGCTCGCGAGAGTGTGAATGCCCTGAAATGTATTTATTTCCCATCAACTGTCTCAGAGTGTACCTTCCTAACAAGCTTATTTCCCAGCCCAACGTCTTAAGTCGGACCATCAAGATGTTGACGCCAACCTCGAAGATCAACATGAATTCCGACAAGAAAACGAGCGGGAGAAATCTCGTGTATACCTATTTAAGAGTTCCCAGGAGGTTGCCTACCATGTTATCCCCTCCACTCACCCCCCTCCAGATCTTAGCGACCCCGACCTTTCAAACCATATTTATGGCAACCCTCAAGTATCCCACCAAAGCCTAGAGGAGGCCTATCTCTTACAGCAGCGCCAGAAACAGCAGCAGCAACAACAGCAGCACCAGCAGCAGCAGCAGGTGAGTAACCTGATGGCTCGAGAGGTGCCGCTGCAAAATCACCAGCCTATTGTGAGACACTACCCTGAAAACGCTTCCCTATCTCGTTCTCCTAGTCAGTTTAGTCTGCCAGCCACCTCTCGAGAGCCAATTGAGAGACGACCATTGGAGTTGCCGCAAACTCCTCTCACCAGCATTGATAACAGGAAACAGACGTCCATAGAGACTACATTAATGGAAGAACAAGCCGGTGCAGATAACCAGATATATGATGGCTATGGTGCACAGCCTTCAGTTAAAGAGCGGTCACAACAGGTGGTAGAAAACGTAGGTGACACGGATGGATGGAACTTTGATGAACCAGGCGAACAGGCACCACAACCTGAATCAATCCCACCTCACCGGCCTGATGTTGATGTCTTTCCAAACGCGAACTTTGTCCGACAAAAGTCTCCTACACCGCGATCTGGTTCATTGCCTCATCGACGAAAGAGCTCCGGTTCTCGACGCAAGAGTGACGGAGCTATAGACCTTGGAACGGGCACTGGTCCGAAACAAGACCCCATTTTCAAGGTTCGTTTCGCATTAAGAGGACACTTGGATGTGATTCGCTCGGTGATATTCACCGGTGGCGGTAGTCCTTCAGAGCCCGAGATTTGTACCTGCAGTGATGATGGCACAATTAAACGTTGGATAATCCCCGCAACTTATGGGAGCTTTGGCCCTCACGGAACCAGCTCAGGCAATGACTTGGATATCACTAGCTATTTTACGCACAGGGGACATGTTGGGGCCGTTACTGCTCTTGCTGCATGCTCCCCGTCCCAAAATTTCTCGAATGGTGGACGTGCTCTTGGAGATGGCTGGGTTTTCTCAGGTGGGCAGGATGCTAGTGTGCGGGTATGGGAACGAGGACGGGTTGATCCGAAGGCAACTTTGGATGGTCATACGGATGCTGTTTGGGGACTTTGTGTTCTTCCAGGCACCTCAGGGTCTGTTTTTGGTGACGCTTGCAGCCAATATGGGGGGCCGGACCGAATTCTTCTCGCTTCTGGCGGTGCAGATGGGCGGATAATCATATGGGCAGTTAGTGCACCACCTCAGCTTTCGTCACCACAAGTCGGCAACCGACGTGCTGGAGGCAGCCGGCGTGCCAATTCAATTTCTTCTGGATCAAATTTTCCATCTTCACCACAGCCTAGCATGGCAACTTCAACGCCATTCCTTTACACCCTTGTTCGGCACATCACTCGGGCGGAATCACCTTCGCCAACCTGTATTAGCCCACTGTCTCTTGCTGGTATCAATTTCGTTGTCTCTTACGCAGACGCTTCGATTGTTGTTTATGATACGAGAACAGGCGAAGAAATCGCTACCATGGCTAGCCTTGAGACTTACGATGGAACCCCATCGACAGGCGTCAACTCGGTTGTTGCAACTACAATTGGATTTGATGGTTCTGCTGGTCTTGATCCTAACCGAGCTATGGTGGAGGAGGAGGTTGTCCACGGTGCTACTGGCTCAAGTGGTGTGGAGGGTGTCGTCATCAGTGGCTATGAGGACAGATATATCCGTTTTTTCGACGCCAATAGTGGTATGTTTTTGCTGCCCCTTGATTTAAAGACCGCTGACTAACCTCATGATTCCATCTCCTCTTAGGTCAATGCACGTACACTATGCTAGCGCATCCTTCTGCAATTGCGTCTCTCTCTCTGTCACCCGATGGCCGCGAGCTAGTGTCTGCCGGCCATGATGCCAGTCTGCGGTTTTGGAACCTCGAAAAACGGAGCTGCACCCAGGAAATCACAAGTCACCGGTTGATGCGTGGCGAGGGAGTATGTTCCGTCGTCTGGAGCCGTGATGGCCGCTGGGTCGTCAGCGGTGGTGGCGATGGAGTCGTTAAGGTCTTTTCGAGATAACGAGAACCTCTGCTGTTGATGTATGATCTTTTCTTTTATATTATTTTTACCCACTTCTTATCGTATGCCATGTTATTATTGCACGCATGAAATGATTGAGCGATTGGCCAAATTCTTGAGCATTTGCAACGGTGTCAAGTTGCCTGGCATATGTTTCTTTCTACTCGTGTGGTTATAGTTTTTCTCATTCTTTTTTCTTCCTTGCCATCTCGATAACCAGCGTGTTGTTCGCCCATTTTTATCGAACTCAACTTGAGTTTTCGTCTATATATACCAAATGCTTTTATCTTTCATTCTACCCCATTATGCATCAGCTTCTCCATATGAACCGTGCTTAGAGGTCGCCTTGTTGCTTGATCCGTGGGGATGGCCTCTACTCGCTTCATGTCAAAGCCGACATGTGAAGAAATGACTTCCTTTCAACGATTCTTCCAGACTTTTCAAACAACAACCCTCATACTTTCCCGCCCTTTCGCGTTTGTTGCGATATAACTTCATTTTTCGTCCCATCAAACGAAGAAAAAGTCAGCTATTCGGTCAGGCAATACATATTGTATTTTTAATAAAGGTATCAACGATAATTATGTTCTTTTCCTTGCTTTCTTTCTCCTTTCTTTTGCGCCGAAGAAGAGAAAACAAAAAAGAAAATGAGAAGAAAAATAGGCCTACTACGACTATACTAAGAATTTGATCAGCGTCTTGTGACCCACGCATCTTTAAAGAGTTCTCGAAGCTTTTGCGCCTCGGTTTTATCCTTAATCCTCTGCTCCAGAAATCCCTGTAGATCATCCCAGAATTGAACTGTCTCCAAAACCGCCTCTCCACTAAGCCCTACTGCAGCACTTGACGTAGAGACACCAGTTTCCTGACTCTCTCCCACTGCCTCTTCTTCACTAGGAGCTACCACCTTCGCACCCCCCATAATCATGACGCCAAACTCGACCTCTTTCCCACCAGCCAGCAGTTCTGGTTCATCCGCAAGTATTTCCGCGACTGTCTTATTTCCCGCAATCGGTTTACGTTTATACAGGATCTTAATCTTGTCTAGAGGGACCTTATTGTCTTGAGAATCTGCCACACGCTCCCGTATGGCATCCTTTAAGTCCGAAACAGACGTTGTAGAGAGAGGAGCATTCGAGAGTTTAACTTCGAGTGAGGGGTGTCTGGCAGATTTTAGGTGCACAGTGACGGACTTGGAGGAGCCGGGGGCAATGGTTGGTCTGATCTTCTTAGGCATTTCAGGGTGAGGGGGTTGCAGCCGAGGGAGGAGGTACTATCAGCCAAAACAATTAGCCAAGTTTACTTACTCTAAACCTAGACGGTTATTTGATTCGGGAAAGCGGAAGTTGGAGCATAAGGTTTCACGCGATGTAGTACGGAAGACTGAGGAGAACTGAGAAGAGAACTTACAGGCACACGGGCCGCGACGTGTTCCTGATCGAGGACATAGTCGGCACGGAGCTTGACTGGGCGCGAGTCGAGCGCAGAAAGAAAGACCTTTGCAAAGGCTAACTCGGACATAATGAGGGAAAGCGAACAGGGTATACGAAAAATCTGGGAATTATGTCCTAGAAGAGATAGGTCGTCGGAGTATTCGTGAAAGGGGAAAGTGGGAAACAGGAGAAACAGGTGTAATATGGTATAGCGGGGTTGTGTAGTTCGATTGATTTGTCTAGGAATTACCAAATCGGGGAGGCTCTTGAAGCTCAAGCGTAACTCTTGTCCTCCTTGATGCCTGAGGCATACATTCATTTGACCCGTTTCAACACACACCGCCCTGGGTTGCTTTTTCTTCTGCCGTATCTCACCGCCGGTAGAGGAAAAAAAAAAAAAAAGTCAAAAGAAAAACTAAAAACTTGTGTCCTTTCTGTGTGGTCAAGTCAACACACATTATATTACCTACACCTTACGGAATTTTACAATGGGTAAGGGTCGTCGAATGAAAAAGCAGGGCCCCCCGGCCCCGCTAGATGAGTCTAAAATCACAATTTTCAAGAAACGCAAAACTGGCGACGCCGAGTCGAAGTCTGAGTCGGGCAAGAAGCGGAGACGCACCGAAGTCGAGGAGGAAGAGATCGTGAAGAAGGCACCTAAGAAGACGAGGGCTAATGGAGTTGTTGCCAATGGCAAAGATAAAAAAGAAGCTACCGCTAGTAAAGGCAAGGAAATGAAGAAGAAGGTCGTGGAGAAAAAACCTCAATTTATGGATTCGGATGACGATGAAGATATGTCGGATCTTGGAGATGATGAAGAATTGGAATTGGGAGAAGATGAGTTTGATGATTTGGATGCAATCAGTGATGGATCAATGGACAGTCAGAACGAGGGAGGGCTGGGATCAGACGACGAAGATGACTCGGTAATGGATTCAGATGAAGACGACCATCCAAGGGAGGCCATGTTCTCCGACGACGAAGACCTTTCAGATGCAGAAGAAAAGCTGACAGCGGCGAATATCGAGGGGCTGTCAAGGAAATTAGATATGGCTAGAAAGGCGGAGGAAGAGGAGGCGGAGCGTGAGTTGCAGGAATCAGCTATGCAGACCAACATCGCAGGGGATCGCCCAGATGTGTTTGCTGGCACAGATGCTGAAGGTCAACAAAATTTGGCCCCCGATCTCCAGCTCCTACGAACCAGAATCACAGACACTATCCGCATTTTAGGCGACTTGAAGACACTTGGACAACCTGGAAAATCTCGTGCTGATTACACCCAGCTGCTCCTCAACGATATCTGCACTTACTATGGATACACACCCTTTTTGGCTGAGAAGCTCTTCAACCTCTTCACTCCAATGGAGGCTTTTGCCTTCTTTGAAGCCAACGAGACCCCCCGTCCTGTTGTCATTCGTACAAACACACTTCGTACGAACCGACGGTCTCTGGCCCAAGCATTGATCAACCGCGGTGTAGTGCTTGAGCCTGTCGGAAAATGGTCTAAAGTCGGTCTTCAGGTGTTCGAATCTGCAGTTCCTCTTGGCGCTACCCCCGAATATCTTGCCGGCCATTACATCCTGCAAGCCGCCTCTTCTTTCCTCCCCGTTATGGCGCTTGCACCTCAGGAGAATGAGCGAGTTCTTGATATGGCTTCTGCTCCTGGTGGTAAAACAACCTACATCGCGGCACTAATGCGCAATACGGGTTGCGTAATTGCCAATGATGCCAGCAAGCCTCGTGCTAAGGGTCTGATTGGTAACATCCACCGTCTCGGATGTAAGAACACCATCGTGACACACCTCGATGCCCGTACTGCTTTTCCAAAAGCAATGGGCGGTTTCGACCGAGTACTTCTAGACGCTCCTTGTACTGGTACCGGTGTTATTTCCAAAGACCCTGGCGTGAAGACCTCTAAGAACGAGCGAGACTTCCTTGCAATTCCCCATATGCAACGTCAGCTTCTCCTTGCCGCCATCGATTCCGTCGATCATGCCTCAAAGACAGGCGGTTACATTGTTTATTCCACTTGTAGTGTGACTGTCGAAGAAAACGAGGCCGTTGTCCAATATGTCCTCCGAAAACGCCCTAATGTTAAGATTGTTGACACCGGACTGGGTGACTTTGGTAGCCCTGGTATGACGAGCTACATGGGCAAGCATTTCGACGCCAAGATGACGATGACCAGACGCTACTTTCCTCACCGTGAGAACGTTGACGGTTTCTTCGTCTGCAAGCTCAAGAAGACTGGCCTTAGCCCTGTTAAAAAGGAAGCCGACAGCACTGAACCCAAGGAGCCCCGAGCGCCGTCAGTCACTACAACCGACGACGAGGTTATCGACAAGACCCCAATTATGGATGTTGATAGCGATGCTGGCGAAACTGAGGGAACAGCCTTTGGGCCTTTTGACGAAGAAGAAGACGCGGAGCGCATCCTACGCGCGGAACGAAACCGTCTCCGCCGCAAGGGCATCAACCCCAAGGCTGTCTTGAACAAACCAAAGAAATCCAAGACCGACACCGCAGCCTCTTCAACAACAAAGCAGACTGACGACTCATCTGCGAATGAGGAACCTGCACGCAAGAAACAAGAGAAGAAACCCGCAGATGAAGCTACCGCTAAACAGAAGAAAGATAAGAAAGAAGGATCAAAGAAGGAGGACGACGTGAAGGAAGAACCGAAAACAAAGACATCAAAGAGCCCCTCGAGCGAGAAGCCTTCTACCAAGTCACAAGGCGCCAGCTCCTCGAACTCCGACAGCAAGAAGAAAAGGAGTAAGAAGTCATCTGGTAGTCCAGGAAAGAGCAAAAAATCAAGCAATAAATGAAAGGCCACACCTATCTAGGCTACTAGCTCATTTACCAAGTATATAATTTATTATATTCCTTCCTCCTTTTATTTTTATTTCTAGGTACTTGATATTCCTCTTTCCTTCTTATTTATTTATTATATTTTCCTTGCGGATGGGTCTTGGGTTGTTCTAGTGAGAAAAAAAAAGGTAGACTTTTTTTAACTTTATGTATTCTCATTTTCTCTCTATTCCTGCGGATAGACACAAACAGCCGACGGTTGTTTGCTTGTAAATAGGTCCCATGAAGTGTGCACTTGTTGCATTCTAATATGATCGAGTAAAAGTATGGTACCTATGGGCTACCTTTTTTTTTTTTTTTTTTCCCTCCTAACATGTAGCAAAATACTGGGCTTAGTTGTCCAATTCGATCTAGTTTTAGACGATATTGAGTGAAAATCAGAATGGGGGAAAGGGAGATAATGAAAAAAAAAAAAAAAAGGGAAAGAACCATATGTATAATGAGCTCGATGGATCACTTGGTGTAAAAAAAAAAAGACTTCCAGGGTATGCCGTATTCTCCAAATGCAATATGAAGAAAAAAAATGAACGAACACAGAAAATAAACAGCGCTGATATAAAAAAGCATGGAACCAATAACTACTATTCCTTTAAATGTACCGAGTTTCAAATTCACCACCCACACACTCCTTTGTTCAAACCCTGACCTAGTTTTGTTTCTTCAAGTGCGGTAGATTTTCACAACACTGTGGATATTTTTCCGGCAGATGGGACAGATTTCAACTTGCCTTGCGCAGCCAATACAGGCGCAAACGTGGCCGCAATCGTAGAAGAGAGCATCCTGCTCTTCACCGAAGCAAATCTGGCAAAGATCCATTTCCTCATCGGCAACTTCCCAGTAGCTAATGCCTTTTCCATGTCGCTTGCCATCTTTGTAGCCACCCACGTACTTATTGCCGGTTTTCCGTTCAACAAAGGTTCCTTGGCCGTGACATTGGTTTTCGAACCAATCTCCGTCGTAAGTATCACCGGTAGGATATTCCATCATGCCTTTGCCGTGGCGTTTGCCTAAAACAAAGTCCCCGACATAGGTAGCGGCCGAGTCTGAAACGTGCGTGCCTTGGCCATGATAGTAGCCTTTCTTGAACTCTCCGCTATAATAATCATTGGTGAAGGTGGCATCAACGGTCTTGGATCCTGTAAATGCTTGGGTTGGGTGGTTGCGGGATTCGGCCCATAGGTATCGGACCAGTTGATCGGGGTTGGCAAACAGCCCAGCGACGTTAAGTTCGGCTCGCCTAAGAGACTTAAGTCAGTACAATCTCTTCGAACCAGGGAGCTTTGAAAAAAAGGATCAACATACCTTTCTTTGCCTAGCTTGTCACCAACGATGAAACAAGTACCATCAGGGACGAAAACCTCGAATGTTTCTGCAGAGGCCATGGTTGTCACTGTAGTTCCGTCTACGCGTTGCCAAATTTGGAAATCTTTATTTGTCGGCCATTCCAGATGCTTCCGGACCGCAGCTTTTATGTTCTCTTGTTTTTGAGAAAAGAAAGATCCAACTGTCCGCAGGACTTGAGCCTCGACGTCAAAAAGTTGAATGAAATAATAAACATGGTCCACGGGAAGGGCAACCTCTGGTTCTTGAGATGTGACTGGCGGAGCATCTATAGAGGCTACCGGGATTTGCGTGACCTCTGGTTCAGGTAGTTGCCCTTGTTGCGTTTCTCCATCTAGTTGTTGCTGAAGATCACTGGCGATAATTGCGGCAATGGCTACATCATTTACGCCAGACGGGGCCTCTTCGGGTGGAGGAGCACTTGTGGATGAGGCGCCCTGGGTCATTATTTCAATGGGCGACGAACTTTCCAAGACTGTTGCTGCATCATTACTATTCAATTCGGTTGAAGGATTAGGGTCTGCTGGAGAGGCTGATATTTCTCCCCTCTCTCCATTCAGATAGTTCTCTGGAACATTTCCAGATGAGCTCGACGTAGCACCTTCATTCAGAACAGCAGACTGTCTATCTGCTAAAGATTCTGGGCTTTGACGCCCAGCAATAGGCTCCTCAGGCTTATTGGTGATTTCGACCGGGGTTTGAGGATCTTTCATAGCAAAATATTTTGCATCTCCTGCAATATGGTTAGTATTCACTAGACTAAAAATTATGGAAAGTAGGAGGACCTACCATCAGAGACGATTTGCATCCAGTAACGCACGATCTTCTGAGGGTAGTCTAAGGTAGCAGTTAGATCAGAAATCCGGGCGAATGCCAGCGTTGGACCAAAGCGATCACGAGTTTGGCCAATCCGCCAGAGTCGAACGTGCTCCGGGCAGATAGTATTCTCCACTGCTTCTGGCGCACCACTTGTAGGAGTAGAAGCAGCAATCTTCTTGCGCAGGTCCATCAGGGTTGTCGAGCGAGATAAAGTCAGATGTATAACGCTGTTAGCTGCCTTTGCCTGGGACATGAGATCATATGTATCGAATAAACTGCCCAACTGATCGTATTTTGGTAGTGAATAAATTTCGACTTGAACATCATTTTCTACCGCTTTCTCGTCGGGCGTCACGGTGCTATATGTGCCGCTTTCGTAGTATTCCTTCAGGTCTTCTGTGACATCCCATGGACCTTGCGGACCAGGCAAGTAATCCTTCACCAAATCACTGCGGATATACATGACAGCGATAGCGACATCATGACCATTTTTATGGTCGGCCTTTTGTGATGCGTCTAGACCAAGATGGGGCCCAAGAGCGGTTTTTCGTGTCAAACATTCAACGCGATTGTCACTCCCATCATCAAATGCAAGCCACTTGTCGCCTGGTCCACCTGGACGTAAAATACTGAAGAATTTCCCCGAGGTGCGCCGGCCACGGTGCACGATATAGCCATAGAGGACATACTTCCCACATTGCTCATCCAGGAGCCAAGAAGAAAGGTCCAACTCCTCATCGAGGTCAACCCGGTTGTAGAGCAGGCGCCATTGCCGTGCAGACTTGTCAAGCTTTTGACGTCCCAATTCAAGATGCAGAATGGGAGGGAGAACCCACCGACCGGGTTTCGCGCTGAGATAAGAAGTTAGAGCTTCACCAGTTGTTTTAAACTGGTCCGCTGGGACGTAAATACGAGAGTTGTAATCTTTTGGAATTGTATTGATCACATCTCGTTCTCGGACGTCTATAGGGATAGTGTCAAGGGAGGGGCTGTCAAATAATTGAGCAAGTTCCTGAACTGCATCTGTTCCGGCAAGTTCTAGCTCGAGAGTACGACGCAACCGCTCCCAGAACTCGCATACATCGCTGGAATATTCGTGCAAGTTACGCAGGATAGAGGTGATGATGTCTGTGTCGACGAATTGTAGGGACTGCCCACGAGACCGTAATTTCCAGAGAAACCTTTGTAGTGCATCACACAGCGGCTTGGGCTTGACATCACAGTTTGTGAGATGCTCAAGAACATTGGCATTCTGGATAATTTTGCAAAATGGGTTAATATGGAGCCAGGTGGCTAGACCGGCTACCTCTGCGCTATGGTTGATGACCGAATCACCAAGAGGACGGTAGCCGGTCAAGCTAAGGCTATCCCAGGTAGGTTCGGAGTCGCTAGCGTGCCACCACAGCGACCGGGTGGGGTCATGGAAAATTCGGATGTACGCGTCAAAAGCCAACGAGTCATTGCGGAGCAAAGCCTGGCGCTGGCCCTGCTGGCGGCGGTGGATCTGGTCCCACGGCCCGTGGAAATTAGTCCAGCCCCAGTCCAGGTTGTGTGGGTTAAATTGGTGACACGACGATTGCATCCAACCCGTGCGAGGTTCATTAGGATTGTACAGGATAACTCCAATCTGCGCGGAAACTCTCCATGACTCGGAGGTGGGTGCTTCGGATTGACGAGAAGCTGGAGGATACTGAGATTTAAAGTTCTCTAGCCATGCCTCGGAATCTTCTGACCGGTCGAACTTGATATCCAAATCGGGGGTATTTCCATCTAGAGTCGAATCTGCAGGGCCTCGGAGGACCTTGAACTCGGCTTCGGGAATCGTTTTATCAATTTTCGGTAAGGTGCGAGAGCATTCGATATATATACTCAGGGCACCAACATTATTTCCGCGAGGGAAAAACTTGATGGTCCACCAATAACCTCCGATGTATGCTGGAGGAGATCTCATGATTTTCGCCCGGTTGGGCTGCTCCTTGGTGCCTCGAATACCCTTGACTTTCCATGTTAGGCGCGCCTTCTCTATAGGACGATATTCAGGGTCATCAAGCTCTGGATGGAAGTTCTTCTCCCAATAGTTGTCTGCGAATATTAGCCGCGCTAGCTCGCGATAGATCGTGGAAGAAACCTACATTCAAGTGCGCTATAATCCCCTTCCGCTTGTGATTCGATCTCTTTCATTTCAGCCTCGTCTGGAACCGACGTGTCCTCTTCTAATTCTACCCAAGGGGCAGGATCTTGCTCCAAACTTTCGGGCGATGGAGGTTCTGGTTGAGTGGGGGCCTCTCGTGGCTCGCTCAAAGGTTCCGGCATAGGCACTGGTTGTAAAGCTGGTGGGGGTGGATCTATCGGGACGGTTGAGGGCTCTGTGTCTGTTGGAAGTTGAGATGGAAGATCTTCCATCGTAGCATCGACAGTGACTGTTGTATTTGTTCCCAGCTCTGTAGATGGAATATCGGTACTGAGGGTAATTGGCGGGGGTAGTTGTTCCACCGTCACGGTGGTGTCAAGCCTTGTGTCCATTTTGAGGAGGGAAAGAGGGAGGTAAAGGTAGATACTGAGTGAGGAGGGAAAGATTCGAGGAGAGAAGCGAGGTTAGGTATGCTGAGGGGGGAAAACCAAAGTAGAAAACGAAAGTTGGAAGAAGTCGCAAGGCTTAAGAGGTGGGAGCCTGATGCTTTTGGTGACGCCTAGCCCGGGGAAGTGGGAAGAAACAGAAGAATAGATAAAATAAGATGAGTCAACGTGAAATGAAGGCAACAGGTAAAGCCAAAGTCAGGCAGACAAGCAAGTCAGGTATGAGAGTCTAGAATGCACGATAAGGAACCAACGAGCAAGGCTTATCAGGGGGTACGGGGTAAATCACGCCTAAGCCTAGCAGGGGAAAGGGCGGAACCAGTAATATAGAGGAGAATGAGAAAAGAATAATAGCACTGAATGGTGCTTGAAGAAAGAAAGTAACCTGGAAGAGAAGAGGAAGAAGAAGGAGAAAAGGATAGGAGGGACGAATGAAATAATAGAAGAAGGGAAAAAGAAAAAAGAAAAAAAGAGACTGAGAGAATGAACAAGAAAGTTGATTAACTAGCCTGTTGAGAATCATAGAATGAGGCGGTACTGCAGCGGAGCATCAGAGCCAAATCAGAGGCCTTCACCGCTGGTTTCTTTTTCGGCTGTCCAAATGGGGAATTAATTGTTATTTTTATTTATTGATTGATTTTTTTTGTTTTCTTTTATGATAGCAGTGATCTGATCCAAAATGATATGGTTACGCACGAAAGCTCTCGGCCTGGATAATTCCTAAATGAATAGTGGGATTGGGTGACAATTCCTGCCATCTTGATCCAGTTCCTTTGGACATATGGAAACACGCCGTGATGGATGGACACTCGGTAGTCGTCCTGAGGATAATGTGTCTGCCAGGTTGCCACCCTCGCATTTCGAGCCCGATCCGATCTCTTCTTCCTTTTATTTTGACTACTCCAGTACTACGAGGAGATTTCAGGTTCTGGGTTAGGTACTCTTATTACCGTATTATTTGCTCTATCTGCCTTATCTGACTCTATTATTGGTTTGTTGGCTTTGGCTACCTTTCGACTGTTGGGAGGGAAAATCTTTACCCCACTAAGAAACCGCTTTTTTTTTGCTTTTTCTTCTCTATTATTTTTGATTCGGGGGTTGTTTTACGCTTTTGCCGTGTTTCCCCCTCTTTTCTTTCTTTCTTTTTTTTTTTGCCTTGATAACTTTGAAAGTCTGCCCTGGGTTGTTGTGGCGACAAACTCGGGTTGTCAACCTAAACGCTGTTTCGATCCCGTACAGTCCAGTTCCGCTCCGTGGCGATCAACCTGCGGAGCAAATCCATTCAATCACTCCATTATTATTACGTGCAGCTTTCATGATTCGTCAACCCCTCTTCTTCCTTCCCTAAAGTCAGTATCCTTGGCTTCGGGAATTCGGGTCTGAAAACTTTCTTCTTTCGGGTGGGGAAATTAACCGCTACCAATAAGGCTGGTAATTATCCACAGTCTGATCGCCCCCGTAAAGAAATCTGTAAAGAAAGCAAAAAAAAAAAAAAAAAAGAAGAAAAGCCTCTCCCATGGTTGTGGTCGCCACTCGCCCTCATGGGTTGGGTCTGGGGGAGAGAGATAGAAAATGCCACCGCTTGGGAGATAGATGGGAATTATGCGGGTCGACAATTTGGGAACGTAAAAAGTGACCCCTTGAGGATGTCATGTTAGGACACTGATCCGGATCAAAACCCTGCTTAGTTCTGAGACTGTTGCTCCATGTTCGATGGAACGGGATCAACTCGTGCGAAGGAAGCTGCAACAATCAGTGGGAAAGCTACTGTTGCTTCTGCGTAAACTTTGACCGACTCTGCGTCTGCCTTGATTTTTCCCCAGCTGACGGCCTCATCCGGACGAGCTCCCGCATCGCTTCCATCGAACTCCTGCGCAGTATTCACAAACACAGCATATTCCGCTCCATTCCGCATCAAACAAGCATTGGCAATATGATGTTTAATCACCCCTCCACCAAGGATGATCATTCCCGCCCGGGAGGCGCGCACCGCCATAGTATTGATGCGGCGCACATCATCGACAATATCAACCCTAAGTCGCTGTGGGGACGAACGGTAGGTGTGGAAATAAAGCATGTCGCCTAAAGATCCGTCGGTAAGGGCGGGGCAGAAAATCGGGATGTTGTTTTTGGCTGCCCAGTAGAGTACTGAGTCTTCATTATCAATCTCATGGCCTAGTCGTTCGATGACTCGACTTGGTGTCCAATGTAGCTCATCTTCTTCGTCTCCTGTTTCCAGCGCTTTCTTCTTTGCCGCTTCTTGCTCCTCCAGCATCTTATCGAGGATAGGAATCAACCAGTCTTCAAATGCACAGTAGTTGCTATTTGGAACCAGGAGGTTTCCAATCCGGTTTAGCCCTTTTGCGCGTAGCCCTGCACCGGGGGCTGTAAATGAGCCCATATAAGTCGGAGCTAAACATTTGATTAGGTCCTCCTCTACTCCACCAGCGGTTGTGACTATAGCAGAAACGTGCTTGTGTCGAACCAGGTAGCGGATTGTGTCTCGTAAACCCGACGAGATCAGATTGGAAGTGTAGCCGAGGAATATTGTGGTTTTTTCGCCAGTTTCAGGGTGACGGAAAGCGCGCTACTCACAGAACGAGTCTAGTTAGTAAAAAATAATAAACAAGAATAAATATATATATTGGGAAAGACTGGGGAGGGAGGAATCACCATATTATTGACAATGCGAGCTGCCTCAGCGACTGCACTTCCCTGGAACCCCATATGTTTCATATTGTCGACCATTTCTGCAACAGTGATGTTCCGGCCCTGGAATTGCTCGAAATCAACCCCGCTGACCCGTTGAGTTCCCTCAGGGACGGGCTCTGATGCAACAAGGACCGCATTGGTAGCGGATGAAGGAGGGGCTTCATCAATGGTGTTTGATGGCATGATGGGCGAGAATATAGGAAATAGGTGGGGTTTGGATTGTAAAATTGGCACAGCGCGCAATAAGAAGAAAATATTGATTTTCGGATAGATTATTTTCTTTGCTATTTTTTCCCAATTTTGTTTATGTATTTTATTTTTTATTTCATTTTATTTTTCGTTGATCTGTCTGTTGCGGGGATCTTGAAAAATTTCATTTGATCCATGAACCTGAATAATAATGATCATAACTAAGGCCGCTTTCCCACTTTAGGTCAAACCCACCTTCACTTGGCAGGCTCAAACACACTAATCCCTCTTCGGTAATAAATCGATTGGGAAGTGGTTTTAAGGCTGCCTGAGGCAGAAGAGGGAGCACGGGAGGGTCTCGCCTCAGGCACTAACTCCAGGTTAAGTTATTTTTGAGTTCCCCTAGAAGAATCCCTGGCCAACTAAACCATCTCGACGGCAGGCAGACTTTCACCTCTGGGCCCATCTAACCGTTCAAGGTCTCGCGCTTGCCCCATTTCACTTTTCTTCCTCCTTCATGATTCCGATCCTCGTTATTCTCTCCTTTCCTTTTCCTTGACGACGACATATTTATTTTTGTTTTTTCTTTTTGGGCCTCCCTCATTTCTCAGTTTCTCTCTTTCTCTCTTTCTCTTTCTCTTTTATTCTTACCTGATCCGCGGTCTGCGTTTTCGAAGCACCACGGCTGCTCCTGATAATATCGAAAAAAGGCAAATTATTAAACTGGCAGGCCAGATTCGTGTCGTCCCTACCAACTCCTTGCAGCTGGTCTTGGGTTGATTGCTTGACACGTTGCGTTTCAGTCAAAAGGTGAGCAAAGTTCTGTTTATTTTATTTTATTTAATTTTTTTTATTTTTTATTGCGCGTGCGGGTTTCCTTTTTTTTAAGAAAAAAAAATAACCACCAGAGTTGGTGGTTGTTTTTTCCAATTATGTTTTGCCTCATCTGGCTTGATTGTCTCGAATTTCGACATTCATTATTCACTGTCAAAACGCCTACCGGCATGGAGTGGGAACCTTGCCGTGTGGATAAGATCTTGTGCCATGCATTATTTTTATAATAATGACTATTTTTTATTATCTCGCTATCGAGGTTGAAGTTTCTTGAATTTCTCGTTGTTCCGTTTCCCCTCCATGTTTTGCTAATCCTTAATTCCTCGCACACCCTTTCATCTGAGACAATCTGCGCCAAGTGGCTGCCGCTAAGGAATCATTTATTACCCGCCGAGTCATCATATTTAATTTCACGCTGCTCCTTTTCGAGAACTGCCCCGATTTGGTTGGGCTGATTAGATAATTATTCAATGATGGCCCGTGCTCGCCCATGCTTTCAAGATCACGTGTTCCCCACAGCCGTTCGTCGGCGCGAGTGAATCGTTTTTTGATCCCTTTCTTTAGTGCAAAGGCACAATCCACATATTGTTTTCAATTTCTTTTTTTTTTTTTGTTTTTTGTTATACTATCGTATACTTTTACCACTATACTTATTTGATACATCGGTTTATCCTTGGTTTTTATGCTGTTCTAACTAATCTGTTCTAGGGCCGTCTGTCAGGCTCCTTCTCTCCACCTCCTCTAGCATGGTCTGGTGATGTCTTCGCGATATCCCCAATCATCAGGGTTTAATCCCCGCGAACGCTCGCCTGGCCGATTTGGTGATCGTCGACCGCCTGCTGGTCCCCGTGGCTCTGACGATGCAAATTTGCCCATCGGTCGAGAACCGCCTCGTGCACCAAAAGCTTTGATTGAAACGCCGCGGGGCGGCTTCAGTGGCCGAGGTCGAGGATATAGTGGTCGTGGAGATTTTCGCGATAGGGATCGTGATCTTCGAGACCGTGATAGAGACCGTGACCGCGACTTTCGTGATACCCGAGACGGACCTCCACCTTTTCGCCGTGATGACCGAGACTGGCCCCGTCGCAATCATGACTTTGATCCCCGGGAACCGCGAATTGGCTTCGGTCGTGGGCGTTCACGCTCCCCTCCACCTCCCCGTGACTTCCGAGACATGAGAGAACCTCACCTAGGCCGTGATGCTGATATTGTTCGAATGCGCCGCGGCTCGAGAGATAGTTTGATGTCGGTTTCCTCCACCATACCAGACGTTCCACCCCCAGGAGTTGGGCACCATCCTCGAGCTGGACCGATTCGAGGTCGTGGCCGTGGCGACTGGGATGGCGGACGTGGTCGTGGCCGAGTACCTTACTTGGATGACCGCGATTCGTTCAGACGTCGAAGCCGATCACGTGATGGAAGATGGGATCGGGACCGTGAGAGGGATCGAGATCGTGATCGGGACCGCGACAGAGAACGTATTATGGAACGCGATCGCGACCGCGAACGTATAATTCTCGACCGAGAAAGAGATCGTGATATTGATAGGCGAGATCGTGATAGAGACCGTGATATGGTTGACCGTCGCGAGCGATTTGACCGCCGTGATGATATGGACCGTCGAATGGAGCGCGAGGACCGTGATAGGGCAATGGAGTGGAAGAGAGACCGACCTCCTAGCCGAAATGAAACTCGCATTCCCAGTAATCCGTTGATTCCACCCGTGCCCCCATCTCTGCGTGATGCTGGCCTTGTACCCTCTGATAGAATCCCGGACCATCCTATTGCTGATATTCCCCGAAAACCCTCTGCGGGAGATAGCTGGCGCGAAATAGAGCGGCCGGATCCTCTGCCACCTCGCCCAGATCTTAATAAAGATTTCCTACCACCAGCTAAACGTTCGCCACCCCCCGCTGCTCCTCAAGTTCCAGCTTTTGGGTCGGTGACGGCCCCAATTCCCGAATTATCAACAGAACGGTCCGCCGTTGATGCTCTGCCTCTGCCATTTTCACTTCCTAAGATCGACAAAGAGCGTCCTGAACCATCATCACGTTCACCTATGCAGCCTCCGACTGGTCCTAAAGCAGAACGTGGTGCCGCTCAGCATTCTGTGGACCATCGTCCCCGGCGCGATGAAGCTGTAGATAGTTTGGTGAAACATGAAACTACTCCCCGTGCGTCAAAGCAGCATACAGTAGTACCTGCACCGCACAAGGTTTCTGATCTTTCTCCTCCAACAGCGCCTGCAGCAATGGTACTGAAGGAGCCTGCCATAACTCCTGAGTCTTCGCCTAGCAAGCCAGTCCTCTCTCCATTCCAAGAGCCAGGGCGCGGTCCACCATCTGTCAGACGCTCAACATCTCCTGGCATTCACACATCACCTCGGATGAACCCTTCGAACATTCCGACAGGCCCTCGTGCCCTACAAAGACCTACACCACCACGTGGGCCGCCCAAAAGCAACAAGCAATGGGTTCGTCCTGGCTATCCTCGGCTACCGCTAGGGCCTAATTCGACTAGTAGCCAAAAGCGCAATTCCGTCGACGGCAAAGATCGAAGTTTGTCTGTGAGCGAAGAATTCAAAGGCGATGCCAAGGGCCCAGTTGATGACCAGATGTCTGGCTTAGAAGCTGGTGAAATTATATCTGAGAATGACACGAATGACATAGCGGTCCCTGAATCTAAGGAGCCCGAGGCCCAAGTTAACCCTCCGATAGAGGCCAAGGCTGTTGAAACCCCAGTTATTCAATCTCTTGTGGACAAAACGCCTGCCGATAAGAGCCAGGAAGACCAAACCGATGTTGTGATACCAGATTTTGGTAGATCAAGTGATGAGGACGATGACGAGAATGTATTCACGCAAGAGTATCTCGAAGAGCGGAAGCGGGTCTTTGAAAAGGACATGAAAGCTCTTCGAGCGGAAATGCCGCCACCTCCTTTAGAAGATCCAACTATTGTCGCGCTACTAAATCGATTACAGCTTTTGGGTATGGTTGCGAATGATACAAAAATCTCCGAAAAACTACAAACGCCTCCTGCCGTGATGGATGATGTTAAACCGACCAATGAGACTGCGGATACCTCCATAGAAATAAAGGTTGACAAAAGCACAGACGAGCATGAATCGCCGGCTAAACTGGTTCTGGAGTCACTACCTACTACTGTCTCTACCGCAATCTCAATTGAAAGCTTACCATTTTTAAGCTCCGGACCCCCCACCCCGATTTCTGATCTTGACATCTACCAAGAAAACATTACAACGTACGAAAATTTAAAAGAAATGTTCCGTGGGGAGCTGGTGGACCGCCGGAAGGATATCGCAAAGAAGAATGCGGAGTTGAGGATGACTTATCTCGACTTCTACAAGCCTTGGAGAATGAGTGTATGGGAATTGGATCATGAAAAGGAGAAAAATTCTGTCACTCCTGGCCCAACTCCACCACCAGCGCCCTCTTTAACTGTTACCCCTACGCCTGCCCCTGAAGGGCGAAGGTATAAGGGCAATAGTGAATTGGACTTTCAAAACGCCCTACGAGCGTCGGAGATTTCGGCACAGGAAGAACTTGAACGACGCCGAGGTAACAAGGCTACTGCACAGCCCGACCTCTCGCGTGAAGCTGAAATCCCAGATATGCTGGACCCTCGAGAAGCGAAGGCATTGATTTACAAGGATACCAATAACATTGTAGACCCATCTCAGGCTATGGAAGTTTTCGGATTCTTCCCTCCCCCCAATGACTTCTCCCCTGAAGAGCATGAAATTTTTACTGACGCATTCATGGCTTACCCTAAAAAGTGGGGAAAGATTGCAGAGTCATTACCTAAACGGGACTTCAAACAGTGCATTGTACATTATTATTTGACAAAGGAAGAAATCAAGTATAAGGCGAAACTTAATAAACGTTGGAGTCGTCGGGGCCGTGCTAAAAGATCAGCACGGCCCAAGTCTAATGCGCTGATGGCCGATTTGGGTGTTGTGAAACCTGACTATGAAGGTGATGAGGAACCGGCACCTGTCACGGACACTGGCCGCCCACGCCGTGCAGCTGCGCCCACCTTTGGAGATTCTTCTGCCGATACAGAACACAGTGCCAACGGTCGCAGAGGTAATGCAGCCAAAGACAGTGAACAAGGGGAGAAGCCTGCAGGACGCCGAGGCGGCCGTACCGGCCCTGGTTCTCGAGGCGGTAGAAGAGGCAAGGCAGCCCAGCAGCAACAACAGCAGCAACAGCAGCAGCAAACCCCACAGCCACAGGACCAAGACCAGTCCAATCAAACTACTCCTGCAACAGCAACCCCAGCTACTATAGCGGCGCCACTTACAGCGCCAACAACATCTGTCCCTGCTCCTGTACCAAAGAAGGAGGTTTTGGAGCCAACTCTGGATAACACAATCGAGGCGACAGCCATCCGATCCAAAGACCTGCCTGAAAAAGACCAAACCGAGACGCTCCCACGAGCCAAATCTGGACGTGGGCGCCAAAAAGATGGGATGTATGTTATGTTCGAGTCAACGGAACAGGACCCTGCAGCAACTGCAAGGCAACCGGATTTGGGCTACAATTCACCACAACCCACCAGCTACTGGTCTGTACCTGAGCAGCGCGATTTTCCTTCGTTATTAGCTCACTTCGGTCGAGACTTTGAAGGCATATCGAACTATATGAAGACAAAGACAACTGTTATGGTAAGGCAAATGTCACATTGACCCCGCTTCATGGAATTTTATTAATTGATTATTTTCGACTTGTAGGTGAAAAATTACTTTCAGCGACGCATCGATTCCGGTCAGAAGGATTTTGAAGACATTGTTGCAGATGCAGAGACTAAAAAGGCTCGTGGTGAGCCTCCCAGCGAATTACCCACGCCAAACTTTGCAACTAAGCGTCGTTACGAAGCAACACCTTCGTCTATTATAATTCCCCGGGCCCTCGCTCCGCATACTGATGCTCCAACCGAGCCTGAAGAAAGCCGCCTTGTCCCAAAATCCAAAACTACTGCAACACCTACCCAACCGGTGCCTTTACAAGCCCGTCCACCTCAGGAGAAAGAACGGGGGACTTCTAGATATCCGCCTCTTGCACAAGCGAGTAGCGCCCCTCCTGTCACTACTATTAATGAGGAGAATAGCCGGGGAATCCGTCAAAGTGGCTTATCACGATTGAGCGGTGGCCCGCGGATGGGTTACTTCACTGAAGATCGACGAGATATTCCGGCTTCTGTACTGAATCACGCAACTCCACGGGTCCAGGAGACCCCTCTCTCAACACGTCAGCCTGCCGCACCTGCTCCTGAGATGGCGCGGATCGAACCCCTCCATGGACAAGGATTTCGAACCTCAAGCGTTGAAGTGCACGGGTCGCCATTACTCACAGGACAGAGTGGACTGGGGCCTCCTCAACAAGCATATATGCAACCGAGATCACAGTCCCAAGCTCAACCACCAACACTTATGCCTGCTACATCTCACTCCCGCCAACCGAGTCTGACAAAGCCTCCCGGATCCCCGGGTCAACCAAGACACGAGCAGGAAATTTCACCAATTAGACGAGAATCTATTGGCCAAAACTCATTCTACCTCTCGGGACAGCATGTTAGTATGTCACAGCCGCCTCCCAACTTATCGCCATCTAAGGAGTCCAAACGAATTGGGTTGGCACCGGCTGAAATTAGCGAGCCTCCTCGACAAGTGCCTGCAAAACGGTCAAATATCATGAGTATCCTGAATGAGGAACCCGAGGAGCCTCAACCCCGCAAACGGATCGCCAGCGAGCAGGTATCATCTGCCCCGACGGCTACAAATCTATCCCCATCTCGGCCCATGTATGGGGGGGTTTCTTCACTCTCACAGCAAGTACCTGCAAGACAAGATGATTTGTCTAGCTCCCAGCCCAAAGGCCCAGTCTATGCTCAGCAAAACCAATTCATGTCACAATCTCGCACCTATTCTGACTACCCGTCATATGGCTCCATGCAAGGTAGTTCGGGGGCACCGGCTGGAAATGATTGGGTCGCAAGATTTGATCCCCGTGGCCAGCAGCCGCCACCACCACCCTCGGCTCCGCCAACTTCTCACCCTCCTACTTCTCTAGCCCCGCAACCTCCCTATTCTCCATACACTCCAAGTCAACCATTGTCGGGGCCTACCTTGGCAACGCTGACTGCACCTTCCCCTGCTCCAACCCCGTCCCCAGCACCTTCACAACGTGCCTCATATCATACATCAGTCCCTGTATATGCTCCATCTCCGGCACCACATACACAGCCTACGGGCCCTGGATCGCGCGATTTGCCTTCACAAAGTCAAATCTACCGGCCTGCAATTGGGTCTCCCAACCCCCGAAACGGTAACCTTGCATACGCGTCGCGTCAGGGCCCTTCGACCCCTATTCAGTCTCCCGCCAATAGTCTTGGTGTTGGGTCACGTCAGCCTCTTCCGCCATCTACTTCATATGGTTCAGCGGCGCCGGCCACCCCAGCGGCGACACATATCCCAAGCACGGCTCCACAACATCAACACCAGCATCAACCTCAGCACCAACCTCAGCACCAACCCCAGCACCAACCTCAGCACCAACCTCAGCACCAACAACATCCCAGCGGGCACCAAGGATATCAGCATATGCAAACAATGGTCGGTGGAATCCACCAGCAGCCAACCCATCGCTCGTCACTCAGCTTGGCCGGTGCGCACTATGGCCATAATACCCCACCGCCTCAATCACAACCGTCGCGAGTCACAACCCTGCCTGGTCCAAGTGCCCAGCAGATGTCCATGGGGCGCTCGTACACTCCTCCAGCTATTTTGCAACCGAATTTGTCCGGTGGAATGGGATATCCGCCGAGTGGCCCTACACAAGTAGTTGGCTCTGTTCATCATCTTCAAGGACGCCCGTCTGGTCCTGGGTCACTAAGCGAAACGGTTCCCGGACCCCATGGAAATCCAAGCCATCATCGGGTTTATAGTCAAGGGTCAAATCCTGGACCACCGCTTCCAGGAACATTGACGCAACAACACGCACCTCGATAAATTTTGGGAGGTTAGCGCATGGCTTATTTTATTCTTATTTTCTATTTTTTATGCTTTCCTCCCTGGATATTTGTGCATACCCTCATACAAGGAAATTTAATGTTTGTGTACTTTAGAGGATTTCTCTGTTGCCTCACTTGATTGCTTCCCTTTTGTCTTCACACACCGGCTTTCTTTCTTTTCATTTTGTCTCTTCCTCCCCCCTTGTTTCTCTCTCTTTCTCTTTTACCCGTTCCGGGGAGGGGAAGGGACTATTTCATTGTTATGATTTCGATGTATAGTAGATGACTCAACGGAGGCATGCTTAAAATAAAGACTTTTTTTTATTCAACCCGAAAAGTCGAGGCTGGCCGATTACAAAATTCCCCCGATATTGTGGTGGCCTAATTCTGATAATTCCGTCGATGACAATCTCATTGCAGACGTAAGCTAGGTCAGTTACAGTACGGGATGAAAAGGCAAGAGCCTATAATAATAATGATCGGCCGAGCCGGGGGGGCACTATTTATGATAATATGGGGTACCACTACCTCTGATGAAACAGCCTGAAACCGAGGTTAAACTCAATCGGTTCTACAGACTATGTAGATGACGGAGAAATTAATTTGCAACAATGCGGAATGGATATTTCCTGGTCATCTGGGGAGGGGCTGCAGATATTTAAGCCGTCCATATGCTAGGTAGTTTATACTATGTATTTTGGCGAATGCGGGGAAAGTGATAGGATTGGCTAACGAGTTAATAGATCTACATCGTTTAGTTTCATACACACAACACTCCTCCTTCCTACCTACCAGGTGTATCTACCTACCTACGTACCTATTAATAAACTACCTTTCTACCTAACTTGTAGAAAATCAGTCAGTCACTCCAGCTCACCATGTCATCAGCGTCACCATACCAGTTCCAGTCTTTTCCTAGCCATCATCACCAACGATCAAGCAGGGGAGAAATAAGTTTAACAGTATCATCGCCATTGCATTCTACCCTCACTCCTTCGCTTTCTTCGTCTCCCTCATCTGCTTCTCCTGCTGCATTTTCATTTCCGCCTTTCCTATTTCCCCTTTTACCTCCTCCTCCTCCTCCTCCTCCTCCTCCTCCCAATACCAGATCTAGATCGAGATCGGGATCGAGATTAGGATCAAGAATGAACTCCATGTCCAAGACTAACTCGGACTATGGCTCAAGTTTTGATTCCGGATACTATTATCCTCCTCCTCTTTCTCCCTCCGCCGCCGCTACTCTCCCCCTCCATCAACGTTCCAGTGAGATCGAAGAGTTAAGACAGAAAACAAGTCTAGAATTGGCCCGTCTAGACAAACGAAGACAGGAGTATGCAATTTTACAAGACGCATTGAGACAAAATCTACCGTTTACTGTAATCTTGTCTCTATTGGCGAATAACAGTAACCCTCAACGACGAAATGGAATAAAGGAAAGGGGAACCAGAATTTCCGGAGAGAAAAGTCTAGATGAGCGTGGTGATTATGGTACGATAAGTATTAATCTTTTCTGGTTTTATTCTATTTGTTTTTGCTTCAATTTGATATATATATCTCAAAAAGAAGAGAGGGAAGCAAAGAAAGTCGCTCATTCATTTCTCTATTATATCCCCGGTTACGTCCATTTTGATTTAATGTAGATCCCTCCTGCTCCTACCATTACACTGATGATGTGCTCCTGTCCCCGCCAGGAGAGTGCCATCCTACAACAAAGAAGAATAACAATTGCAGCAACAGAAGCCACATCATCAACGATCAGAGTCAGAGTGGAGAAAAGGAACAGGGTACCGGCACTAAGGCGACCTTTGTTGTGGAATGGGATCCCGACATGGCAAAAGGACGAAGACGATTCCAGCTGAACGATAGTTTCTTGCGAAGGAAATATAAACGTCGTCGGTCGTGGGGGCCGTCGGTGTCGTCTTCGGGAAAGGGACAATCGGGCCATCGGAGGACTACATTGGGGGGGATGGATATTCGACACTGGATTCATTGGGAAAAGAAGGAGGGTCCAAAGTGAGGGTCCTAAGACGGAGAGAGTGGTTAAGAGATATTTCCCTACGGGTATAGGTATAGGTAGGGATATGAGATATCAAATTCCGGTGAGATATATATCGCAACGATTATACGAGTAGGAGAATATCCAGTTGTTCGATCATTTCTTGTCCCTCTTTCTCCTAAGGAAATTCACTCCTAGAACTAGATAATGCCTTTATGCAGGTAGGTATGCATGTAGTAGGTAACCAAAGGGTTCAAGTTTACCTTACACAAAGGTACTTACAACAGTAGGTAGGTAGCGTGTATGGATGGGAGTTTATCTATTTACCTAAGCAACTCTTGAGAATTCGTACACTAATCATCCTACTTAGGTAATGATTATTCAAAGTACCTAGGATTTTTAATTTAGGTGCCTAAGGTAGGCGCTCTTTCGACTTTATCTTACTATCTTATATCCTACACCGATCTCTTATGAAATGTGCGTGGGTAGGGGTAAATTCTTTGTTTCCTAGGCGATATAGAATTATCTAGCCCAGATGCTACCAAGATGCTTAGAACCTAGGTCAAGATTATATTCTTATGAAACTCTCAAAGTCCCCAGAAATATTATAAGGGGCCAGGACATGGTACATGCACTAAAAGCTACTACTGATAAAAAAAAGGTATATTCGGTCGGCTCGAGATATTCCATCGCTCGGTGGTCGGTCATTCTCGCGTCTCATCAGCATTGGAGATTGAGAGCTTTCTCTTCTCTTCTTTTCTTTTCCTTTTCTCTTTTCTTTCTAATAATACAATCTTCTAGAACGGAAGAGAATGGTGTATTAATTTGGCAGCAAGGGGTTGGTATTCCCTTAAGAGACCATGTGGTGAAAATCCCTCGTTTGTGGTGGCTTACATTCCGAATGCCTGATTGATGCCTTCAGCTTCGAGGTCTATCCATATGAATGTGATGTCATAATGTAGCTAGATAACACTACGCGTTTCACCTACCTGCCTAGTACTAGTACCTAATGATTATAGTCATCTTTCCCACGTAGAATAAGTACCTTAGAACCAGTAGGCGATGGATTTTTCCGCGATTGTCGCCGGAAATTCCATATTGGGGATGACCGACAAGCGCCACCAATCAGAGCACCCTTTCTGTTGATGTTTTGTAGATCCTGTGGCGGACTTTCTGTCATCACCGATCAGGTATAAGTCGGAAATTTCCCGAATTTATTTAATGCTGTAGAATATCTAAATATACATATGTATATATGTATATAATCCAATCATATGGAGGTTTTCAAGAAAGGATTGTTGAAATGCAAAAGTACATCTGAAGCTTGTTGCCGGCGGTGCCGTGATGGACAATGCATGATACTATCTAGGCAGGTACTAGACCCTAGAAGATGCCTCTAGTATTTACTTGTTCATCGAAAATATTCCATTTTATTGAGATAACTATGACGTTGTGTAACCCCGCTCCTCTGATTTGTATTTGCTCTTCTATAAGAATTGTGTCACGGGCTCCTCTCACTCTCTCATTTTCTCCTTCGACTTCCTTCCATCCTTCTGCGAGCATCTTGCTTCATCTTTTATCATCCAATCAAAAAATAAATCAATTGGTTGTCGTCTTACAAGCTGTAACCCCTAAATACCTCTTTATCCATTATTCTGCGCCAAAGCATCCGTCACCTTGCATCATGGGTCTCGAGGAGGATCACTCCTCACAGCCTCGAGTCTTAAGTCCCTTAAAGGAGAATGCTGAGACACCGTCAAATGATGGTTTCCCAGACTCTACCGCCTCCAGACAAATTTCAAACACCCGTGCAGAACACGGTGCTCTCTCAGATTGCGACAGTGATGCTCGTAGGTGCAGAACCGTCGACGGGAAACGAATACTAAACGAAGATGACTGTTACGATAAGCTGGGGTTTTGCTTTCCTTGGTACAAGAAATGGATCATTCTCACCGTCGTCTTCGTGGTACAAATGTCCATGAACTTCAACAGCAGCACCTTCTCCAATGCTGTTAAGCCTCTTTCAGAAGAGTACAATATTAGCAACCAAACGGCAAGAGTTGGTCAAATGATTTTTCTCGTTGCCTATGCTTTTGGTTGTGAATTATGGGCACCGTGGAGTGAAGAGTATGGACGGTGGATCATCATGCAGCTCAGTCTGTTTCTTGTCAACATCTGGCAAATTCCATGTGCTTTGGCTCCCAACTTCTGCACCATCGTTATTGGTCGTTTTTTGGGCGGTTTAAGTTCCGCAGGAGGTTCAGTGACCCTTGGGATGACAGCAGATATGTGGGAGCCTGATGATCAAGGTTTTGCCGTGGCCTATGTGGTCCTGTCCTCAGTGGGGGGTACCACCATTGGTCCTATCTTTGGTGGGATGATGGAGCAATGGCTTCACTGGCGATGGAACTTTTGGATCCAGCTCATCTTTGGTGCCGCGGCCCAGTTGATGCACTTCTTCCTTGTCACAGAAACCCGCTCAACTATTCTTCTAGACCGTGAGGCTAAACGCCGCCGTGAGACAGGGGAAGACCCCAACGTTTATGGCCCCAATGAGTTGAAGACCAATAGATTGGAGCTGAGGGAGATTTTGCGTATTTGGCGTCGTCCTTTCGAGATGTTCATCCGCGAGCCCATTGTTCTTTGCCTCTCTTTACTTTCAGGGTTTTCGGACGCTCTGATATTCACTTGTATCGAGTCCTTCGCTCTCGTCTTTGCACAATGGAACTTCAACCCTCTCCAAATTGGCTTGTGCTTTGTATCCATTGTTGTAGGATACCTTGTTGCCTACGGGATATTCCTCCCCGATATCTGGCGTCAAAGGAAGATTAGACACAAACACGGCGATGCTAGTCGATTTGCTGAACGTCGCCTGCTACTCCTGCTCTTTATCGCACCTCTCGAGACGATTGGGCTATTTGGATTCGCCTGGACCTCGATGGGTCCACAATATACACCCTGGATCGCACCTCTCCTATTTGCATTCCTAATTGCCATCGCTAATTACGGCATATATATGGCGACTATTGACTATATGGTGGCTGCGTACGGTCCTTACTCCGCCTCTGCCACTGGTGGTAACGGCTTCGCACGAGACTTGTTGGCTGGACTGTCCGCTATGTATGCGACGCCCATGTACAGTAATATTGGAGGCAAGCGGCATCTCCAATGGGCGAGCACGATTCTGGGATTCCTTGCTATTCTGGTGACCATTCCTATCTATGTGTTCTATTGGAAAGGCCCGCAAATCCGGGAACGGAGTAAATTTGCCCAAACTCTTGCTGCGGACCGAGCAAAGCATCCCGGCCGTCGCAACAGCTACCTCCCCGAATCAGAAAAACCATATTCGGTTTAAAGTTCGACGTCTTGTATCTATGTCTAGAACACAGGGGTTAGTTTTCCCTTCACAAAGTTTCATTTTTCCTGCATGGGACAATGAGAGTCTCTGGTTCATGTGTTGTTACTACTCCTTCCTCTTCATGATTTATGTTACTCGATACCACCGTTTATTGAACGCGTACTTGGGTCGCTACTTTTGCTAGATAGAATACAATATTTTTGCGTTAGGTCATATAGATCAACTGCAGCTGGTTTTTATCCCCACTCATATACTTTAATTTTAACAATTGTAGTTGAAATTTCCAGCCTCTCACTGGTTGATTGCCCCCTTTTTAAGAGATTCGACATGTCTACCGTCACCGGTATCAACCAGCCCCGCGGAACCCATAAGGTATATCCGCGACGCTGATGATGATGCTAAAAACTACCTAGCCTGTTGAGGACACGGTGAGGTAGTACGTACTTTGGTCGATCGCGGAAACGTGTCCGCGATGTGGAGAAAAATCCGGGGGTAACCGTGAGACGCGGAATCAAATACCGAAATGCCGCTCCTGGATGTTCTCTGAACGGCATGTCTCCACCAACCAGTCTTACAGCAGCACCGGGCAATGACGCAGCTACCTACGTCCATAGGGTAACTTCCCCCCTGGAAGTGCCTTGTTCTGCTGTGGCCCTTACTCCAATATTAGTTCGGCGGATTGCGCGGGGAAAATGTAACGCTCGGAACTGTACCGTAGCCACACAGCACACTGACAACTGTCAGCATGGAGGAGACCGCGGGATAGCTGGGCTCTTGTCTGGATATAAAGAGTCTGTGCTATGCCATTGTGTGACAGGGATTTTGTTTCTATTATTCACGACCCAGATCAAATCTTTTACCACCGGGCTGTACTCTTAACACTGCTCTTCCCCACTTACCTCGTGCCAACCGTGCTCTGCACTCAGTTATACTTCCCATCTCCTCTCGTGCTTTATTCTCATGGCGCTTCACACACTTGCCATCGCCGCTGTTGCGGTGGTGTATTTTATCATTCGCTATTTGAACCGGACTGATATTCCCAAAATCAAGGGACTCCCCGAGATCCCGGGAGTTCCAGTGTTTGGCAATCTAATCCAACTGGGCGAGCAACATGCGACGGTCGCAGCGGAATGGGCCAAAAAGTACGGTCCTGTGTTCCAAGTTCGCATGGGTAATAGGGTGAGCTCAGTGCCTTTCTCAGTATAACTACAAGAATAGAAAATTATATTCTTGTTACCAGATGGGATCAAGCTCTAATAAGGAAAATAGCGTGTTATCTTCGCCAACAGCTTTGACTCTGTCCGACAGCTTTGGATCAAGGACCAGTCCGCCCTGATTTCTCGCCCTACATTCCATACCTTCCATAGCGTCGTTTCTAGCTCGCAAGGGTTCACAATCGGCACGTCACCGTGGGATGAGTCCTGCAAGCGCCGACGCAAGGCGGCTGCGACCGCTCTAAACCGCCCCGCTGTCCAGTCGTATATGCCGATTATTGACCTTGAATGCACAAGTAGTATCAAGGAGCTTTTCAAGAATAGCGCTAATGGAACCGTTGATATTGATCCAACTGCCTACTTCCAGCGCTTCGCTCTCAACACGAGTCTGACACTCAACTATGGTTTCCGTATTGAAGGCAATGTCGACGATCAGCTGCTTCGTGAAATTGTCGACGTCGAACGAGGTGTTTCCAACTTCCGTAGTACTAGCAACAACTGGCAGGATTATGTGCCCTTGCTGCGTATCTTCCCTAAGATGAACCGCGAGGCCGACGAGTTCCGAGTGCGCCGCGACAAGTACCTGACTTATCTCCTGAGCGTTCTCAAGGACCGCATTGCTAAGGGAACCGATAAGCCTTGCATCACCGGAAACATTCTGAAGGACCCCGAGGCTAAGCTTAATGAAGGTAGGTTTCTTTTCTCGCTTCTGTAAATGGATGTTTTATAAGTTGGAGCGTTGTGGAAACTAACTCGGGGAAAATAGACGAGATTAAATCGATCTGTTTGACTATGGTATCGGCTGGATTAGATACTGTTCCCGGCAATCTGATCATGGGAATCGCTTATCTAGCCTCTGAGGACGGTCAGCGTATCCAGCAAAGGGCCTACGAGGAGATCATGAAGGTGTACCCTAATGGCGATGCCTGGGAGAAGTGCCTTGTTGAAGAAAAGGTCCCTTACGTGACTGCTTTGGTCAAGGAAACGCTACGATTCTGGACTGTTATCCCCATCTGTTTGCCTCGCGAGAGCACCAAGGAGATTGACTGGAATGGAGCCAAGATCCCTGCCGGCACCACCTTTTTCATGAACGCCTGGGCCGCCGACTACGATGCGGAACATTTCAAGGAACCCACCAAGTTCATTCCAGAGCGCTATTTGGATGTGTCTGAAGGATCCGGTACACCCCACTACGGATATGGCGCGGGCTCGCGTATGTGCGCCGGTTCTCATCTCGCCAACCGTGAGCTATTCACTGCCTATATCCGTCTGATCACTGCCTTTACCATGCACCCGTCTAAGAGGGAAGAAGATCGGCCCATCCTTGACGCGATTAAGTGCAACACGATCCCGACCGCGTTGACCACTGAGCCTAAGCCCTTCAAGGTTGGCTTTAAGGCCCGTGACCCCAAGAAGCTACAGAAGTGGATTATCGAGAGCGATGAGCGCACGAAGGATTTGTGAAGAAAAGTATAACCTGCATTGATTGGGAGTTTTTTGTTTTTGACATGATATGTTCGATATGTTCTCATTTTTTATTTATGAGGTCTCTTTTCTCTTCTCATCACGAAGGCTCTTTGTATATTCGTCTGTATGACGTAACATTTTATCATGACGCTTGTTTAGTCTAAGCTTTTACAAATAAGTGATCAAATACATAAAAAAGTAAATAATAAATATATACTTTAACTATATCTACCCCTCTGGATTGTATTATTAGAATAAAAGAGAATACTTACACCGACACTTGCAACATAAATCAAATTTGCGACCCAAACTCGCATATCCTCGGCAACGGAATTGTTTCCACATTTCCCCGCATCCAATCTATTCGATAATTTCTTCTTCCCCAGACAGGACGTCGAGAGTGGTAAGGTAGGTATCATTGCTGACACTAAAATCGTTCCTCCACACAAATTTTTACATTTCAAATTTATCTATTTCCTTCCTACTACCTTATTTTTATTTATTTTTTTTTCCCCTCGTTTTGTTTCTATTCTAACCTCCCTACCATCATCCTCTTTCCGCTCATCCTTGACTTCTTCACTCTCGATCGAAAAGTTAAAAAAAAAAAAAAAAACAACTAAGAACAAGCATGCAAAATTAATTAACTACCGCTGGTAAAGAAAAATTATGATAATATATGATGGTGATGGTGATGGATAAGACCGAATTACACTTATCACCACGCTCTTTTCCACCTTCATCTCGCCGTGATGTCAACGGTCGAGCTCGAGAGAGTGTTCAATATAGTCATGGTCATGGTCATAATTACACGGAGTCGCGCCATTGGGATGTGAAAGGGGGCGAGGGCGAGAATGAGAACGAGTTCAATTGGGACCGAGATGGTAGGGAACATGAAGCTGAAGGAGAGGGTGAAGAGATTGAGGATGAACATGCACCTCCGCTGAAAAAAAGGAGGAGGAAATATATCGCTAAGGCTTGGTGGGTTTTGAGTTCTCCCTTTTTTTTTTTTTTTTTTTTTTTTTTGGCTCCAGAGGGGATTTTACTAATTGGATGGAATGATAGCAACGAATGTAAACATCGCAAGATCAAATGTAATGGCGAGAAACCGTGTCAGCGGTGCGGCCGTCAGCGGATTGAATGTATTTATGAGAATCGACCTGAGAATGGCGTTCTGGATACGGTGTAAGTAAACCTTCTCCCAACTTCCTTTTTTTTTTAACCCAAAGAAAGCATGGTCAAGATTTGGGGTTTTGTTCTTTCTTTTTTGTACGAAACGACTAACATAAGCACGAAAAACCTTAGAAAAGGGTTTGAACATCTCTGCGCTCAAATGAACGCTATGCAAGAGCAGATTACCCTTCTCTCCGCGGCCGTCCATACCCTCACACAGAACCAGAACGGAGGTATCAATAGCGGTAGTGGTGGTGCGGGCCTGGCAATCAATAATGGCAACGGTAGTGGCAATAGTATTAGCAATAACATGTGTCGCTCTGAATCCCGACCGTATCGACGAATTGTCACCACCGCACCAAAAGAACATACCTTCCAGGGCCCAACGACATCTGCGTTCAGCTTTGACTTGGCGAAATCGAGTCTCCAAAAACGCGGCATCGTCGATAATCATGATGGGGAGGGCGATTTGACGCGCGAACCGTCGCCTGTGGCGGCGCCGATACCAGGGTCGCCAACGGCGCTGTCGTCGACGGGTGCTGTGACGTCGGCCTCGCGCATCTCAGCGATGGGTGGGGAATCGGGGGACCCTTTGTGGAATATTGGAAGGACGGAGGCGCAGAGGCTATGTCGGGTGTATGAGGAGGAGATGGGAGTTATGTATCCGGTTGTGGATCTGGAGCAGCTCTTGCAACACGTTCAATTACTGTATGGACCAACAGGAGCGGCAGGCTCGTGGCCTCGTGCGCCGGTTCGGTTGAGAGGAGGAGCCGGTGGTAGAGATAATGGTAGTGCGGAGCTAGATAGCGATGATGTGAATATCTTGCGGCTGGTATTTGCTTGTGCCTTGACAGCGGAGGCGAGCGGGAGCAGTGAATTAGCCATGAGCTTATTTGACAGTGTGCGCGATGCAGCGGATAATTGTGTTTGGGGCACTCCCGAGATCAAGAATATTACTTTGCTGACATTAGTGGTGAGTAATTCTTTTCGTTTCTCTTCAGTTTACTCTCGGCTTCTCCTCGCATAAGTAGGCCTAGAGAGCAAATGATGAGAAGAATGATGCTAATTAATGTGCGAGATAGGCAATATTCTATTTTCAAATCGATGAAGAGACACTAGCTTGGCGAACAATCGGTACGGTACAGAGGATGTGCCTGGAGAAAGGTCTCCACCGACGGGAGACGCTCAAACAACCGGCAGTTTTAGCTCTCGGGAGGGATCGTGTGCTCCGACTATTCTGGTCTGTGCATATTCTTGATATGCGATGGAGCTTTGGCACAGGAATGCCATTCGCCGTAGATGATGCTGATATTGATCCGTGGCTGCCCGAACCGGATGAAAAGACATCGTACTTGCGGGTGATGATCCGGTATAGTCGGATTGCGGCGAAGGTGTGGAAGTTCATTTCAGCTTTCAACAACACGAACGAGATCAAAAAGGACGAGATGGATTATCTCGACTGGCAGGTTATGCAGTGGATTACGATGCTGCCGGACTCGCTTCGGTTGAACCACCCTTCGCCCGACCACGCAGAGGGCGAGACGAGAAGTCTCCGTCGATTGCGCTCACTGGTCTACCTCCGAGGTAACCAGTTACGCATGCTGATCCATCGACCGGTGCTACAGTCTGCGACGCAGATGGTGCGGTATCCAACCGAGTCCCAAACCGTTGTCAACATGGCTAAGGATACGATTCGCTTCATTACGCAACTCCACGCTACGTCTGATATCTACCAATTACAGCAAGTGGTGTTCAACTGGTTCTTAGTGTCAGCCTTAGTCGCGCTATTCCTGGCTGTCGCACAGAACCCAAGTCAGTATAGCGCGACCTGTCGGGAGGAATTCTACATGGCTCTCGAGCTGGTCAAGGGCGTATCGACAAGGTCTTATATCTCTCGCAGGCTATGGAAATCAATTAAAGGGCTTCGTCGCCTAGGACCGAAGTTGATGCATAGACAAGGAGACGGAGACGGGGACCGGGGACCGGATGGTGAACAGCGTGGTGTGGGCGATGATGGGTTTGACCAGGCACCTACCTCTAGTGTCCAGAGTCAGACCCCGCAGGATGGGGCTCAAATGACTCAAGAATTACAAGAATGGTTCGAGGCAGTTGGGAATCTTGAGGATCAAATTATGGGGGTGGGAATGGAGACGCTCCAGGAAGGGGGAGGAGGAGGAGGCCCGGGGTTTATGTTTGACTACGGGGGGGAGTTGTCGAGTTTGATGAAGGACTGTTTCTAGTCAAGGTCTGTAGTATATATACATCCATATACCTGAATTATTATATTCATTGCATTATTTTATATAGTCATCTATGCATGTAAATGAATATACCAGCAGCTCCAACAATAAACCCATCATGATGAGGTCATCCCGGAGCTCCACGGCATAATATATTTTTTTTTTTGGTTTCATTTGGTGACGTCGGACGAATGATTCCTCTGTACATATCTGACATGTATTCTAGTTTTAATTAGGCTTCTTTTCTAGTCATGTTAATACAGATCGTGCTGTTAGAAATATTTTTAGACCAAGGCTATCTCTTCCACGAGATCTAGCCATGCGCAGATACCCAGACGGAAGAGTAACAGTCAGTCAATCGGTCAGGTAGACAACGCGTAGGTTTCTCAGAAAGTGTATGACGGAGAGATCCTTGGAGAGTAAACTCTAATCCATGTAATACATCCAGTCATCTCCTTACCAACCTTTGTTCACTGATATATACCACCACCCTGGTAAACTCATTGAATATTTCATCTGCTCTTTACCAGTCTTGAGTGCTATTTAATTCTTGGTACTTATTCTGAAACCACTTCTATTGTACACCCCCCTCACTACCTAGTAGTACAATATACTACCGGTAAATACTACCCTAGGTACCTACCTACCTTCTCTTCTAGAGCTTCGAGCTTATTATCTTATCCGACGTTTCCAACCCACCCAACTCCACCAGCATCTACCCATCTACCCATCCATCCGTCCATTTATCTATATTTCTATCTATCTATCTATCTATCTCATCTCAACTAAGTGCACAATACCTACGACGACCACCTACCTAAATAATATTAAACTGCATTACGCCCCACCATCTCACTCACACCATTTACGTCTAGACACCTACCTAGGTAACCTAGGTAACACCTAAGCATGGGTCTTTGCTTCAGTTCTCCCCGACGCCGCCGAAGCAGATACCCCATGATGATGGGTCCTCCTCCCCGACCACATCATGGAGGCTATGGGATGCCCATGGGAGGGATGGGTGGTATGGGGATGGGAGGAGGAGGTGGTAGATACGGTGGAGGCGGCATGATGATGGGGGGTGGTGGTTGTGGTGGACCTGGTCGATATCATGGAGGAGGACCTGGTTGGGGGGGTGGTGGTGGGTATCGGGGGAGGAGATGGTGATGTTTGTGACAGTGCTTTTATGAGAAAAACTTTTTGGGATTATTAATAATATTATTATTGTTATTGTTATTGTTATTATTTATTATTTTTATTTTAATATATATATATGCATACATATATACATACACATATCTAGCCTATATTCCTATGCGTTTATATGTGAGTGAAGCTTCCCCTTGTGGGGATCGAAGTTGTAGTAGGTACCGAGTTTCCTAGTGAGTCTGTGAGGTAGGTTCAGAGTCACATTTGCCGAGAGCGAGGGTAGGTACGCCCTGTACATATGTGCGTATTGAATTCGTTGAGACTGATTGGGAAAAAAAAAAGCTCATATCCTAAGTTGGTCTTTTACAGTCATAAATATATTACCTACCTTACCTACCGAGGAGATGCTTACTCAATGTGCTGGATTATTCATTGAATGGGATGCTCTGACAGGAGTTGAAGCGCCGGATCGATCAACCAGAAGTGTAATAGCACAATAGCATACCTGGGCTCCGGAAAGATAAGTCTCCAGAGTGTGTATGAATTCGATAGGATTGCTCGGAAATTTCCGATCGTCTCCAACTGATATGAGGGGTAGATGGGGGGTCGTTTGTAGGCTCGGCTATCTATATTAAACTGCCACGGACTCCAAGAAACCAGTCCCTGCCCCCGTTCTCGCTAGCAGGTGGTGGTTTTCATCCTAGTCTAGGTGTTGTGTTATTCCTCAAAGCTGGATTACAATGAGAGTATATTCCTCCAGGGACCCCAATAATGCCGTTGCCTTTGTCAACGGGAGGGTATACACTGTGAACCCCGATCAACCTTGGGTCGAAGCGTTCATCGTCTCTCCCACAGGTGTGATCCAAACGATCGGTTCTACGCAAGAAATCAAGCAGATCGCCTCATCCCGGAACCTCGTGCAGTATGACCTCCGTCAACGGTTTGTCATGCCTGGGATTCACGACGCTCACACCCACCTCCTCATTGCGGGAATGCAAGTACTCAACGAGGCGCGGATTGGAATGGACTCGACACCTGATAACATCAACCAGCGTCTCGCCCACGGCGCGTGTGCCTGCGCCTATGCTAATGTCACTGGCGATTGGCTGATCGGTAACTTTTACCAAGCCAGCTATTTCCCAAATGGCGTGCCCGACCGCCGTTTTCTTGATGTCCAGTACCCAGATCAACCGGTCCTCATCCGGGAGGTCTCTTGTCATCGGATCCTCCTCAATACCGCTGGACTCCTTCGTGCGGGCATCTCGCCTGATGGGACCTCGGATGCCCCTGAAGGAGGGTATTATGTGCGTCGGCCAGACGGCACTCTCACGGGCGAAGTCGTGGAAAATGCCATGACACCCGTGTTCGCCTGTCTCCCCACTACGCCCCTGGCCCACGTTAAGCGTGCGCTGCAGCAAGCCGTTGCGACATGTCATCGCTATGGGATAACCTCCTGCCAGGAAGCCTCCGCAAATACAGTCTATCTCCACGCCATCCGTGAACTGGACCAAGAGAACCGGCTTGACCTGGATATCCACACCCACATCGTTTGCGCCCCAGAATATTTCGCCATGGAACCCCGCGATAGTCTCGCCGCCGTGTTGGACGTGGCGGAAGGCTTCCGCAGTCGACATGTGCATACCAATTTCGTCAAGTTCTGGTTAGATGGCGCTCCCCTGCCCCCTGAGTTCACGCAGTGCGATCTCGACGATGACGGGAAACCCATCCCGACCCACCTAGCCCTGGACGACGACTTTCTCCTCGATGCTGTGAAGAAATATGATCGTCGAGGCATGACCTGTAAACTCCACGTGGCAGGACAGGGATCGGCCCGTCGCGCTCTGGATGTTATCGCTCAGGCTCGCAAGGAGAATCCGTGCGGTCCGAGGCATGAACTGGCGCATTGTAATGCAATACATCCCGGTAAGGCCATTCTGTCCCTGTCCCCTTCAGGAGCGCCTCGATGCATGAAGTTCCTTGTTTAGCTAATCAATCCCTTCCACTTGGTACCAGACGATATTCCTCGGTTCGCAGAACTGCGTGTCACGGCTGAGATGTCCCCGGCCATCTTTCACCATCACGACCTCGTCCGGGATTACCCGCACCTCAACGCTTGGCCGTTTAACGATGTGCTCTCCACGGGCGGACATATGACGATTGGATCGGATTGGATGCTCCCACCAACACCGTCCTTGTTCGACGCGTTGAATGCCATTGTTGAGAAGGTCGATTCCTGGCCGGGGGGTGCAAAGTATGTGTCGGCGGAGAAAGCGAAGACCAAGCGCGAACGGGGCGGAGAGATCCTTTGTCGCGTCTTAACGCTCAGTGGGGCGGAAGCCGTGGGGATGCAGCATCGCACTGGCAGCTTCGCAGTCGGCAAGATGGCGAATTTTATTGTCGTTGATCGAGATCTGAGTCGAGGCGAGTTTGAGGGCGCGGAGGTTTTGGAGACCTGGTTTGAAGGGCGGAATGTTTATCGGTCTAATTAGGTCCCCGGGAAGCCTTTTTATTTATTTCTTTACTTATTTATTTTATTTACTCTATTTCATTCTGTTTTTCGAGTCGAAATATTTGCCTAAGAGAGGTACAGTATTATTTATTATTTATCAAGACCCACAAAGAATTGAAAAAATTACCCCACTCTTGCGATTGCGTGTGTCGTCGAGAGGATGACGGAGGACTCCGAACCCCCTCGGTTTATTTATTAAGTCGCCTGAAGAACCCCGCACTCAAATTATTAATATCATCATTATCATCATTATTATTCCCATATTCCCTCCTCCACCACTCCCACTATCGTCTCTGCACGAACAGATCGAGATCTATCACAATGTCCCTCAAAGCTGGCGATCAATTCCCCTCCGACGTCGTCTTCCAGCACATTCCCTGGAGCGACGACAGCGGCGACATCACCGCGTGCGGCATCCCTGTTCGATACAATGCATCCAAAGAGTGGGCCGATAAGAAAGTCGTCTTGTTTTCAGTTCCAGGTCGGTGATTTGCTTCTCTTATCGTCTTGCATTTTCATAGTTCGCTCTGGGAAAAAGAAAAAGAAAAAGAAAGAATCGCAACGCGACCCCGCCTCTCTTTTTTATCCAAAACCCCCACCCCTCTCACCCCTAAACCTGTTCGGTAACTGGTGACGGTATAGTATAAACTAATAACCACTTGAGATGCATAGGCGCCTTCACACCCACTTGTTCCGTCAACCACCTGCCCGGCTATATTAAATCGCTCCCTCAATTGAAGGAAAAGGGCGTGCAGATTGTTGCTGTCCTTGCGTCGAATGATCCCTTTGTGATGAGTGCCTGGGGAAAGGCAAATCAGATCAAGGGCGATGATATTGTTAGTTTTTATGGCCTTGCCTTTTCTCCTCGCCTCCCTTCTCGATCGATAGCTTTTTTTTTTTTGTTTTTTTATTTCACTTTATTTTATTTTATTTATTTTACTTGATTTCTTTTTAGCACTTACAATTCTACTCGCGATATGCATGATATGATTATTGGAAATATAAGAGCTAACCATCACTTGCACATCTAGCTCTTCCTATCTGATCCCGATGCGCGTTTCTCGTCGTCCATCGGCTGGGCCAGTGCTGGCCGCACCGGGCGCTATGCGATGATTATCGATCACGGAAAGGTGTCATACGCGGATATTGAGACTAAGAAGGGTGCTGTTGAGGTATTGACTCCCATCCCCCACCCCGGCGTGCCACACCGTCAGACTTTTCTTTTCCCTCTCCTTCTCTTTTCTACCCCTTCCTATACTTTGAACGGCATGGTTTGAGACTAACTCGACACTATAGGTTTCGGGGGCGGAGACTATCTTGGCTCATTTGTGATTCAGAGTCGCGACTCGGGGAGGTGTTAGGTGCTTAAGATAGGGAATATGAAATATACTGTGCTACACCAGTGGCATTAATGCAATAGACAATTCTTGGCTACTTTCTTCTCTTTCCCCCCAGATATACCAGGTATTGTGCACTCACCAGCTACCTAGCTCCGTGGCAGCGTCAGGTTTCCCGGTCAGGAAGTGTCTCTGGGTTCTTTGGAGTTCGGAGCCATCCGGATTGATCCGGTCCCATTTGATCTAGCTGTACTCTTTATTGTTATTTTAATTTTCCTTCATTACTATTCCCATCACGCGCTATTAATTGTGTGCTTGATCTTGTTAAAGAGGCACGCGGTTCAATGTTGGGCGCAGTGTTCGGTCTTATACCTGTTGCCGGGCGAGGGGGATGCTCTTGAGCACCTAAAGACACAATATAGGACGAGAGTAGGTATGGGGGAGGCCGTCCATGTGCTAATCACCCAATATATTGCCATAAATTAATGGAAAGACTATGCAACGTGCCAAGGTATAGATGCGTGTTTTTGACCTTTGTGGCACTTGACCGATGATAACGCAGTAATAATGCCCGAAGGCGCTATGCCAGGTGGGTCGAAAGCCGAAAGAACCCGGCCCTTCGCTGGGTATCTTTCTGTAGATATCTCCTAGGCTAATCTCGTTCACTGTAAGGTAGATACATGGATTAAGTCGCATGCTGGTTCGATGATGCTGAAAGGGTGAGGACTGCCATAGCATTGCATAGAGCTACTAATTGTTGCCGTGTGAACATATGCGCGGATTCCCTTCTGCTCCATCGGATATTGTTGACCTGGGGATCAATCGCTGCTTTGAATCGAAGTGGGATATTTATTTCCCCCCCCTCCCCGCCAAGCGAAGCCAAGAGATGATGGCATCCGCAAATGTAACCAAACATTCTGCACGAGGCGATGATCGCCCCGCAGGAACGAATCAACAACAGCAGGGCCGGGCATGCTCCCAAGATAGAGTTGATAACTGGTTGTTATCAGGAACAAGAATTGCTTGCTTCTTTCTCCCACCTTCCTTTTCTTCTTTTGGTCTTCGACCCCTGCAGAGACGGCCACAGTGGGTGAATGAGAGGTGTAGATTCGTTCTGGCTCATCAACTCGTTTAGTCGCCCGTGATAGTTTACCGTTTAGTCCTTAATAACTACTTCCTCTGTCATTTGCTTTTCATTTATTTTCATGCAAGGGGTCCTAGCTTTGTGCTACCCAGTGTAGGGGTATTTAAAGGGCTGCTCAATTCCCTTCTCGTAGGCCCTCTACTGTCATTCCTCACATCCCAAGCAACATCCGGATCTTCGTTCAAGCAAGGCGATATAAGAAGAGGACAAGATGGGAAAATCAATGCTCCTGTCAGCTCTTGTAGCTATTGTGCCGCTGGTTCAGGCTATCCCCCCAGGGATTCCATCGACCTCGGCCGCTATCACCCAACTTAACGGCTTAACTGTGGCTGCTCAGGGCTCCAGTAGTGGATATAGTCGAGATTTGTTTCCCCACTGGGATTCTCAAGGAAAGTATGTTCTGTATCCCCCACATCTCCTTTCTTTGGCTAGCTTTGCGGGGGGGGGGGTTTCTCCTTTTTTTTTCTTTCGTCCCCAGTCCGGGGTTGATGAAATAACTCTGTGTTTATACTAATGATCGAGAATAAAGTTCTTGCGACACTCGCGACCTTGTCCTCATTCGCGATGGAACCAATATCGTACAGGGCTCAGGCTGCGCGATCAGTGGATCATGGCGCTCGCCTTACGATGGCGCTACCTGGACAAATCCCAGCGATGTGGATATTGACCATGTCGTACCCCTGTCGAATGCTTGGAAGGTATGCACGACCTCTTCGTTACCGTTGATTGACGTCGATACGAATAGAGACACTTTTGGGGATATAACCAACCTTAAAAGCAAGTCCATTATCAAGTACTAACTCAGCCGTGCAGTCCGGGGCGTCCGCGTGGACGACTAGCCGACGCGAGGCCTTCGCCAACGATCTGGATCATCCCCAGCTTATAGCAGTCACAGATAATGTGAACCAGGCTAAGGGAGATTCAGGCCCGGAGGTGTGGAAACCTTCTCTAAGTGAGTTTTCTTTTCTTTCTAAATCTATCTATCTATCTATTTTTATTTATTATTTTGCTTTCCCCCCCTTTCTTTCCTGTTTTCCTCCTTTACACCTTTCCCCATGGTCAGTGCAAGGAAATATGCTAATTAGAATGGATGCTTTGCTTAGCCTCATATCACTGCACTTACGCAAAGATGTGGGTACGCGTGAAGGATCAATATGACTTGACTGTCACGTCTGCAGAGAAAGCAGCGTTGGAGGATATGCTGGCTACTTGCTAGATGGTTTGACTGTAAATACTTAGCAATTGCCTGTACTCTTCCTGCCCGGGCATAAGCAGTTAAGGTTGAGAGAAAGAATAGCCTATCGATAGTTCCTTCCCTTACCTGGACATGGTAGCTAGATTTAGAGCGTCTTATTGATCGTCCACTTCCAATGCTTTCCCCTCTCGCCACTCCATCAATCTAGTCCACTAGATATCTTTAACCGTGAAAATCATATTTACATTCGCTACCATTCCCCCGTTATACTACTTACACTTTCCATTTCTTAAGCTGGCCTGTTAGAACTAAGATGGCAAGAAGGCCATCGGTTTACATTGACGGCTGTACGGACGGCAGCATTGGCTCCTGTCTCGCCAGAGTTTTCGCGCAACGAGGCTATCGAGTGTTTGCGTCTGTATCGGGTTCCGGGCAGATGAGGGACCTCGATAAGGAGGAATGGATTTCACAGGTCTCCATCAACTCACAAACAGATGCTGAAATGAGGTCCGCCTTTGAATCTGTACGGGTCGGCAGCCGCGGTAGACTAAAGTACCTCATTCTCTGCACCGATAAAATCCACTGCGTACCGATTCTGGATCTCGGAATCGATGCAGCTAGGGAGATCTTTGACAGCAATGTTTGGCGAAACGTGCGGCTAATTCAGGTGTTTGCGCCAATGTTAAGGAGGTCTATGGGCACCATCGTGACCATTTCGTCCGTAGCTGCTCACCTGAATACGCCTTACATGGGTTGGTATTCTTCTTTCTTTATTTAATTTCTTGGTTGCTTTTTTGTTTCGAGACACAGCTAACTAACCCTTGCACACATCTGGGATAGGCATCTACGGGGCATCCAAGTGTGCGCTAGAGCTCACCATCAACACTCTGAGACTGGAATTGGCTCCCTTTAATGTCAAGGTCAAAATAATTGTGACAGGGGCAGTTCAGACACCTGGACCCTATTACAGTAATTTCAATTTGTCGCCAAACTCTTTGTATAAGCGAGTGGAACAAACCTTTGTGTCACGCGCGGGCAGACTAGATAGCTGGAATAGGGCAAGGTTAGAGTCGTATGCGGACAATGTCTTCACTGAAGTGACAAGGGGGACGCGCAAGCGTGTGTGGCTTGGGGGGATGGCGGGTATCATTTGGCTTCTGGAGATACTGATGCCATTCTGGCTGCTGGTAGGATTTCTCCGTTTGTCTGGAACTTGCCTCAGCCCCGGAATCTAACAGGCTTAGGATCGCATACTCATGATGTTTACTGGTATAGACACCTGGCCCGGGTATTCCAATCAGCAGATCAACCAACTTCATCAGCTTGAACCACCCCTACAGCCAGAACAGTCTGCATCCAATTGACTTCTGTCTCACCTCCACCTTTTATTTTATGCGCAATAGCACTGAGACGAGAGGATAGCAGGATTCTTAGATAGATAGATTACATTAGTTAAACTTTATTCCACCTATTGATTGGCAATTTGGCGGCCCTCAACCGTTCATGGACCCGATGTGCCCTAAAGATCAAGTCCTTTTTCCTCCTCAATACATGTAGAACGAGGAGATTCCACAAGTCTCGCGCGGTTTCCTGTACTTTGACCCGGACTTTTTCTCTGTCATGGGATTGCCTTGAGCTGACCAAGGCCTGGTCCAGCACTGGATCACAGGTACATGTAAGTCTGACCACATTGATGGCGCGTATGTTGAGTGAAAAGCCTCCCTCCTGTTTCCCACCTGAAATGCTGTGTGGCGTCGTCACCAGTTAGTAGGAGCTTTCCATCCCGAAGGAAACAACAATTTAATAAAACGAGGGACGAGAGTTAGGCGAATAAATAAATAAATAAATAAAGAATAGAAAGAAGAAGAAAAAGAAGAAGAAGACCACTCACTTCCTAATCCAAATTCCAAACCCGGTAATATTCTCCAAATTCAACGGCCGTAGAACCTTCGACCAACAACTCACCGGCATCAACCGATCAAACCGAATCACACAAGCCGCCACACCGTCTCTCTCCGCCGCACGAAAATCCCCTTCCCAACTAATGGGCCGCTCATCCCCAAGGGAAATCGTATAAACCTTCCCATCCGAGTTACTGGTGATGACCTCGAGCGCATCATACGTCGATAGATCCCATCGCACGGACCGACCGATCGTATGCAGGGCCGCAAAGCCGGCCTTGTCGAGACTAGTCCGGTCAATCCAGCCGTGGAATTGACTTAGTGAGATGTAGTTGTCTAGTCGGCAGTAGGAGAGTCCTCGGACCACACGACTATTTGTCGTTTTCCAGTTTCCGGGCCATGGCCTCCTCCTCCTCCCTTTCGTTTTAGTTTTAGTTTTTAGATTTTGGTTTTTTTTTGTTTGTGTGTGTGTGTGTGTGTGTGTGTGGGTAATGTATTTAGTTGGTTGGGGCTTTGAGCTGGATTGGATTCAGGGGTGGTAGGTAGATAGATAGATAGATAGATAGACATTTTATCTATACATGTATAACTACCGGTAGGGAATGGGGTAAAAAGGGAAGGGAAGGGAAGGGAGGGAGCAGAGATACGATGTAGGTAGGTAATAGCACTTACCGGCCTCCCATGAATAGGGATTCTCTTTCGAGGACGTGGTGGGTTGAGCAGTCCATGGTTGTGATTCTGGTTCTGGTTCTGGTGCTTGTGGATGGGTATGTAGGTAGTAGGATAGTCGGATAGTAAGATAGTAAGATAGTAGGATAGTAGGATAGTAGGATAGCAGATGAGAGAAAGAAGTCTAGGTATGGCGATGGTATGGCAATGCATCATGCAGTGGATGACGATGGAATGAATGAATGAATGAATGTCGTTGATCTGTCGTCATTGGCATAGTTGGTCTTGAGCAGGTACCTATGCTTGATATATATAAACTTTGCTTCTCTTGCCACTACCCCAGGTATTTCTCGATCGTAGTAGCAGTAGCAGCAGCAGTATTCATACCCTTTCAGCCGCCTATGTCTATCGATCGATATATCTACAGCCTGGCTCTTGCCTTCTCGTCCCGAACCACTAGTCTCGCCTTGTCTGATTCACCACCCGCCTTGTTCTTCTTCTCCTGATCCCGCAGCACCCGTCGGAGAATCTTCCCACTGGCGCTCTTGGGGATCTCATCCAGAAACTCCACCTCGACAATCCACTTATGCCGCACCTTCTTAGCCTTGACATACTCGATCAGTTCTGCCCCGACCGCTCTCACTCCATCCGGCGTCGCTAGTCGTTTCTTACCCTCGGTCTTCAGTACAACATACGCCTTGGGTTTCTCACCGGAGTAGTCGTCCGGCACGGACGTGACGGCCGCATCCTCAACGACCGGATGACCCAACAAGAGATCTTCCAATTCCGCCGGTGACACGCCGATCCCCTTGACCTTGATCATCTCCTTGATGCGATCCGTGATGACAATGAATCCCTCCCGATCCATGTACCCGACATCACCCGTATGCAACCATCCATCACTGTCAAAGGTCTCCCGCGTTGCCTTCTCATTCCCCAGATACCCCATCACGACCTGCGGACCACGAGCTAGAATCTCCCCTTCCTGCTCGTAGTCCAGCTCTTTCACCTTCACCTTCCCATCGGCCGTCTCTGCCGTGTCGATGATCTTCACCTCTGTGTTCGCTACGATCATCCCGCCTCGTTGCGCGTAATCGTATGTCTGGCGCTCTGGCGGATGCGCTGTGATACAGCTGCATGATTCGGTCATTCCGTAGCCTTGTTTGAACCCTGTCCAGGGGAACTTTTGCTGTAGCTTTTGTAGGATTTCACCGGAGATGGGCGCTGCCCCGGATGAGAATCGCTTGACGTGCGATAGGTCGTATTTGTCCACGATGGGGTCGGTTAGGAGGCGGATGATGATGGGTGGTACGGAGAGGATTTCGCTGATTTGGTATTCAACGATTGTGGCTAGCATGCTTTCCATCGTGAAGGACGGGAGCATGTAGACCGTGGAATTGCGGATCACGGGGAGGTGCATTTGATGGACGAGCCCGGTTACTTTTCGGAGTTCATGGTTAGTATGCATATATGTGCAGACAGACTTGATTTCGAGGATGTCTGTATGCTTATCGGGTCTGTTTGTTGGATTCAAAGGAAAGATGGAAAGAACTACATACTGTGGAATAAAGGAAGTACAGCCAAGGACTTCTTCGTATCCTCATGCGTAAGTTGGATGATTTGCATACATTGCGCAATGACATTGTGATGCGAGATCATCACCTAGTGGGTTATAAATTCGTGTTAGCAACACGATACCAAACGCACATCCACAAATTCAAATTAGGGAGGAAGAACGGGAAAAAAGGTAAAACATACAGCCTTGGGCAACCCCGTAGTCCCCGAACTAAAGCTCAAAAACCCGCAAACCTCGCGATTGGTCTTGCCGTTTGGAAGCTCAAACGGGATTGCTTGTCCGCCGGGACCGTATGCCCTCCCCTTGCGGACGAGATCCTGCACGGAGACATACTCGCCCTTTCGACCTTCAAGCAGGAAGATGCGCTCTGGGGGGATACCCGCATTTTGGGCGGCGGGGATAGCAATTTCCATGCTTGATGGGACGGTCATGAGAAACTTGGCCTGGGAGGTTTTGAGGGCGTAGGTCATTTCTTCAATGTTGTAAGCTGGAGAAGCGCCAGAGATGATTCCTCCTAATTGTTATTCATTTATATGTGTTAGCGTTGAATAATAGATATACACCTTTGTATGCGTGGACATATGGGAAGGGTTAGAAGAATGGAGGTATGGGAACAAACCAGCCCGAACTGTGGCGAGCATCGCAACCGGATACCAAATGGTATTGGGACTGAAGAGAGCGACAGTATCGCCTGCCTGGAGACCGTAATTCCGCACCAAAGCCGTAGAGACATATGTTGTATATTCCTTTAACGCGTCATAGCGAATACTTTCTTTAGTGATGGCGTTGACAAAGGCGCCGAGGGTGGAGGGGTCATTGTTTTGACTGAGTGGTGAGTATGGAGAATCAAAGAGCCAGGGCCAGATTGGAAGATCGGTTGGAACTGGGTTTTGTGGTGTTATAATTCTTGAATTTCTGTACGGAGGGGGGAAACAGGCATACTGTTGATATGGGGTCTCTCGGATTTAAAAATCACCATCTTGATCTCAATTCTTAGCTTAGCCTGATTCAATTATTCCGCTTCTGTGAGACAATTCTCCTGGAACAACGAGAAATAACCTTCCTTGGTCAACATCCTAGAGCTATCAATCGAATTATATCACTTCTACGTTGATGAAAGAGTAGTATGCGGGGAAGCGGGGGGAAGGTCGATCTTCGGCTCTGGGCCGAGGTCATTGGCAAACCCCGCAAGTTGTCACTTCGGTTATCCCCTTCGCATTCTCTTTAGAACAAGTTTATTATTTATTAGCTAAAAGGGAAAGTGTGTTGGGGCATACGCGGGGTGTTTTTTCGAAAGCCTTGGTCGTTGAACTAAAGTTCTGCTCCTGGCTAGGGCTTAGGGTGGCAGCACGATGAGGAGCTTGGTACGGAATTAGGGTAAACTTATGTTGATTCCGGAGGATTTAGAAGTTGTACTTCATAACAGGGATCAATTGCAAACAAGGAAATGTCATCCGATTAAGGCGGATTGGTAAATCAGAGGTTCTCACGTTTCCTACTTGTGGTTAAGCAACGGCTAGTGCCTCCTTAGCCTATCATTGCATGAAAGGAATCAAGCCATGAGGTTCGCACTTATTCACCACCAAAGCTATCATAACAAGACCAAAAAAAAGTTTTGGTTTCAAATATTGCTCGGATTATATAGATCGAAAGGGCATGTTTAAAACCTCACATTTCTACTCATAACAGATAGTAGGCTTCATTTTATCTGAGTCACCCCCAATTCGACATAACAGTGGCATGTCTTCTTGTGCTTCTGGAGATTAACTGACGGTAAAACCTGTTTGTCTGTTGTGCCTTGACACGTAGGAAATATGCAAGGAATCAAACAGAAAATTCTCTCAGTGCCCGAGATTAAAAACTCCCGAAAGGAGTATCCACCAGTGTTTAAAGATATCAGACACAGTGGAGCCAGTGCTCGGAGCACTGAAGGCTCCACTACTCAACCAAATCTCGCGAAGGGAGGCACGTTCCTGACGGCATCAGTCGTGGGAAGCCAATGATAGGGCAATTAGCTCGTTTCATTGGCTCATTCCATACTACAACTGAAAATTTTTTTCGAATGGATTTGCAAGAGAAATTGATATTAGCGTTGAAAGCGAGGATAGCCGCGAGACAGTCCCTATCTGGGCAAAATGGCTATCGTCGGCTGTAATCGGGAAGCGCCACAATGCCGATACGTTCTAGCCACAGTTCCGAACATATCCGGAATATGGGCTAAGATTCGAATGTTAATTGGTCAATGCTGCCCAACTGTGGCTGGAGCATAGACTGTGCTCATTGGTTCTAGAATAGGCAATTCATAAAAATCTCAGTGCGGAAAAGAATGGGTCGCTTTCTTCTGTCTCATGGCTTCGACGGAGCTCCATATTGTCACCATAGTGGACTCTTGGAGGACCCAAGATGGTAGTAGGTAAAGATGTGAAGGCAGGGTGAAAAAAAAAAAAGTGGTCCTCGCAAGATGGAGGATATATCTGGGCATGTAAATCCTCAAGGGATTCCACTTTTTCTCCCTTTCTAGTATTGTAGATATTTTTTCTCGCTCAGTAGAACGTTTGCGGATTGATTTCACCCGTAGAGGCCACCTGGTCCAGAAGAGGGAAAAATGGATCACAATGCGGACCGATTTAAGGACCTCTCCCTCAACGAGACGGCCAGCGAGGCCTACTCTGACGAAACATCAACCTTAGACGAGCCCGATTCTCTCGAGTTATCCCGGATCAACACATACAGGCTTCAGCAGAAGGCCACCGTGGGCTCAACCAAAGGCCCCCTTCCTCGTGAACAATGGGCGCCCATGGGTGCTGGCAAGGAATACCCCCCTCTCTTACCAGATCCTGAAACCTATGTGGTCGAGTTCGACGGTACCAACGATCCTCTCCATCCTTTCAATTGGACACTCCTACGAAGGCTAGCTTTTACTCTCCCTTCATGAGATATAAGACTGCCTCACTAACATGACACAGGACACTGCTCGTCTGTATCCTTTGCTATGGCACATTCGCCGGTTCGTTCACAAGCGCCGTCTTCTCCGCAGCCATCGATTCTGTCAGTGAAGAATTCCATATCAGTAAGGAAGTCTCATCTTTGGGGGTTACACTCTTTGTGCTCGGGTTCGCTGCTGGCCCAACAATATGGGCGCCAGCATCAGAGTTGATCGGACGGCGCTGGCCGCTCTCCATCGGACTGCTGGGATGTGGCATCTTCACCATTGCCTGTGCGACAGCGAAGGATGTGCAAACCATCATGATCACCCGATTTTTTGGCGGCTTCTTCGCCGCTAGTTCTCTCTCTGTCGTCCCAGCAGTGTTTGCAGACTTATTTCCCACGGCACAGCGCGGCATTATCATGTCTATTTTCTGCATGGCTGTGTTCATCGGGCCATTTGCTGCCCCATTTGTCGGAGGATTCATTGTTATGAATACGTCACTTGGGTGGCGCTGGACCATGTATATTTCTGCCATCATGGTATTGAGTGCGTTCATTCTCGTCTTTTGTTGGCTTGACGAGTCTTATGCGCCCGTGATTCTTGTACGAAAGGCAGCTTTGCTTCGTCGACAAACACATAACTGGGGTATCCACGCCAAGCAAGACGAGGTCGAGGTAGAGTTCCTCGAACTTATTCGGAACAACTTTACGCGACCAATTTCAATGCTTTTCACCGAGCTGATTTTGTTATTGGTGTCGCTCTATATATCATTCGTGTATGGGCTTATTTATGCCCTACTTGGTGCATACCCTGTCGTTTTCCAGGGTGTATACGGAATGAATATCGGAGTTGGTGGTCTTGCTTTCATCGGTATCATCGTGGGCGAACTTCTTGGAGGTGTTTTCATTCTCGCTCTTCAAGGGTCATATAAGCGGAAATTGGAGGCAAATCATGATCAGCCCATTCCTGAATGGCGCCTCCCCCCTGCTACTGTTGGGGCAGTAGCCTTTGCTGTTGGGATGTTTTGGTTTGGCTGGACTGGATATACCCAAACAATTCATTGGATGGCTCCTGTGGCGTCAGGGATTCTCACTGGGTTCGGAATATTCTGTATCTTCTTGCAGTGTTTCAATTATATTGTTGACTGCTACCCCACATTGTATGTGCCCTGTTTCGCCACTGGCTGCGCGTTTTGTTGCTTAGACTAACTGTTAAGTAGAGCTGCATCAACCATTGCTGCGAACACAATTCTCCGCTCAGCCCTGGGATGCGCATTCCCACTCTTCTCCCGGCAAATGATGGAAAACCTAGGTGTACAGTGGGCTGGGACAATGTTGGGTTGCATCGCCGTTGCGATGATTCCTATCCCTGTTGGATTCCAGGTGTATGGACCGTGGCTGCGGCAGAGGAGCAAGTTAGCTTGCTCTGGGATAGCAGATCTGGATAAAAAGGGGGAGGTATGAATGATTGGGCGGTTTATGATCAAGAAAATACCTTATTTAGAACAGGAGACGACGTAATAAACCCAGGAGCACTCTCCCTTGGCCGGGCCGAGGCAAGCACAACAGCTCCACCATACAACAATTGGAGGTCAAAATTCTTTTTCAGAAACTCGGCATACCTATACTCCGCTCGATGACAAGACATATGAGAAATTCTCTCTAAAGACCAGCACACCAGATGCTCTACCTAAGGGTAAAGACATTTTGCCTGTGCTTTTATGAATCATGACATGAATTAGCCAGTTAATATATTATTAGCGAATAACACTCATTTTTGAACAAATTAAGAAGAATCCTTTACAAATAATGTATTGTAGCTTCATGAGAAGTTAGTGATCTTTGGGGAAGAGTTGTTGTGGGTGAAACTAGGCCAAAACAGGAAGGGTGTGAGTGCCCGTGTTGAGTTTGCGTTGAAAAAGAGCCAGACCACTGGCTTCACATCTAAATGGTTCTGGCAAATGGCAATTGGCAAAAAAGAACAAAGGAAATCGACTTCCATAGCTAAATTAACCCTGTACTGAAGAGCCAAAATCGAAAACAGGAAAAAGGTTAGACCAGTCTCTTCACAAGCCAGCGGAAAAGACGTGGCCACCATAACTTTATCGATGCTACCAGAGAAGCAAGGCTTAAATCTCTCTCAAGAAAATGAGTGTACGATTACTACCTATAGCCTATTGATCCTCTTGGGGTAATCGGTCTAACCGTTGAGCATTATCCAAGATTTCGGCAGCTGCCCAACTTTTTCCACAGCTTTGAGGTCAAAAAATCGAATATGGCGCTGTCAGTCTCTTTAGACTATCCTTGAGATATATATTCAGCCCACTGTAGCACTTGGCCGGACTAGAGTTATGAAAGTCACATATGGTCGTTTGTGCTCGTGAAATAGCTCGAAAATACTTCCTATTCCCGAAAAGAGAACATTCGTTCTTTCAGAAGGGCCGAGAAGGGCCTCGATACAAATGGGCATGAATATTGCATCATCGAATGTCTATCATTAATCAGTGGGGAAAGCAGATCCTGTAAGATACCTTAACTCTCAGTCTGATTTGTCTACTGACCAATGGGTACTAGTACTCTGAAAATTATATAAGTACTGTGGCTGCTTACGACGACCGACTTTCAGGGGGAACCTGGGGCTCCTTGTGGGACCTTGCAGCAATTGTCAAGTCCCCATCCAGCTCCGCCAGGGTGAAGTCAACAATTTCGGTCGGTTATACTGAAGCGAGGGAGCCCTTCTTGACTGTTGGTTAGGAAAGAATCTAGTTGAAATAGTTTAGAAATCTCTCAACTCGGAGTCTGCCAGCTGATATTGGAACGACGATACGACTAAGTTCAAAAATGGACAGCTTGGTGGTGGGTGTCAAAGAATACCTAGGTAAATTACAGAACTATTCTTAGCTCTTGAGGACTAATTGGACGTACATAGAAATACTAGCCACGGATTTACTTTCTCTGTCTCGGAGGTGAAATTCTCAAAGGACTGATAAAGGAGTAGCCATCTAGCTAATTTATTAAGAGCATTGTGTAGGTAACTATAACAAAGGGTGCAAGCATTCTATTTAATCTAGAAAATTCTATTAGAATCGTGAGCATCCATCGCCGTACTCATTTTCTTCCTTTTCTCCCACCCCCAATCGGCTTGTTTTGCCAGCTGCAGAGTGAGGTAAGAACCACCCGAGGGGCTTCATAGGATAAAAAAAGGTTTTCGCATAGATCGGTATCACATCTCTCGAACAAGATCGAATGAGGAGTTTTCTCTTGAGATCTTGGCAAAATAACCTGCCTCCACGTGGTCAGAAAATGTCTCAATCCTGCATCTCCTTGCTGGAGAAGACTTGGCAAACCATGTCTCCAACAATAGGGTGGGAAATCTCCACGCCGATTTTAAATCACCACAACATCCGACGCCAAAAAATGACTATATTAGGGATTCCAAGTCATATCCCAACGACAAATCAATCTGCCAGTTTCTGGCGTGAGATAGTTGCACTAAATTTGAAAGATGGAATCCTACCCAAAGTCACTGGATCATATCCCACAGTCTATACGTGGTGTTCCAGCTGAGGCTCGTATAACTAATGCGCACAGCTCTTGGCAATCATATCCTGATCCAGACCGAGTGGTACATGTAAGCCCCCCCAGTAACAAAGTAGGCTGAAAGAGTGCTAGATTGAAAACTGCAGTCAATAAATAATCACCCAAAGTGGAGAAAGCTGCGATCCTTAACAATTTTGTCGTGTCCACAGTGTCCAAGACATGTCGATCATTGATCGTCACTAACACTATATATAGCCAAACATCCCTATTCTTTATTCCACTCAATACTCTTTTCTCACCTGCGCACCTTTTTGTTTGCTCCCTAGGAACAAGTTCTCATCATTTGAAATCATGAAGTTCGCTCTCGCTCTCGTCGGTGCTCTCTTGGCCAGCAGTGCCTCTGCCTTCGACAAGTGGGCCCGTAAGTACTTTTCTAAGACATGGCATAGTCGCAAAAATTACCTAACGATGCTGACCCAATACCTTCAAACTGTAGCCTGGGGTAAACGGGATTACTCCTGCATTAATATCTGGCAGGGGATCCCCGAAAACGCGACGGTTGCCATCGGACACAATATCATCATAAGCTTCAACAGGGACAGCGGTCGCTGCTCAGAGTACTTGGATGATTATGCTGGAAGCCCATACACCCTTGCCCTCTATAACAACCCGGTTCGTGTACGGGACACGGTGGTGTGGGACGAGAGAATCACGATCCAGCAGAATATCAATGAGTATCCTGGCCAGGTATTCATGCAAGTTCCTACAAATCTCCCACAAGTAAATGATGATACGGTTTGGTACCTGCGTCTTGATACCGTTCTTGCAGATGCGCCGCAGGTGAGTTCCATTAAAAAAGAGAAGCTGGCGTGAACCCTGTTTGGCTAAAAGTTTACAGATGCCATCGCTTTTCAACGCACTTGGTCCATTCAGAATCAGGCGGTAAATTAGTACAATCCTCCCTGGAGCTGGTCTATTTAAAGTACTTGCAATATGGGGTGTCAGGCAGCATTTGTGATTGCACATAAGCTCTCCAGTATCTTCTTTAGTATACCATGTCAAAGTTTGCATTGTGTATTTTGTTGGAAGAGGTGAATAATATTAGTATATCTTTACCTGAAACTGTCAAGAACTATGTGAATTTACCTAATCTTGATTTATAAACTCATCCGACATCAATCTCAAGTGTGAGTACAGCATTAGAACCAAGATATATTGTAGATTAGAGCACATTAAATACATTCGACAAACATGTTGGCAGAGAGTAATTGAATTAAGTATTTAACAATTCAGCTCCCGACCTAGATACAGGGCTAATGAGATATACTGGTATGTATATGAAAAAAGATTCAATTCTCAAGAGAAACGAAAGTTGTATTTCCTAAAATCCTCATAAAACCCTCCGGCGTCTAGAATAAAGGACCGGCAGAGACGCCAAGACCGGTGCCCGTCAGTGTGACGGCATTTCACTTTCACTTTCCTCCTCCCTCCACATCCCACCAGCTGATGATTATACCTACGATTTCCCTTACTAGTCCAACCGAGAAGAGCTTAAGTCTCATTGTCCTTATTTCTTGATTGAATTTACCCCATGCGGGGGCAATTGCCCCATGCTCATAATGGAGACACGTTTTAGCAATCGTCCGGTGACCCGACAACAAACTAGTCGCCCCACGGCTACAGTGGCATGCGAGGCGTGTCGGAGGCTGAAGGTAACTTAAGGACCGCTCCAACCGAAAAAAGTAAATAAGTCTTTGGGATACTAAAGCCAAAGATAGATGCGCTGCATCCGATCCTATACCCAAGTAGACGAGCCCTGTGATCGCTGCCGACGGAATCACCGACCATGTCGTATTCCCGCTCCGCGCCCCCTTGGCCGCAAGCCAGGATCCGTCGGTCGCTACCACGGCCTCGAGAAGGCATATAGAAAAGTGCAAGCTGAATTAGATAAAGTGCGGGGCTCATCTCGAAGACCGTCTTCTGTGTCCGATGGATTTAAATCAGTCCAGGAGGCGGAAAGATTTTTAGCGTTTTTAGGCTCAAATGAACCGAGCCCAAATAATGCGCAGAAGGACGCCCCGGGGTATGTTTCGGAACAGCGCAGCACAGTTGACTCACAGGATTATCGCATATACCCTGCAGCCAATGCGAATGAGAAAAATGTTGAATCGCCGGCCAACCAGGAGCCCGTTCATAATCCTCTCGCTCTGCTTGCGGATGCGTCAGAAGCTGCCCAGTCAAATCGCTACCACGCCGAATTAAATTGTAACTCACTCTCCTCAATTGCTGATTCAACTCCAGAAAATTCGACTGGAGATTTTAATCTAGGTTCCCTTCTCAACAGTTCAGAAAGTTCCCCATTAGGGCTTAGACTCAGCCAAGAAACACTTGAAACGGGTCTTAAGGCCTTATTTACTCCGACCCCAGAAGTTGATCGTTATTCGAACTATTTCCGATCACCAAAAAATGTGCGTCTGCGCGACATTGGCCCCGATCTTGACCCGGTGGATTTGGGGCTTGTCACTATAGAAGAGGCTAACGCTCTTTTTCCGATGTAAGTCAGGAAAATTGCTTTTGAGTCTTGCTTTTGGCCCTGACGAGAGACTGACTCTCTGGCAGTTACTTTGCTCGACTCCACCCTGTGAACGGTATTTTAGACCCTATGCTTCATACCGTGGAATTTGTTCGATCACGTTCCGCGCTCTTATTTACGTGGATTCTTGCTCTCACGGCGCAATTTGAGCCAGATTATGTACCAATGGCGAAAAGACTACGATTGCATGGAGAGAAGCTCTCCAGGGACGTACACATGTTTGGATTTAAATCTGTTGAGATAGTTCAAGGGTACTATATCTCTCTGCTGTCTGCAACACCTGCAATGTCCTTAGCTGAGGAGCGGTCTTGGCTTTACACCATGTATGCATTTGGGATAGCCGCTGAACTCGGGTTGGACCAAGGAGGCCGGTCAGAAGAAGCTTGCTTCACTCATTCATTGAATGACGTGGGCCAAGTGCAAGGATCAGACACCATGAAATGTGGTAATGGGCATGGTGAGATGCCCTCTGATAACCATAAGAATCAACTAGATGATGATAATTATTTGCAAAGGCTAATGAGGAATCGGGAGCGGACATGGTTGAGGATATTATTGTGGGAGCGAGCAAATAGTGCTGCATATGGGCGTGTGAACTCGTTCCCAGAGACAGAACTGACATCTAGTATCGAGATGTGGTGCCACCACCCTCTAGCGGATATGACAGACAAACACACATGCGCATTTATTCTACTTAGACGAAATTTGGCTTTTCTGCATACTGAAATTACGAAGAAGGCTACGGAGTATCATCCAGATCCTCACTGGGTGCGCAACCTCGTTGATACGACACTACAACCATGGCGTAAGTCCTGGCTTATTGCATTAAACTCGCACCTTACGCCCTCGGAAAAGCTATCGGGAATTTTTCTTTACTATGTGTACTTGCATAATCGACTGTGGACCTTATCATTGGCATTGAAAAATTCTACTAGCCGTGAGGCGCAGCTAAAGGCTGTCCGAAATGATTGCTTTCGAGCAGCAGTCGAATGCTGCGAGGTAGCAGTAAGCGACATGCAGGAAATTGGTGAGCCTCTGTATTGTATGCTTGCACCAACATGGGCGATGATATCATACGCTGCAGTTCTATCTCTAAAGCTCTTCCCGCGATCGCATAGCTCAGGACCCGAGCAAGAAGTGGAGCTCCTTGGTTTGCTTGGACAGGTAGCTCTGCAGCTAGAACGTGCGGGGACTACTCCACCACCTCGATTTGGCATTGCTGCATTGTTGGGCCGGCATCTTCTCATGATACTTCGGAATAAAGCGGACAGTTTGCGCAGAAACGGATATGTGTTAGAGGTGGAACGAGCTGGAGTGGCTGTTAAGCAAACTACCGAAAACCAAACAACAGATGTACTGTCTGTATCAGCAAACCCGGTTGATTCTCCAGCTGAAGAGGCTTTTATTTCTACACGCGATCCTTTTCTTGCAACAAATTTGATTCCTATGGAGACCGACTTTCCTGGTGATGGCTTTACCGACTTATTTCGAGAGATATTCGGCCCCGGTTTCGCAGATGTTTTTTAAATAGCATACCTTGCTAGTTCCAGTGCTTTAATTCAACTAATTTAGGGTTACTAGTGTTTGAAGTAGCCAGAATACAAGACGAAGCCTTTGAGAACGTCGAACTACTGGCGAAATAGGATCGGAGATATGAATCCAACCGAGATTTGAAAGAGCTCCATCCATGTGATTAGACACCAGCTCAGATTTAGCGTAAGATATAGCGAAGGTAGTAGATTAAATTTATGTACACAAGATCGGCTCCTTTGATGATAAGGAGTTATTGTGGGTTAGAGAAGACCCTCAATTCTCAATTCTCAAGGTCTAGGAAATACGAAATCCCTCCACTAATAGCCGGACCGACGACGCTTCCATGATCCTCATCTAAATATTCTTTGATCTCTAGAAAACGCAGACAACCGCTCTTGACAAGCTGTGAATGCAGTTCTTTACAGTTATCCATCATTCTACGCTTAGCTGCAATACACACACGTCGCGCGAACTTTTCTGAAGACTCTTCCCGTTGACGAACAGGACACTGCTCTCGGGTCCCGAACGATAATTTCAAGGATGGGAGAGAGGATGATGCTGGATTTTCACAGAATTTGGACGCCTCTGAGAGTATAAAGCGATCATTCCACCATATCGACGGGCTAGCAGCAAGATAAACATCAAAGCTTGCCGGAGATGTGAAAAGCGCATGAAGGGTGAACAGCCCACCGTACGAATGGCCAAATAAAGCTGTTCGGGCGAAAGAGATGTTCGGAAATACACTGGATGCGAGATAAGGCCGCACAACATCTGTGATCAATTTTAGAAGTTTGTCGGCACCTCCATAGGGCTCGGGTCGCGGTTCTCCGTCTGGCCCATCTGGCGGCGTGTAGTGATCACACGGTGGAGTGAGATCTAGAGAGCGTCGTGGACTAAAAACCGTATTTGATAAAGGGTAGCCGATTCCCACTGTGATTGTGCCTGTCTCCTTTGGACGGACTGCTTGTCGCCTTCGCAAAGTCTCTGTGGCAGACAGAAACATGGCATTCCCATCCACGAGATAACTAAGGGGGCACTGTTTAGGAATGCAGGATCTCACATACAAATAAAATCAGCATCGCGTGAATACTACATACATGACATTCGCACTCCCGGATATTTCGGGTGTTGACCAACTTAAAGGCCATGAAATATCGATTTGGTAAACCTCATCATTTCCATGGGGCCCCAAGACATGCCAAGAGGCTGAATTCCGGATCGTGCCAGACGGATTAGGGTTGAACTTCCAAGTCTTCAACATTATGACAAACGATAGCGAAAGAGGTTATGAATTTCTGATAAAATATATAGCGAGGTCGTGGAATAATTTGGGTATCTCGGATTTTATCAAAGACTATCCACACGAAGAAGGGGATAATTTCCTTTCGCTTCGCACAAACTCCGAGCTTTTCCCGTCGTCATTTCCAGTCACACACCAAAACCCACCGGTCCCAGCGCCACCATCCATGCGGAGGGCCTTAGTTTTCCTTGGCATTGACTATCTGATCCGAGACTGCTCCTTTCACGTCGGAAGTTCTTGGTTCGGATTGCTTGAAAGGGTGTGCTCCGGGAATTGCCCCCAATGAAATGCTAGAAGCGAATGCCCACACCGGAGCTAGGCATGACTCAAGAAAAGCCTGCTTTGCTTCTTCCACGGGAGTCTTGTCTAAGATAAGATTAGATTGATTAGGGTGTTTTGGTGCTATTGGCTACTACTGGAACTCATTTTGCCCGCGTGGGCGGATAATTTTTTAGTCTACGAGTACGCGAATCTGGTAGACACGGAAATACGAAAGAATATAGCCGGACTAGGGTGATAAATATGCTCGTCAATCCCCTGCCTCTTGCCGTCTTCCTCCCTCGTAAACTGGGCTTGCGTGCACCCTTCCACCCCTTCGTTAGTTGACTCTTAGCCTCGTCGAAAAGATGGCTGGAAACGAGGAGATCGTCTCGTCCACAAAGGCAGGACCGCATGTTTTCTCCAATGCGTCTCTTTCAGACAATGAAGGGCCGAAATCCCATGAGGAGCTTTCCGATTCTGAGAGTCTGCAGGCGGGTGTCCAAAGAGCAGAGATGCTGAGAAAGGGTTGGACTAAACAGGGACTATACATAGCCTTTACTGGGTGAGACCTAAAATATTGTTTTGCCTTTAAGTCCACCGCTAATATCCTTTTTTAATTTTTTTTTTTTTTTTTTTTTCATTTCAGTCTCTTTCTCGCAACGTTTTCCATCAATTTTGGCGACTATTCTACACAAGTCTACACTCCCTACACCACGAGTGCATTCAAACAGCATTCTGCAATGAGTGCCGCCAAAGTAGTGATGAACATCACTCGAATTGCAGCCTATCCGATAATTGCAAAACTGAGCGATGTGAGTAGGAACTTCCTTCTAATATGGATTACAATAGGGCTGACAGTCTCCCGCTCTCTAGGTTTTCGGCAGAGCAGAAATGTTTATTCTCTCCGTCCTGACAGGCGCAATTGGTTATGCAATCTATGCCGCCTGCCAAAACATCTCGCAGTATATTGTAAGACATACAATCTCCAAGCCATCCAAGAGCGTGCAATTTAACCGTTTCATTATTAGGCGGCGGGAATCTTTGAAGCAATTGGTTCGACAGGTTTTGCACTCACCCAACAGGTGTTTGTAGCCGACGTTACCAACCTCATCAACCGCGGTATATGGTCGACGCTTCCTGATTCACTTACCACGATTCCCACTTTATATATCGGGACTATCGTGGCCCAGCGTATCTTGGACCACTCCACCTGGCGTTGGGGCTGGGGAATGTGGGCCATCATCCAACCCGTTTGCGCAATCCCCTTAATTGCGACAATGCTCTACTACCAGCGTCGCGCTCCCATGAAGAAGTCTGTTCAAGAATCACTAGGATTGGAAAGGACCGATCCATTGTGGAAGCGTGCATACAACCTGCTGTGGATCCAGTTGGATCTTCCTGGCGGCGTCCTTCTGTTGCTCGGACTCTCCCTCTTCCTCATCCCACTCTCCCTTACTGGCACCAATAATAGTGTGGCCTGGCACAAGGGTAACTTCATTGCCATGTTTGTCTTGGGTGTTGTTTTCTTTGCCGCCTTCCTCGTATGGGATGCTTGGTTTGCCAAAAAGCCGTTTGTGCCCTACCGAATGGTGAGAAATCGTACTGTAGCGGCCGCATGTCTTTTAGGCGCCCTCGATTTCTTCCACTATTCGGTGTTCTCCGTATTTTTCACCAGCTACCTTCAGGTTGCTGGTCATTTCGACGCAGGTAACTCTACGAGAATTGAGTACGTCACCGAAACCCTTTCTACTTCACTTGCTCAGTGCCCACATGCTAACTCGATCTTTTACAGCAACTCGCTTCGTGTAGCCTTCCAGGTCGCCGGTATATTTGTCGCATACTTTATGAAATACACTCGCCGGTCTCAAATCTGGGTTTTTGTTGGTGTGCCCCTCTGTGTTCTCGGTATGGGCATTGTGCTCTACCTTGTCGACATGGGTGATGGCAAAACCGGCAACGAAGCTTCATTTATTGCTGCCAAATCCTTGATTGGTGTGGGCCGTGGTTTCTACCAAACCGCGGCACAAGTCTCAGTCCAAGCCGTTGTCGACCGTCAGGACGTTTCTGTTGTGACGGCTGTCTTCTTTGCATCGATGAGCTTGGGTGGAGCTGTTGGTACTAGGTTAGTCAATTGGAACCCAGGAAAGGAGAAGTTGTTTCGAATAGTTACATGAACTGTGAACTGATGATTTAAAAAAAAAATAATTTAGTGTTGCTGGTGCAATCTGGCGGAGTCATCTTCCTACTAAGTTGGCCGCATACCTCCCCGATGAGCTGAAAGACCAGGCGATGGCAATCTTCGGTAACATTGTTTTGGCCCAGGCTTACGAGGTTGGTACACCGGCTCGTGATGCTATTGATAAGGCGTACCGTCAGTCTCAGAGATTGTTGGCGATTGCAGGTCTTTGTGCATTGGCGCCGATGCTTATAGTGATGTTCTTCCTCAAGAATGTTCATTTGGACGATAAACAGACCGCCGAGCCCGAGAAGACTGAGGAAGTTATTGACAGGAAGGAAGGCGAGGAAGAGAAGCTACCTCAACACTAGTACCCAGTATGTAGAACAGAAAGCAGCAGGTATTCGAGTATCATAGACATATATCATCAATATACCTACCTATAGGTATATATATGGATATATATATAAATATTTTTTTTAATCAAAAAACCATCTTCATCTTCAACTTATCCCTCCCGATTATCTCCTCCTTCCTTCCCTCCAACTCAATCATATCCCAATTAGCACTGATCAACCTCCCAGCTAACCAATCCCGCCTCTTCTCCGTCAACCAAGCAATCGTATCCCCACACAACCGCGGATTATCAACAAACACGAACCTCTGATCCTCCGGAAACACACCAGTCAAGCTCGTATCCACCGCCCCAGGATGCATACAGAAAGCCAACACGCCTAGATGCCCATACTCATTCATCACAAAGTCCGCAAACCGCAGCAACGCAAACTTAGTCATCTGGTACGCTGCCATCCCGGCCACCCTCATTAAAGCCCCAATCGAACTCATGATGATGATGGTTTTTTTGTTGCGGGCTCCGGTGTTATCCACATCCGCCGTCGTTGACGACGAGGACAGCGATGATGACGGGACCTTGTCACGACGGCGAAGGAGAAGACCCATAAAGGCCCTTGTCACTAGATACGTACCTCGAATATTGACCTCGAAGCAGCGCCACCACTCCGCCGGATGATCGTCCTTGGGATCGAGCATGGGACGAAGCGAGCCCAGCACGCCGGCGTTATTGACGAGGATGTCGAGACGACCCTCGAAGGCCTGGTCGAGTTGGACGACGGCATTCTGGACGGCCGTTGGGTCTGTCGTGTCGACGTGGAGTTTGAGGATCTTTGGCGGGGGGTGGCCGGCTGCGTGGGCTGCGGAGAGGATTTGAGATTCGGTGTCATCGAGGCTTGTTCGGGCGATGAGGCCGATCGAGGTGGCTCCGGCGGCGGCGAAGGAGGTGGCGATGGCGCGGCCGATGCCGCGTGATGCCCCGGTGATTAGGACGGCGGTGCCTTTGTGGTTGCTGGTTGAGATGGGGGGGTAGGTGTCGTGGTGGATGGTCGAGGTGAAGTTTATGACTTTTAATTGATTGGTTGATTTCATGGGCGTATGAAGTTAGCTTATTTGGGGGGGTTTTCTTCTTTTCTTTTTTCTTTTCTTTTTGTGATAGATGATGGGTGGTGTTATCGGGGGAGGGGGTGAAGGGAGTAATAATGCCATTGTGGTAGGAAGGGTTAAGTTGGGCTGGTTGGAAAGAAAAAAAAAAGAGAAAGGGAATAGATAATTTACAGTCTGTGTTAAAGTCGAGCATTTTATAGAGTAATTTAGATCGATATTGATTGTCTTCTATATTTATTTTTTCTTATTCGTCGGAGTGTGGCTTTGAATGTCGGTTACTAGTAGGTTCGTTTGCATGAAAACGGGAGGCATGTAGATGGGAAAGACAGTAAAATTAGACTTGAATAATTGAGGGTGGACAAGAGTTAGGAGAAGGATAAATATAATATGTGACTGAAGCGTTCGAGGAGGGGGTCATGTCAAAGAATGGCTACATGTAGGACGAGGAGGGGGGCGAAGGTTTGGGCAAGACGTGTGATATATCAGTTTTTGCAGAGACATCACTGGGCCAAAATGATATAGATTTAACTCAATAGAAAGTGTTGGATAGGCAAGGAAAATGGGAAGTCATGAGGAATGTTGCTCAATGTTAGCCTAAGCCAACTAGTGAATCCCATCCTCGACTCACTAAGAAAATTAACAGTGGAAGTAAGTCCGTGGAAGGGAAATTCCTATATTTGATGACACAGGCCTCATTACTCCTGGGCAAGTGGGTAGTGTGATATTTGGAACCTAAAGTAATCCTTTCAGAGTCCAGATTAGAAATTAATCTAGAGTTAGAATTTCGGAGTTTATGCTCTATGGTCTGCCTTAATTGGGTAAGATGCAGATAGTAGTAGCATTCCAAACCTGTATCGCCGCCTCCCTTCCTTCGGCTTGCTGTCCTTGTTCCTCATGATTATGGATCCGCCGATGAATGTGGCGGCATGACGCATTCCAAGCCAATAGCAGTAACAGGTGCGTACCGTCAGATAGGCTCCATATGCCCGTTAGAGGCAACCAACCCTAAAAATGGGTTGAGTGTGGGGGGATGTCTTACACAGGGAGATGTCCCAAAGACCTAGTGCAGTAAAAAGAAATCTCTCCTCATTTCTGTCGTCCAATGTCGGATTTCAAATGTGGTATGGACATAAAACTCTATTCTAGTACTCCTGCAGCTGACCCAATACAGCGTCCTGCAACCTCCCTTGATTTCCCTCTTGAGCCAACAGGAGATTTTTCCTGTCTGTGATGTCTGGTATTGAGTTGATCCTTTAAACCTTACTCAAGATGTCCTTTATCAACGCAGCTATGTCTTGGCTGACCGCATCAAGGCGAGGGATCTCATGACTGCCTCCATGTTTGTATGTCGTTCTTTTCGACGCCTCGCAAAGCCCCGAAAGCTCTACCCCAGCCTCTAGACGGGGGTCTATGGATCCGTAAAAATGAACCGTGGGAATGGAAATGGAATATGGCCCCTCGATTTGCTCTTGTAGCTCCTCTTCTGTGATCTCCCCGTTCTGCAGTGAGGGGCCTGTCCATTTCTCCCTGCTATTCCGTGCACTAGCCCCAACATCTAGGGTCACACGTGATACTTTGTCACGTAGCCAGGTGTCTTCGGGGATGTCAAACCCGAGGTCGTCCATGACGGTTAATGGCGGACCTCCTGCAAAGAATATAGCCGCTTTGAAAGGAGGGGGTTGATTAGGAGCTGAGGATTGGTGGAGAAGCAGGAAGCTAGAGGCGAGCATTGCACCCTGGGAAAAGGCCATGACTGCGTCGAAAGGTCCATTGCGCGCGATGTAATTGGCGAGCCAGGTGCAGCTGTCCTGAATCGCAGGAAGACTGTCATTGTGCCAATAAGCGTAGTAGGGGGGCTCATAGATGATGCTCACGCCTGCTGCGGGGGGGCTAGTCAATGGCGCGTTTAGAAAATCATACTCGATTGGTAAATCAGAAAGATACTGTCGAAAGGCCGCTAGAAATCTCTTCCTGTCAGCATCGGTAATAGATTACCAGAAAGGTCTTACTGGTGATTCTGGACCTGTTTGAGACTGAAAAATGGCCCCATTGCAGCCTTTCCCGTGAAGACAGAGCACCTTCATTTGAGCTTGTCGTTGATACCTAATGTCTGGCTTTGTTTTTTAATGGAATTTTAGCGTAACAGAGGCCACAAGAGAGTGAGGGAGAGATAAGGAGAGGAAGGAAGAGAAAGGTTGGCATCAACCCACTTAAGAAACCCCCCTGTAGCAAGAGGCTTCAGCACTGACCAGTATGTCAAATTAGGTACGCCGCGACAGTCTCTGAATACGTCGACGAGTCATGGGGGTATCCCCGTTGCATTAGGAATCTTATCACGACATTTGATAGGTCACAGAGTCTCTTGAGACATTTCTATCTCTCTCCAATAAAAAGCCGCTCGATACATTTGGGTGTGTCGAGCGGAGCTACTTTGTAGGAAAATCTCCCCTTTGGGATATTACTGCGTAGTTTGCCAGTATGAGAAATCTTAAAAAGTGGGAGCCTACCAAGGGCAAAACATGATACATGCGTCTTGCCAAAAACTGCACCTAGGACAGGGATTTTCTGCGGGACTAATTTCTTCTCAATACCAATTGGTAGGAGTAGGGCCCCAGTGTGAGCAGTATGCTGCGACATACAAGTTAGGTAGGGTATCGGGGTATATAAGATCAGACTTCACATCCGGCGGTCGTATATTGAAAACGAAGACTAGGAGCTGAAAGAAAAGGTCTCAATTCACTTGTACAACGATTGAAATTATCCAACAATGGCGAACGATACTCCCGTGATAGTGGGAATGGCGTGTCGTGTACCAGGCGCTGAAACCCCGAGCAAGCTATGGGACAATATTGTTCAGCAGAAGGATCTCTGGAGAAAGATGCCCAAAGATAGATTCAATATTGATGCGTTTTATCACCCGAACCGAGCCAACAAGGGAACGGTTAGTCAATATCTTGTGCATCAGGAGAGTAAATGCTTACTGCAGCTTAGACCAATACCAAATACGGATATTTCCTTGACCAACCTCTCGGCCATTTCGACGCTGAATTCTTTGGGATTTCGGGCAAGGAGGCCGCTGCGATGGACCCACAACAGAGACTACTGCTTGAAGTGGTGTACGAGGCGCTGGAGGATGCTGGGATTCCTCTGGAGCAGATCCGAGGCACCGATACCTCGGTGTACTGTGGCACATTCGCCAACGCAAATGATTACAACTCTCTGCAAGGGAAGGACCTGGAGTTCTACCCCATCTATGCACTGACAGGAACCGGAAATCCTATTGTTAGCAACCGCATCTCGTACTTTTACAACTTGCACGGACCAAGTATGACAATTGATACAGCCTGCTCTTCCTCCCTTGTTGGTTTCCATCTAGGATGCCAATCATTAAAGAGCGGGGAATCAGGAATATCAATTATAGTAGGCTCGGCGTTGCAATTCGCTCCAAACATCTATCAAACAATATCTGATATGGGATTCTTGAGCGATGATGGTCGTTGTCGTTGCTTTGATGAGTCTGGGAGTGGATATGTTCGTGGTGATGGAATTTGTGCGGTTATATTGAAGCGGCACGGGGATGCAGTGCAAAACGGAGATAGAATCAGGGCTTTGGTAAGGGGAACAGCTATCAACCACGACGGCAGGACAGAGGGAATAACACTCCCGTCTGCTGAAGCACAGGAGGCTCTCCTCAGGAAAGCTTACAGCAATGCTGGCATAAATCCAGACCACACTCAGTATTTTGAGGTAAGACAGGCTTTGATTTTGTTACCGATGCATGTTATTAACCAAATCAGGCTCACGGAACAGGGACGAGAGCTGGTGATCCACGGGAGGCAAGAGCAATGGGCGCAGTCTTCGGTACAAAGACTCGCAAGGAGCCCTTGTGGGTGGGCAGTGTTAAGCCGAATATTGGCCATCTGGAAGGTAAATCATCTGAAGGATTAAATATAGACAAATGACGTTTCTGACCTTTGATTAAAGGAGCCGCTGGATTGTCTGGTCTGATCAAGACTACACTCGCCCTTGAAAAGGGGCTGATTCCTCCAAACATGCTTTTCGAAAACCCTAATCCCGATATCGACTTTGAAGGGTGGAAGCTCCGAGTGCCACAATCAACGATGATTTGGGAAACCCCGGCTGGAATTTCACGCCGTGCCAGTATCAATTCATCAGGATATGGTGGAGCTAACGCTCACATCATCTTAGAAAGCTACCCGGACACTGAAGATGTTGCATTAGATACCAACAGCCATAATCTTTGGAGTGGTGGGCCTCGACCCTACTTGCTGCCAATTACATCGCACACAAAAGATGCTGGGCAGCTTGCGGTACGCGCTTTGAGGGGCTATCTTCAGTACAATAGCGATACTCGGGTTACCGATCTGGCCTTTAGCTTAAGCACCAGACGGTCCATGCATAACTGGCGAACATTCGTAATCGGCCAAGACCAAGCTTCTATATTAGACAATCTGGATTCTCCATCTCCCACAGCCTCGTGGGTCAGTACGACAAGTTCAACCCGCCGTATTGGGTTCGTGTTCACTGGGCAAGGGGCACAAATATATGACATGGGCAGAGAATTAATCTACCAGTCGCCACTTTTCAAGTCAATCCTGGAAGCTTGTGACTCTGTCCTTCACTCCCTTTCAGATGGCCCTTCCTGGTCAATCGTTACGGAGCTACTTAGGGAAAAGGATTCTTCCAAGTTGACTCAATCACAATTTTCGCAGCCAATATGTACTGCTTTACAGATAGGGTTGGTTTGTCTAATCAAGGAATGGGGAATTCATCCGAGTGCTGTGTGTGGCCACTCATCTGGAGAGATTGCTGCCGCTTATGCTGCTGGGATACTTACCCTCGAAGCTGCAATAGTCGTTGCTTACTATCGTGGCCTCCATATGGGCAAGGGGGTTGACCGTATCTGTCCCGGCGCGATGATGTCTGTGGGACTAGGAAGACACCAGGCTACTGTAGAGCTCGAGGCTTACCAAGGGCTGCTAACAATTGCAGCCTTTAACGCCCCGACGAGTGTGACCATATCCGGCGACAAAGCAGCAATTTTGGAGCTAAAGAAATCACTTGATGCACGCAATATTTTCGCCCGCTTGCTGAAGGTGGAACAAGCCTTTCATTCTCACCACATGATACCGCTTGCACCAGATTATCAAAAGGCCTTAGAGGACTGCCCATATTTTGACACTAAGGATGCGACTTGCCGCATGTTCTCCAGCGTGGAGGGACGAGTTATCAATGCGGATCGAATGCATGCATCCTACTGGGCACAAAATATGGTCCGTCCTGTTCGCTTTTCCGATGCTCTCGTGGGGATTGTCCTCGATGAAAATGAAGAGCGAAATGTGGATGTGCTTCTAGAAATTGGACCGCATCCTGCTTTGAAAGGTCCGACCGCGGAGATTCTTGCGGCATTGAGGATCGAGCTTCCATACCTTGGGACTCTTTCTCGTGGCAAAAATGCTTACAATTGCCTCCTGGAGTCTGCCGGCCAATTATTCCAGATCGGGTACCCCGTTGATCTGGAGTCTGTGAACCGGGACCAAGCCCTTGTGAAAGGTACTGTTTGTCATGTATCGCATGCCAAAAGGTTGCATGACCTTCCATCCTATTCATGGAATCACAAAAACTACTGGTTCACCACTCGCTTAGTGGACGAGTACGTCCATCGTCCTTGGAGACACGTGCTTGTTGGGGCACCAGTCCCTGGTTCTATAAAAAACATGCCTAGATTCAGGAATTACATTCGGCTCTCTGAGATTCCTTGGCTTAAGGACCATGTCATTGATGGAAAGGTCGTGTTTCCCGCGGCAGGCTTTGTCTGTATGGCTATCGAGGCTGGTGTTCGACTGGAAACTGAACGAGTCCGTATCCGGACAATCCAGCTGAGAGATGTCATTATCAAGGCAGCCTTAACTTTGCAGGAAGATTCAGAGCAAGGTAGCGAGGTTCTCTTAGAGCTTTACCCGCTAACAACTTCCTCGCGGACAACCTCAGATAACTGGTATGAGTTCGCGATATCTTCTTATGATGAAACCAATGATAGCACTGAACACTGCCGCGGTCGCATTCATGTTGAATACGGGTCTTCTCAGCCTATAATCCCGACCAAGAATCGACCGAGTCCTGACGAACTTTTCCAAAAAGCGGATCGATATATGACTCCAATGGTGCTTTATTCCCGTCTCGATAGTTTGAATTCGCACTATGGTGAGAGGTTTGCATTATTGAAGAATGATATAGTTACTGGTCCAGGGTTTGCTGTGACTAACATGTCTTTTGACCCGAGTTTCCAATCACCGCATGAACTCTCACAACGTATAGTTCTGCACCCAACACTGCTTGATGCCTCTTTTCATGTCATGTTCCCCGTCATTGAAGCCTTACTAGGGAGACAAATGACTGACGCATTTGTGTCTACTTTCATGGGTTCGATTGATATTTCCGGCTCCTTGGCACAAATTGCGGGCAAGGGTAACGTACAAAATTACACTATCGCTACATTCACAGAGTTGCCGAGCCCGCGGGTTGCAATTAATGACATCCTCATTTACCAGCCAGATGGACAAGTAGTCGTGGAAGCGCAGAACGTAGAAGCCACTGCAGTCGAGACATACAGCGAGAAATCTAGGAATCGGACGCTCTTTTTTCGACAGCGATGGAATCAATGTTTTGACTTCATTAGTGATAAGAATCAAGAGCACTGGGAATTGCCCTCACTCGTTGATTGCTATACATTCCAGTATCCCTTGTCGAATATACTGTATATTACAGCTCGCCCAGAGGAAGTGCGACAGTTACGCTCTTGTTTATGGTTCGAGGGCACTCAGCGCCATCGGTTTGAAAGGCTGCAGATTCATACGGGAGCCCCCAATGAAGAGGTCAGCAAAGAGCGAAACTTTTGGCCTAGTGGCCTGGTGCATTTCGGCGAACCCGAAGGTAAATATGACCTCATAATTGCCGGGACCGAAGCAACAAAGGTAGCCACGCCAGAACTACTGACACTACTCCGTGAATCTGGCGTATTGATTTCCACTGAAACGCCCACCGAGTCCGAGAAATTCGATCAAATCATTGCTCCTAGTCCTTTGGGGGTCTTTCGCCTCAAGCCAGCAGAGTGTGGGAAAATAGACATGACAATCGTTCTCCCTATTCCATACAAGACCTCAGAGTTGACTGACAATATTTACCACAAACTAATTTCATCAAATGAGATTAGGAGCGCACAAAAGACTGATTTTGGAACTCTATATGAGGATGGATTATCCACGCCAGTTATTGTGGTCCTTGCAAATCTAGCTGAGCAAATTGAATCGTCTGAGCATTCCTGGATAGGGGTGCGTTCCCTGCTCATGCATGAAAACGCAACGATTGTATGGGTTTTGCAGGGAGCTGCAATGAATTGCCCAAATCCAGAACATGCAAAGATTATGGGACTTCTGCGGACAGCACGAAACGAGAACACCCAATCTCGATTTATCACCATCGATATGGATACACCTAGCTCGGCGGAATTAATATCCAAACGAATCCTCGATGTCTTGAGGTTGGAAAGCCTGGAAGAAGAGTTCGCCGACCGTGGAGGCAGCCTCTACATCCCACGTGTCGAGGAAGACGTTGAGCTGAATCAAAAACTGCCTCACGGGGTTGGAAATGAGCCAAAGCCCAAGCGTTTTGGCGATTATCACGCTCTAACCCTGCGGATTGGCCAAGTTGGTTTACTTGAATCGCTTCACTTTGTTGAGAACGAAGAAATTACAGGCCGGGTTCTTGGAGATGAAGAGGTTGAGATTAGTGTTATGGCCTCATCTGTCAACTTTCATGACATCGCTGTTGCTATGGGTATTATCCAGGACTATAAGATGGGAGATGAGTGCGCCGGATATGTTGTTCGTACTGGAAGTAAAGTGGATAGCAACGTTTTCAAACCAGGAGACAGGGTTGTTGCCTTCAACCCCGGAATGGGAGCTCATGGAACACTGGTTCGGTCGCCCGCCTTATTTTGTCACAAGATTCCCGAGAATTTTTCTTCCTTCTCAGATATTGCCAGCCTCCCTGTGATCCTCTCAACAGCTCTCTATTGTCTCGTCCATGTTGCTCGTCTTCAACAGGGTGAAACAGTCCTGATCCATGCTGCAGCAGGAGGTGTGGGACAAATGGCAATTCAAATCGCACAAAACATCGGGGCCCGCGTTCTAGCAACCTGCTCAAAACCAAAACGTGAGTTCCTGAGGACTGAGTTTGGTTTGTCTGATGATCAAATATTCTCTTCGCGAGATTTCTCCTTCGTAAAGGGCGTTCTCCAAGCTACCAATGGAGAAGGAGTCGATGTGGTCCTAAACAGCGTCGCTGGTGATCTCCTTTTGGCTACATGGGGTTGCATCAAGAAGTTTGGTCGTTTCATTGAGATTGGAAAGCGCGATATTCACCAGAACTCAAATCTAGCAATGGAGCCCTTTCGCCGAAATGCGACGTTTGCGGCCGTTGATATGGTACTCCTTTTTGAAGAACGCCCAGAGATTGGTAGCCGTGTGCTTGCAGAAAGTTTGAAGCTATTCTTCGATGGCTGTATCAATGCGCCAAAGACTCTACATGTTTTTCCATACAGCCAGGTGGAGAAGGCATTCCGCCTCCTGCAGCTTGGCAGAAAGCCAGGAAAAGTTGTTTTGGTGCCAGATAAAGAGGAATCAGTTCTCGTCAAGCCACCTACATTTCAGCACAAGCAGATATTCAACCCAGCAAAATCTTATCTTCTGGTAGGCGGCTTAGGCGGACTTGGTACAGCTATGTCTGAATGGATGCTTCTTCGCGGGGCGAAGAAACTAGCATTCTTATCGCGGTCAGGCTGTCAAACGGCCGATGCATCGAAGACTGTCGAATGGCTAAAATCAAAGGGTGTAGATGTTACTATTTATCAAGGGGATGTAGCTGAGCCAGCCGATGTTACAAACGTTATTCGAGACATCGGACCCTCCCTAGCAGGTGTATTTCACATCGCGGTTAGTTTGCAGGATTCACTGATTCGGTCAATGACTTTGCAGCAATTACAAAACTCAGTGCGGACAAAGTGTCAGGGAGCTATGAACCTCCATAATGCAACATTAGGGGTGAAGCTTGATTTCTTTGTGTGTTTTTCCTCGGTCTCAGGTATTTGCGGGAACAAGGGTCAGGCTGCGTATGTGGCAGCAAATGCCTGGGTTGACGCATTTATGCGTTGGCGTCGAGAACAGGGTCTGGTAGCGACTGCAATGAATGCTGGCACAGTTACTACGCGAGGTCTTGTGGCACAAAGCTCTAGTGCACGACAGAGTCTTGAGAGAAATAAGCTCGATACTCTAACCGAACAGGAACTCATGTACCTCGTTGAAGAGGCCGTGAGCCTAGATTTCCCAAAGAGAGACCCCCAGGGTTTAGACTGGCATCAAGTCATCGTCGGTGTCAACGTTCGAGATCCAGATGTTTTCTGGTCTGAGAGGTCTCTGTTTCGAAATCTCTATGCTAATAGACGATATGGAAAGATATCGTCGGCAGGTAATGGAATCACGAGTCTGGCTACCCTCCTACAAAAAGCCACCAGTTTAGAGTCGATAGCCGAAGCTGTTCTGGAAGCATTCGTTATGAAAATCGCCTCTGTTTTAGGCACACCTATCAACTCCATCATCCCCAGTAACCCGCTCTCATTTTATGGGCTCGATTCCATCGTTGCTGTGGAGTTCCGAAGGTGGTTCATGGAATGCACTGGCGTGGAGATTTCGCTATTTGATATCCTTGCCGCCAAATCTATCGAGACACTCGTCACAAGAGTCGTAACCCAAATGCCTCAACATCTCGATGGTGGAAGCTGGCCGGGCCAAAATAATGATGAAAAAGAAGCAAACACCAGGTCCAAACATGAGTCTTCAAGAGCTGTTTCTCGTATAACTAAAAGGAAGGATGCACACGGCCCGATTGCCATCTCAGCCTTCCAACTCTCATACTTTCCTGTTGATTCACTTCGTGGTGGTGATTATGATAACCTCTCTGCGGTTTTGACCCTCAAGGGAAACCCGTCCGTTGCGTCTCTAGAAGCTGCTCTAGAAATTCTGATACATCGCCACCCAGCACTGCGCACGGCCTTCCATCAAGAAGAAGAATGTATCATGCAGCATGTTATTGCTGAGCATCGATTTCCTTTTACTTACATTGGAAACTTGGATTCGTCATCGTCAGCACAGAATATCGATGATGTGTTGATGGGTCATAGAAACCGAAGTTTCAACATCAAGAAAGGAGAACTTGGCTCGGCTGTATTAATTAAGACAGAAGAAATGTCGTATATATTGCTGGTTGTGGTCCACCCAATCTCCTTTGATAGATCAAGCATGGCTCACTTTTTGACAACGTGGGTGGACCTATATGAAGCTGTTGCTTCAAACCAAGGGACAACGATGATTCCATATCCCCGTCTGAGTTACAGCGACTTCACTGTCTGGCATAACAAGCAGTTGGAAACGCCCTGGTTTTTGCTTCATGAGCAATTTTGGAAGTCTAACCTGGCTGGCCTGCCTCCAATGTCCCGTCTGCTACCTGAATGCGTGATTACGACCAAGAAAGGTCGTGGTCAATTGAGAGTCCCGCTAGGGTCTAATCTTCTGCGACGCATGAAAAGAATTTGCGCTAACCTGGAAGCCACCCCATTCGACTTTATGCTCGCAGCGTTTCGAGCGTGTATATTCCGTCACACCAGTCAGCGAGACATGAGCATCTTAATGATAGATGAGAGACGACCGCATGCAGATGTTGAAGAATTAATCGGATGTTTCCTAAACCTCGTCCCCCTCCGTGTTCGAATCAGTTGCAACGACATGAGCTTCGAAGAGCTATTAGTCCAAGCAAAGCAAGTCACATTGCATGCCCTCGAGCACAGAGACGTACCGTTTGAAAAAATCATCAAGGCATTAGATATTGACCGAACACTAGATAATATGCCTATCGGGAGGGTTGCGATAAATTACCGTTCGTCAGGAAAATCTGAGGCCGTTTACCGTTCTTCAGACTTTGAGCTCGTCCAACAGCACGATATGACGCTCCCTTTGCCGTTAGATATGGTTATTGAAGCTGTGGAAGACGATGATAAAGGAGTCTATCTCCTACTTGATTACCCCAGGACAAAATATGCCCCTACTACCATAGAACGGTTCCTAGATAATTTCACAGCCTTCCTAACATCGTTGATTCAAGACCATCGGCAATCTATCGCGGACGTTCACCTACCAGCGCCGATTGATCAGCTCCCCAGTCCTCTATGAATAAATGGGATAATGGCAGCTTACGGGCTTTTTACTCAGAAGAGCCAAATGTCGCAATCAGAATCACAAAGGTTGGGTGTCAGTAAATAAAACCTTTAGTATAGATTCAATATAGGTCTTTCGGGTCATTTGAAAAATGTTTAGGGTAAAATTCTTAAGGTGAACAGCCTCTAAAATTATTTACTACTAGAGAAAAATAAAAAAGATCTTTGTATGATGTAATGATCGAGGTCGGTGTTTGTGACAGGCAGAGACCATTCGCTTGACTCCCAGGACAACTCGCACCGAGTCTCGTGATTACTATGGCTGTTGCTGTGATCCACATGCTCTCTGCACCTGTCAACACACGATTCTCGCTATTTACAATCTCTGCAGCACAAAACCACTTCCGACCCTCCCGTCTAGCCAACCATGCCCTGACAAGCACCGTGCTCGGAGCAATCACCGGTCCGCGATAAGAGATAGACATGTTAGCCGTATAATGCCGCTTCCGTACTCCGGGTTCACAAGTTCTATCGAAGTGCAACAATATCACAAACCGCATAACTTCATCGAATAGAAATGAAGATGAGTCGCTTGCCGTCGATAGCCTGGTAGGCTGTAAGCGCTCCGTGCGACAATGCATCGACCTCGACAGGATAGCTGGAACCTCCTAGATATGTCTACAAGGCCTACGAGACGCCCATCCAGATGACGCTCTTGATAGAGACCCAGATCATATCCGACCAGGACGCTCCTGGATACGGATCAATGGATTGACCGGGCGTGTCAACGGTGATGGAGACAGCTAGCCATGGTCCGCCAAGCCTGTACGGCTATGAAGACCAAGAAAGATTCATTGGAAACACAGCGGTGACGGTCTGGAGTGGGAGGAGAGGGAGTAGTAGCAACAGTTGCCGTCGGTGCTGAGGAAGAAGGCAAACATCCTCTCTGCGTAATGTTTGCATGGCAAAAGAAGAAAGCGAAATTAGTAGAGAAAGAGAGGAATGGTAGGAGAATCCGAGCGAGACAGAGAGAGAAATAAGGAAGGTACAGCTTGTCTTGATTGTGCTGGCACTTAATTCAGTAGCTGACCAACACAACTCAAGTAGTTTATTGGTTGAGATGGTTGTGCATGAAAATACCCAGATAGTCACCATTCTTCTAACCTGTAGAGTAAAAAGAAAAGGCCTATTCACTATAAGACAACATATATGTGCCAACACCTGACTGAACCAATTTGTAATACATAGGTACTAGGTATGCAAGGGTGGGTAAAGTATATGCATTACCAGTCACTGTGCATCTAGTGGAAAAGAAACAAAGAAGGGAGAGAAATATCATATGGTCTTTCTAGATTGCTTGGAGACCCTTGAAAAATAACTTGTGAATCTCTCTAGATTATTTGGGCGCCACTGTTCCTTACTTTATATTCTCTATTTTCATGCATCCACGAGAAAGTAATTGCTCCAGCAACGTATTATCAACCCCTGAGTACCTACCTAGGTAGGTAGAATACACCGGAGGCGGGCGCGGATCATCTAATACCGTATAAACAAAACTCCAGGTATGTTGGATAGTATGTGTTTCCTCGGGCGGCTTAACAGCGTTCAATGATGTGTACAACCTGCAACCACTTCAATGATCTGTCTCTTGTATGCATGTGTCCCCCCTGACTGGTTTGGATGGACAGCTAAAATACATGGTTTTTCTGGTGCGGAACATCTAATATCCGACAAGGCACAGATAAAGAAGGGGAGGGTGATGAATAACGGGCTAAGTGAGTGCGGAATATTAGATGAATTTATGAGAAAGACCGGGTTGAAGAGAAGAGTTCGAACGGTAAAAATAATTTCTACAATATAGCAAACCATATAATATAGATATATTCATTTAATAGTTTTAGTGTAGTATTATGTCGATGTCCATTTCAACATAATTTTTCATTTTTGCGTACACTAACCTCCTCACCTCTTACTATAGGACATGATCAAGGCCACTGATCTACAAGGTCTTCCTTTCTTCAACAGTATATTGATGAGATATAATTAATGAATGGGTGAATTGGATACAACGCCCCCTCTCCAAAACCATAGATATCGGATAAATTCTGATTGCACCAAGCTTCAGCAGATTAATTACTCCCAGAGTTGAAGATATGAAAATACATAAAGTGACCCTTATGCTCCATTGTTGAGGCATAAACTCTTATTAAGATATGCTGATCGCCCCACTATGCCGTTTGATTTTCCTCCTTCCCCGCTCCTTAACGCACAATTTAGTTGCTACAATCAACAACCCCTACCAATCAACATCATAATGATTAGGTTGCGAAGGGATAAAAATCTGCTAGAGTCACCCGGAACGAATAAACCTAACTAACCTTACCCGTCTACCATTAGCCTTAAACAGACTGGAGAATACTTCGGAGGGAATAATAAACTTCTTACCTCCATAGTATTTCCGCCCATGGCTCTCTCCCCAGCTCGAACAGGATATATTGCCCCATTATTGTGAGTAAGTGAGGAGATCCCTGTAATAATTACCCCTCCGTTAGGTAGTAGGTGCATCATGGATCATCATGGATGAAGAATCCTTGATTTATTTCCCCCACTCTTCCCCCTCCCCCCTTTTGTTTCGGCCAATCACTTTTCCCAGTTGCGCTGGATAACCTCCAAAATGTCAAATGATTATACGAGATCCTATATGCCAGTTGCGATTTTCTCAAGTTACACGACTAGAGTCCCACTTGCGTAGGAAGTCACAGTTGCTTTCTTTTCCCCTTTCTCTTTTTTTTTTTTTTTTTTTGGTTGCTTGTTTGAGAATAAGAGTTTGGGGCATAGACCTTATTCCCATTCTCGGCTAAGTCCTCCCTCATCATTCCACTTGAATTTCAAGATAGAGTACCCGACTAGAGAAGAAGCTGTAAGTACCCTAGGGCAGACAGGCTAATAATACCCACATCATATCATACACCATGCTAGATCAATTAAACGCCCCCCCACCTCTCCCCTCTAGCCAACTAAGCAATCAAAATCCCCAACCGTCCTACATGTCATAACGAGGGAACTATCAAGCCCATCCGTTTATTCTGTCCGAGCCGCTCATTAAAAGTCGGTATTAGTGTCGGTTGATTTTAGCGCTGCCATTTCTGCAGAGAAAACTAGATTTAGCTTTGGACAACTCATCTTTCTTTGCTTCGTCAGGGATATGGCCCGAACACCCGACTTGGTAGGGTTAAATTATGCACGTCAGGTCTAGCATAAGATATAGCTTGTGTTTTGTAGTATCTCTGGTCCCACGGCTCTCTGCGCTGTGCAACCAGCCCGCCTTTAGTCTATCCATGCGGTCATGGGGGGTCCTGCGTTTTAAAATGGCTTGTCCTCCCACCCCTCTGCCTTGCTGTTATTCTAGAAGTACACTCTTCCTCCTCTTCTTCATTACCTCAACATCTGGAGTGCCTATTTCTCATCATCACCATGGATATAAGATTTATCGATCGGCTTGGTCCGTGGGATAGTCTACGGACCTCTCCTGTCGTTCTGGTGGTGGCTCTAGTGTGTGACTCTGCTTCCAAAAGCGATCACCTATCATAAGGTCCTTATTGCTAACCTCACATTAATCTTAGGCTATATCTTACCTTATTGCAAAGTGTACTTACCAACTCCTTGCCAATCCACTCCGCAAATTTCCTGGGCCCTTTCTCGCTTCTGTTACCCGTCTTCCATATTTCTATCACCTCCTCAAAGGCGATATGGTCAATTGGATCCAGGAGCTACACACCATGTACGGTGACGTGGTTCGAATCTGCCCAGACGAGCTCAGCTACATCACTAGCCAAGCCTGGAAAGACATCTATGGTCACGCAACAGCCAGTAAAAAAACAACAACGAAGGACATTCGCTTCTATGGTCCTACTTTCATCGGGTCTCCTGATATCATCCGGGCCCATGACTCCGATCACGCTCGTATGCGTCGCAACTTCTCGCATGCATTTTCTGACCGTGCGCTGAAGGAACAGCAACCCCTCATCGGACACTATGTCGACATGCTCGTCGAGAAGCTTCGCATGAGAATCAATGCACAACCGGATGCCGCCATTGATCTTGTTCGAATGTACAATCTCACCACCTTCGATATCATGGGTGATCTCACCTTCGGCGATCCATTAGATCTACTCAAGGAGACCGGGGATCTCAGCTGGGTGTCAAATGTTTTCAAAAGCATTAAATTAGGCGCTCTGCGACGGTTTGCAAGATATTATCCGTTCATAACCCCTCTGTTAAATCTATTCATGCCCAAGGACCTAATTGCCAAAGCGAAGGCCCACTACGCAAACTGCAAGGCACGCGTCGATCGCCGACTGGAGGCGAGCTCACCACGACCAGATATTTGGGGCTTGGTGTTGAATCAGAAAGAAAATTTGAAACTGAGCCAGAACGAAATGTATGCGAACTCACAAATCTTCATGGTAGCGGGTACAGAGACAACGGCGACTGCGTTGAGTGGCTTGACCCACCAGCTTCTAATGAATCCGGATAAGCTAGAAAAAATTAAGAAGGAGGTGCGCGAGACGTTCAAAAACAGCAGTGAAATTAATATGACTACGCTCGCACATATGAAGTATCTTCATGCGTGTATCGAGGAAGGGCTGCGATTGTACCCTCCTGTCCCTATTGGCCTACCGCGGTTCGTTCCTGCTGGTGGAATGACAGTAGATGGACAATATCTTCCCGAAAACGTTGGTCACCAATTTTTATGTCTTGCAATTTTCTGTTTCTATGGTAAGTTTTTAACGACAAAAATGCTAATACCTAAGTCTCCAGACCATTGTTTCAGTCCATCAATGGTCTGCATATAGAAGTCCCCGAAACTTCAAACGTCCGGACGAATTCATTCCAGAGCGCTGGATGGATAATCCTGAATTCGAATCCGACAACAAGTTAGCCTTCCAACCGTTTTCGTACGGGCCCCGGAACTGTCTAGGAAAGAAGTAAGAACCCCAGTCGGCCTGTAGCCAGCTATTGGGACAGGGAAATCACGCGAAGGCTACCTAATGAGCGTATCTACTAACAAGAATTAGCCTTGCCTACCACGAGATGCGGATCATTCTGGCGAAAGTGTTGTACGATTTTGATCTGACCCTATTGCCTGAGTCAATTGGCTGGGGACAACAAAAGACCTTCACCTTATGGGAGAAGAATCAACTTCTAGTTCAGCTCAAGCCAAGAAACTAGCCCTCGACGCCTGGGATAGAGCAGCAAGACAGATCCCCGGATAGCTCGGTCGAATGAAAGCGATGCAAACTATCTATCAAATACCATTGATATTCAAGATGATGGTTTTTCTAAACACAACCAAACAGCAACCCTACCAACTTACACGGGACAATATTTTCTATCCATGTTTTTTGTTCTTTCAGCGCTGGTCCTTTAGCTTTAGTGACCTCCTTGCTTGTTCAAGCACACTCCTTTCAGAGGCAATCGTAACAGTAAGGCGTGTTAGTTGTGCTGAGTTGCTGAATATTATAATCAAGTAGGTGACCCAAATTGATATCGGACGGCATGATGGAAAGGTGAAAATAAGTGAATAGTTCTGTATCTATGGCAGGTAGATGAAGAACGGTGTCACAGTAGACATTAGGTATGAACCGTCTCCTATGTTTTCAATTTCTATGTGACAAGAATATCAAGACATTGCCCCTTCTGCTATCAACATGACTATATTATTGATCTCGTGCGTCCAATGTTATGCTCTAGAGTTGTTTTTGGGGGGAGGAATGGCAGTGAGAAGAGTCTCAGTTGCGCCAGTGTGGAGAATATATTTTGCGATAGACAATTTTCGCTCTGATTTTATTCCGAGTATCCACGCAACACGCTTCAATGACCATCTTCTTGCTCGTGTCATAACCTAATTTCATTTGGGATAGTAATAACAAATCGAAAAAAAGAAAAACCCCATGATGTTGGGCGAGAATAAGCGATTCGGGACAACAAGTGTGCACGGCCGCATTGCAATCTCCCTCATCACAGAGGGCAAAACCATTCCCCTCGAGTCAATGCATCTATATTAACTAGGTCAGGATGAAAAAGTTTTTAAATAATAATGTCAGTTCAGGGTCCCTCGAGATTCTGATGAGAAAATGGAACACTTTGGCCCCCAAACAGCTTCCTTCATATTAACCCGACGAGTGCACCTTCGACCAGTGTGCTCTCTCTCCCTTTGTTTATTTTGTGAGGCTGTGCCAGGCTAGCGATTCAAGTGGTCTAGAGCTCGTACCCCGTATTCTGCAAAGCTTCTCAGCGCAAATCATTGGCTCTTGGCCTCGAACCCCTGGATCATCGCTAAATTTGGAAATTGATTAATTACTGGCATCGTATCTTTTGAGGAAAAAAAAAAAAAAAAAAAAAAAAAAAATAGGGGCCACTCAGGCATATCCTCCTCAGCATCTTCGGCGTCGTCAGGGTCTTTTGGGGCCAAGATACCACGTACTTTTACCCTTTTACATATAGCCGTGTTAATTTTTTCCTTTTTTTTTTTTTTAACAATCTCAAGTAAATTAGATGTGAGTTATACAACTAGCTGTGTTTGCACTGCCTGGCTCTATTTCTTGTGTGCCGCCACGACTTGGCGACGCTTGAATACGAGAGACACAGGTGACACAAAAGGCCTAACTGAATCTCGCAAGTGTCCTTGGCTAAGGTAGTACTCGGTAAGTTTCTTCTTTCTCCGTCTGGATTCGTGGATTTTGAAATGATCATTTCTCACTGTTTGTCTTTGACAACCCGTGGGGACAGGTAGAGTTATAAATATCCCCCAGCGCCCTATCCACGCCCATGGCTCGGAATTTGACCAAAAAAAAAAAAAAAGGAGGCAATATATACAGAGGAACTCACTCACATTACTTGCATTTTCAAGCACCCACATCCAAATTAAAGATTAAAAAACAATGTTCCTACAAAATTATCTCCTAGCGGGAGTGTCCCTGCCGCTAGTTATCTCAACATTGGGTCAGGTCGTGGAGGGGCCCGACTACAATAGCCCGACTAATGGACCCCCACCTAGCTTTTTTGCTGCCAGTACTTCCATTAATGTACCAGCCTTGAAATCTGCCGTTTCGAAATTGAGTGACAAGCTAGCGACATACCCTATCAGCCAAGACTTAGATACAAAGTCGGTGATCTACGGTGACTGGTCCACTTTCAGCAATGTGAGCTCCCTCTCTCGTTTGAATCGTTGACACACTGATAGTATGTTGCTCACCACTTTCATATATAGGGAGCGGCTATTGTATGGACTGCGGATATGGATGTGGACTGCGACGGTATCGACTATGAATGCAAGGTGGGAATGAAGCCGACCGTCTTTTACTGAACAGTTATTTAACGATGACGATGATAATAGGGAAATCCGGATGGACTTCCGTTGACCACCTGGGGTGCCCTTGCAGCTTATCAAGTTCCGTGGATTGTCATGCCGGATGAATTCGCCACTGCTCATGCTGGCATAATCCCCGGAAATAACGTTGCCGCTGTAATTTGGTACGTGGTTGATATCATCAATCCCAGTTTGATACTCTCGTTATAGAAGATCACACCCTAACCGTGATAAGCAACGGTAATATGTACTACGGGATAATAGGTGACACCAACGGGAACACGCCCCAAATCACTGGCGAAGCCTCCTGGCTAATGGCTCGTACCTGCTTCCCTGACGAGGATCTAAATGGAAACGCTGGCCACGTTCAGAAAGATGTTACCTGTTCGTTTCCAATCTTGGCCTAACACAAATATGCTTGTAAACACTGACGACAACCCAATAGACATTCTCTTCCTGGGCAACGAAGCTGTCCTCCCTGCCAGCGCTATCAACGAAAATTACATTACCAACTTTACAACCCTCAAGTCTATGGGAAACCGTCTCGTGAACGCGCTCATGTCCAGCATTAGTTCTGGTGGTAGTCCTAGCACTACTCCATCGGGCTCTAGTACCCCTACTTCCGTCGCTACCCCAGGCCCAACGGGTGGAAGTTGTTCCTGGCCCGGTCATTGCGAAGGTAAGTGAGCGTCTCAATCCTTCTGCCATTCATGAGTAGACTTGCTTCTTTAATTGCCTATGTCTTCTCATGATTTAAATGCCCATTTTGAACAAAGCGGGTAGCTGATATTTTCCCGACGGTGCAACGTATTTAGGTGCCTCTTGTTCGACGTGGGATGACTGCTCTGATAATCTCATCTGTAGCGGGGGGGTTTGTTCTGTAGATTCGTCCTCTACCGAGGGTTGTACGTGGGAAGGGCATTGCGCTGGTGAGCTTTTTGCCCCTTTGAAATTGAATCCCTTACTCCGAATTTCGGGTGTTAACAGTAAGTACTAATCTGCTTGAGCAATAGGTGCCTCTTGCTCGACCAACAGCGATTGTTCGGATAACCTTGTCTGCGATTCAGGCGTTTGCTCTGAGTATTTCTCTCTTTCCTTCTTTCCACCCCCCCTCCCTCGCTACACAGGTTTCACATTGTACAGATATGAACCAAAAAAAACCTTCCATATTCCTAAACTGTATGTACTAATTTTGGGGGTTTCACTCTCTTTCTACTTTAGATCCACTACCTCAGGCGGTTCCATAGGCGCCTGTCCAGCAAGTTGACTAGCGGCGATGGCATTTTTGCCATCATTTCTCCTTACGCTATGATAGCGTACATATCCTTCCAATTCAAGCCGAGTCTGAGATGAGAAGTCCCTGGTTGACGGGGCAAATCCATCGCAGCATGCTCACGATATAGAATACCGACGAAATTAAGAGGAGCTGTATGATATTACGAGTGCAATATGATATGAAGCAAACTAATTCAGATTTTCGATTGATACCCGAGTATCATCTCAACTATTATGTGATAGAGTCCCAGCGTCACTTCAATATTACAAAGAGTTTTGCAATCCCAAGTAGCTAAGTAACAACTAACTCCCCAAGAACAATAACAATAACGTAGAAGTTCCTAGGAGGTCAGAAACAAAGATGACAATGGTAAGTGAGATGAAAAAGAGAAATCAAAACCAGAGCGAAGAAAAAAAGAGGGTGAAACCAATTAAGCCCTCTCCGCCTCCCCATCTCGTCTAGGCATTTGTTCAAGTTCCATACCTTGAATTGCCTGCGTCGCAGCAAAAACTTGATGCATGCTATATTTTCTGGTGAGGAGACTGAGCACCAAAGCTAGACCCGCAACGGCACACAAAACCAACCACAAAGTCGCCAAGGCATTCGCGTAGGCCACCTGCATGGCAAATTTCTCCTCTCCAGCAGGAAGTCCCTTCAAGTATTGTACCAATCCGGCAGCTTCGCGAGCAAATCGCTCCGCCGTGCCGCTAATCATGGCATTGGATTTAAACTCGGCGCGGATACGATTCTGAAATACAACACCACCGCCCGCAACGCCGACAGCCTGGCCAACCGTCCGGAAGAACGCGGCCATGGCGACCGATATGGCGAGATAGTCTGGATTTGCGGCTGCCTGGATCGTAAGCATAGGCGCGGAGAAGACCATACCTGTCCCGATGCCAGGGATGAGATTGATAAAGATCCATTTTGGGATGGGGGTGGAGATGTCTAGGAGGGCGAGAAGACCCGTGCCAAAACAGGTGATGGACCATCCGGTCCATAGGGCCCAGCGGAACTCAGCTGTGTTTGCGATGGCGAAGCCGGTAGCGACGGAGACGGGGGGGACGGTGAGACATTCCGGGAAGACGGCGAGGCCGGAGATGAAGGGGCTATAGTCAAGAACGGCTTGATAGTACAAGGGGAGATAGTAGACTAGGGCCCAGAGAATGAAGCCATGCAGGAAGCAGCCGATGAAGTTGATGACAACGGTGCGGTTTGCGAAGATGCCGGGTGGGAGGAAAGGTTGGAAGGGGACGCAGCGTTCGTAAATGGCGAAGGCGAGGAGCCCGACTAGGCCCACGAGGAGAGGGACAAGTGTGTGCCACGACATCCAGGGATACACGATTCCACCACAGGAGATGGAGATCAGGAAGGAGGATAACGAGGCCATGAAGAGGGAGATCCCAATATAGTCGACATCACTAAGCTCCATGCGGCTGGGACGGATATTCTCGAGACGCAGGAAAAAGGGGATGAGACCGAGTCCGAGGACGCAAATGGGGACATTGATCCAGAATACCCAACGCCAGGAAGAGGATTGAGCGAAGGCGCCCCCGATTATTGGTCCGAGGACGGAACCTAGTGCCCAGGTTCCTGACCGGATGCTGAGCCATTTGCCTCGTTCATGGAGTGGGATTAGGTCCGTAATGAGGATCTCAGTCAGGGCGGTGATGCCCCCACAACCGATGCCTTGTATGCAACGACCCGTGAGGAAGAGGTTAAACCCATGCGAGAGAGCAGCAAGACTGGATCCTAGCGCAAACAACAACTCGGCACTGAAGAGTGATGCTTTGCGTCCGTATATTTCTGCGGCGAGGGAGAAAACTGGCTGGAACACGGCAGAGGTGATGAGGAAGCAAGTTCCTGCCCAGAAGGCCTCGACTGCAGTTCCATTGAGGGCGGCAGTGACTGTCTATTTGATTATGAGATGAAAGGTTAATCAATGCCTTCACGAAGAGAAAGGATAGGATGAGAAGAAGAAGAGAAAGGAAAGGAAGGCCGGTACCGGCAGTGCTGCCGCGACTGAAGTTGCGTCGAGAGCTGCGACGAGGTTCAAGAGACCTAGGACAGAGAAAATAGATTTCAGCTTCCAGCTAGGGTTAAAGGTGTTTCTGGCTTCCGCCATAATGAGACTTTCTTTGAGTAGAATTGTTCCTGTGATGATAATTGAAAGAGGAGTTGGGGGGTGAAAGGTAGTGAAGGGGAGTGTGATGGATAAAGGATGAAGAAAGTAGTAATGGAAAGTAATCTCTTTCCTTTATATGAGCTTCTGAAATACGGCATGCTTGTTTGTGTATATGTTGAAGAAAGGCGATGACTTTCTTTTCTATTGCGTTGCGTCTGATGCACGCAGATCTATACATGTAGAGTAATATTCATGACCTTGTCCTTTTCTCCATCTGGGAGAAGTAATCATAAGGCTCTTTATTGTTCATTTAATTGATCTAACACCACCAAAGCCGGAGATATCCTAAGTGATCAAGCAGACGACAATATCCGATATATGTTTGGGTCTTTTCAACAGTCTGGCTCATTGAAGCAATTCCGTGGAATCCATACAGGTTATGAGATGGCCACCAATGGACGATTATCTATGGCCTTGATGTGCCTTTTTTAATACGTCCTGTTTTCTTTTGATGTGCTCTTCATCGTGTCTTTATATTTTACTAATTATAATATGACGTGTATATAAAACAGGGCCTTGAAGACAAATCTGCGACTGTCGCTTTCCACCGCCACTTTATGGGCTTGGATGGGCTTCATCCGAATATCGCCTCGAGCTTCTCATCAATCATCACATCGGTCCAATGAATAAACTTTCTCGATGTTTGGCCGTCCTCATTCCCAACCTCTAGAGCCTCAACGTCTGCCCGATACCACACACATTCCAGAACCTGGACCGCGCGTGCGAGCACCTCTAGGCCGATATAACTATGCAGCGCTTGTATTCTTGTCTTTACAAACTCACGCCAATACGTGTTAATGGAGTTTTGATGGGATAGGGATAAAACTTCAGTCCAAAGCGTGTCCTGGGTCCTCTGACATGGGGGCACATTGGAGGAAAAGCTTCGGCTACCCTGGAGGGCACTTCCAGCAATAATCAGCGGAAGGACAAGGATAACATTTGCTCCTGAAATCTGGGGTATTGAGGAGACGAGCATTAGAATACTTGTCGCCAGTGCTTGAGTCGCGGTGGCCGGGTCAACCAATGAGCTGTCCCCGAGTGGTTGTGTCTCGGTGGTGTGAATAAGCTCCGGGAAAACACAGTATAATTCAAGGAGTGCTGCGAAGCGGTAAATTTGTGCTACAGTTTGTAGATGGCTCACTGGTGTAACTGCGTCGCCAGTTTCCTCAACTTGAACTTCGCTTGGCGATTCGTACTGGAGAATCGCCTTTTCGATTTGACGGGCTTCTTTGATCAGTGTCATTTGTAGTTGACCTTCAATTTCTGGCGAGAGCGTTTTACCCATTCGACTGATTAGTGAGCGCTGTCTGCCAAGTGAGCCAACTCGTGCTATGTAGATGAATAGTGGGGTGCTGATACCAGTCCAGGGATTAGGGTGTATCAGATCAGCTTCTTGCTGGTCACAAAAAGGGGACAAATAATCAGTGGTATCGTATGGTTGATCCATAACGAAAGACGAAAGAGCTTCCCAGTATGATATTATGCCAACAATGAAACTTCGGGTCTGGGAAGAGCACGAGACAGCTACTGGTGTACTAGGGGATCGCTCGACATTTAAGAGCCATCTTTTAAATAAGGTTCGTGCCCCGTATAGGTGGGTTGTACCTAGTAGTGCGGGATTGTGCCAACTCTAGATATAAGAGAACTGGTCAGTCCTAGCCAGAGGCCCAAGCTAGCTATCACTTACATCGCTCATGCCCAGCATTATGCAACCCAGTAACGCCTCAATACCTTCATTAATGGATCGACCAATACTCTGGTTATTGTCCCCTTTCGTCTTAGTAAGTTGATGTTTCAGACTGGCAATTGCTTCCGTTCTGTGTTCAAGTGCAGCTGTCAGCATGTCTCGCCGTCGATTAGCAATGTGCGCGGCCGACATTGACAAGACACAACTGTAAATAAGTGGGCAAGAAGCCATTAGAGTTGACACTGTGACTCGAAACATGTTTTTAGGCGAGTCAAAACAGGAGTTGAAGTTGCAAACGGATTCAAAATAGTGTTGTGAGAGCAGACTATTTTGGTCCTCCAAAGCCGGTGGAATTGCCATGGGTGGCTCAGGCCATTCGACTAACAAATCATCCAGATCACCTTGAGCCAATTGAAGACCTGAATCTAGCGCTGTGTCATTTACTGTTGCAGAAAAGCTTGCTTCCCTAAGAAAGTTGTTACTGTTTTCGCCTCCCTTACTTCCTTGGACAGCATTATTCTCCCTATTGGCTCTACTTTCAGTAGCACTTTCGAAGAATGTCTGGGTTTCAACGTTTATCGGAGTCTTGTTCCTACATCCTTCTCGTTGCGCTTCTAGAGGCGTGAGGGCAGCTTCAAATTTCTTCGCTTCGTTTATGAAACCAGGAATGTGACGGGAGTCGAGTATTTCTTCGCCTTGAGTCGTCTCACTTATTACTTGATACTTCGAGGACCATCTCATGGGGCGTTTATATCCAGGGCATTCGAAACCCCTTCGTGTGCACTGGTTGCAACTTGGGGCTGTTTCATCGCATTTGATTCTCTGTCATCACGGTTAGTATCCGCAGCATTTCCAAAGTTGTATAAAATATAGCATTGAAAAAGAATGGCAAACCCAACTTACTCTTTGCTTGCATCTCAAACACCCAGCTTTCCGTATATCACAACCTCAAGTTAGAGCTTATCATGATCCAAGGGAATCCGATTCCTCAATGAGCCCGTCTCCTATTGACTTACTGCGTGATTTCACTCTGTTGCGAGCGATAATTCTCGTTTCTGACATGGTTAACGTGTGTTTGTACTTGGTTATCTCCCCGATCCGAGGGACGAAAAGAAAGCCAAGGTAAAGATAACAGCGAGAATGCGGGGAGATAACCAACTCGGTAATAATTCCGCTTCAGATCCGCTCTGTTGATAAGACATCTGGGGTACCCCGTAATGCGGCTCAGTTTGATTGGGCGGCTCCCTAACCCATATCTTTCAACAAAATCAGTTCATGCCCCTGTGTATTGAGGATGGAGGTACCCACCTAGGGAGATTTAGCTGTCTTTAAATATTGTAAAGGTATTCGCAACAGTGTAGACAATGATATCCGCCATATTTACACGAAACTAGGTAGGGGCTAATGGTTGAGTGGTGAGAAAAGAAAACCGAGAAAGTTATCCATATTTTTTACAAGGGCAATGTTATCTGCGATGCGATCTAATTCATCGTAGCCTACCTAGGTATGTAGAGAGGCATCTACCTACGCTTATTATTACCGCTGGTCTAGCCTCCAAATGATAGCAATGACCCAAAAGGTGGGTCGAGGATGATGCGGTGGCGACCGCAAAACCCCCTTTTTATCCGGCCTCCTCAACCCAACCTAATTGTATAATAGGTACTTAAATCCAAAAGGATCAATTTTCTCAAAATAGCTTAACTAGGGTTCCTGCATTATTAAGTCATCTCAGTCCCATCATGAACGACAAAGTGAGATGAAAATAGAGCAGCAGCTGAGATGAACTATTAGTAACAATCATAGAACCTGAACAATCAAAAAAGTACGAGTACATGATGAAATATACAACAATTCTGTCCGCCAGAATATATGACCAAATTTGACAAAAGAAAATATCGCGATAGCTCTTTTAGTCGAACGGTCAAATTACCGTATCTTTCACATTTGATAAATTCATATCAATGGCACTTAGCGGAAAAATGAAGGCCACGTGTTTACGACTCCTTGCTGGACATATGCAATTACTCGAATCGCTGAATATTTGTGCAGTCGCTTCAGTAGCCAGTTCGCTTGTGGAACACGTTATTTGACAGGATGCTCGACTAGATACTTGTCTAGATATATGGCTATAGGTTATTATATATTTATTAAGTATCTAGTCGCTTCTTTAGCCAAGCGCCTAGTTAAGTATCAGGCTGAGCAAGCAGGACCAGTAGAAAATTTTTTGAAAAGAATAATAAAAATTTATAATAAAGTATATGGGAAAATAACCATGATACAAAGTTCACTCTAAGGCGAAATAGGTCTGCTAGAGCAAGATTTTACAGATCTATTAATAAGAATGTCTCAAAACTCGGGTTGCTTGACACGTGCAGGTTTTCCTCAAGTTTCCAAGTACAAAAACCTCGTAGTACTGAACCACTATAACATTTGAATTTAATTGATTCAAAGCAAGTATACCAGAGTATATACCTATATAAATAGCTGCATCACAATGTTATTGCACCTGCATTACCTCTACTTAAAAGTTACTGGCACTGCTAATTGCCACAAAAAAAAAAAAAAAAAACAACCATTGTCATATATTGAAATGCGATGGCTGGGAACTAATAACACTAGTTAATGGATATTATTATTAATACAGCTATTATAGGGTCCACACAGTATTAAGGTCGCTGTGAACTACTCCACAAGAACTATTTTTTTTTTTTGTGGTCTGGAAGAAAGAAGGGCTAAGGACATGAAGTGTAATTATCCTTGCACTTCGTGCCAGTGTCCTGGGACTATTGGTAGGATGTAGTGGTGGGGTAATGCAATACTTAGGTATGCTGCTAATCAACCTATTGAATGGATTTCTGCCCCCCTAACAAACAAACTTGTGATCCCTCTAAAAGTACGAAGCTAAAAAAAAAAAAAAAAAAAAAAAAGAAAAAAAGAAAATATAATAAAGCACACCAAAATTTCCAACTTTGCTTTATTGGTTCATAACCCTTTATCGCTGACTCAGGCTGAACATCTGTTGAGTCCCCTGTCCCAAGTTCTTAGTGAAATTGAGCAGGCTTCAAACGTCGCTTTGCATGCAGCCTTCCAACCCTCCTTTCAAAAAAATTTTTTTTTCCTCCCGTACTAGAAAATGTATCTCTGGGGAAAATGACTCAGTGGACTTTTCTATGGCTCTGTCTTTCTGCTACAGTAGCTCTAGCTCTTACTTTATCCACCTTTGATGACAGCGATCTTGTCACGTTCCACACTGTTAGTGTTCCCTTCCACCCCCAGAGACGCTAAAATAATAATAATAATAACAACTTTTTTTTTCTCACTCATAGCTTCCCAAAACACGAATCCTGAAATGGAATATCACATATTATGACCGTGATGCTGTTGCCCCCGGGTATTGGTTCGTGGCACCATATTTTATCTTTGAGGGAGAGCCGAGCACAAACCGATGGATTCCCTGTCAAATCGGTCCTCACATTTTCGACCAAGACGGAGTAAGCTTCCTGACTTATTTACCCAATCGTGGATAACCATAACCATCATCAATAAACCTGGCTGTATGAGGCTTTATTATCCCATGCTGACTATGAAAGGAACTCATTTGGACGGGCTCCTGCCGATTTGAAAATCGAAATGTCTTCAACTTTAAAGTGGTTGAGATCCATGATACCCCTTATCTCGCTCTAAGAAAGGCCACCAACCCGGATGAACCGGATATCGATGACTACACAATTATCATGGATGACAAGTATGAAGATGTATATGCCGCGCCATTGCCAGCGAACGATTCGGATACGCACGAATTGCAGGTGACGGAGGAGCTGCGGGGGATATCGGTGGTTCACCACCAAAAAGTACTAGACCTATCGGACTTTGGGAAACCAGAGGAAAAATTGAGTATCGATATAGGCGGTTTTATTGAGTTTGACCTCAGGACGGGTGAGCGCATGTATGAGTGGTCTTCTGAGGGTCATATTACGCTGGATGAATCCATGGTCTTCAGCCCAAATGACCAGAACCCTATCATCGATTACCTCCATGCTAACTCCGTCGACAAGACAAAAGATGGTGACTACTTGCTCTCGGCCCGTCATACCGACACCCTCTACCTCATTTCTGGAGAGGACGGACATATCATCTGGCGGTTAGGGGGCAAGAAAAACGACTTTGAGATGGATTTCAAGTTCGAGCGTCAGCATGACGCTCGAGTAATTTCCATGAATGAAACACACGCTACGCTGTCTTTGGTGAATAACGGTGCGGATAATCGCGTTACTTTTGAGCCCACCTCGTCCTGCATGTACGTGCAGTTAGATCTAGTTGAAATGAAAGCAAGCCTTCTGCAACGCTACATGCGCCCTGATGGTGGCTCAAGCTGGAAGCGAGGAAATATTCAAACGCTTCCAAATTCTAATGTTTTCACCACTTGGAGCAATGGCGGGTATATGAGTGAGTTTTCTCACGATGGTAAGCTTCTCATGGAAGCTAGATTTGCTGCAGACCGGTTCGATTCCTACCGGTCTTTCAAGTTTCCATGGGTCAGTCGTCAGCCTTCGCAACCCCCAGACCTTGTCTCGTATGCGTCTGGGGTTAGTGGTTCCGACCTGTCGACTGTGTTCCACGTCAGCTGGAACGGTGCTACGGAGGTCCGTCAGTGGCGGTTCTACGCAAGGGCGAACGCGGGCTCCCCCAAGGTTGAAATTGGATCGACTCCTAGGTCTGGCTTTGAAACATCCTTCATCGTGCCTGGATATATGAGCTGGGTTTCCGCCGAAGCGATCGACTCCAAAGGGGAGGTTCTGGGCAGTACAAAAGATGATGTACTCACGGCTCCACCGGAATATTGGCCCAAGGGAGTCAAGATGCCGATACCGGATAACCCAGAGACCTTTATTGCTACACCCGAGACCGAGCCAGAGACAGAGGTTGAGAGGAGCGAGCCGTCAGCTGCACTCATGGTGGCGGTTTTCTTCCTTGGCTTGATTTTTGGGTCAAGCACGTTTGCTGTCTTCGCTTGTTTCCCATCATTGAGGCGCCATATCCCATGGTTTCAATCCAAGACGGTATATTCCAAGGTGCAATCCGACGAGAATTCGACACATTTGAGCGGGTAGGGTAGATTTTGTTTTACGAACTTTGAATTTGCGTATAGTTATGCCTCTTGGCCGAGATGTGCTGGCACACTTTTTCCTGTCTTTTTCTTCCTGGGACTACACTTTGCATATTTTTTGAGATAGTTCATCTTAATAAAAGTACCTGAATATTAGTTTATCACCTATAATAATATTATTAATTATGTTTCAGTGAACTCCACCGAGTGTGCGTAGTACACTGCGCCGTATTGGCTGAATTGTATGGCTGAATTTAAGGAATTAATGTTCTATTCCACCCGCCCTCTAGCTTAACTACATGTCAAAGAATCAGAAGAGCCGCTCCCTGTAATTCTAGTTAATCAGCTACTAGAGTATCACTTAATAAGCCTGCACAGGCTGACCCACGTAGGCAGGCTTAGCTAGTACCTACCTCACTTGCAGGGATAAGTTTTGACGGTGCCTTGCTAACTTAAGTTCCTCCTGCTCGCACCCTCTCCGAGCCAAATTCTCATCTTTCCTCTTGACGCTTTCGGATTCTATTTCCCTCTTCCCCAGTGCATACATAATTAGTTCCAGCTCCCTCGCTGTCATACCTACCGTGTCATCGAAATGCGTCTTGGTTGTGATACTTTCCCTCTGGTGTAGTTTCTTCAATAGGTGTCCCTTGCTCTTCGGATGAAAATTTATTATATTATAGAAAGGATAATCTTTGCTTGGGCAATTGTCTCTTCCAACAGTTTTACAACAGCCATATCAATTGTCGCGAGGAGGCTGTACAAACCAGAAGTGGATTATACCGCATTATGTGTGGCTATTATATGTAGATCTTATTATTATTAGAGGATAGATACCAGACACTGTCCATATTTAGCGTGAACAGCCAAAAATAAAATAAAATAATAATAATAGAATATTAAAATTAAATGAAACATACAGCATCCTTGAGGCTGGTCTTTTGAGTAGCTTCCACAAGTGATAAACCCCGCTTCGGTGGATCTCTAATTGCAACCGCAGCAGTGGTGGACAATGTTTTATATATTTTCCAACTATCCATGGCGACAATTGCTTGGGCTGCGAAAGGGGAAAAGCAAAAAACGTACCAACAGGCTCTCCAAGGACGATGTTGTCTGGGGCAGGATCTGTTCTAAGAATCCAACAAGGCATGTCGGGCCTTCATTTTGTACCTCCTTGTTATGCTTTATATGAACCAAATCAGCTGAATTGTTGGTTTATTATCAGTCAGGTCCAAGCTGTTGTTGGGATAATAAAAAAAAATAATTTATCTTTGACACACTAACTCCACTCTCAATCTTGGCTTGAATTGAAAACGTCATGCGGCTACAGGTGCTTGTTGAGGTTTATTTTGATTTCCTCTTAGTGTCGCCTTAATTCTACAAGAAGCCTCGGTCCCAAAAGAAAAAAAAAAAATAATAATTAAAAGAAAGAGAGAAAATAGAAAAGAAAAAGGAAGGAAAGAAGGAAAGAAGGAAAGAAGGAAAGAAAGATAACGAGAAAAAGAACTGTTTCTCGTCTCGTGTGACTTAGTCTCTCCTCTAGGCCAACACTGCTGATGATCAATATTTTAACCAATGCAAGACGCCGAAGAACCAACACCAGGGACATGTACACTGGCTGCTCCACTAGGTTTTGGCCCCTCGACGGGACAAGTTGGCATTCCAAATAGACGAATCAAGGCAACGCAATCCGGAGATCCTCGGGCTTAGAGCCCCAGCTTAGTCGATTTGGACCGGGGAGAGATGGTGCTCGACAACGCTAAACACTAAAATAGGAAACGGACCGAACACCAAACAACCGGGCAAGAAAAAAGGGCCTCCTTAGAGATTGTAAGTTGAGGTAATTCCTAGTTAATTAGCTGCCCGAACGTCACCTAATAGTCTATGTCTTTGCAGGTTTAATGAGGCAGTCGGCCCTAGTGGCTAGTTGCAGGAGGAGGTTCTGAATCTGCCTTGCTAACAACCCCCCACACCCCGGCTCCTTTTCTCTCTCCAAACCGACTTTTGTCTATGTTCTTGATTCTTGTCAGCGTTCCATTGTCTCTGTCCCCCCCTGACGCATACAGAATCAATTCCAACTACGATATTGTCTCGCCATGTCGACACATGCATCCCGGTCGTGTTACTATCCGTCTGGCCTACTCGCTGAAGGAGATGTCCCGTGCTCTTCCGACGAATATTCATCCTGTTGCGGACAGAATGATCTCTGCTTAGACAACGGGCTCTGTTTGTCAGTCGCATATCAGCCGTACCAATTATCGCGAGGAAGCTGTACGAACCAAAATTGGGATCAGGGCTGTCCAGAGTACTGCGGTAAGTATGGTTATTCTTTCTCCATCCCATCATCCTCATTTCTTCATTATTAGTACCAAAAAACACTGTCCCTGTAGGTGGCATCAGAAACCAAAGAAAAAGAAAAAAAAAAAAAAAAAAAAAAAAGGGATAATAATATAAGAAGAAGTGAAGCGCACATCATTTTAAAGGCCGTCTTCTAATTACCTCGCAACAGGTGATAAAAACCGCTCCGGCGGCTGTCTGATCACCACTTTAACAATAGTGGATTATGTTCCATATTATTGCTGCGGTGTCCCAATTGTTTACGACAACACCTTGATATGCCCTGATGGCGACGAAAGTTTCACAGTTATCGATGGAAATCCCATCGTAGGATATGCCATGCTAGCCAATGTCAGCTCATTAGCCGCGTCCACGACGACGACGACAACGACCTCGTCCTCCTCCGTCAATCAAACATGCAATTCCACAATCGCCACTGAGACCGTGAGCCCGGATAGTCGGAACTCGTCGAAAGGGCATGAGGTAGCCGTTGGGGCAGGGGTTGGAGTTCCGCTGGGAGTCATCGCCTTGGGAATGTTTGCATGGGCACTCTTCGAGCGTCGGAGGGCGAAAAAGGCGCGCAACACACAATTATCGGTTCCGTTATCTGCTCAATATGCAGGGCACTATGCAGGAGGCCAGAAACTCCCTTCCTCACCATCGGAAATGGATTCGGATCCGAGGCAGCCAGTCGCTGAGCTCATGGGTCATGATGTGCGATGACGTTATCTCCACAACGATATAAGTCATTATTGATTCTTCATTCTAATGCTATACCCCCCCACCTTTTCTTGTACTTTCTTTCTTCGAGAGAGCCTGACTTTTGTACATAGTTAATACTGTAAAATACCAACCTACACATCTAAACTATTAATATTTCATCTTATCATATCCATATCGATAGCTTTCACCTTGCTAGACCACAGACGATGTCATTGAAGCAAAAAAAATGTTCATCAACATCATCTTCCCTATCCAGTAAAGGGCACGTGAACATGAAGCCGTGCTATACAATCCTATATATCCCGAGAAGACCTGTAGAGAAGAGCACTCCTCAGATAAAGTCTGTCGTTGTTCTTGTTGTTTTCAATACAATATGTCCCCCTGATCAAATGCCAAGTGACGCTATCTAACTAGTCAGGGGTGTTAACAATTGACAGCCACTTATTTTACTTCAATCCAAAGTCCTGTGGGGATAATTTACTGGGAACCATGGGTCGGTTTATTGTCGCTTAGCCCTTAATCTCCTACCCCGTACTTGCTAACTAGGTATATACCGGTAGCATGGGGAGTCATTCTTAACGGGTATTGTTAAGCCTCCCTGATATTTCCCCAATAACGGCACTCTGGGAGCATTGATAGCATTATTATAATGAACATAATCTATCTCTACCTAGCAACCGGCTCACTAGGGTGTAAAATATAAAATCTATAGCTCGATGACGTTAACCCGTCGTGTTCGCTCAAAGCGGCAGTAATCATGGCTAATTTTATCCGTTCCCTGGTAATACCAATAGATCTATATTGACAGGTACCTACCTAGCTTGAAGGCTTTTTTTGAAGTAAGATCGACATACTATCTCGTTGATGGCTAGATATTGGTCTCGTGTCCAAGTAGAACGCCAAGGTAAACAGAGTGGGAATCTACAACAAACTCTCTCGAGGTAGATAAGGTATATAGACGATGGCTAACGTGAGCTGAAACCCTATACTAAATTCGAATATCTATCCATATTCTACTAACTTTAGTCATATGAATCTATGCAATATGGCCCGCCCGGGCACCCCAATACAGGGACCAAAAAAAAAAAAAAAAAAAAAAAAGAGAGAGAAAAAAGAGAATCTGAATGGAGCCCGACAATCCATCAAACCCCAACATCGGCAAACTCATCCCCCTTCCAAGACCGATACAATCTCTTATGTTGCTCTAGCAAAACCAAGGTAGCGATTGTCTGCGGACCCAAACGCACAAAGCTGGGCGTCCAACCACGAAACAACCACCTTGGGCCCTCTGTTGCCGTCAACTCCTTCACAACCGACCAAGTTGATAGTGACGGTTTTGGCGACGACGACGTCGACGATGATGACCGCCCACCACCCATCAACTGCGTCTTAACAACATCCATAGGACTACACAACGTCGTGGCCACCAAAGCAGCCAACAACGACGATCCCACATGAAGCAGGGGATGATCACCACGGGTCCCCGTCACGCGCATCAAGAGACCCTTAAAGGTGTCGTAAGATGCCAACTGACAACTAGTCATCAACGAACACCGGACGCAATTCGGCCACAGTCCCTGCGTGAAGGCGGCCCATCCCTCGTACCGTTTCATCTGCACCCAGGCGTCCAGGACGTGGCGGTAATTTCGTCGCATGGCCGGCGGTAAGGATCGATCGTTCTGCATGCGGATGTTGGCGATGTCGGACGGGGTGCCGAACATGGCTCCGATGAAGCCGGATGTCGCGGCCATGAGGGCGAGGACTGGTGGGGTGAGGGCGATATCCCGCGCGCGGGCTTCATCTTTGATGCTTTCGTAGAGGCCGATTCGCACGGAGCCGTATGTCACTGTAATTTTTTTATTTTGGTTTTTCTTCATCAATATTATTATCGTTCGATAGATTCATTTTGATATATTCATCAGGTACAGACGTCTTTCTTTTTTTTTTCTTTCTTTCTTTTTATATAGGAAGGGAGACCGGGGAGGGTGATAAAGGGAAACGCATACATTGTCTCATAAGCCCTGCGGATAACTTTTGAAATTAGCACGGAATCATCCATTGGTTTTCGCTATCATCTTCATCATCATCCTCATCCTCATCGACATCGCGATCAAGGCTAAGCGTTGGTGATGGTGGTGATGGTGGTGCACTTACTCCGCTATACAAGCCGGGAAGCCCTTCACTCTGAACGATTCGAATAGCCGTCTTGGCGGTGCCGACTCGGGCCCCCTCTTCCATCTGCATTCGCACCTTGACTATATCCACATCCACCATCAGTTTAGCCGGCTACTCCTGTGAATAAAAGAAGGAAAAAAAAAAAAATAAGAAAAAAACCGGGGTTGGTCAATATCATACTCAAATCAAGCGGATGCGACACCACAACTGCCATGCATGACGCAGAGCCTCCAAACCATTTCGGGTATTCAATTGGTCTGGAGGAGGTCGAGGGAGCGGCAACAACAGGGGCAGAGGAGGAGAGTGTAGTCGACGACGACGACGCTGGAATCGATTTAATTTCGGCCATCTTGTTTCCTTACAGGCGCTGACATCGAGTTGCTTGACGACTACTTACCACCGGCAGACTGCTTTTTAATATGTGATTCTGGGAGCGGAGCGGGGGGGGGGGGTCTTGTATAGGCTTCTCCGGATACTCTGACCCCGCAAAAGGGAAGCTTGGATGGTTACTAGGTAGTAGGCTGTTATTAGGCTTAATAGATTTGGTTAGTGTTGGGAGCTCATTCTTCATTTGGGATTTTTTCATCGCAATTATTGTAATTCATTTGCTTTGCAGCATAACTATTGTTGTTGGTTGGGTAAGATAGTCTGGGTCGGGTTGAATCGGTAAATTGAAGTGACTTTCTTATAGATCGGACAAGACTAGATTGCCCAAGTTAAGGATAAGATAGGTACCTACCTACCTACTTACCTACCTACCTGCTGGTGACGTAGTAGTTGTTTGATTTTTTTTTTTAGTAATAAAATGAGATGATATTTTAACAGTGTTAACAAAAGTAGTTTTCACTTGAAAGCCCAAAGTACGCGGAGTATAATATATCAGCGCCTGAACTATGTATGTTTGGCCTAATTTTGATTCCCAGCATGATGCAGGATATTAGTACGTTACCCTACAGTTAATTATACGATGTGATTTCCTTCTGGGGTTTATGTATGGTAGGTATAAAGAAGCTTGTGTTGTCGCGAGACCATGGTGATGTCGAAACAGACCTAGAGCGTAGTTCTGCGCGCGGTATAGCTAACCCTAAGAAACATCCAAGTCTCGCCTCGAGATGATAGAAATATTACGGATATAAACTATTGGAAAAATAAATAAATTAAAAGAGTGAATAAATGGGTACATGATTGATTAACGAATAAGAATAAGAATGACCATCACCAAGCCAATGCATGTCTCCCACTTCACTTGCGAGGCGTAAATATTGCACATTCCAGCTCTCAGAGTCGAGAGTCGTATGAAAACCTCGGTTGGAACAACAGCTGCTGACCTCCTCTGACACTGTACCTAGCGAGAGTAGTAACTAGAGGAATACTTTCTCTCTCCTTCACCGTCATTTTCCCCAACAGAAGAAAAGCGGGGATAGCCAGTTATTTAGTAACCCTTAGTGTTGACGCCTGCTCCGCCCCTTCTACAACGCTGCCCTTTCCCATCGTGAACCAAAGCAAATCACCACATCACCACCACAAAGTCGACTAGAAGCATCGTCATGTTCTAATTCTAGATCTCAACCTGGAAACCACTAATTAATTCTAACCTTGGCAAGGTTGGCCACAAAACGTCGTTGTGCCTGACAATCAGTAATAAATTACCCCTATCCGAACCGGGGCTCAAGTGCCCTAAGCCCCACTCCGCTAACAGAGTGAATTGAATGGATATCCACTCTTCAAACACAATTGGAAGGCCTCAACCCCCTTCTAGAACACCAATTGATGAAGTTCCTACCGAACTTTCAATTCCGAATTCCGGCATCAAGATTGATGTCTTTTTCACCATAGGAATAACTTGATAACTGGCTGCTGCTCCCTGCTGCTTGAGGGTTGAGGTGCGGCTATAGCGGTCGGCTAAATTTCACTTCGCTTCGTCCTCTCTCAACCGTCTCAAAAATGAGTCAGTCGGGTTCAATTTAAAGAACAAAGTCGGTGAAAATCCCTTCCTACTCGGAGAAGATGCGCTGTCCATAAAAAGCAATAATAATAATAATTCCCGACGGTACACAGCTCGCCGGTGTTTCCATCTATGGAGACTCGGCGAGATTATCGATGTGGGTCTTTTTTTTTTTTTCAATTTTCATTCCTTTCTTTGCCCTTGACCGCACCCGAAGGAGGCCTCTATTTCACCGATCCACTAACTCGCTTGCAACGATGCTCAAGTTTAGGACAGTATGATTTTCGCCTTGCTACAAGGATCATGGATTGAGTCTGAAGGATCAGAGAGGGAAACTTGCCCATTAAAGTAAACATTAGATAGCAGTACAACGCGAAGGTATCCCTGGGTCCTACTTCAGGGGCCGGGATTTAGATATTAGGGACCAGCGGACGAGGATCCCCAAAAAGTCTAATCAAGACCCATCGATGAATAATAGTTTTCTTTAGATCCAAGGCACCGTGGGGATTGAATACTTTTTATTGGCTCGATAACTCGATATCTGGTTGATCATCTGAACTGAAGAGTTTTGTCGAATTTGCTTTTGTGTGTTGTTGACTTGAAATCCTCAGTTCTCCTCCATAGTTCCTATATGACTACTATCATTCTCCCTCTAATATCTCTCCAGCCTGAGCTAGTGGTTACTCCATCACCTGGTGGATAAGTGCCGTGGATTCCTGTGTCAACCCCAGATCTGGACCACTTTCTAGCTAGATTCTACCGGCAACAATGGCATTCGACTGCTACTGCGCCATCTGTGGCGTCGGCTTTTCAGGCATGCGTGTTGAGCCAACATCCCAGACGCCGCTGGATCGCCGGAGGAGATGGATTGAGAAACGGTTTCGCGCACTGGAATCCGGAGAGGATCTCGACCTCAACAGCGGCGATGAAGACTGCGTGCGCAGCTACGACCCGCGAATTGTCGACAATCAAAATGTGGCATGGTTATCGAAAGCTCACTGCCTCGGAATGGAAACCTCGGGGAAGAACAAGTAGGAACATTTGCTCATGTTCGCCGGGACTCCTTCATTCTAATCCCCCCCGGTTTCTAGGAAGTTTGTCTCAGGCCCTGGATACTATGCAGATGTGGTAAGTTCCTGGTTTCCCTCCATAAATTCCCTAAGCGAGTCAAATGCTCATTGTGTCTGTTGCAGGGCGAATTAGCGGTGAAGATGGGGCCATCTCAGAAGAGGGCATACTTTAGCTGGTTTGACTGCCCACACGATTTCTCTTGATCTGGGAAGAAGCGCAACTAATTGGTTTTCAATCCTGGCTCGTAGCTATGGCTTCGGGACGGAAGATGCCCCTGGCCCTGTGATGCCGTTCCATTGGCCCTGCTTCGAGATTCTCTTGCGTTCCCTGACGGGCTCGACAGAGACCAGGAATGTCAATTTGGATGCTCTGTATGAGGTCATGTCGGACCTCTGCAACGGGACCTTCTCGGCACTCGATCTGAATTATGGGGGTGACATTGTCCGTGCTCAGGGACAGTATTGGCAATGCATACCCGGCGCCGAAGTAAGCCACCTCTCCCTGCATGTGTAGTGCAACCTTACCTCCCTCTTTCATGCATGAATGCACCTATCCGTCACATTGATAACTTCCATCCAACCATACCCCTCCTCAACCCTCTCGTAATAGATAACAAAAAAAAAAAAAAAAATAAAAAATAAAAAGAAAGATGAATCAATGAATGAATCAACTAACAAACCCAACAGTATTGTGTCCGTCACCCAACCGAGATCCCCAGTCTCCATGAACTCATCCAAACCGAAATAAGGGAAAACGCCAAACTCCGTCTTCCATTCACCACTCTCTCCCTTAACGGCCGCCAGCCCCAAAACCCATTCGGTCGCCTCCCTGTCGAAATTATCGACCAAATCTGTAGTTTCCTTCCTGGAGACGCACTCAAGGCTCTTTCCAAGGCATCTCTCCTCATCCACCTCCTGATTGCCCAGGATAACCTCTTCTGGAAACGCTTTTTGGGCTCTGAAATGCCCTGGTTGTGGGAACTCCAATCCACTCTCAGCCCCAGTCCCAGCCAAGAGCCACACGCGCCCAGCGATCTGAACTATAAAAGCCTCTATCTGTGGCTCGATAAATTCACCACACCGACTTACGGCATGGAAGATTCGGTCCTCATGGGCGCTGCCAACCGCAGACGGATCTGGCGCGTGTGTGCGGAACAATTGGTTCCGAAGTATTGTGCCGCCTTGGGAGTGAAATAATCACACCTGCAGCAGCAGCACTGGCTCGCTAGATAACTAGCTGGGATTTATGGTTGAGACCAATCATTCCCGGCGGCTATCAATGCGGAGAATTATCAACGATAGTACATACGCTTGACGATCTAAGTAGCGGTGATATGAGCGAACTAGTGAGGTGGCGCCATCTGGCTACATCCATGGTGTAGATGTACCACATAGATCATGGCCAATCCTTATCTTCTGCCTCGTCTGCAGCAGCTCACTGCAGGGACCATCCACAGTTTGCAGTCGCATCGCCGTCCTAAGTTATTGTGCATCCGGGCAGAGACCAAGCCATGAGACAACCTTGATTCCGAACAGTGGGTATCTAAATGACTGGTGGCCACGCTCATCACTCACACCTATCACTCATTAAGGATATATTGTGGGGATAATGAACTTTTGGCTGTATCCATTATTGATTGGGTGGTCATTATCGGTTATTTTCGTTCTTTCCTTCCTCTCTCTCTTCTTCCTAATTTTTTTCGTTTTAATTTTTTTTTTTCTTTGGGGATAACGAAGGGGGGGAGAGCCCCTCGGATCAAGTCCTAAATCGGATATATCCCCATCTAGAAGGTAGCGCGAAATGAGTGCCTCAGGACCCCATATTCAAGGTTCCTCAAAGGGGAAACAACGACGTCACAAGAGGATAGATATAGACAAATAGACTACTTACGAATAGAAGAAATAGATAATATCATTGCTGCACAAAAGAGTCTGTTACAGAACGTTCCAAAAGGTGCGCTCACTTTGGCAATTAGTAGCATATGAAATAGATATAGTACTATCTATAAATTCAAAAGACAGACTGAAGGTCAATTTATTTCCATGGCACTTAGGTAGGTGAGTACGTATCTACCTATAAGTGTCCATGCTCAATTCATACTCTACAGATCCTCCCCCCTCGCCCTGACTCCAACTGTGTTTATTTCTTTCGTTGATTGAAGTAGTTAAACCCCTGATGGAATAGCTGTGCCGGTAGGTATCGCTCCAGAGGGGGCAGCGCCAGATGGCATACTCATCCCACCAGAGGGCATCTCACCACCAGCACCACCGTTCACGCTATCATCGGAGTGCCCGGAGACAGCCTCACTCCCAGACGAGGTCCAGACATAGCTATAGGCAGGCGAGTAGGTTGCGGACTGGTTGACAGCGATGGTGATCCAACCAAGAAGGCCATCCTCGAGACTATCGCCGAGGTAGACGTAGTTGATGACCGGGTCCGAGGTGGTATCGGCCGTTTCAGTGCTGAAGACGCGGTCCTCCTCGTTCGTGGTCAGGGTGACGGTGTTGGTGTTGTAGGGCGATGTGGCCTCTACGGCGTTGATGAGGTCCTGGTCCCAGAAGACCTGACCGATGTGAGGAACGGTGCCGCCGCTGAGGGTGTTGTTGGGGAGGACGGTGGCGCCCAGGTGTGCGACGATGTGGTGATGGGTGGTGCGGCCGGAGTAGTGGCCTGGGAAGAGCGTGCGGAAGGTCACCACGCCGTCGGAGTCGGTGGCGCCCACGCCACGGAGGAAGGTCGCGTCGAGGTTGGACTGGTCGTTTGAGTTTCCGTTGCCGGTGGCGACGAGACCAGAGTACACACCGGTAGAGTTGCAGGACCAGATATCGGCGTAGAGATCCTGGATAGGCTCACAGGTCTCAACGTCGACGAATTGGAACTCGAGGAACACGGGTACGCCGGGCTGGTCTTCGAGGATGTCGGTGCGGAGGTATTCACCCTTGACGAAGTATGGGCCAGTCTCTCCCTCCGGGTTCAGGACGCAGGTGCTCGTCGATTGGAAGATCTCAGTCTCCGGCGTGGAGACAGTGTAGCAGGCGCTGGAGAGATGGCTAGTGTCAAGCACCGTGTCGGTATCGCGGACCGCTAGTCTGCGGCTGCGGTGCAGGCGAGAGATTTCAGAACGACGTTTGATAGCACGTCGGTTCAACCCGCTCTCCTCAAAGCTCACGGCGCACTTTTCCAGGCCACGGCGCAAGTTGGACTTGTAGCGCAGGAGTTCTGCAGTGGCACGCTTCTCCTCATGGCCAGGATGGGCAGTGACAAGGGCCGCACATCCAACGAGGGTAAGAGATACGACGGATTTGAGATGCATCGTGAGAATTCGGGCAAGCCAAAAGTATGCGTTGATTAGGGGAGATGAATGAAAGACTCTGTTGAACAAAAGATAATCTGTGATACAAAGACCACGAGAAGGCCCTTTTAATACTCCAGTCTATCAGCCATGGAGTGTGTAGTTGCAACTCACTCTCTCCGTCAAGTGGTTCATTTCGCAATAGATCCTGGATATCTCGTTCCAGCCCATGTGCTTCAGGCAAAGATCGACACCCGACTGGCGCGTTCTTCAGTATATCTAACCTGACATTGCCTTTTTCTTCATTGGCTCATCTCTTCCTCCAGGCCAGCTGGGGAATAGCCAGCAAGGGATAGCTTGATTGAAGGATCATTCTCGTAATAAACACAGCGCCATGTCGATTCGTCTGCATCAGAAGTCCAGAGCTGTCGTCACGGGATGACGAATCTTGTGCCTCAACCTTTTATGAACCATCAATGTGTGCAATAAGAGGGAGGAATCCATCCCCGACTGCTTCTTAGCCTTGCTTAAATTTCTTGGCAGAATTTCCACAGTCACTAATCATCAAAAGCTGAAACGTGACAGGTCGGTGTTCTCAGCACTCCAACCTCAATCCGGACTAGACGAGGGGGAATCAAGGCCGGACTCGAGCCGAACAACTCGGTTGATTGCGTATGCTTAATAACATATCCTTGACAACAGGTCCAAGCCTGGAGATTTCACCTCCAGCATGTGTTTGAAGTGTTTCGGTCTGTGTGGTTCTAGAGTCAACTAAAGCCTACCAATCAAACTCCAGGTACGGAAAACACATTTCCGCTTATTCATATCAACCTAACTTAGTTGGTGTTTAGTGCCTATTTTTGAGGTACCGACCTATATCATCTACTCCTCAAACCACCCCTTTACTAATAAGGCTATAATATGATTTTCGTGCAGAAAGTGCCTTGGTGGTGAACTCCGAAGGGAAAACTAGATTGTTCTGTTTTTAGTGGGATGCGTGTTCAACTGAAGTTAAAATATATACTTCTGCTGTCTCTGTTCCAGCAAGGTCACTTGTTATGGTCTGGAGTATGGTCCAACCCACCTAGTCTACTAATAACACTATTTCTCAAAGTCTCTAATATAACCCTTTGAAAATTGAAGGATAACCAACTGGGGTATTATAACCCCATGCTCCTCCACCAGCAGACTTTTGTTCGTAGATTTCCCTGGCTGTAAATTCTTTTGTTGCCTTTTCTTTTCTTTTTTTTTTCCCTTCCCTCCCTCCCCCCTTTGCTTCATACCGCTTCACCGCTGCAATGCAACCTGACTGATGGAAGGTAAAATTCTCTTGTTTCTCCACTTGAAGGAAAATGAAAACGAAAATCACTCAAGAAGAGAAAGTGTGTAATAATAAAATGTAACCGGAGGCACCGGAGCCGATTGAAGGCGGTGAGTCCGGAGATTGTGTTTGTTTCCGGGGCAGTATTATTTCCCGATTTAGAACAACTTCGTCCGGCCACCGGTCAGCCTATCTTAGACTCTAGCTATGAGCGAAAGAGGATCCTACGCACTGTCGGAACCGCCGTCTACTCGGCTCTTCAAGGCATGCCGACGATGTAGGAAGCAGAAGATGCGATGTGACGCCCGCTCCCGGATGCCCTGTACCCGCTGCCAATCTACCGGGCATGAGTGTATCGTGGACCCCATTGATAGCCGACCTGGTAGTGGACGGCGAAGACATACTCATCAACTAGAGCTGTACGTTGGAGTTTGCTTTTTATCTCTTCAAGTGACACAAACAAAGTGTTATGGGGTGGCTAGTATTAATACGCTTTTCTTTAATCAACTTAGCCTGCGCAATAGCTTTGACAATAGTTCATCGTCCACGAGCCCGAGACATTCTCCAGCGGGAAGCAATTCAAGATCCGTCCCAACCAATCAGACGGGGGGGCTGGAAATTCAAGATTTTAGCCCCCAAGAATTGATTGCGCCTCAATCGGCAATGCATTCCATGTCTGTAAACTTCGGTGGGCCCAGTGAGCCGATTTTCATGGGAGAATCCGACGGCGTAGATCGCCGAGGAGATGTGATCGCCCGGGGCATCATTAGTGAGGAGCAGGCCCGGAGTATCTACGAACGGTGCGCGAAGCCTTTCCATCATATTCCATGCCTAGAAACATGTCAATTAACAGTCGCTAGTTTCGTGAATGGGAGTAAAAACTTCCTGCCTCTTTTTGACCCCATTCGAGACACATTTGATTCCATCCGATCACGCTCTCTATTTTGCTTCTCTGTCATAATTTACCTGGCTAGCCGGGCTGTCCCCGACCTGCAAGGCGATGGACATCTACAACGAGTTCTTCAAGATGAAGCCCAGCGACTGGCCGAAGATAGCTTCTTTGAGCGCCCGACCAAATTAGAGACAGTACAAGGCATGATTCTTCTAGCTGCCTATTCGGAAAAAACTTGGTTCTCTACGGCTCTGATCCTGAGAACAGCGTTAGACTCGGGCCTTGAGAAGTCCCTTGACACCTTGTTAGCTCATAGTCCAACGCCCAGAAGTTATCTTTCAGCAACCATGGAAGACCGGAAGCTCGTTTGGCAGACACGCACCTGGTTGATCACTTTCACACTTGAATTAGATGTTGCTTCTGGTACGGGAAGGAAGTCTCGCCTCAGTGAGGTGGATGTTGTAAAATTGCGTAGATTCTTAGACTATCCCCTCTCTCTCCCCAGTGATATGCGGACTGTGTGCATTATTGAGCTCCATCAGCTGCGAGGTAAAAATCGAAGAATACTATTTGCCTACCTTGTTTCTCATTGTACAAGCTAACATATATGGCAGCGAGGTGCCGGCAGATAATTGAAAATTCCGCGGCTGTTCCATTGATATCAACAGAACTACCGGCAATCATGCGCAGACTTCAAGACTGGTGGAATAACTGGGATGAGATCCATGATCGTGAGTGGTAATCCCTAGTAGCTATACCTATGCATAGACACTCGCTAATATTCACAGATAATGGGTTTCACCCAGGGGCGTTTCAAAGGTCGAGTCTAGCACTAATGTTAAATTACGCAAAGGTCTTTGTTTTATGCGTAACGATAGCACGGATCCAGAAACTTCAACAATCATCGGATGAGACCCAACTCCTGGAACCGGATGCCACTTTAAATCTCTGGAAGTCACTAGTGGAAGTGATTATGAGTCAATTAAGCTTGCTTGTTAATGAATCAGCATATAGGTGTCAATTGACATGGGCTCCAACTTATCCCGCCCTCACTATCGCCTTCATCAGTGAGCATTGTTATCTCTTGATGGAAAAATAAATGTCCATACTAACCAAACTGCAGCAACATTTGCGGTCCGTGTTGCGCGATGGCATCCGACTCTGATTGATCAGAAACTTGTCCTACAGCGCGTGCAAGAAATTAGTGAATTTATCAAACAACCTCCATATCCCGACATTCACCGCACGGTTTCTATATTTGTGAGCTACGCTGGTGCGCTTCTTGCAGATAGGGAGGCATCTGGAAACAATAGTACTGTTCCGTCAAGAACTGCAGCACCATTTACCCAAATCAGGGCGCCGGCGGCAGCAGACGCTTTGAGGTCGGATATCAATCCGTTGGAGGTTCCAGACGACCACGTTGAAAACTCTAATCAACAAAGAGACAGGGATGCGGAAGTGGTGCCGTCCTCCGGTAATTGCAGAAGTGCAGATTCCCGACCAGAGCCTGCACCGCCAAGATTACTTGGAGGCATGAATGTGCCCAACTGGACTCTATCTTCCTCAATTGCCGACTCATTTGATCTATTTGAGGAGGGACAAACCGATGTGTTTGACTTTCTACCAGCCATGCCATCGATGCCTTCATAGTAATTGATATTATAAAATGTAAATGATACATCGCTTTCGTCACCTGTCTCTCTCCCATTTTTTTGTCTTCTTTTTCTTTTCCTTTTACATCCTGCCCTTATTTTGGCCTAAAGACGGACAAAATTGGAAAGAGTAGCCCGTATCACCCATGGGTGGGGTGTTGACTCGTCGAATCTGGGCTTTGATTGAGTGTCGTGAATGAAACCTTTTGACCTTGAAAGGACACCGCTCAAGCTGCATTTAGCCTTGACCTCCGACGACATTTGGGCGGATCGCCAGCTTCATCACCGAAACGGGGCATATTTTACTCTACGGCTTGGCGAAAATATCCGGTGCCTGAACGGCTCCGATGCCATATTCTGTACTCCACCGGGGCCGGACCGGGGCCGGACTTTAGTGCGAACGGATTTTATCTAGCAGCAATGCTATTGGGGGTCGTCAAATTGTGGGCGAAACAAAACCAAGTCAATTTCGCATACATTGTGTCTGGACAGGCCTATTTGCATATTATGAGTCAACGTTTCGAGAGCGGTGGGTATGATAATGGCTAAATGAGGGAATTTGAAAAGCTATACTTAAACGCGCGAAGGGTACGGAGCTATGTTTTGGATGCTACAAGAACTCTCCGATCAAGTGCCTGATTGCCATCATGGACGAGACGAAACAAGGTTTATTTTTGAAGCAGGCGCCCCGCGTTTTCACAAAAGGTACCACCACCTGTTGGTCAACCATGGCCTTCGCAATTGCTAATATTCTATGTAATAGAGGCGGAAACTCCCTCCCACCTGTCACCGCACCAGCCTGTTATGCCATTAGACACCCCTTCTCCCCGGGTAGTTAGCTTCGATGACTGCCCGATGCAAAATCCAAAGAATTGGGGCACCATGAAGAAGTCATATATTGTACTTGTAACTCTATTCTCACTCATGAATAGTGGCATTTCTACATCGTTGCCGAGCAACGCTGTCCCTTTCATCCTAGACACCTGGAACATGAAGGACGATGGACAAAGTAGCTTACCCACGGCTCTATTTCTTGTTGGGTATATCGTTGGGCCACTTATCTTTAGTCCGTTAAGTGAGACAGTTGGACGACGGCTAGTGCTCGTGCCTAGTTTTATAGCGTTTTCCTTCTTCACCCTTGCATGCGCCCTCGCCCCGAACTGGCCATCACTTTTATTCTTTCGCTTTATGGGTGGAACTATGGGCTCTGCGCCGCAAACCGTAGTCGGAGGTGTATATGCTGACATGTTTGAGATCCGCAATCGTGGTCGAGTAATGACATTCTACATGGCAGTGGGTAAGGACCTTCATCACATCCTGATTTTGTATTAACCTATCCCATAGATCGCTAGTTTTGGACCCATCCTTGGACCCATTATATCGGGCTTCGCAGCTGACTCCTACAGCTGGAGGTGGGCTTTCTGGATCGAGTTGATGTTCGCTGGAACCGTCGCTGTTGGCCTCCTCTTTTTGCCTGGTGCGCGCAATACCTTGCCCCCCTCTTCAGTAAGATCCCTGGCATTCTGCTAACTGGATAATCAGAGACATTTGCACCTGTCCTTCTTAAGCGTCGTGCCTCAACACTGACCAAAACAACGGGGATTGAACATGTTGCTCCACCTTCTAACGTAAAAACGACTGATCTCTGGACCGTCTTCAAACGACCGTTAGATATGCTCTTGTTTGAACCTATTATTAGCTCTACTTCTATTTATATTGCACTGGCATATGCTCTGGTATTCTTCTACTTCCAGGCATATCCGATCATATTTCCAAGTGCGTCCACCCCCCCCCCCTCTCTCTCCCCCCCACCTTTTTTTTTTTTCTTTCTTTCTTTATTTCTTTTTTGCCTTCACAATGCAAGTGACACACGCTAAATCAATATGTGTAGATGTCTACGGATTTAACATTCAAATGACATCACTTGCTTTCCTCCCCGTAGGCACAGGTGCTGCTTTTACCGGATTTGTCGCCCTGTACTGGGATATCCACTATGAAAAAGCACTAAACGTCACCTACAAAAGGCCCCTTTCACTCCCCTTCAGCCCTGAACTCCACCGACTCCCGCTCTCATGCATTGGAAGTCTATCCCTCGTAATCTCTCTTTTCTGGCTTGCCTGGACTGCCACTCCAACCATCCACTGGGCAGTTCCGACAGCTTCGGGCTTCCTTTTCGGCTTCGGTTACCAAACCATCTTCATATCACTCCTCACCTATGTTACCGACGCATACAAAATTTACTCCGCCAGCGCCTTAGCATCGTCAGTAATACTACGGAGCATCCTCGGTGCCGTACTCCCGATTGCCGCGAAACCAATGTATGCACAGCTGGGCGTTGGGTGGGCGACTTCCACTATTGGATTCTTAAGTTTAGCCTGTGTGCCTATCCCATTTATTTTGCTGTTTTTTGGGGGCTGGATCCGTGAGCGAAGTACATTTTGCCAGATGTTGGTGCAAAGTGAGAAGCAGAGGGATTGGCCGGGTGCTTCTTCGTCGGCAAGGAGTTTCCGGGCTCAGGAGGATTCCTGTCATGGGCGCGCTTGATGGTTGGTCGGGACTAGTATGGGGTCGCGCTGACTTGGAGCATGGTTGGAGTGCTATCTTTTTTTTTTTTTAACTAATATAGGACGGCTGGTTTGGGTTTCTTTCTCGCCACCCCCGGACGATGACGTTGATGACATTGACAGCTTGATGATTTTGGTATATAAAAAGTTGGGTTGTGATACCCGTCTGGTCTAGCAAAGAGTTTCTATATAGACAGACACCACACTTATAGTCATATAGTTAGACAATATAACTAATTGATATAATACTCTTGATTGATATAGAATAGGCCATGGCAGCAAAATAATAGATAAACAGTGAGTTCAGTTATCGATCTGATATTTAACTAGAGAGCATGATATTTAGTGGTTTCTGGGTGACTAAATGAAAGTATTCAGATACTTGTAGGTTTTGATAATTTTTATCATGTGCTTCATTAGTTATTGGCATTGATGACTCAGTCTCGGCATGGCTGGGCCGGGTTGGCAACCCTCGTTGAGTGGTGGATTAGCCGCACAAGCTTTGGCTTGAGATAAGATAGCCTCACTCTAGCTCCTGAATGAATTAATTAAGCAATGTCCCGATCTCTTTACCATCTCTTGTCTTTCTTGTCCTCGGCCAACTAGAGTTTGAAGGTACCTAGGATATATCTATCTACCTCCTCACTACCCAACTTCCCTCCACTAGTCTCCGTATCCGAACAACGCCCGAAAAAGGAACACCCCGGAATCAACTGCCACGGTGCCAATCCCCTGAACACCGGCCTGAGCTGGGTGACCGTGGCGCAAATTTAGACCCGTCGAAAAAGTTTAGCCAATTTATGCCATCTGATTGACGTGCAGGAGAGAGAAATGGCGAATTCTGGGCCGAGATCGGATGCTATTTAGGGCTTTTCACAGAATTGAGCCAATCAAGGGCGGGTTACCGGTGGGTCGAAGGTCGCGTGGTAATGTGGAAAAGGAAGAAAAGCCAAAAAAAAAAAAGGAGAAAAGGGAGTACGGGCAGGTACCGGCTTACCTATAACTAATCGTAATAGCAATGGGTTGTAATCCCCGCGAAATGGTGGAATCAAAGCCGTGATGTCGTGATCGGCCCGTGGAAGGCATTCCGAAGAGGAGAAAAAAAGTCTGCACATAGAATCATTCATTCATTACTGATTGTTTCTTTTTTTCCTCTTTCTTTCTTTTCTTTTTTTTTTTTTTTTTTTTCGTCTTTCAGCTTGTCTCTACCTTCCATTTCTTACATTCACGTCGTCTCTGTGAGGGTATATAGTAGTAGTGAGGGGCAGCAGTGCCCATAATCCGGCGTCATGATGGATAAAACTCCTGCATGGGATGAGCCAACAACTGGCCATCCACCCTTTAGCTATTATAATGACGAGAAAGACGTGCCGCCACCGAGTAACGAGGAGATGCTGCGACTCAACGTCGGTGGTCGAGGCGCCACACAACGACGACTGAAGAACTACCAGGTGGTGATGATCGGGTTCTGCAGTGGCATTGGTACTGGTCTCTTTGTCGGCACTGGCGCCGCATACGCCAACGCGGGCCCGGCTGGTCTGTTGCTCGCATACTCGGTCGTGGGGATGGTGCTCTGGTGTGTCATGCAGAGCATCGCCGAGTTGGCCACTGTCTTCCCCACAGCGGGTTCATTCCCCCACTGGGCGACGCGATTCATCGACCCGGCTGTCGGTTTCTCGCTCGCCATCTCATACGGATACTGTTATACCATCGCTATCGCTTCCGAGGTCTCTGCTGCCGCCGTTGTCGTCTCCTTCTGGACCGACCTGACCCCCGCTGTCGTCATCACCGTCGGACTGGTCCTCATCCTCGCCATTAACCTCATGAATGTGCGGTTCTACGGCGAAACCGAGGTCATCACCGGCGCCATCAAGGTCCTCTGTTTCCTGGGCCTTGTCGTCGTCTCGATCGTGATCACCGCCGGGGGAGGCCCCAACCACGAAACGATCGGCTTCCGGTATTGGCACAAGCCAGGTGCCTGGACGAACTACAACGGCATCACCGGCTCCACCGGCCACTTCCTGGGCTTCCTCTCAGCCTTCGTCAACGCCTCGTTCAGCTTCGTCGGGGTCGAAACCGTCGTCATCAGTGCCGCCGAGTCGGTTGACCCCCACTACGCCATCCCCAAGGCTGCCCGTCGCGTAACGCTTCGCATCGGCTTCTTCTATATCCTCGGGGCACTACTCATCGGTCTCATCGTCAGCCCAACTAACCCCAATCTCACTTCGGGCACCGGCAACGCGAATAGTTCACCCTGGGTCATCGCCATAAAGGAAGCCGGGATCAACGCCCTCCCTTCCATCGTCAACGCCTGTATCCTCGTCTCGGCCTGGTCTGCCGGAAACTCCTACTGCTGGGTTGGCTCGCGCATGATCGTGGCCATGACGACCGATCATCAATTACCACAGTTCTTTGGCCGCGTCAATAAGCATGGTGTGCCCTACGTGGCTGTCATCGCTGCGTGGTTGTTTGGACCCTTGGCTTATCTCAGTAAATTTTCCCCTTTTCCTTATTATTTCCCTTCGAATATATATCCAATGTTTAGATATACTAGAGAATCCCTAGAATACTGTACTTACCATCACCCACTAGGTCTCGGTACTGGCGGCGCCGCCCAAGCCTTCTCCTGGCTCCTCAATCTGAGTACCGTCGCCGGGCTCATCGCCTGGGCAACTCTTGCATTCTGTTACATTCGGTTCTACGCCGCGCTTAAAGCCCAGGGGATCAGTCGAGATACCCTCCCCTGGAAATCTCCCCTTCAGCCTTACGCTGCTTGGGTCGGCTTCCTCGGCTCCGTCATCATCACTCTCGTCGCTGGCTTCCCAGTCTTCCTCAAGGGTAACTGGTCCGGTCCTGATTTCGTCGCTTCGTATATCGGTATCCCGATCTTTATTGTTCCCATTATTGGCTGGAAGGTTGTGAAGAGGACAAAGGTTGGTTTCCTACTCTTTCCTTTTTAACTTGCTACCTTTCCCTTATACTATGTTTATAATGTGTTTTCTTACTAACTCCGTATGATATTTGTATATAGTTCGCCCGAGCCGCAACCATTGATCTCTGGTCGGGTCGTCTCCTTGACGGAGAAATTCCCGAACGGACACAGAAGCCACAGACTATCTTAGGTCGTTTGGTTGATTGGATTTTTTAGCGATTATTGATTGTGTTCCTGTCTCTATCTAGTTACATATTATATTATTATTATGTCTATCATATGAAAGGGGAGTGTTGTTTTTTACTTACTTTTATTTTTTAATGTTTTTTATACTGTGACTAGTCGGTTACTTGTGCCACGCTATGTGCATATATATATCTATCTGTATATAATAACAAAGGTGTTATATTCATCCTTTTGTTGCGTTGATGTTGGGGCACGATCTTAAACCTGGAAAGCATCTGGAAACGGACAAAGTCAGACATGATCCTGAACTTCAACAAACACTATAGCAAAATCGATTGTAAGCACTGATTTCTTATTCCAAGGTGCTTAACTAGCCGTTCTGCTGGCTGCTCAACTGGGTGCTCGACGAGATGCTTGTGTGAAGGTGAACGAGTGATGTGGGAGAGACTTGATAGATGGATGTAGATGGGTTATCTATCCACTACAGAAAGAACGGGGCAGTGTGGTTTCAACATTAGCTGGCAGGCCACGTGCAATACCTAAAGCTTGACTAGGTGAGCGAATAGCTGCTTGATTATTGGATGCTAAATGGCCGTTTTATTAACTAAGTAATTAATAGATGTAGTAGGTAGGGAGACACCGGATAAATATATAGTTGGCAAAATTGATTTATCTTATCGCCTGCTGACACAACGTTACAATCTCTAGCTAGAAAATTGAATACTAATATAATTTCCAGGCTTCAACTAAGTATTTCATTAAGTGCCTTTCTGGTTGAGTGGCTTGAGTGGTCAGACATCGGAAATGCTATTTGTTTCTGGGGTGCCAGGGGTAATGAAAATTTAGAAATTTCGCTAATTTTACATGCGAAATTGATTTTGATAGGCTATCCCGATATGCTGCACCCGAGTCCTGGCTTTAATTGGTCGACAACGCTTTTGCTAACACCACCTCGGCAATGCGAAGTTACCCAAAAACGCCCTTTCCCTGACATAGAGCGGAAGTCGCCGATAACACTAAGCCGAGTTGGGGATCAATTGCCACCTGAGGCAGTGATCCCGATGGATAAATTCCGTCGATAGGAAATTGAATAAACATTTGTCTTTTTTCACTCGGTATTGTGTTGATTTAGTTTCTATCTTCACCTGGGTGTGGTGGTTAGAAGATCAAATAAGACGAGACAATTAAAGAAATCGCAGGCCGAGAAAGCCCATTGATTTGCAGCATGATCATGAACCAATCAACTGCCGACCAGAACACCACGTTGGTGCCAATCAATTTGAACAATTTGTTTGAAGTCGAGGAACTGCAGCGGCAGCGGGTGATCTGCGGCTGGGACTATGACATCGGGTCTATCAACCTGTGGAAAGAAAAGCAAGAGCAAGGTGTAAAATCCTTCTTTTGGATCACAATTGTACCCCCCGAAACATCAGGGGTATCTCCAGCACCCCAAACCGAGCCTAAGCCCATCCGCGCGGGACATATATCCCTCGACTCATATTGCCATCCGCCTGATCCTGAATTGGCAAGTGCAGACAAAAGCAACATGACAATCCAGACCTTCTTTATCCTACCGGAGTATCGAGGAGCTCGATTAGGTAGTCGAGTCATGGATCTTCTCGAGTCTATGGCCACCAAGGAGCCCCACGGAAGTCCAGCGTGCAAATACATCACCCTAAATTCCATGAGCAAGAAGTACTTTTATGAAGATACCCCAGAAGGGCGTTTCATGCAAGAAACTATCAAGTTCAGCAACGAGGAGTGGTACGAGAGACGTGGATATGCCGTTTGGAAAGCAGAACCAAGATACGACTACATTCTGCCCGATGGCACCGAAGTCAAATTGACTGCGGTCTTTATGCGAAAGAAAGTCGCCTGATTTGCCATCATAATATATTGAACAGTCTTTGTATTTTCACCACCATCCCTTCACAACCCAACAACCAAGTTGGAGGGTGAAACGAATATTCATCCTATCATACTTCGTTCTATTTTTGATTTGACAATGAATGTCCTTCTGTATTTCAACGGGACTTGCATATGAAAGATACACATTGACATGGTTAAAATACTTTTGCCAAAGTCCAAATGTGCACAAGCTCGGTTTGATTACGGTACATGTACTATACCATGGCCCTTCTTTTGTTTGTTATTGTAAGATACCGGGGACCTAATTGTGCTTTTGTTGTGCAAAGTGAGATGCCGAGCCCATAGCTTATTATATACTACGATAGAGAGACGGACGGTCACTTTTAAATGACTGAAGTGGGGAATAGCACGCAGATATGAGACGTCTTGTAAATATTAAATTCTACGACTTTGAACTGTTTGTCCTTCATTTAGACACGACTGCGTACGATTCCTGGCCCATTATGATATGACTACGATTACATCATCTTCGCCAGCATTTAGGATCCAGTGTTTTGAAACCCATAATCTGTAGTATTCTCACGCCACTATGTGATAGTCCTATCAATAATCTGTTCAAAGCAATAACCATATTGTCCATCCGAGCTGAAACGCAATAGGGCCGATATAACACCAACATCAAGTCTAATCAAGTATTACATCTAATTACATAATATCAGGGGCGTAAGAAACAATAACCCTGAAATTATATAAGTTTGGTGCCCCAAGCTTTGGCCCTAATTTTTCGCTGCAATCATACTCTCCAGCTCCTCATCACTCATGAATCCTAAACCTAGTAGCTCATTGTCCACCGTGCTATACGCAGTGTTGTATTTGCCACTCAGAAGTGCCGACCTGATCACAGCAACGAGTGTAGGTGGAGTAGGGATGCCTTCCTTTTTAGCACGATCAAGAGCAGTTGCGTGCTCTTTGCCGGAATCGACATTTGACTCTGTCCAAGCCACTCCTGGAGAAGCCTTTTTTGCAAGAGCTAGAAGTTTTCGCTGCGTAAGCACCACATCATGAACATAGACGATCCGATTTTTCGTATCACTCGCCCGCTTCAACGCAGCGGCGACTGCCTTGCCGATGGTAGCCACACTGGTGGTACTGAAGGGGTGCTGGCCTTCATCGTATAAGACGGCATGGTGATTGGCATAGTCTAGTAACAAGGGTCGGGTGGTGACAAAGTCCAGGAATGGCCCAACGGCAAAAAAGGTGTACTCGATCTCACCCGCACTAGCTTTGTCGCGAAGATAGTTCTGAATTTCTACCAGTTCAATGTGATTCGGCAACTCCTTAGCCTTAGGGTCCGTCGAGATGGCACCGAAGTCCGCTGGAATGAAGCGTTTGACACCTGCTAAGATGCTTGCATCAATAGCTAACTTCTGTACGCCGACTGCGGGCCGAGTGACCGTAGAGACAACTGCATCGTGGCCACACAGTGAACTACGGAGGCTGTCAATAGATGAATAGTCGACTTCGGCGACTGCAACTCCAGCAGGTATCCCTTGGACGGAATCTCGAGACCGAGTGAACACTGTCACCTCCAAATCAGCTTCAACGAGCTGTTTGAGAACTGCGGATCCAAGGAATCCTTTCTGTGGTTGTCATTAGTGTGTGTAGCACGAATTGTGAGATCCAAGCATTGACTTACGCCTAGGAGAGCGACCTTCTGGATGGTAGTCATGTTTGATGAGTGGGAATGGAAGTTAGGAAATCGGTTGCGATTGAGATATGAGGACGAGCGAAACACGGGGGCTCATGTCCTCCTATTTATGCACTTTTTGGGGCCCTCAAGGGGTACACTCACAGTGAGCATGTCCCTCTGACGATTTCCTTTACCTCACCGAAAGAGGTAGCCTGGTCGTGAAATAGTATGCCACTTTAGTTATACTTATAACGAGTCATTTCGTCATCTGTGTTTCGAGTTCGGGTCAAGACGGAAGGACGCATACATTCTTGCTCCAGCAAAGCATAAGAATATGGATAAGTTGTCAATAAAAAAGATTCGGAGATAACCTAAAGCTGTATGCTTTGTGGTCTTCTCACTCACTAAATAATATCCAGATCACTGTCTCGGCGACGGGTCTAATCCCAAAGAGGCAATGTGTTCGTCAAATAGCGTGAAAGCCTAAATACGAGGGGAGAGGGGGCGCTTCGAGGACTCCAAAGTGGATATAACCCATTGTATATCTCACTCTTTACTTTTATTGCTATCGTCAGGAACCGCGTCAGCACCGTTTATACCTACGAATATGGCAATCCATAATCAGGGAAGGCTCGGCTGTGGGAATTGTCGGTCCCGACGTATCAAGGTACGCAGAGCCTCGACGATGACTTGTTACATTGATAATAATAATAACAATTACAACAGTGCAATCAACTCCGGCCACGATGCTCTCAATGTGCCCGAGCTGGGCTGAGCTGTTTCGGATATCGCGATCCGGTAGACTTGCTCTTCCAAGATCAGACAGCTTACATTAAGCAAAAATATCAGGTTGCCGGGAGCACGGAGAGCGTTTGCAAAAGCCAGGCTCTCCCCTGTCCGAGCTCTTCAGCATCACTGATTTCCGTAGAGGAAATGGCATGGTGGTACTACTTCGAAAATTTCAACATCATGCGCCCCCCTGGTGCCCCGGTTCATCAAGCTTACCCGAGCTATGCGTCATCTGTGACCCCAAGCGTCGCATCGGTCGGGCTAGCTGCTTTAGCACTTGTCCATGGGGACCCCCATCTCATGCAGCTGGCAAGAAAACAATACTCATCAGCACTTAAGAGTCTAATTGGTGCTATTAAAAATCCTAAGGAGATAAACCAAGCGACGACTGTTACTGCTAGCTTTAACTTGTCCATGTTTGAGGTAAGCCCGACTGGGTCACTCTAACGGGAACCTCCAACTTAATGAAAAAATGTTTAGATGATTGTATGCGACGACTCTCAGCCTTTATCCTATAGCTGGCTGCACCATATGCATGGCACCACATCGCTTCTGGGCTCATTTGAATTGGCCGAGGATGCCTCAACAATAGAAGTCAAAGCCATTTTGCAGATAGCTTACACAGCGGTGAGATCCTGCCTCTTCGTCTCCAGACGACAATTAATTTTGCCTAGGCGTTAGCATGTTTGATCAGTAAAATAAAAGTGCCCACATTCCTGGTTGCCCTGCTCCAGCGCTGTGGAAAGCTGGAATCTGCGACTCTTTTGTGCCCTTTGATAGATCTCTTCACTCTTCTCTGCACACTAGTGAATCTCCATTTTCAAACTTCGCAACTACAAGTTATGAATCGCCAAAGACTTATCGCCATTGCTATCAGATCGTTTCGGAATTTAGAGACGTGGACAACCACAATCCCGTCATGGTGGATAGACCCTATTCGAACCGGCAAGCCGCCTCGTCTTGATGACGAGTCCTGGATCATGCGAGTGTGGGTATATTATCGATTGGGTCGGCTGCTCGCTCATAGGGTGATTATGGATAACCTAGATATCTTGCACACAGCGTCGATTAGTTCACAGAATAGACAGTATGAAGAATCCAAGGAGGTGATTTCGCAGGCATTGGAAGAGCTTTATATCGGTGTTCCAGCATTATTAGGGGCATCAAATATCGCTAACCGAGCTACACCCAGATTGACGTGCCATGTATTCTTCTTGGTTACCGTCTTGCAGGCTATTGGGAGCTTAACCGCGACGGATGAGGTAGCTGAAAACTGGTCATCGCAGGCTAACAAGGTTTATGGGGAGGATTTCAATGTCATCCAGAAGCTAATCCTAACGCGACTTAATTAGCACAGCAATTGAATAATTGGCAGTTTTTCATCCATATCATTTCTGTAAGGTTAGCGAACCGCTTGCATTGGTCCCTTTTAGAAGCCAACAAAGATGGATACTCAAATGTGGATGAAATTATACTGCACACATTCAATTATAGTGAATGGAGGCTTCCCTTTTGTCGATGTATCAGAGGATTCGTTAAGCCATTAACAACAGTGTGGCATCAACGTATTGTTTCGACTAGCCCAATATTCGAAACTGACGAGTCAATAAACCACACTTGTCAGAGGAAGATCATGGCGAATATCCGGGCGTAGTTTCTCGGCCCCCTAAAGCTCATCGCCATGAACTTCACGTTAATGGCGAAAAAACGAGGTGCTAGAAACCTCTAAAGTTGTACTCCTCTCAGAAGATACCCACCCCGAACACATTAACACGTTATTCAAAAGGATCCCTTTTGGTCCGTCTAGCTTTCCCTTTTGTATGATTGTCGTTCTTCTGGCGACATCATTCAACGGAATCTTGCTCAGAGATCGGGGGGCAATGAGGTAGTGGTTCAATCTTAATGGCTAAATAGATCCGATCTGTATTAGTTTTAGATATAGATTTTCTGGAAAGTGAGAAACCTTCGAATTTGTTAGAGTTTGTTGGACTGGGCGAAACTTTTACCAACAAACAAAATGCCAATAAAAAACAACATAAACATCACATACGCGTGGTATTTCTGATCTTCTTCAGGACTGAAAATGGGTTAATCTATTCTCATGATTATATCAAAAGATGAAATGAGATGTTTTGCATATTGAAAAGGGAGTGGGTGGTGGTGAGAGTGACGGCCTTCAAGCGTTGTATTAGTTATGAGTCCAAAACATCTCCCAAGGTCCTCAGTTTCTAAAATCCTTTCGCTTCCGCTCCCCCTTTCTCCTTTGCAAACTGATTGAGAGTGAAAATTCTTTATTTTTAATTTGAAGGAGTCCTCGATGACCAAAAGCCGGTATACTTTCAAGGATGAGTTGCGGTCTGAACCCTTATGAGCACGGGTGAAATTGACAGTACGACAGATGCTGGCTAGTACAGGTAGGTACCTATACCCAAAAAAAAAAAATCATTATCTTGTGTCCGTATTACCGGTCGCACAGGCTAAGGGCCTATCTCCTCTTTCCCTCCCTGGCAATACTGGCAATAACTACACTCAGCTGAGGGCTCTTGGCAATATTCAACTACGCTGGCTTCCACCGACAATATGCATCACAAAAAAATTCCACGAAAGGGGCTACGTAAGCAGCATTATGGTGTTGAACGAGGGTTCTCATAACAACGTAGCCGGTCAGCTGTGAAATAACATTGAATACTCTTTCTAATGTTGTTCACTCTTGATTTACCTTATTGAAGTACCGATCATATCGGCTGGGGAGTGTCATCGCTCAGCTCCAATCTGAGCAGACCAAGCTCTATGATATTTCAAGGCTAGGAATTGACTGCTGTGGTGTCTAGGCTTTTGTTCATCAAGAAAAGAAGCCTTAATTGGTAACTGTTTACTAAATTTTCATGATCTATTGCTCTTCCAAGTTGTTATCGCGAAGTATGATGATAGGCTAATAAATATTTTTGGACTTGACAGGCTTCCCTAATGCCCTTCCACGAAACTACCCATAAGCCATCACCTATAGAAGAACTTTTAGCTTCCAGAGCTGTTGCCCTTTTATAATAACCTATTCCACGCTCTATTTAACGGCCATCCATCCAATCTTCAGAATCGACGTACCGTCCAGAAGGGGAATCGTATAGAAAAAACGTTTTCTTACAAATAGCTTAGGAAGAGGGGGGGCTCAATCATAAGTGCTACTTGTCAAATGCCCTATGTTTCTCCAGAAGTAGTATATATGTATAGCATAAATTGACGTCAATTTCAATGAGCGACTAGGTCGGTACACTTCAACAATAACAACACAGCAAAAGATCATTGATATGCGACAATAGTCAATCCTTTCACCAAGCGCCAAACGATCATTCATTTAATTTGAGCCATCTTCTTCAACTCCGACCAGCTGATACTCGTTATTGGGCCTCCGGAGTAAATCGTATCATGAGGGAATTTGTCGAGTGAACAGGTAAAGTTGTTGTCGCGTTGTGATTAGTTCTCGATGGGGAATACTCGTAGCGCGCATGGAGAAGAAATGAAGCGAGATCATTATTTAGTGCTATGGGTTATGCAACTCAAGTTAGAGACAGTCTTCGACTCATAGGCTTGTTTCATTGCATCTTACGTCACAGGAAGAGCAGGAGCAAGAGCCGCAGTCACCAGAGCAGCAGGTGCAAGAGCAGGGAGACATGTTGGAAATCGGGTCAAAAGTGAGAGATGCAAAAGGAATTTGGATATAAGAATTGTATTATGTTGGTGAAGAAGTAGGCGGTTTCCAAAGAAGTTGTTGAGAAGGAGAAAGAGGAGAATTCGACGAGGTTTAAAGGGGGTATTTATAGCCACGGGACTTTGTAATGAGGCCAGAAAGGATGGAGTATTCAGAATGGCCCATTTCTTTGCGAAGACTGCTATTAAGCAACGCTTCGCTCACAACGCTGGTGGCGAGCTAGTTCTACAACTGAATGTATATTCTATTGCGTAAAAGACAGCAGAACAGTGTGGGGGGAAGATTGTGACTCCACAGTGAGTCGAGTCAGACTTTGTCCAACGTGCCAATCGCACAAAGCCTGTATCACATTTTCTCAGCCGAGTCAACCGCCATTTATGACTGGGTCGAAATAGAGCCCGTGTATTTCCAAGGCAATAGCGTATATCGACATGGGGCAAGGATTTCGGTTGGGTGGGTTAGACTTTGATAACATTAATCAAAAGAGGGGGCGAGGGGGCGAAAGGGTCAGGGCCATAGTGTACGCTTTGTGGATGGATTTTGAGGCATATAAACAGAGGTTTTATGACAGAACAACATGACTAATTGTAAAATGAAGAGGCTGCTTAGGGCCACATCCGATGATACTCCTTGTTACGCAGGGCGATACTGAAGGAAAGAGGTAAGATGATTTAGGTGTCCGGATTTTATTGCTACCATTTCCCTCTTCCCCTTATATGTTATTCCAAATGGGTACCCTGGAGGTTTCCAAGCACACCTTGTCATTATGGCAATGAAATCCCAGAAACAAACAACATGATTGTTTATCTTTTTCACCTTAGCCTTTCTCTACCTACTAGAGCCAAAAGTTATTCCAGTGGAGCTAAGTTTCCCATCCCAGCGTAGAAAAAGCCACAAGGTCACATTATTGGGCGGAACTAGAGCGATAATCCCAGCTACGGCGAGCCCAGTCGAGGTGGTTCGCATCCAATCCCTTTCTATTCGGCGGTGGGGTGAGAATGGCTAACTCGCTCCATATCATGTTATCCAGTCATAAACATTTGACCTGGAATAAGGCAGAATCCAAGCAGAGTAGAGAAATCATTAGGACATTTAGTGCTCCTATAATACTGCATAACTAATTCAACATCTATGGTCACCTGTTCTTGCCTAGTTAGACCAATATGAGCCATTTTCTGTTTTAATGGTCTTGTTACCTCCTGAAATCTAATGCTACAGATTTATCTAGTAAATTGGGCTGGATTAATTATACTTAGAGAAAGGCCACTGCTTATAGTTAAAAACGCTTGGATTTTGTTTTATTCGAAGGGTGAAACCTAATAAATTTAAATCAATACTGATCTAAGGGGGTTCTCTTGTGAACATTCATGTTTTCTGACTGCAATGCCAGGAGACCCCCACGATCCCTCCTCCTTCCCAGCATGCTTGTGTTAATCTAAGAGGTTCCTGTGGATTTATCTTCTCCACCTTCATCATCGCCATGGTCTTCCTCTTCGTGGGGGCCTTCTGCTGATAGTACTTCGTCTAGGGGAACAGAAACTTGTTTTAGATTTGAGACTAGCTCCCAGACAAAGAGGGGAGACCATGGAAGAGTTGAAATTTAATATTCATTGGCAAATGCGACCCGGTCAATCACGAGGATTTAGATAGCACCATAAACACTTTTCCGCCTGAAGCCATAGCACACACCCTAAAGAAAAAAAAAAAAAATCCCTTTTTTTATAAGGCAAGCGCTTCACTGTCTCCAACAAAAATAACTTACTACTGTAACCTTTTTCCTCAGATTTACCTCTCGCCTACTAAATTTAAGGCAATTATCCCTGTTTTAGAGCCACCCGCCAACTTTTATCTGTCCTTACGTTGACTGTAATTGCAATTACAGATGGTTCTCGCACACCACTAAAATGTTCCCCAAGAACCTTGCGGTAACTTGAGTTGACCGTACACTTTTGCGGCCATGTGGTAATGTCTCACTTGCAAGTTCGTAATCATCATGTGAAGTCTGCTGTAGGTCAGTTCAGTTAAATAGGGAAGGCATTTGCGACGAACTACTGCAAAAATGTAGCAATCAATACCGAGAGTACAAACCGGCTACTGGAAGTCAACGTAGCTGTTATCCTTTAGAAAAGCTGTCCAGACTAGGACATCTGTCACAATTGTGCGCGTAGTGACAATTTCCCTGCTGGCTCCACCAGACCGCACGTTGTAGAGTCCTCCGCCCTCCTTGCGGAGGGTTTGCAACAATCTTCCCTCGCTAGTCGGATTTCCATACTCGTATCAACGGAAATCAAATTTACAGTTAGTCAATGTGCACTCTTACCGTTATCCTTGAGCTATTGGCAGGCTTGGGCGCCTACTCAGCTACCTATACCTTGTTTGACGAGCCTGAGAAGGTTCTTGCGCATGTCTCGTTTCGATTATAAGATTGAGAGGATGGTGTTCAATATCATCGGTGATTGCTACAGAGTATCGTCTTCGAGAGAAATAAAAAAAGGTTCCCTAATTCTAATTAATACCTTTTACACCTAGCTCGTCTTTATAGAATTTATTTCTTCTCAAGCACGTTACCAAGCAAGACTGCGCTGTCCAACAACCTCTTAGTCCCAGAAATACAAATGCCCACCATGCAAGACTAAACAGAAAGGGAACAGTACAAAGTGCAAGCACCAAGGAAAAAGAAGTTATGCCGGAGTAAATCCTCACCTCACGAATACAATAATAAAGGAAGAGGCATATTATACTCCTTCAGCAGACACTAAAATAAAATTTATTCTTTATATTATTAACTAGCTCTTTTTATTCCCAAGGCTAACCATTATAACATTATGTATGTTTAGCTCAAAGAGTTATTAGTAGTAAAAGGCTCCTGCTAATAATCAGAAGTTCTTAACTCTAATTCCCTAAAAGAGTGAAATCATTAATAGAGCAGAACTTAAAATATTTAAACTTTTCCAATACTAGGGGGCCCTTATAGCGAACATTCGTATAATGAGGCCGCAAGGCAAGGGGGGCCACCCCCACGATCCCTACTTTCATTCCTCTCCTCCCTCAAGCGCGCCGGTCCCTGAGACTGGAAAGGGCGGTTTTCGCCAACTCGGGGAACTCCTGTGGTTGGCCCCTCCTCCCCTCCACTTCCATCATCATCACCGTCACCATGATGTTCCTCCTCCTCTTCCCCTTCATCATCCTCTGAATCCTCCAATTCCATTCCTTCGAATTCAGAAACTGTCTGGCCCAGGCCCATTTCAGAATTGGGATCGAACTCCTCATCGGGGGCCTTTGCTGCGCCACTAAGCGCAGCAAGTCTGTTTAGCATCCACTGCATGTTTAACAGATCGATCGATGGAAGAGGAAAGCTTATCAGGGTCGTTCGTTTTGAAATGAATGACATCCCCTGAGCAGATAAACTGTGAGGTGTCACAGTTCACCAGCAAGGTTTTGCCTGAGGCACAGTTCAGGCCCTGTGGGATGGTTGGTCTCGGGCTCAGTTTCTTTTGTTCCCAAGGGAAATTGGGGAGCCAATAGAACCTAACTGTTAGTACCTTACAGTCCTCAGAAAGTTCTACTGGTTTTAGAGCAAACTTGGCCTTCCCCCAAAGAGTATGCACTGTTGGTGCTAGACCCATTAGATTCTCACAAATCTCAGTGCCCTTCTTGCCCCCCAGTGCTTTTTCCCAGGCGTCGATCCTTTCCTCTGACCAGAAACATCGTAGAATTGACCAGAATGATTCATGGACTTCTTGCCCAGCTTTTGCTCCAAGAGAAAATGGATATATATGGGCAATATCATAGCAATCACTAGCCATTGTGATGATGCAGGATTTCTTGTCTCTTTTCTCACACTAACGCTTATCAGCAATTAATGTAGATGGAATTCAGTAAAATCAACTTACATTAGCCCTGGCAACACGGCACCGACGAGGTTTGCGCTTTTTTGTATTGGGTTTGCCAACAAGCCTAGGGATTTTTGACGGCTTTCCGGGTCTTGATACTGATGGGGCCTTTCTCTTTTGTGTGCTGGCCCTTTCAGCTTCATCTCGTTCACTATTATTATCACCTAAAAAGTCATTGTCGTCGTCGATGTCTTCATCATCCTCTTTGCGACCACGGTATCTGAAATAGCTGTTTAGACCATTTCTTGCATCAGCATTGTAAAATCAACATTAATCACGAGCCTTACTTACAGATTGCTGCTTTAACTATGGCTGGCTTTAGACGTCCAGTGCCTGGGCTCACCACATTGACTTTATGGTAGTGTCTGATATGGTATTCATTTTGGTAGGACGATCCGAGTCAAACATAAACTCCCCATCTGACATATCCCGGTACTTGTCGGCAAAAGAGAAATCAGCGTATCGTTGGAGCGACTCAATATTAGCAGCCAAAGGCAAGCTCACGTCACCGAGTTAATCTCTCTGCTTTTAGACAAAGAGTCATTAATTCAGCGAATCAACTCGACACGCTGCAGGTTGTTACTCCTCCTAGGTGCGGGGCGTTGGATTTACCAGAAAATTGGGGATCCTCTCCCGGCAGGCCTCCAGCAGATTGTAGAAGTGCTTCGACTCACGCCGGACTTCCTTACTGATCGCCCAGTTCCAATTCCCAACGTCGTATGCGAAGTTCTTGGCTCGCGAACTCATAAAGTTTGTGCGTTTGGGGGATCGGAGGAAGCCTGGCTCACCAGAAGCCCGGGTCAGTGAGATAATCACAGCGTCTGCCTCAGATACTTGAGATGCGTCAACCGTGAGAATGTGAGGCACCAGCTCCACATTTGGATACTCCTGCCCCAGCAGTTGGTTCAACTTTCCCGTTTGCGCTCTGAACGGGGAGAGTACCAGGATATCCTTAACCCCAATTGTGAACAGAGTCATGGCAAGTCCTAAGCAGAGTCGGACCTTGTCCTCGTTGCTTAATGACCCGCTCGCGTCCTTCGACGTTTGCCCCTTAACATCGATAAGCCCCACAGTGCTTTTTAGGGTCCATTGTTGTTGCTTGAGGGTAGCCGTCAGGACGTAGCCTCGCTTAAATCCCTCTGCCCAGTTGGGTGGTCGTTGGAAACTCTTTACCTTGCCCTCGTAATATACAGGGGAGGTTGAATCATGTCAGCCTGAAAATGAACCAAAAATCAACCTACGGCGGAAGTTGATGTCTGGATGTCTCTTTTAACTCAGTGGTTAAGATTATGGTATTTTTCACAGCCAGCACATCATATATTGTATGATGCGAGCGGTATTGGGTATCTAACAAGGTTGTTGGATATCCCTTTTTGATCAAATGCTCGAAAGCCGGGATTCCCTAGGCGCTGCGGCTGTTGTTGGTAAAGATGGGCGGCGACAGCTTTTTATGGTCGCCTACCAACAAAACCCGTGAAGCCGTGGCAATTTTTGTGAGCACAAAATACATTTCCAGATCCCTATAGAAACTAGCCTCGTGTCGGCCGTGAAAAAATACCGTAGTCTTAACCACTGAGCTAAAAGACACATCTAGACATCAACTTCTGCCGTGGGTTGATTTCTGTTCATTTTCAGGCTGGCACCTCGTCAAAGACCACATACGTTGGCTGAAAGCCACGCCGGAGCATTTCAGGAGTATCCAAGGGGTTGTAAAACAACGTCGGTGTTCTTCATTAACAGCTCGATCAGTTCCCTGCGCTGGCTGGAGTATTCCCGATGTTCTTGCTTTCCTGTAACTGCGCTAGACCTTCGGATTTCCTCCACAGCACTTCGAAAGGCGCTGAACTTTCCAGCCTGTCCCTTCGACAAGGCAAGCAATCGACCCATGTCACCGTACGGCGACTTTTTCCTGGCAAGTAATCTTGCTTCAGAGTCTCCTTTCGACCGCAAACACAGGTACCGGCTTGCAAGCCCATGTTGTGCGGTAAACTTTACAATTTGATTCTGTTGGCCGTGAAAAATATCGTAATCTTAACCACTGAGCTAAAAGAGACATCTAGACGTCAACTCCCGCCATTGGTTGATATTTGGTCCATTTTCCAGGCTGACAGATTCATTACCGCTTCATCAGCGGCATGGGTAGGCAATAAGATCGCCATTTTGGCAGACCCTACCCTGCCAGGGGTCGTACCTTGAGTGACGAGGGTGGGATTGCAGCAATTGTCATAGTTTTGCCAGTACCCGGTGGTCCCATGATAAGGGAAAGGCGATGGAGCAGAATTTGTGTTATCGCAAATCTGTGATTCGTTCATCCCCCATGCTGCCGGCACGAGGGTTACTGGGGCAGCTTTGATAAATGGCGCCGGACGGTTCGTGTCAACAATAGGAGCTCCTGGGACAAATAGGGCGGCCAGTGGGAGAAATCTTTGCTGGTCGCGGCACATTTCGTCAAAATGTTGTTCATCCAATGAATTATATAGTGCCTTGGTTCTCTCCAACATCCGCTCCTGAACAGCCGGGTTTGCCAAAGCGTGTACTTGCACTTTCTCTTCCAAAACCTAAGAAGCCTAGTGCAGTGGCACGGCATTCATCAACTGCTTGAATTGGTGCAGCAATGGTGTCTCCCCATTTCGAGGACTGTTCAGTGACAGTAGCAAACCAATCGCGGGTCTTCCCTTTCATGTTAGCCACGGGAAAATGACATGCCTTTTCTCGGTCAAACCAATCTTGCCGCATAGGGATATTGTGCATCCACGGTAAAGGCGAGAGGGTCGCTCTTCGGTTGGCCAAATACCAAGGAGGACCCGGCCATGGAGTCCTACTCATCTACTCGGCATCCTTGGGCAGCCAAGAGTTTATCTTCAGCTTCGGCTTCGGAATGGACTGCATTTTGATTGGCCGAAATGTAATTTTTCTCCACATCTGTGAGATTGAACTCATGGCTACCTCGAAGTGTTCCCATTACCGCCCGACCATGCTTTGACCAGAAATCACCGCCTGGCTTAGTGCACTCCATGAGCATAACAGCCCCTTCGTCAAGGTGTATGCTTGCAAGTGGGAACTGAGATGGATCCATATCACGGACAATTTGTGTCATTTCCGCCTTACCCTTCACATCTGTCCCTTGAGGGGTTACAATGGCGTACAGAATCGTCTCGCCTAAGTCATGGAGGGACAGAAATGTACCAGCATCTATCCCCATACCAACAGCCCAGAATGCCTTTGATTTTCCACTGTTGTAGGATACCCCTTGGCGGATCTTAAGAAACCCCGGGTATACCATAAGGTCAAGAGGAGGATCATTCTTAACGACAGTTCCCGTAGCTGGGTGTTTGAACATAGGGTAGGTCCGCATTGACTTAATCGCAAGCTTGACTGCCCGTCTGTTCCTGGAGCGGGACATCTTGATTTTATCTATATGAATATTAGATATTGGCTTATTAATATATAAGGATAGTGGCACATAGGATATTTACCTTATGTTCGAGTTTTGGAGATGGAAGTGAGAGGAACAAATACCTAGAGTCGGCTCTTTGTCACAACTCTTTCAGGGAGAGAACGAGGAGGTATCGAAACAGAATAGAGGAATGGGGGAATTAAAGAAATTTAGTAGCTAAAGAGTTGGATTTTTGGCACAGCACTTTCAGAAAGGGAATGGTAGCACTAATCTTAAGGGTGATAGAGCTAAAGAACAGAGGATAAAGAATGGTAGGTAGGTATCTTAGTTCCCTCTAACATCAACTCCTAGGTATCGAGATGGGTACTTGCTATTTATAATCAAGCTAAGCGAGCTCCACGCTCTTAAGAAAATCAGGCATCCCAGCAGTAATTAACTGAAAATCTCCCTTCACAATGTTCTCTGTGGGTAGTCACTGGGCGCCTTGATAGGTATGGAATGAAACAAGATGAGCAAATATAATTAGAAAATCAGTGAATTTCATAACACTAAACACTTTAAACAAATAAAGTAAGATGAATAAAGATATTACATCAACCATAGATTGCCATTATTCCCATTTTGCTTATAACTTTTCTTCATGAATCTTGCTTGATCAAAATTTTTGTCAGCATATTATTATTAGTTCTACTAAAAGCCTTTTTAATTATCTTATTATGGTCACAGCCCTCACGAAAAACTCGACTAGTATCTCCCACGTGGCGTCCGAATTGGAGTCCTAGTTGGCGTTGGTGGTACGAAGACAGTCACCCAGTTGGTCACCCAGTCAGTCACGGTCTCCTCAAGAACGGAGATGGTCCCAGTGGGACAGACCAAAACAGTGACAATGATCTCGGTAGCAGGTGTACTAGATGGTATTCCCGACGGAGTTGGTGTGAGAGTTCTGGATGGGGTCCGCGAGGGAGTCTTGGATGGCGTCTTGGATGGAGTCTTGGATGGAGTCCTGGATGGAGTCTTGGATGGAGTCTTGGATGGTGTCTTTGATGGTGTCTTGGACGGCGTCTTGGACGGCGTCTTTGTAGGGCTCGTGGTTGGAGATGAGGGAGTCACAGTTGGTGAGGACGAGGGCACGGATGAAGACGGGGTTGAGGAGGAAGTCGGAGAGGTGGTGGTAGGGGTTGATGATGGCGACGATACAGTGGTTGGAGTGGTGACGGGAGTGCTGCTACTCTGAGTGGTGTGTTTGGATGTAGTGGTGGTAGTGGTATGAGCATCGCAATCAAATTCAAAGGAGGAATATTTCCACCACGGCTGACAATCATCCACAATACACTCGCTGCCTGCGGTGCCCACGCTGGCCTCCATTCCGAGCGTTCCGTCGGCTGAACGTCCCACCATTCGACCATATGCGACGAAGTACCAGCGAGGCGTTAGGCAGGGATTCGGTGCAAACTCAGTGTAGTCGATGAAACATTCGGCTGTTGGGCCGAGAAGTTGGCAGTTGCCACTGGCCAGAGAGAAGGGATACGCGTCGGGATCGGTGCTGACTGGTGGCTCTGGCCCTACCCAGACACTCGTGGACTGGTAGTATTTACGCAGATTCCCAACATAAGGGAATGTCACGACGAGCTGACCATCCTCGATGCGCAAACAAACATTGGCATCACCGACCTCATTGTCCACGTAAAAGTCCACACATTCGGACATGATTGCTTCGGGGATTTGCGCCGCTGTTTGGCGTTTAGGGAGCTGGATGGCGACTGGGGGGCCCTCAGCAGAGACAATTACAGTGCATGACAAAAGGAGAAATGCTAGGGCCGTGCGATACAAGTATGCCATGTTGGGCCGTGAAAAGGTGGGCATTTACCGAAAAAACTTCCTAATTATGGTATAGTTGTGCAGTATCTCCCATCATGGGTGACTGACAGGTATTACCTGGACTGTAGCTTCAACATATATATATGCACACAAAAACCTTCCTATCCGTCATTTTCTCCCCTCAATCCAGGTCTAGACCTCCTTGTGTTAATGGATTGTATAAATTGACACCGTCGCACAAGTTTTGCCAGTGCAGCTCATTACAAGATCAGCGTCTCCTCGAGCTTCGAATCGTCATTGATGGGTTTTGCATGTTACAGTTGCTGCCTTATTTACCAGGCTTTAAGGAGCTGATACAACCCGAAGCAGAAGACCATACCGCTCTGGGCTTAGTGTCTGGGAAGGGAAGACCCTGACCCAAACTTCAGTTGATGACTCAGACAAAGGAAGCCCTCTGATTCGCTGCCGACGAAAGGAAAAAGTAAAAATGAAGTCAGGGTTTGCTTGCTCCTACCATAGCTTGAACCATGACACTGAGATTTATGATGGTGCCTGACTTTAGCTCAGGGCAAGTTTCTCACTTGGACCATCTTACTAAGCCTTGATAAGGACACTGGAGCTTGGCCTTCATGAATCATCGCTCGGAAAATACAACCCTCAGTAAACCATCGCACATAGGCATAACTTAAAAAATCAGAAGTGGGAGTGGGGAATGTGGTGTATATTCTGGGTCATCTATCTATATAACGTCATGACAAGAGTATTAAATGTAGGGATGGCTTTTCAAGGAAACCGCGTATAATCAGTCTCCTCTCGAAGATCATCAAACAAACAAAAAGGAACATCTGCAAATTTCGGCCCTAGTAAAATGGGAAGGATGAGTAATGATGGCCGCTAGATCGCGGGAATGGCACCCTCCTTCTTATCAGCACCATCGGTTTTGACACTCTTCCACTCAAAGAAACAAGAAACCACTAGAGCAGCCATAAACAACGCCAGACTGAGTCGATATGTATCCTTCAATCCCTTCAAGTAAGCGAGAATCACGCCAGTTAGTTGGTCCTCTTGGTGCAGCCTCTCGAGCACGTTTCGCATCTCGGTCGCCCCAGAGGAGACGATGGCCGTGGGGTCGACTGAGGGAGCATACTCTTTGATCCCAGCAATGAGACCATTTTGAAATAGAGACTGGGCCACTGCGATGAAGAGGGCACCTCCTAGGGTCTGGAAGAACATTACGGCGGCAGTACCCATGGGAATATCTTCGTTTGTTAGTGCCGTTTGGACGGCGGTCATGGGCACCTGGAAGCCAGCGCCAACTCCTGCGCCGAGAAGGATCTGATATCCAATCCATTTGCCGGTGGGAATATCGATGGAGTACATAGTTACAAGGCCTGCACCGATTGAAGCGAGAACGGTGCTACCGATGAGGAACGGGGTATAGTAACCGAAGACTGTAACTAGGATCCCCGAAACGATTGACGAAACAACAGTGGCGAGCATGAGAGGGAGTAGCTGGATGCCGGAATTCATGGCAGAAGCGCCACGAACGCTCTGGAAGAAAATGGGCAGGTAGAAGACTAGCGCAAAGAAAGATCCACCAAAAAAGAGTGCGTATAGTGAAGAGGTAATGACAGAGCGTTGTTTCATGATGCGCGGTGGTAGGGTGGCGCGATCTCCAAGCTTGATTTGCGAAAAGGTTGTGACAATAGCCAACAAACCGAAGCCAATGAAGAGGCCAATGATGCGGGAGTTATTCCAGGCATACTTGTTGCCTCCCCATTGGAGAGCCAGCAACAAGCAGATAATTGCGGGGATGAGGAGACTGGCTCCAATAAGATCTAATTGTTTAATGCGCTGTAGAATTGGAACCCCTTGGAATTCTTTTTGTTCGGGTAATCGGAGAATAAAGAGGATGATCGCAATGGAAATTCCACCGACAGGAAGACTGTTTAGATAACATATTGATTAGTCCATAGAACTCATGGTATGTTGGAAGCACGTACTTGATATAGAAGCACCACCTCCAAGAAACGTTATCGGTGAAAGCGCCTCCTAGAAGGGGGCCCGCGATAGAGGCGACTCCCCAGACCATACCAAACATCCCAAAAACGAGAGGTCGCTTGGCTAAGGGAACTAAAGCCAAGAGGAATCACATTAGTGGACTGGGGGGTAGCTTTTTTTTTTTCCCATTTTTTTATTCTTGCTTTTCTCACGGACTTACCAGTTAACGCGATAATCACCATCGCACCTGAAAATATGCCTGCAACTCCAATTCCGGCGATGGCTCGTCCAACAATTAATACTGTGCTAGATGGTGCAACTCCACATATCAAAGAACCAACTTCAAACACAAAAACAGCGAAGAGGAAAGCCCATTTGACCTAGGATTTGGGGTACGTGAGGTTAGCGATGTCCACAAACAAAAACTTTGATTTTGTGCCCTTCTCGAAGGAATAATAGGGAACTTACGTTGAAGATTTTGTAAACACGGCCATATGATGGCTGGAGTGCGGTTGAAGTTAAGAAGTAAGCACTCCCATACCAGGCTATATCCTCAATACTTTTGAACTGATTCGTGATTATCGGAATCGCGACTCCTATGATTGTCTGGTCAAGAGCCACTAAAAATACGGCAAGGTAAAGACCTAGAATGACCACCACTGTATTGCGGAAGTCGGGATATTCGGGTTCGGATGGAGTAGGCGGGTCATCCTTTTGGTTTTTTTCGCTATCAACGTTGCTGATAGCTGACATATTAGAGGACTCCATGTCAATTGCGGCGATGAAGGGGTGCAAGGGAGTAGGAGAGCGCGTGGTACTTCGGAATTGAGGTAGAAGCTCAGTCAGAACGGCAATGCTTTAACTTTATATGAAGTTGAACTCCATCTTTGGGATCATAGCTGAATCTTTTTTTTTCTGATTAATCATTTTTAAGCACGACATTCGGCCAACGGGGAGGTAAGGGCCGATCACTCCTTGCTGCCTCAAGGCTCAGACCTAGCCCTAAAAAGGTTTGCGTCGGAAAACGGAATTTATAAGACCGGGCTTTTGATTGGAGTGGCTAGCAGCAATCCTGGCCATGTGGTGCGAATACGAGGTTATTCTAAACGGACACGGGTCCTGCTGTAGTTTATCTCTTGCTGACTGGCAGATAGAGATAATTTGATCGGTCGTCAAAAACCCCGATGGCCGGCCTAAAAGCGCGTGTATTAGAAGAGTATTGGAAGAATCATAAGGAGTGACTGCATGGCTGCTTCACCCCACAAATCATATTATCAAAAGGTGGTTGGGTGTGTTAGGCTGAAACTTTAATGCAAGATTAATTTCGGATTTTTTTTTTTGTTTTTTCTTATCCCCTTTTCGATTTTATTTCCGGCAACGCTATCGACACTTCAAGTTGGTCTAGGCAGCCAGTGAGTCACACGCTGACGCATCTGATATGATATCATTCTGCCGAAACCCATTCCACCTAGAAAACAGCCGAGCGATTTTCCCGATTAGGAATGCTTGATCAACATCTGTTATCCAGACAATATTTCTCTTGCTTATCTCCGTTAACACCTTTTGACTTGGTTTGCTTCCAGTAAGCGGGTTGAGTTTGCGACCTCATTATGCGAGAAACACATTCCCATGAACTGAACCATTTCTGCCGCTACGTCTAATTAGCCTTCTTGACCTTTTAAGCAAACGATAAGAAGGAGCAAATTCCGGATAATTAAACTAACCTGTGATTCTCCGCGCCGACGAATCATCTTCATCCCGCCCATTCATTCGAGTGTATTCCATGACCAAGTCAATGCGCGGACGACGTGCCTGCTCGTATACCTTCAGTCGACTGGGGACCTCTTCTAAAGTCGTTCCAAGCGGGAGAACGGTCGCTAACGATACGGCGTCTTCGATCGCCATGGCTCCGCCCTGTCCCATATCTACGATAATTAGGGAGAGCAATGAGAAAGGAAAAAGGAAATTAACCTACAAGGTTGGAAAGGATGTGCAGCATCCCCGAGTAATGCAGCGTGCCCTTTTACCCAATGAGGGAGTGATCTCATGTCAAACAATTCCCACACTTTGAGCTGCTCGTCAGCTCTCTTAGCCATCTCTTGGACAGCGGGACAGAACTGTGAGAAGCCTTGTATCAGGGCAGCCTTATTTCCGGTCGCCTGCCAATCTATATTCCAGCATTGATCAATATTCATCACCCGAGATATTGAGGGGGAGGTACCTTCTCCCACTTCCCCAGACTCGATAGTCGGAAGAAAAGCGCAAAGGTTGAAGACTTCATTGTTTGAGCATGGGTACGCAACGAGTCGCCTATCCACCCCCGCCCATTCGATGAATACTCCGGGGCTACGAACGACTTTCCGCGTCACGTCGATGTGTTGAAGGTCGCTCGTTGGCAACAGCCATCGAAAACAGGATTTACCGACAGGGGCAGGATGCGGCGAGTCTGGCACAATACTGTTGCGCATCACTGACTAGGCGTTCCCCTATCAGCGTTGCTGCTCATTATTGACCCACATTGTAAGGAAAAGGAAGGGAGGAGGAGTAGTCACATGAAGCCCATCTGCGCCGAGAAGTAAATCGCAAGTGAAAACTTGCCCGTCGTCAAGCCTCACAAGCGGATGTGCAGCTTCAATATCTATCCCGATGATTCTGCATCCTGTACGTAAGATGGCGGTCTGAAGGGCCCTCCGCTTCAGATAATTGTGCAAGTCGACTCGGTGGACTAGATACCATTCCTATTCTCCTATCAACTATCGAACTTGACTGTAATACTAAGCCGTGGACTGTAATATACTTACCGCTTGCCACTCTTGACGAATGTCGGCGAATTCTTTGTGATACCTGAGATTTCCTTGATGGTCGTATCGGCGGATCTGGGTGGTGGGGCGTCAGCACCTTGATAAACCCACCAATATATCACACAACCATTCCCATCTGGCTCAGATGAGTACTAGGTATTTCTATACCTCTTCTAATAGTGTTCCCCCAAAATCTATAGGATTAATGTCTAGCCACTTCAAGAGCACGGTACAATTTGGCGGGATATGAATTGCAGCGCCTGTTTCGCGATTGAATTTGGATTTCTCGAGGACCTATTGAGTAACTGGTAATAAGCATTGTATAATGGGTAGCTGGCGCTGATAGTAAACGTATTTTAGGTTAAAAGGAGGATTGTGGAGGTAAGAAACACCCCCTGCCTTCTAAAGGTGAAAAAAAAAAAAAAACTTACAACAACATGGTGACCTTGTTTACCAAAGGCAATAGCTGCTGTCAAACCAGCTATCCCTGCCCCAATGACAAGGACATTGAGTGGCCGAGGTTTCTCTAAGGCCGCCATCTGGGAAAGGAGAAACAATGGAAGATTAAAAAACTCTTTTATCGGATATATGCGTTTGAGCTCACAAGGTGGCTTGTGTTTGTCAAAGCTTGTATTTATCGTCAAGTTGAGGATTGCGCTCGAGGCTCGGAGACCAATGTCGGAGGCGTATCTCCGAGATCAGCTCTCAGTGGGTCATCTTGCGTAGCACTCACCCCTCTCAAAGAGCAATTTTGTGTAGATATCGGCAAGTTTGCAAAGTGGATGCCGGTACTACAACAAAGGTGGAGAACGCGAAGCGATTTGCATCGTACATACTGAAGGGCAGAATATGCTTCTTCCGATGGCTTCCTACCCAACCGGAAGATCATATTTGAGGCATTTCATTAGTGGAAAGTGGAGTCTTTGATTTCTTTCTTCGCTCAAGATTCAGCTAATAGTGGGGTGTCTGCATACGTTTCACAGTTCAAATGTGATGAAAAAACGAAAAGCCTCAAATAATGTAAAAGGGTTACCAAAATACACCTAGTTTAAGCTTGCTACAGTCTACAAGTGCGACTGGAACCCGTCGAATAAGTCTCATGCTGAGAGATTTCAAGGGGTGCCATTTCACGGGACGTATAGTTGGGGTTCAGCTTATTGTCCCATATCTGTTGGAGTAAAAACAAGAAGTCTTACCCCACTAACATATCATGCTTCCTTACAACCATTCCAGAATGTACTGTAGGGAATTGCTGGCTCTTCACCAATCAAGTTCTCCCCCCCATTTGCGCTTGAATCAAAATATTGAACAAGTGATAACTTTCAGCGTCCATGCTTCTCAAGGCAAAAGAGTGTGGTGACCGTGCAGTTTTATTCGCATTATGGCGTTGGCAGATCATTCGAGCCAATGAATCATTTCTATGTAGGCAGAAATTAGGTACTGACCTAGGCACCAATCTTCTCTGTAGCCTCCTCACCTCTAATGAGTCCCTTGGTCGATTGTTGTTACTGCTCCATAAAAGGATTTCTTAGAATTCGCTCGCAAAAATCAAAATATCTCTTATGAGCTATATCTACTTTCTTAATCCATAAACACGCGCAGGCGGATGAGACAATGAATGAGTCAGGCACGAGAAAGACATCACTGTTTTATATTGAGGTCAGACTCGGGTGGATGTGATGCAAGCCTTGAATACAAGGCACGGGTTCTACGCGCGGTATATATCGCATGCTAGCTATCAATGCAAGTATATGAAGTAATGATGTTCTTAGGAAACATGAATATGCAGAAGTTAAGGACATGGGGGTGCAGAAGAATATAAAGAAGAGTCATACCACGGATATATGACACTTCGTTGACAAACAACTTGAGAAACAAGAGGTTGGCATGGAAAAAAGCGATGTCTCTCCTTATGGGAAAGGCTATTCAAGGAGATGGGTCCAGAAGGAGGTTTCTCAGCATGAGTTACACAAAAGTGCCTACTTGAAGTCCCCGTGTGAGATTTTTTTGTTTCTGTTTCTAGAAGGGAGCTCTGTATTGTGCCATTGAGGGCTGGCCCTATCGATGAAATATTCGCCAAGTTCGAAGAGGATGCACGGTTTGCATATCCGACCCAATGTGCTGCGGCGAACGGTACTCCTACCATTGTTCGAAATTAACTCTGAAGGACACGTAAATTCTACGGTTGGTACAAATTACGGTGATCCCACTTACAGATCGCGGCGAGACTGGGTAATACTTCAACCACTCAAGTTTTGCTTTCTAGCAATGCCAATGTTAACACTCCTCCCTGAAGTATTTTGGGTGTACAGCGATGCAGGCGGCTGCAGAAAGTGGAAATGCCGCTGCTGGCTGGAGAAAGGGGAGAACAGCGATCTGGGCCGCTATGGGGAAAGGTCACCATGCTGTGGTAGCACCTTTTTTGCAAGGGAACGCTGATATCAACCTCGCCACAGAGCCTAGTGCTGTTCTAACAGGTTTGCAGGTAGCAGCAGCTTCTATTGATATCAAAATGCTGGAAACAGACCTCCTGAGTGGCGCGGACAATAAACGTCCTGTAATCTGCGAGCGCTGTGTAAAAGTTCCCCAAATTGTAATTAAGTAGTGGAATATACCATCCTCTCAATGTCATCTTTCGAAGGGGAGCGGGTGTAAATGAGTTATCGCCTTCAAAGCCGTCCGGTTCTTCTTTTAACTTGTCTGGTGCTGGAGAAATATCTAATACAACATCCCTCCAGCTTGCAGTTTATTTACGGTGCCTCGATGGTGCCGAACGTCTATTTGAGGTTGGTACGGAAATTGACTAGCTTCCTCATCATCTTTCTTGGGATGCACTCTCGACGTTGGTGGCTTAGAGAATCATGATCACAATATGACTAAACGAACGCTTCATAGTGGGGCTGATCCAAGCAATTCTGCCATTAGTGATGGAGACGCACCTAGTTTCTTCTGTTTTCTCTCTCACAGGCAAGGGGGCAGACCAGCTTTTTCTTCAGCTTAACGGGAAGAAGTAAGTAAAATTTTGGAAATGGTTCGCTGCGATTTACTTTGGGGGTTTTCTTACTGTGATCTTAGGAATTCCGCGGCTTTATATATGTATGTTCTTATCTTAATTGACAGGAGCACATCATAGGGCACCATGTTATACAACCGGTATGCACAACAATATAATACAATACTAGTACGGAACATCAAAGGCTTTGTTCATTATAGGGCATAAAGCTTTCCTGAGGCAACTATTTGGTTCTAATTAGCTTAATCACGGAATATAACCCGACGGTAAAACAAAAAGTGGTATGAACCAAGGTGACCGGAAGACAGAAGGGCCTGCAGTTGCTAATTGGCCAATATCACGTTCGGATGCTGTTGGGCGTGGCCAACGGAAATTAACCTTACCCACTCGCCGCAATTTCGGGATAGGTACCCTACGATGCTGGCCCAAGGATGCGTGTTGTGGGCCATCACCTTGGTTCGAGTCATAGTTCCTGAAATGCACCTTCTCGAGTCGTTAGGACCTCTTGTCTTAAAGCTATTAAATTACGAGCCCGTCTAAAACCTCAAAGGTCTATCAATACCGACCATACTCCTGAGTTGAACAAGAGCAGATTTAGTCGTCGAAATCATTCCCTCTAGAAGGAATGGTTATATCCCCGTCGGCTTGAGCATCACTGTAGGTAAGAATGGATCTTACTAATATGTCATAACGGTATATGAATCCTCATTCAAGCAATGCCAAACTTTTTTCGTTGGTAATCTATATTTTGTATATTCAAACGAGCTTCGACATATTAGTCGGGCAGGATGTCTACTGAGGTGCTTTTGGAATTTTACTGATGTAAAGGACTCCCCATGTAGAACCTGTCAAACGTGGGAGCTTATGGATTTTCATCCTTGTGTTTGCATCTAAAAGTGACGATCTTTTGAGCTTTTGATGTTCCAACGATGGTGCTTTCGGATCGCTCCCTGGTGAGAATCCGGGGGCAGGTGGCTGCCTGAGCTTCGCTGGCAAACCATCAAAATGGGAAGAAATAGGCGCTCTGTAGACCACAATTGGGCTCGGAACAGTTGGGTGGATCACCTTGATGGAGTTTCATTGGATAGATGAATATCAACGGAGCGGGCCACATCAGACAGTGACTAAGAACATACAGTTTATGATTGATTGTGTAACATCAACCCCACAACTTAAGTACATTTTTCAGCTCCGGTTTCGCTTATACATTCTGACTGCAGGTGGTGCAATTCTGGCTCTGGAAAGGATTAAAAGTAGGTGAGTTCACCCAGAAGGCCGACGCCTTCTACTCGATACTTCTCTCGATCACGATACCACTCTCACGGATTAAAGGACTTTTGCAAGTCTATCGCACTAAACATGACCGATCAACCGAACAGATTTCAAATCAGGGAGGTGCACTATGACTCTGAGGAATTTCCTGATTTAATTGCTTGTGAGGTGACAAGCTTTGATCGCCCTCTGCAATCAATCTTTAGGTTCTTCTACCCCGTCTTCAGCGCGCAACCCGGGCCAGAGAAGGAGGCCGCTCTGAAAAATTTGGTGGAGCTGCAACGACAGTGGGCAAAAGATGACCCCGACACAGTGTGGCTCAAGGTCATAGATAGGGAGAAAAACAACAAGATCGTGGGCGGACTATTATTGAAAGTTCACAAGGAGAATCCCTTTGCCAGAAAGACTAGCAATAGCAACGAGCAAAAGTCGGCCACGTGGTACCCTGCAGGTAGTCAACGTCAATATATTGACGAATGTCTGCGAATTTTCAATGCACCCTACGAAGAGTTCATGCAAAGACCACATGTTTGTAAGTTTTGCGAGGAGCAATTTGAACAAAAACTTTAGCGTATGTTAATAATTTGCGCTTAGATCTTTATATCGGTTTCGTCCTTCCCGAGTATCGGCAGCTAGGAATCGCAGATCTGCTGCTCATAGAGGCATGTCGCCGAGCAGATGAACTTGGAATCGAGTCGTGGACTGAAGCAGTTCAACCTACATCAGTCTTGGTTGACATGCGACATGGTTTTATCCCGTACCGCAGGTTCGCGGTAGAGCCTAAGAGTGCAAACCCCGATGATGAATGGAAGGCAATTGAGGAAAAAATGCAGCCTTTGCGATTTTGGCCCATGTGGCGTCCCCCATATGCGAAGATTGTGCCGGGGGAAACAAATCCCCCCTGGAATGAGTTTATGATTAGTATGCTTAGCCGATTGTGAGTATATAGAAGCCCTGGTGATAGTGGTGCGACTGTCGATTGCGCTGAGCATAGCCGGGAGATATTATCCTAGAGGAATCCCTCCCCCCTTACTCTTACTCTCATCGTTCGACTGTCATAACAGGGTTAAAGTTATATTTCATAATTTGGAGATATTTTGGCATATCTGCTCTACAAATCTCACGAACTCTATTTAAAGCAATTGAAAGGGGATGGCCAAAACTTCAGTAGGCGGCTCTAAGAGAATGAGCAAAAGCCATTACATCCTCCATAAAGTGATTGTGTCAGTAAATATCACATCGCAGACTATATAGCAAGTTAATCTAGCCAAGTGCCGCAAGTAAGAAACGACATCTCATAAATTATGCTTTTGTGCAACCTGTTATGCTAGATGATATAAGCACACAAGAGGTGGGGCTGGGTCACACCCACACGTTCAATTTCTCCATTTCTCCGCCGCGTCTTTTTCTCGCTTTGGAGAAACTTTACGACTGGTGACCACGAGCGGCAACAGAATGGGCACGCGGGGGCAGCTGAGAGAGTTACCGATCTCCCCCCCTGGAATTCGCTGGCAAGAAAATCTCATCGATCCTGAACACGAACAACGACTAATCTCCATCTTTCGCCATGAATTAGTGTGGCCCGATCGCACGGGCCGGCAGTCCCTGCACTACGGCTATCACTTTGACTATAAAACATTTGGCATCGACCCAGACATCCCCTACAAAGAATTCCCAGACTGGTTGCGTCCACTTATTCCTACCACTGAGTCTCGACCGCCGGACCAGGTCTGTCTGCAGTACTACCCACCAGGCGCCGGGATCCCGCCCCATGTAGATTCACATAGAGCTTATGACCAGCTCTACGCGTTATCGCTGGGCTCGCCGGTTATGATGCAGTTTCGCAAAGGCGAGGAGCGGGTGGACATTGATCTTACGCCCCGGAGCATGATGCAGCTCACGGGTGATGCAAGGCTGCACTGGACTCATGGAATAAAGAAAAGGAAAACCGACGCCCTCCCAGATGGAACCGTGAGGCCGCGGGAGGACCGGTGGAGTATTACATATCGGTGGCTAAGAGACGGAGACTGTGAATGTGGAAATCTAGACCTTTGCGATACTGCCCAAGAACGCAGTGGGACAGAGAAGGAGAAGAGATCTGTGCTGGCTTTGGCAGAGAAGGCTCGCGCTGACGAGAATGCACATAACACTCTTAGGAAATCTCAGAATATATTTAACACCTATCGAGGGACATGAACAGAAATCTTGATTTCAAGTCATTAGAAGATTCCTGCCTTCCAGTGACTTATTCCTCTACCTATTCCATACTCGTTATTGAGCTTTCGCTACGCCATACGCTAATTGAGTATTGTAAATTTGGGAGGTCTGCCTTTCGTGTACATCAGAATTACGCCTACAGGTGGCCTGGAAGTAGGTAAATCGTAAAGTCAGACCTAGAACCCCTGTCATTACCTAATTAGTGGTTGATGCTTTGCTTCCGTGCTTGGCATTCTTTTTCGCCCCTCCCCACCCGCCGACTTAATCTCTCGTCCTGATCCAAGCCTCAACCCGCAACTGAGTCAACGTGAAGAATGAGGAGACAAAAAAAAAATAAAAGAGTTTTTTAATTCCTGCTGATGTCCCTTAATTCTCCTGTTAATCGTCGGTCTTCACGACCATCTACTCGGGTGTCTCTGGCATGTGCTCCTTGTCGATCGAAGCATCTGCGTTGTGATGCCACGACACCAGTCTGCGCCCGGTGCTCTGCTGAGGGTACAGACTGCGTTTATTTGAAGTCACGCCGTGGTGGTAAAAAACGACGGATACCGTCCACAGATTTTTTTATAGAAAACAATGCAAATCCGCCTGGGCAGGTAAACGAGGAAAGCATCCTGATCGCCATTGACAGCCATCCTGGTATAACGGAGGATGAGCAGAGTGTCTCCGAACCCACAACCAATGCTTCTATCTACAGCGACACCCCTAGTGACTCTTCGATGGCTGAGCAGTTACTTTCTCAGTATTACACTTGTTTTCATGCTCCGCATCCCTGTGTACTCCCACAGTGGGCAATGAAGCAACAGCTCGCCGCTGACGGGAGTAAACTACAGACACTCAACCTCGTGATGCAATACATTGGCGGCATATTTGCGAAATCGCCGGTTTGCCCATTATTGAAGTCGCAGGCGGAGCAGGCTGTTTCCTCGCTTCCAATTTGCGAAGCTATATCCGGGTTCGATGTCCAGGCTACCCTTTTGTTGTCGATCGCAATTTATTGGTGCGATGAGATAGAGAAAGCCCTTGGTTTACTCGACAAATCAATCGAAATGGCATTAAGAGTTGGCATGAACAAACGGACATATACCCGCGACCACGGGATGAATAGACCCCTATTAGAGGAATCCTGGAGACGCACATGGTGGCAGATTGTTGTCACAGATGCTCATATTGCTGGAAGTACAAATACATACCCGTTTAGAACCAGCAAAATCAACACGGATGTCGATTTGCCCTGTGATGAAGAGAGCTATGAGTCTGGTGTAAGATTGCAAGTTTTTCTAGCGAGTAATGAGTTGTTATCTAACTTTTCGCTCTAGAACATTCTTCCTCCCAGGACCCTAGAGGATTATGACATGCGTGAATTCATGGGGGACGACTCTCGCGAATTTTCCTCGTTTGCGGAACTCGTGGGTATCACGCGTAGTCTAGATATTGCCCTCGCAGCTCGCCAGACGTTAGACATCGGAAATGCAGCCTTGATTTGTGCAAATATGGACGCAGCGGTCACCGCTTGGCAATCACTATTGCCGGCATCAAAAAAGGATATCGTGCGCGGGGATGGTACATTCGATGAGATTCTTTTCAAAGCCAACATGATCATCCACACGTATGTATCTCTGAATTAACACTTGGGGAGGAGAAAGAAAAGAAAACTAACTAGGTGTATTTTAGATACACCGTTGATCTTCATCGCCGGCTATCGACACTTATGTACTCGCCAATCGAAGCAGTTTCACGATGTGCACCGCAGGCGCCACCTGAGAGTCTCCGGGGATGTAATTCTCTCGAATGCAAGCTTCACACCGCAAAGGTGCTAAGGGCGATCGAACAATTCGATGATCTTCTGACTCTGCCAACCAACATTGCTACCCATACGCCTTTCATTATCTGCATGATCGCTAATACCGTTATTGCGCATCTGGCAGCATGTCGTTTTCACTACCAAGGTCACCCCCTGAGATTAGCACGGGAACGTATTCGCATGGCCATGGGTGCTCTGAAGGTTATGGGTGAGTTTTGGCCGATGGGGTTGCGGACGTATAGGGAGGTAGGGATCGTTGCTAGAGAGATCTTAGGATTGAAGAATCCTGCACCAGTCGGCCCGGAAACGCAAGGGGAATTGGAAGTAAGCCGGGAGAATCTACTTTTGAATCAGGAGTTACTCGTATCGGATATACATCTTCTGGGGCCAAATTTTGACTTCTGTGGGATGTTTGACTTGAATGTGAGTTGTGTCTAGCTTGTCGGTGCTAGAATATGGCTCAGATTATCGCTTTGTGGGCTGTCTTTATTCATACTTCCTCTCTTTTCATTCTTGACATTTTTCCTCGGATCGTCTACCACGCATTGATTTGCTCTGTGATTATATCGAACCGCTTAGCAGAACGTGTACTGTGTATGATGCTGTCGGCAATCCGGATAATCCCATTTACAAACCCGTCGGGTAGGGCCAAATGCAGTGATTATTCATTCTGGCGATGTTGGGGAATGATTCCGGGGAAATGTTAGCCAGCCGTCTGCGCCATGCCTGATTAGGGGATGAAGGCAACCAGGTCATACGAGACCCAAGGCGGTCAACAAGGCAACTGCGAATAAGGGAAACCGAAATACGAGCACCCCAGAACGCCCTTACTCGATGAGGAAATCGGCAGGAAATATCTTTCCAGGGCTCCTAGCGTGAAATGCGAGCTCAGTAGCCTATCCGGGTAATCAGCCTTGTCATATCAAAGTAGACATTCAGTGGCGAGTCCCTACAGGTCAATAAAACAGGTCGCGGGTTTTGTCAACGCTGTCACAAACCAAATTTTCCTCAACCTTAACCAGTGATCACCAGGTTTAATTCTATACATGTTTTAGGAGCTTCCTCATGAATCGTCCCTCAACGTCCCGGCCACACCCTGCAAAACGGGTATCGAATGCGTGTCTGCAATGTCGCTCGCGCCATATGAAGTGTGATTCATCGACTCCGTCATGCTCTCGTTGTCAACAGGAGAAGACACCTTGTGTCTATTTGAAATCACGCCGAGGTGGCGTGCGCCGCCGGGGAGCCAATAGCCAGCAGCCGCGATATCTATCCCCATTGTCGTCGTGCCCGGAAAGACCTCCACAACAACAGCCACCAGACATTGTATCTACCTCGGAGCCACTAACGATTGGCCCAATTTTAGAGCACACAGATCCCCGTGCGATGCCCTCCAACACTAGACGCGAACTGCCAGATAACGCACAAGGGTTAGGGGAGTCCGTGCAGGAGGGATTATTGAGCTTGTATTATTCCTTTTTCCATGCAGCACACCCTTGTGTACTGCCGCAGTGGTCGCTTCGCTTACGCGCAGTGCTGCATCCGGACTGCATGGACACACTACTTCCACTTTTACAGTTTATCGGCTCCCTTTATTCGTCCGCTATAGCATCAGAGCCTCTGGAAAAAAAGGTGCTTGAGAATTTTGAGAGGATTCGTGCTCGTAGTGCTACGCCATCTCCGTTTAGCATCCAGGCTGTAGTTCTATATTCTATTGTGGTGTATTGGCGCGATGAGATTGAGAGATCGCTGGAGCTACTAGATGAAGCTATCCGTAACGCCGTCCAAATTGGCATGCATCAGGAGGAATTTGCAGCACAGAATGGTGAGGGAGACCCCGTACTGGAGGAAAGTTGGAGACGAACTTGGTGGCAGATATACCTGACCGCTTCACACATGTCTGGAAGCACACACTCCTTCCCATCCAAAGTGGAAGGTATAAACATGACAACTAGATTGCCATGCGAGGAGGAGTATTACGAATCTGGAGTAAGCACTGTCCCTCTTTTCTTACAATGACCATAAAGCTGAATCCTTAATAGAATATACCACCGTCTCAGACGCTGTATGAATATAACATGCGCGAATTCCGGACTGAGCAGGACCAGGGTTTCTCCTCGTTCGCCGAGCTGATTGGCCTGGCACATAGTCTCGACCTAGTTCTAATGGAAAGAAACCAGGCCAGTGCTGATGTGACGTCGAGAGTCTGTGCCAATCTCGATACTTGCATCCTTGCCTGGCTTCTACTCCTACCTCCAAGGAAGCAGGTGCTAATCCGGGATAATGGAACTGTGGACGAGCAGATCTTCCGGGCGCATATGTTAATATACACGTAAGCAAACTGTCTTTGCTATCCACAATAGCCTATTATACCCCGCATTTTAGGTCACGCAAAATTGACACTCCCTGATCAGCTACACGGCCGACGTAAATCGCGAACTGTCGGAAATTCTCTTCACTACCATAGAATCTGTGTCTCGGCGAGCGCCCCGGCCTCCTCGGTCGCAAGAGGCGAGGTGGGGTCCCCTCAAATCAAAGACTAAATTGCACACCAAAAAGGTGCTGACAGCCATTGAAAATATGAATGGTCTTCTCACGCTCCCAACACACCTGGCCTTACACTCTCCCTTCATTATCTGCATGATCGCCAATACGGCCATCTCCCATTTGGCAGCCTTTAAATGGGTTTATTTTGGCAACCAGTTACAAATAGAACGGGAGCGCATCCGGATGATTATCAGTGTGCTCAGGATGCTGAGTGAATATTGGCCACTGGGGAAGAGAACATATCGCGAAATTACAACTATCGCCCGGCATGTTCTCCAGATTGAAGAGCAAAAAGATCATAGAATGAATCCAGGTGCCTCAACTGTGGCCTCTGCTGATGGTGGATTCAATGAGAGCATGCGTGATTTTTTCACAACTGCAGCAGCATTTTCCTTGACAGAAGCTGATTCTGAGGACTTAACACCTTAGTTAGGAGATTACTTTGTCTTATAATCAAGCCCAATGACGAGATACATCATATTCCTTTCTTTATAAACGATCTGACAATCACTTTCTTCATCTATCTACCCCGACCATCCGATTTGCATCCCAAACACTTCAAAACCAATTTCCCAATTTGACGCACTCCTAGGAGAGTTGAGGTAAAGTTACTGGTTCCACCCTCTCAGCCCTGTAGTTAGAAGGTCCCTTCCTAGGATTTCTTCCTTCTTCGCGACCAACTCATTCACATCCCAATTCGACCAAATAAACCGCCCACGAAGAAAATCCGCCTGTGGACTAATCAGCCACAAGCAAACCGAGGCAGGTAGATCGACTATCGTTTTTCGTCAGATATAAACATTCTTATAGACAAGGCCGGCAGGCAGACAAAGCGCTACTCACCGCTATCTTCTGGAGGCGAGCCTCCTTTGTCCCCCATCTCGGTAGCAATTACGCCAGGATGCAAGTTGAAGCAGCGCAAGGTGTCATTTTCTTTCTGGAGATGCTCTACTAACCGTGCGGCAGCCATCTTTGAGCTTGAGTAAGCGGACAGCCCCGATATCGCGGGTATATGGGCAATTTTCGAAGAAACATTCACCACCGTCGACCCCTCTCTGGCGACCGATAGGAAGGCTCGAAACACCAATGCGCTTCCCTTCACATTACTTTCAAAGCCCTGCCACCATTCGCTCAAGTCACACGTCGATAGGGGTTTGATATCTGAGAGATACCCAGCGTTGTTAATGAGAACATCCACAGTTCCGAGTGACTCCTTGATCCTGCTAAACACAGAACTAACGGCATCTACGTCGGTGATGTCCGCTTGATATATCCAGATACGCGTATCTTTGGAGTTGGTTCCCTCTAGCGCTTGTTCTAGTTCGTCTTTCGTTTCCTGGAGTTTTTTCTGGGTTCTTCCGATCAGGATTATGTGTTTGGCAGAAGCCCGTGCGAATGCTTTTGCCGTTGCTTTCCCGATGCCGCTGCCTCCGCCAGTGATGACCACTACCTTTCCTGCCGCATGAGATGGGTCGAGCGCAGGATAAGGCCTTTGGTGGTATGTCGCAGTAAAGGAGGGCTCTGAGGACATGGTGTGGGTGCTAGTTGGTTTGGTTTGAATAAGAGCGTGGATGATGTGATGGATTAGCCGATTCTTTCATCCTAGATCGACGTCCTGTTGAGGGTTATATATAAGGTCTACGGTTCTAGAAACAACTATCTATGTTGCGTAAGACAAGCACCTTCACGCAGCTTAGAAATCCTGAAATGACAAATCTCGGACACTTTCTATAATGTCTACAGTTTTTCAGTCGATGCGTTACCCGGGTCCCCGACCTTACGAGATAATCATGTAATACCCGGTTTTGTTCGGTCATGCAGAAGATAAAATACACAAGGCTTTTTTTTATTATTCACGAAGGAAAGTGTAGAATCATACAAACATCATGCCATATTCTTCATCATAACATCCACAACAAACCCAATCATCCGAGTCAAGCGCATGGGCCTGCTGAGCCGCCCCAAACAATGCAGCCTCTTCAGTTTTCTCCATCTTCGTTACCTCCAGTCCCGAGAAGTGGTTCGCGAGCATTTCTTGGAGCATAGGAATCTCCGTCGAGCCACCCCCAAGCATCACATACCGCATATCAGTCTTTGTACGCTGGCTTTCCCTTAAAGCCTGATCGGTATAAGATAGGGTACTCTCGAAGAGCTCCATATTGAGCTCTTCGAAAGTTCCCCGGGTGAGAACCTCGGAGAACTTCAGATCGTTGTGAAAGCCCTCAATCTCGATCTGGTAAGAGGTCTCCGATGACAAGGCTCGCTTCGCCTTTTCAGCCTCTTTGGCCAACTTCTCCATCGCTTTCAAGTCCTCCGAAATATCAACGCCATATTTTTCTCTACACACGCCAACAAAATAATCCACCACCCTCCTGTCAAAATCCTCCCCTCCAATCATCTCGCGAACACTCGCGATTAGCTCAAAGATCCCATCATCAACTTCCATAATACTCACATCTAGATAGCGACTGCCAAGATCATACACTACTACATCCATCTCACCATATACCTTGTCCAAACCATAAGCAAGCCCAACTGCGGTACTTTCCCGAATCTCCCGTTGGATTGGTAGGCCGATCAACTTACCCGCTCGTCGGATCATCTCTCGACTCTTATCCTCGTCATCGTAGTAAGAAGCCGGTATTACAACTACTGCGCCCGTGACGTTGACGTCGAGGTGAGACTCGGCAATCTTGCGCATTTCCGCTAGTAGCGGGGCATAGATCTCTTCAGGCTTGAAGGTGTGAGTGGTCCCGTTGGTCGTGAGGTGGATCCGGGGCTTTGAAGGGTGGCAGGCGATTGTGTATGCAGAGCTAATGGTGATATTATCCGGAGATTCATCTTTGACAGTCGTGTTTGGCTGGGAGAATAAATGACTGGAAAGGCAGGACGGTCAGTTCGTAATTGCGGTATGGCAAGGATCTCTGGAGGAGGTTTTCCGTATAAGCGAGTGGGGGTGATTTATTTCCCTCACTCACTTCATGTCAATAACTGCTTCGAAGAGGTTTGGAGCAGGATGCTTTTGCGCTGCTTCCCCAACAAGAAAGCCCTCGTCTGTATAGACTACATAAGAGGGAGTTGATCGGCTCCCTTGTGAGTTTGTGAAGACTTGAAGGGTTCCATTCTGCATAACACCAACTCGTGCACCTGAGGCGCCGATCTGGATCCCGATGACTATATTTATAGTGATTAGGCTGGGATACAAATGTTATTGACCTTGGGGAATCGTTTTCTCGAGTTCATACATTTGTCTGGGGGAGGGTCACTCAAATTGGGCTGTGCTTTGGCCGTGAGGCATAAGAGCAAGACGCACATGGCGTATAGAGAGGATATATGCCAATTAGATGTTTTTATTCTTGCCATCATGTCCTAGAATTATGGATAAGGATGTAGTTTGTCGCTATTAGTTGTGTGGGTAAATAAGGGCTTCACGAAGTTCACTGTAAGTAACACTCTCTCTCTCTCTCAGATCCCGCAACGTGACATATGCTCTTTCACAGATTTTACTTTGCCTGGGGAAGATCCCCATATATTAAGTGATCAAGGTTCTTATGAACTTCATGCGAGGTGGCATCTTTATTTCAGGCGCAGACCCGACACTGAGACATGGGGCTATACTATTTTCCCTCGTGGCTGAAAATATGCTTGGCAGGATAACTGGCCCTTTTGCACGAATACTCAACATGGACGTAAATGCTTATCAAGATCCAATATCGAGCGTGTCTCCAATTATAATTTGTCTATAGAACTCCAGCGATGCATCGCTACCCACCATAACCTGACAATCTGTCCTGACCGTGGTGTTGAGTCACAACTTCGATTTAACTCAGAACGTGCCAAGGTAGGGACTATTATTAGACACGGGTTGACCAGGATCTAGATTTCTTGGCAGATGACAAGCTATCCGCGGGTGATTACATATGATGATGCTATTCCCGGTGGTGTAGGCAATAGCCTATTCATGCTCATCCGTTAATTTAACCTCACCCTCCCCGCAATTATATGATCATCATGTCATCAAGATGAAGTCTAAAAAGGAAACGAGTATGGTGGTGCTCAATGGACCACTATCATCCTACCCGGGTATCTCGCCCTTACACACTCCGAAATAATTACAAGGTATCCGAATATACAGCCGTGGTCTAAACATATATAATCATCTCCAAGCACACCAATGCCTCCATCTCAATCCAAGCCAGCCTGCAACTCTTTACCAAGCCCATAAATGTTCTCTACCCATTTCTCCCGATTGTCACTACACCACCCCAAACTCGCCAAATCCATCACCAGCTCCACCATGGCAACCACCTCCATCCCCAAGACAATGCGAGCGATCATCCAACCGAGCGCAGAATCTAAAGACCTTCGCCTCATAGAAGCCAATGTCCCAACTGCCAACCCAGACGCCGACGAACACCTGATCCGCGTACACTGTATCGCGCCCTGCGCCGGAGAGCTCCTCTGGCCCAAGAACTTCCCCCCGCCGAAACCACGCGAGCTTGTCCCTTGTTACGACATCGCTGGAACCATTGTAACTGCCCCGGCCACCTCACCCTTCCGCGTCGGAGATGAAGTCTATGCGCGCACCAATTACTTTCGACCAGGCTGTGCGCGCGACTACGCGATCGGGGTAAGCGATGAGTTGGCTCTGCGACCCAAGCGGCTCAGCTGGGTGGAGTCCGCGGCTATCCCGCTTTCCTCGCAAACCGCGTGGCAGGCGCTGTTTATCCAGAGCGGAGTGGGTGATCTCGCTAGTGGTGCGTGGAAGGGGAAGCGCGTGCTAGTCACTGCTGCATCCGGGGGTGTGGGTTTGTGGGTGGCGCAGATGGCGAAAATAGCTGGTGCTACGGTGATCGGAACCTGTGGACCAGATAACGTCGATCTAGTGGCGTCGGTTGGCGTCAGCGAGGTGCTGAATTACCGTGCGACAGACTTGAAGGAATGGGCACAGCAACCTGGGAAGAAGGTCGATGTCGTTATTGACTGCATTGGGCGCAAGTCGCTTGAGGATGCTTGGTGGACAGTGAAAGACGGTGGGATTGTTCTGAGTATCTTCCAGCCTCCGGCGCAGGTACGCCCCGAGAGCTGCACGGCCAAGGATGTCAAGGATATCTTCTTCGTCATGGCCCCGAATCGAAGCCATCTTGAGGAGATCACGAAGCTCGTTGATGAAGGGAAGGCTCATGGTTTTGTGGATAGTGTTTGGCCTTTGGAGCAATTTCAGGAAGCCTTCAAACGATTGGATGGCGGACATGCGAGAGGCAAGATTATCATCGACTTGTCGTTAAACAATTAGCGTAAATACTACATCTTTTTTCAGCAGCCTCGATGTGTCATTACTACAGCAATGTGCTTTGGGAGTGGTAATTAACGTTTGATCTTTTTAAAATGAGATGGTTATGCTGTTTTCAATATCAATAAAGCCTTTATTTTTACGATCATACCTTCGAGCGAAAGGTAAATAAAAAAAAATCAAATTGTTCTACTTGTTGAATTGCGTGTATGTCTACCTAGCATATAACCTCATGTGCAGGAGGATTTCAGTGGCGAAGGTTAAGCTGTTGAGTAGACTATATATATTTATACGAGCCGATAAGAACCCCCCCAACATTTAATCACACCAATCCATCCAAGTTCGCTTAGATGATGCTCTTCTTAAATTGACTCTCTCTGGTGGTAGATGACCCTACCGTTCCGAGTAGCTTTTCAAAATCCTAATTCACATTATATTCTTCTAGGATGATAGACCGACATACCCTATTAAGCCCACTTACCCAAAACACTCATCAAGACCATCCCAGCAATCAATGACATCAAACCAACGCAGGTGTGTGCTATAGGAGCATTTGTCAAGTCACCTCCGTCGACCACCCAGTCTCGCGCCCACATATCCACCCCTCCAACCCAGATGAGGATACCCGCGGAGAGAGCATCAAGCGTTCCCATAGCGAGAAGGGTCTCGCGATCCCGCCCATTGAAGCTGTGGATCACGCCCATGCCGATCGCCATGCCGATTGGGGTGATGAGTGCGAAGATGGCACCCATAATAGTTTTGACGGGGAACGTGTTGGTACATTTTGGCAGAAGGGCGATCCGAGCACCAATTGCCAACCCTTCAAAGAACTGATGGAAGACGATGACAACGAGGAGTGTCTTGTAGAAGGAGTCACCGGCAACGACGAGTGTGAGTCCAATGAGGATGCTATGAAATATGATGCCGGCTTCCATGACGATCACGGAGAGTTTGGAGTTGGGGTTTGTCAAGTCCCGGGGTTCATGGTGGTGGCCCAGCCTGATAAGTAGGTCATGGTTGGACGGCTGGGATACTTGCTCCACGTCTGTAGATTTAACAGGGACACTAGATCCACGCTCACCTAGTTGGGAATCGCTGGTTAATGATTGGTTTGTGCGCCAGAGGATGAAGCGATGACCGAGAAATTCGGTTAGGAATGCAAGTAGGATACCGGCCATCACGATGGCAGATGTGGTGCTCTCGTATGCCAAGGTACCGATACACTCGTTTCCGAACATGAGATCAGCGTGTGTGTAGAGCTACTCGCGTCAGTGGTAAATCCCAGACCCAGCATCTCCCACCGCGAGCATAGGAACTTACATGGACCAATGCGGTCGAGACGATAACGCCTGTGCCGAATTGTTTCGTTATCATCAATGCCCAGTGATTGATGGGCGCAGACTTGAGTTTTGTGAGACCCATTGGAAGGAAAACGCCAATGGCACTTGTAATGAGAACTACGAAAAGACTCCCAATACGTAGTGGCATGTTGTAATCCCTTGTCTGTATACCACAGGAAGGCTCGCTGCCGCTCTCTGATTCCCCAGCACCGACACAATGTCTATAACGCTGATCAATATCTCACTCTGACAGGAAGGGGTGACAAAGAAAGAACGAGATATGTTCTTTACATACTCTACGCCTGCGTGGAAATGGCAGTTCTGGCCTCCTGTGCTCTGTTCCGAGGCCGTCTCCTCCGCGGTGCTAGAGGTGTCGGCGCTAGAGAGTTCGGTTATTTCCCCCAGAATCTCGACGTCATTTCCATCCGCATCGACACAGTATCTGCTGTTCGTAAGCTTGGGTAGGGGAAACCAATGAATAAGCTGTTGCTCACGTTGTGTCGCCGTGGGCATGGCAATCAGTGTATTGAGAGGGAGGGTCCCCGGGCAGCGGATTGTTCAAGAGCACCTGGACTTCGCCGCCACTTGAAGTGATACAAAACACATCGTCGCCATGTTTATGGCAATCGGTAATAGAAACTGCGTAGAGAGGACTGACTACGGCAAAGATAGGAATAAGAATCTTCATGGTGCGAAAAGACATTGGGAGGCAACAAGCTCTTGAAGATTCAGCTGGAACCACGAGTGCATGAAGACATCTTATATAACACCACCTTCCACAAGGTATCACGTCGTCTTTGTCCTAAAATTTGGAAATTTCGTGCTCTCATAACTACCCATTAATCCTTCCTTTCTCCTCACCACCAAGGTATACCCGTGCCATTATTTCGCCAAGGAGATCCTCTAAGATGGGGTTTATTTACTTGTCCCCAAGGTCCCTCCATGGCCTTGGCTGCTTGGCGAAGCAACGGAAGCAAGTGATGCATTACTAGGAAGTTTTATTGAGCCAAGAATTACGATTCCTTGGCCTTCCCAAAGGTCCTTAAAAATTGTGTTTCTAAACGTCGAGACGGGAAGTATAAGTACGGCCACGAAGAGGTGGCTTACACCCCCCTGCACATCCAAGAATAAGAAGTCAGTCTCGTTGTCAGCCCCTACCCCCCTCTTTCCGCCCTCCGGAGCAAGAAATATACCCCAGTCATTCAAGATGCAACTATTAGCCGTTGCGCTTGCCCTTTGCACTCCCATCGCGGCTCTTCCGGCTTTGAAATCCCCAAAGCCATTAGAGGACCCGATCAAGTCTCCCTTCCCCATCCACCACAGCTGCAATGCGACTGAGCAGCGCCAACTAGCAACCGCCCTCCAGGAAACTGTGGTACTGGCTGAACACGCACAGACTCACATCCTCCGTTGGGGTAATGAAAGTGCTATCTATCGCAAGTACTTTGGTGACAGACCCTCTCTCACTGCTATTGGAGCATACGACATCATCATTAATGGAAATTCCAATGTCTTGTTTCGCTGCGACAATCCCGATGACAATTGCCAGCTCGAGGGTAAAGCCCCTACTGTCCGAGTCTATCTTTGTGATAACCCCATTGTGAAATGATGCAGCCCTAACAAAATTTGTAGGCTGGGGTGGCCACTGGCGTGGTGAGAATGCCACTGATGAAACCGTCATCTGCGAACTTAGCTACACTACCCGCAGATCCCTAAGCACTATGTGCGCCCAGGGCTATACCATTTCCAAATCCGAAACCAATACCTTCTGGGCTGGAGACTTGCTGCACCGTCTTTACCACATGCCAGCCATTGGACAAGGTCTCGTGGAGCATTACGCAGATGGATATGAGGGTGTTCTCGAGCTGGCCGCGGGTAACGGCACCGAAGCAGTTCATGACTCGGAAACCCTACAGTACTTCGCTCTCGAAGTCTATGCCTACGATGTTGCTGTCCCTGGTGTCGGATGTGTTGGTGGCGAAGACCAAAACGAAGAAGAAAGTGATGACCACACTGAGGACTCTCCTGAGGCAGATGACGAGGATGATCAAAGTCAAGATCTTCCCCCGGTTCGTTCACTCCACTGTTCCATGCATGTTGAATGTCACGCTAATCAAACATAGAATTGCCACGCCCATGAAGGAGGACAAATTCACTGCGTATAACATATTTGATACCAGATGTTGATATCCTCTCCAGGCCTCTAGATTATCTGGTTGGCTGCAACCGCCTAGTTGCCTGACGATGTCACATACCCCGATCTACTAGTTGAGTATTATTGTGCAATTATCTTTATATTATTCGCCAAACAATGTCCATGTAATATATTGCATCACACCACTCTGTGCTGTTCCCATCCTTTTCATGTCTGATATGCTCTACCCGGAGAAAATATGAATATTTCTAGACCCTTTATTTGTTTTTCCCTTATGCCTAGACTTCATTCGCTTTTTTTACTCCTTTTAGTCACCCACCCATATGAAGTTGCCGATCAGGGATTTTATTGGCTCTCCCAGGCGTAACAGATATAGGCTAATTTTATACTCAAGTTCGTATATTTTTCTGATTAATTTCGTCAATCGCGTTTTGAGTCCTATGTCTGTAAAGCTGTTCTGCTCGCTAAAGAGTAATCGAATACCGCATGAGTAGTACCCCCAAGATACCAAAGAGACTATGCTATGCCCCAAGCATTGCATCGACATATAGAAAACATATTTCATAAAAAGCACGTCAAACATTTCGCCCTTTCCTTACTCTCTCCCTTCCTTATCCGCATCCAAAACAAAAATATTTTGCAGTCCATCCTTAATTACCTCATCATCTACAATTAACACCGCAAAGAACTTCGACGTTTCCGTCTTGCTATAGTTCTCTCCCCGGACGTGATGACAGCCTGGTGCCTCGTACCAGAACTCTCCCTTTTTGGAGATCACGGGCTCATCCTCATTCATCTGGTTCAGTAGTACTCCCTCGTATGCGAGGGCAACGACCGCTGCGCCTCCATGTGTGTGAGGCGGAGTTGCGGCGTTTGGTGGACATGAGACGGTCGCAACAATAAGGGATTTGCCGGGAATATTGGATGGGTGGAGGACTTTATGAATAACAAAGTCCTCGCGTGGGCGTCTGTGAGCTGATGATTAGTAGAAGTCTTATCTTTCTGTCAAGGTAGATATATATATACCCTTCGATTTCCCATGTGTCACCGACTTTAATGAGCTTGTAATTCGGAGCAGACATTTTTAGGTATGGACTCAAAATACGGCGGACGTTTGGTTAAAATTAGAGGTAGGGAAGTGGGGTGGATCGAGGGTGAGAACTGATATTTATTTCGGTATCTTGTGCTTCTTGATGTCTTTTATACATCATCAACTGGGTCGTACGTCAGGGCAATAACAAACTGACCGTCCAAGGTGAGGTATCAAAATAACATGTTACGTACCGCGAATACCCGAGAAATGTACCTACTGGCCAATCGGAATATTTGCTGTGTTACATACGGGTAACTGGCAATACCCGTACCCGAGCCCTAGCATACCTGTGGATAGCCTATACTACCTTAATTAGCTTGATATTGATTGCATAATGCTAGCATAATGATCCTTCGGACTTTGGAAACTTTCGGGATTACGTGACTTGATAGTTGGGTGATAATTTTAAATGGCTACCCCGGGCCGTGACGAATGCTTACCAAGCGTGGACACCAGATTACCTAGACAGTCTCTTCGAGCCATGGAGGCTGCTTGTTAGTGTTTGGCAAATGCGCTAGTCTAGCACGGACGAGCACAGCTGGATGATGTCCCTGTGTAACTATCTGGAAATTCAAATGAAAGCCTGAAATATGTCCTGGAGGGCCTGTTTGCCTTTAATACCTCCTCCGGCGCGCTGGAAGATGTTTTTGGCCTCACAGCTGTGTCGACAATAAGTCGGACATATTCATGATAGGTAGTTTGCAAAAGTGCGCCTGCGGACTTCGTTTAAACATTGTAGAATATACTTAGCGTGTATCTCAGTGATATGGTGTGTTAGAAGCCCCTCTCTAATAAGGTAAATGTATCAAGGAATACAATATTTAAGATCTCATAAAAGGCAATTGAAGTCCATCATATGATGCTAGGTATAAATATGGGTGTTAAAGATGTTCTATTGAAATCCGATTCTATGTTTATTCAGGCTGTCAGGGTACGGTGTTGTATCGATACTTTTGCTGCTCGTGTGCTGTACTGGAAAAGATATCTATATAAGGATTTATTCTAATGATACCATTATCTTCCAGATGTCGATATTTCTTCTTCTACATCTATCTACTTAGATAAACATGGCTTGAGTGGCGGCGCTCTAGGCCACGTTCAAACTAGATAACTATCTAGGGACACATGCTTGAGAAACTGAAGCAGCATTACCTTGGTATCAGGAGGTCTAAAGAGACAATATTATAGCATCGATAGTTGAGCACAATGAAGGGATATTAACAAATGCGACAATAGGAGCCCGCCTGTGGATCGAACTCATAGAACCCAGTGGGAAGTTGATGGATTCCTTTCGATGTTTGGTTCATTGCTACCCTTTATCCCCTTCTCCCTTGGCTTAAAGAAAGGCCCCCCGAAGAGTTCGTCAAAGGAAAGGAGAAAGGACCATATTGTGGGCTACATAAATACCTTTGAGACTCTGTTTCGAATCAAAGAAACGGCGACAACAAAGACTTAAATTAAATATTATAGGCGCGATGGTTAGTGACCCACAGTGCCCGAGGTAAAGCTTTCTTTGAGGTTCAAATAGCCCTAGTTGCCACCGATTTCATTCAACGATGCTTCTCAAGCGACTTCTTTATCAAGGATGCAGTATCAATCTCATGAAGGAATTGGTGGTTTTTGAGCTGCATCATATATAAATTGCCTGGAAAGACTGTTACCAATTCAATCAACTCGGGATATTATAACAACCACCGCTACATCTACACAATGGCCGACTACAAATTCTCAGCGGAAATGTCTGCACGAAAGTGTGATGGGGAGTTGTTGGGATGTATTGCCCAATTGCTGGATACCAATGGCATCCCCGCTGTTTTGATGGGACATGCCGCCATCTGGATCTATGAGGAAGACATCGGTCCTACGGTAAGCTCATATCTGCCTTCTAGTGAAATAGCATGCTGACGTCTTCTTAGAATTATTCCTTCGTTGTCCCAGATGGACTTATTGACAAAGCGCGAGATGTCCTGGCCGCGGCAAATTTCCCCCCATGCAGCTTCGAGAAGGCTTGCTGGCGCCATTCCTTCGGAGTCCCCAGGCCCTATGCACACTTCGAGATAAGTGCTGACTGCGACTTCGCACCAGGCTTTGCAAAGGACCGCTGCAAGTTTTCCCTGGAGTTGCACAAGAAGTCAGAAATGATTTGGACACTTCCAGACCCTCCGTTGGGAACTCCAGCTCCGGACGACCCCAACTACACCTTGGCCTCCAACGAAACATTCCCACGCAAGGAAAAAGCATCACGTTCTTGGATGCATCAGGTCAAGGTTCTCACAATACCACGCTTCGCGGAGGCAATGACCCTTCTGCACTATCGCGATAATCGGGTCATGTCCATCTCACAGGGCAAAGACTGGGTCTATCTGCTGTCCCTCATGGCTGAGAACCCTCGTTTGGACCTGGATAAGCTACAGCCACAGATTCGCCACCATTACCACATCCTCCGGACTGCCATGGAGCCTAAAGATTTCAGGCGAATGTATTTGTGGTCTCATAGAGTTTCGAGACTCATGAGGGAAGCAGGTGAGTTACCTCGTTCGCCCTACCTCACGGAAGCGGATGGCGAAGGTAGTGCAGACGCTTCGTACCTGGAGGAAGCAGATGGTACGGAGTTGTGATTCTTCCAGGTGCATGCTTCTGACTCTGGTTATTGTTGCCTTAGTTGCTCCATCCGACAGCGGCTTTTTCACATAGTTTGTCCCTGCCTGAAGGGGAGGGTGAAGGGGGGGGCTTTGCTTTTGTTAGCTGCGTTTTATGTTCTTGCTTCCATTGATATTAGAAGCTAAGAATTCACCCAATGATGTTTTGCCTTTTATTGTGTTTTATGGTTTATGGAGATCTGAGATTTCAGTCTTCTCCTTTGGTTGTCCTTGTGATATATAGACATATGGTTTAATTTTTGTTTGACGATTCAGGTTTAGGATTGCCTTGTTGTTGGTTGTGAGCTTTTCTCACTTACACACAAATGCTTATGCTAGTGACATTGGAACGATGTAACGAAACTAAGATAATCCCTTCTAATCTGAAATTCGCAATTTGGAAACATGTAAAAACGGCCACACAGAAAGCTGTAGCACATAACTTTAAGTAAGGCTTAGCCGTTCCTCACGCGGTACATAGTATCCCCAAAGCCAGGACAACGTTGACCTATGGACGAAAACGAATCTCTTCTCCACTAAAGGGATCCGTAAAATAGGTTATGTCGCAGTTACTGATCCTGACGCTCTTGACAGCTACCTTCAACTCCTCGAGAAGATCTGCCGCAAATTCCGGTATGGCTCGTATTTCTTTGGCGAATCTGAACTCACTGGAATTCAGGTACGCGTCTACTGCTGCTTTGGCAAATAGTCGCCGAACCAGATGCCCTTGAGGTAGGCGAGTCGCTGCATGAATATGTCCAGATGTTATGTGATAGACATTTGTTTCACCACTTCTTGACCAATTATAACCTGGAGGAGGATTGGCCAAAACAGTTGCTCGAATATGTTCCGCTATTTGCGACTCCACCTTGCTAATCTTTAGCATGTCCGCGAGTCTCGCAAACTCGATCATAGCAGATATTAGGTCTGAGGGAGATTCCTTGCTCATAATGATCCGGCCAATGTATAGCCACTGAAGTAGCAATTGAAAGCTTCGATTCGAAATAACCCCTTCAAGCTCTTCTAGCTCTGCCGACTGCTCCCCCCCTTCTTTGAACTTCCCATCGAACATTGCCGTAAAATAAGGTGAATGTTTGCAGAGCAGGCCCTTGGAGACATTGTATGTTGTGTCTCCTATCTTTATATTGACTATCGGGCCATGGTAGAGAGGTAGCTGACTATCGATTGGGGATATGAGTGACGATTCCCAAATGAGGAACACCCACATACAAGACCGTAAACTCTTCGTAACACATCTCCTGCAGAGGCTGTCCAGTCGACATCGTGGCGAGAGGCTCGGCAGGCCTTTGTTCATGCAATCAATATAGCTGCTAGATCATGAATAAAAATGCGGAAACTGCTCGAGAGACTTATCGACTACAGATTGTAGTTTCCGTGATATCTTCATTTCCTATCTGAGGTGGGGGGAGTTGGGCACAATGAGCTGCATATGCTACGTAGGTTTGACTGGTTTGCACAGCAATCCTCAGCCAGCCAGAGAACATGATTTAACACAGTATCTCATACGAAAAGTTACGGCCATATTCAATTCAAGAATCGCTGTATGATTCGTTGAATGGCTGGGCGGGCTACCCCGTCTTATCCTCCTAACTAGGGCCCGATGGGCGCGAACCGGACAAAGGACAAGACAGCCCTTTTACCACGATAAACTTGATCATACCACCTCTAGTCCGATGGTGGGAAAAGTTGTACACTACACCACTCACATTCGCTTTCTTGTCCGTCATGGACAAGTCTGAGGATCCGTCGCCTAACTAAGAACCAATAGCGAATATGATGCTATACCTATCTCTTTTCAAGTACGCATCGGGGTTTTTTATCGCTTATTCAACACCAATAGTTTATAATGTATGCTTCGAGGAGATGACAATAGAATGCGGACGAGATTATCTCATATACGGCTGGGTTGCATTTAAGGTTTCAGTTGGTAGTGGAACCAAAGATCAGCTGCTCACGTAGTCGAACTCAACTTGCGATCGGAATTCCATGATTACCTAACTAATATAGATGGTAAATAATAATGAAAGCACGGTACCTTGGTACTTCTGACCAGATTCACTGGTAGCGTCTGATTTCATCCTATCGCGTCAATTCCACCAGTAATCCCCCCCCCCTTATGCACTCTGTTACCCCAGACAACCCTTGGGCTTTACCCACTGGGTCAAAGAGTTACAGGTGATCATGCAAAATAATTCTGATGTCAACTACAAGCTTATGCATCCAATTGTATGGATCCATCTTGAACCGCATGGCCGTTGATAAGGCTGACGGGAGTATCAGATGATGAAAGTGGACATCATCCATCGGCACTGGCAACTTAACCTGTCTCACTTGACCTATCATTTGATTGTTGGTTTAGATACAACTACACCTGGCCTATGAGGGGAGGCATACTGCTGTCGGGTGACATATAAAGAGCCGATCCAGTCAGCCTACTCATATTGGAGCCGACTCCGTCAGTTGAAGGCAGAATACTTACTTCTATTGTCCTCCCTTGGCCCTTTAAGAACCGTATTGCATTGTATACTCAGGTAGAAACCAGTCAATTGAGGAATCCGACATCATGGGAATGCTCACCATTACCCGTCCCATTGCACTCTTCGTCCGATTTATGCAATGGTCGAGTGCTGTGATTGTGATGGGCATTACCGCCTCTTTCATCCACAACTGGCCGAAGGGACAACATATTATTTATCAACAAGTCATTGTAAGTGACAACCACACCCAGAGCCCCATGAAAGAGATGTGGAAGGATCATAATGTTCTTCTACATCTTCCCCGCTCCAGACGCTAATCAGGGTCTACTAGTCGGCAATGTCAGTTGCTTTCTTCCTCCCAGCGTTCGTATCCCCGTTCATGCCCAATAGACTGAGTATACTCGTGATGCCAATCGACGTCATTTTCTCATATCTGTAAGTGGATAACTCAATAACCCAATAAATCCCTTCTCTTGAGTTAAAGAAAAAAAAAATTAACACGACCATATCCTCCCAGCTGGTTGACAGCCTTCATCTTCGCGGCTCAAGATTACAACTGGCGCAATTGTTTGTTGAATGCTCCTGTGGGAGCCCCATGTTCGCGAAAGAAGGCAAATGAGGCATTTATGTTCCTAGCTTTGTGGGTTTATCCTCTTTTGCCGCTTCCCCTTAGATTATATGTCAACTAATGATGATTGCTCACAACACCAGCCTGTTCACCGTCCTTGGCATATTCACTGAGATTATCAATTTGTGGTACTATCGTAAGGAACATGATACAGACGCTATTAGAGAACGCAAATATCACGGCGGCCCCACTAATGGGTCACACACAAATGGCGGAGGCCATGTCGATGGCGGCCAACAGCAGGACATTCACCCAGGGGCTCAAACTGCCTAGACAAGGAATCAGAGGACCGCTTCCGAGGTGGTGATGGATGCTTACTGTAGCTTGGAGTTTTCTCCTTAAAGGATATAGCTATCAACGATACCGAATAATGGTCCATTGGGTTAAATAATGGGGTGGTAATGAAGTTTGTCAGGCTTGTTCTATTGGACTCTCGACGTATTTTTTTCTTGATTCTTTTGATTTGGGATTTTCATTATACGCTTAATACCTCTAATCGTGCTCTTGCTTTTTTCTTTTCACTTTCTCTACTTGTCCCTCTCTCTCCCACTTTTTTTGTCATAATATTTTCCCTAGTGAAATTGTATAACACTAGTCTTTGGCATTTATTTATGTGAGAATAATTGTCACATATATTAATTTACAAGTATTCTTCAAATATCCTGTATATTGCTAATTATTAGATATCTTGGGTTCAAGTACGTCATTAACGTCAGTATATTGCCGCAGATTCAAGTCCTCTGTTGAGATATCACAGTCTGGCCCTGCAATTTTCAAAAAATTATGACTTTTAAGACGAATGATTTAGCCAGCCTTTATCAAAGTAGTAAAAAGAAAAAAGGAAGGATTCTTTAGAATCACTTTTCATTCTAAACTTCAAAATGAAGTCAGTATGAATAAGGAAGCTGGGTAATGCTGTAAAAAATTACTGTTTTACCATGTTCTTCACAGTAGAGATGCTATCAATGTTCGATGACATGTTTATTCTAGAAATTAAATGCCATTGATATCCTTTTCCTTGTCAAGTGACTTGAGGCTATTCACTTTAAAAAGTAATGTAAGATTATGTGAAAATGTGTTTCAATATAAGTGCAACAATATATATTCCACAATATTTATGAATACTGTACGCAATTCCTCTTGAGTGGCTGAATTACTATAATATGATATGCCCCTCTAAGCTCATGGCCACAACCTCAAATTCTTTCTGATTGTTCTATTAAGACTATCAAGTCTATTCTATTCCCATTATGATTAAAATATAACAAGATACAAATTATTTTACTAATGACTTTGCATCCACGGACGAGTATATCATGATTCCGAACTGGCTATCAACCTCTTGCTTTATTTACAATGGACAACCCTCTCCACCGCACTCGCATTCGCAAGAGTCACACGCTTGACACTTTTTAACCTGCTCATCTTGAGACATAACTTTATGACCATTGTTCAGCATCTCGCCCCTCCTCATTGCAGACGCAATAACACAACTCATACTTTGTAAAGCTTACAAAAGCGATCGTTGTGGTGAGTTAAGCATGCAACAAGCAATCAGGGATAGGGTGAATGAATGGTTGAATTTCTGGATTACTGTATTAGGTAAAGGAAACACCTAGACACCTCTTTCGGCTGAAGTCATATTGTAGTCCACAAGACAAGCAGAGTTCCGTCCGCTTTCCTCCCCGTATGAATACCATGAATACCTTTTCACAGTAGATATATCGATGTAAGGTAGACCAGATCAATCCTACCAAAGAATTAGCCCATTTTAAGGGGCAACACAGCCAGAAATTGGGCGTGAGATGAGCCACTTAGCCATCCGGGGCTTCACTGGGACTAAGATTGTTGCCACAAGAGATCTCAACACCAAGGCCCTCTCCATCAGGTCCCTAGATACTATAAACATAGATACATATAAAGAGAGGCTATCTTTCTTACTATATGTCTAGAGCGGATAGTAAAGTCTATTATAGGTAAATAGATTTAAAATCAAAAGAGTAAGAATATTGATAATTTGATGAGGGTTAAGTTTACAATTACAAAGGATCAAAATATATTTACAAATACGATATAAGATATTTTAAGCAAATACTACATTGGCATTCTGTATAGATTTATATCTAAGATTTAGAATAATAATTAAAGATCTAGAAGAGATGTCTCGTTGGGCAGACGACCCGTCGACTAGGCAAGGATTCGGATGTGAATATACAACAGCTCCGACACTAGGCTGGATTAGGAAAAAAGCTCTCTCAAGCTTCTATATATATTTTTGGCTTGCCGCGAACTGGTTTGACAAAGGCTATGTGGGACTTCCAATGTCTATCAATAGTGATTACATACAAAAGACCAAACCCAACCAATATTTGAATTATACCATGTATTTGGAGCATAATCAGTGATTGCAGTTCCCCAACAATCAGCTTGATTATAGAAGTTGCAATAAGACGAACCCCACTGCGCAAACGAGGACATCCCTCGCGCAAAATTGACACACTCCCCTGCTTGATAGGTAAATCCCTGATCGTATTCGTAGGTTTCACACGAGTCATCCTTGTAGCAGGGTTTCGCCCAGACGTAGGCTGATGCTGCTGTTGTTGCTGGTGCGGCTGAGGCCATTTCAGTGAGGTAGCCTGCTAGACCAAGGGATAGGCTGAGGAGAGAGACTGGCTTCATTTTGCGCGTATTTCAACAGGCTGTAATTGGAGTATTAGTAGCGACACTCAAGTTGAGATGGAACTTGGGAACACAGACATTGAATAAGCTGACTCGTAGTGTTGCTGAGGAAGATATCAATTGTTGTGATGATATATTAGACCTACCTGGACCCCTAGCCTAAGTATTTATACATATGTCTATATCATGGAAAGACTGCCTTTTAGTACAAGACATCACTTGTGGAGCATAGCCATATGGAACACTCTTTCCACAGCTGCGGGCTAGCGCGGCCACTAGCCTACCATAATTACTATCGACCCCTAGCGGGCACGAGTGCGGATGCGGTGGGTACTGTATCAATTTTAATGCGCTCGCTAGACTCCGGAAATGAGGATTCCGGCGCCTCTAGCTAGATCGATAAGGCTTGTGGAATTCTATCTAATGCAACTTGCGGCAATTAGCCCGCGGGGGCGCTTTGCAACCTTGACTATGTCAGTATACAGGATTCGGCTTCCCGCATTGTTTGATAGCATCATTCTATTTAAAGGCCCAAAAATAACCAAATTTAGTGTTACATGTGCTAGGAGACATTACAGCGATAGCAAAATAATAATACATTACTAGATCCTTTACCCCAAAAACCTAACTAACCTCGCTCAGCTTGGGCCCAAGGTGACTAAAGCTGACAAAGGAGTGCAATTGAATTAAGTATTGATTCAGCCACAGAGTTTGCATGCCTGCAGGAACCAAACATTATGCCTTCACCGATTTTAAGTACTTCCTTTTAGCAATTGGGCATATTCAGCGTGCGAAGGAGGAATCCACATGTTTTCGCAAATTGCATCGCACCGAAGTTAGTCGCAGAGCGAGTGGGGCTTGTCTGTCTCTCATTACGCGATAAGAAACTTCATAGCCATAAATACATGCGATAATTGCTTCTCAATAGTTCAAGTAATCTAATCTATATTTATCTATTTTAAGTCAACTGAATGTGGACATAGAAGTAACCTCTCCAAGCACGAACAATCGATCCACAGAAAAGCGCACCGTGACATCAAATGCATTCTCTGCAATGGTAGGGCAGCAAAAACCTCGGCATCGGTCAGTCAGTCAGTACTGTCTGCAGCGAAAAGACCAGATTCAACCAATCTTCGAATTGAACCCCTGATAAAAGGAAATATCAACCAAGACAGAGCCTATATTGTGGACGCCAGTCTTTAATGGTGCTCATCTTAGATGGTATGAGCATCGCGAACCTAATGTTCTGCTTGAAATAGTAGCGTAGCATCCGATAGTTTTCTCTTTAGACGTCCGCCTACCTATTGTAGCCCATCAACTAGATTTAACAGAGTAGGTTTTACAAGACTCTATCCATGCCGAAAGCAAGCCTGGTGTTAGAGAATCGAGCGCTAACAGCCAACGAATTGCCGAAGCCGCAACGAGGGATGTTACTGATACAGGACTCTATGTGCACTCGACCACAGTGATACAAGTTGATATGATGACAAGAACTGTCATTATAGTAGTTATAATTAGCAGATTGGCATGACTAACATAACTGGCAGAATAATATGGAAGATATCTGCCATCCTCCAACGACTCAGATCTATCAGTGTATTATACCCAGCTGACATTATACCGATGACCAATGGCCACCTTTTAGAGCTCTGTGCAAATCGCAGACCAAATCCAGCCAATCCCTGAATTTGCACAGGTAGTAGTTGAGAAAGTTCTCGTACCCTGGCAATTTGCGGCATTGAACAACTGGCAGCTGGCACCTGAAGCCCATGCTGATGCCAAACCTGTGGAAAAGTTCACACATTGCCCATCAGACCAATCATACCCATAGGTAGAACAGGAATCACTGCAGTAACAATTTTTGCCAATAACTTGAGATCGAATTACAGCTCTAGTTTCTGTAGCTGGGAGGGCGAATGCAACCGTGGAAAAAAGTGCAGACAAGGTGGTCAGGTAGGTTAAATGCATCTTGCGGACGGATCTATCATCTAGGTTACCAACTATGCCATTGCTGACTACTGATCTGAATGGGTACTTACAATCGAGAGAATATGATATTGCTTTCGTTAAAATAATTAGAGGGGATAGAAAATGGAAATATGGCGGTGTATATTTAACATCTTTTATCTGGATGGGAAGTGATTGGCTTAAATACCTTTTCTTATGCATACGTTTATCCCTGAAGCAAGCGGGTATATTCCGGGATTGATTTCCTGCTGCCAGGGTTTGATTTTATATTATTTTTGCCAAGTTACTCTCCATGTCTTCAAGTAAACCATATAGCCAACAACATGATACCGCTAGTTTGCCTTAGGGCTAACCAAGCGGACGCCACATCTCCTCCCTCTGGAAGAGAAAAAAATATTCAAGTTTTCCATTGCACTAAGATCTTAGGTACATGCGGCATGAGGTGCGCCTTTATTCCGGGTACATTTATGGATTTATCAGAAGTTACTAATCTACGTTTTAATATATATATTAATCTCATTTGACCATTCATCTTTGTTCCCCACAAGTATGGAGTAATATGAGTAAGGGCCAGCTCACACCATAATTTCCTCGGCAGCGAATCTGGTGCCCTGCAGTAATATTAAGCAACATACAGCCAAGCATGATGGAACAACAACATTTACCGGAACCTGAAGTGTGGCACTTACTGTGCAGCTTCGTTTCATTAAGAGGGCATAGGAGTTTTGTTTGGTCCTGTATATGTTCTCTAACTGAATAACTAAAAGGGTTTGCATGACCTGGACCATTTTGGCTTCCATTGACCCCCAACCTGCAATTCTAACAATCACAAACCAGTGGCGTTCACTTGAAGTTCACTAGTGGGCTGTAGTTACTGCATACTAGCGGGTTGCGCCTTGTGGAAACTAGCTATTAATAACATTCGGCCCTGAGTCCCCCACCCTTAAACACGCCAGGACTCGTCTAAAATAAGCACTACTCTACACTGCCGAGATTAATAACTATAACTCCGAGTACTCTGTACCAATGAAACAAAAAACACCACCCTGAATATATCTTAGCCGATCCGCTTAGTCAACTTCCTTGTCGTGGCGGTTATATTAGCAAATAAAGTCAATTTAATCTCGTGAAGGCCAATGGACTTTACGCTAGGATAGCTAATCATATAAAGCTAGTTTGTGATCATGGCATGTTCCCCTTAGGGAACGAGGTCCACACCCTATCATAATATTCAGGGATAATATGTGGAGTGCAAACTTGAAAAATACCTTGGCGCTTACATGGCTCTGAATCATGGCAGTCCTACTAACAGGAGCTAGCGGACGATGATAGCGGAAGAAAGCTCGCCAAGCGGAGTTAGAGGGCAGACCTTTCGGGAATGATAGTTGCATGAGGATGAATAACGGTGGAATATAAATTGCTGATACTTTCAGGAACTAAATCATGATTCAAATGGCCATCACCCTTTGCGCAATATGATATTGCAACATTGGGCTTTCGGGCTTTATGCCCTTGTTACCATTTCTGGAGCAATGCCAAATGCGCCACTCAGTATGACTATGTCGTTGATATCTCCAACAGCTAATACCTCCTTGGCCATTCCAACAAGTGGCCGTTCCTATTCTGCACTTGCTACCAGAGCTACCAGAGATCCCGCTTGTCCAGATGGTTGGATATGTGACTTCACAGAAGGCTGTCCTTCACCCTTGGCTTGCTCAGATGGTTACGACTGTTTTACAGCGTATGCAGAGACTCAAATTGAATATGTCTGTCTCCCTCGTGGTATTACGACCTGTTCAGTGAATGCAGACCATACTTTAGCATATATTGCTCAATCCAATCAGATATGTTGGTATGTCAAAAGAGCTCTTTAACCTATAATATCTAGTTTCGCTCTGTACTTACTGTTCCATTGAAGTCATGGTGATATTTACCATGAAGGTACTGAGTGCTGCAACTTTCCTGATATCCAGTGCACCTTAACGGGAGACTACTGCGGTGCTTGTAAAGAAGGAAGCACTTGTGGGGCAAGTAGCTGCATTACGTCCACTGTTTCGACGACGACTACGACTATGGCTCCAACCAGTGTCAGTACTGCGACCATGACTACAACCAGTGTTAGTACTGCGACCACGAGCTCAGCAGCAACACCCACAGCGACGGTTGTCCAAGTAGTTGATACATATTACAACATTGGATGTTATGCGGATTCTGGAGATGCTCGAGCCCTCGATGGAGACTCGATTACTGGCAACAGCGAAACAACGGTGGAAAAGTGTGTTGAATTTGCCAAAGCTAATGGATGGAAGTATGCGGGTGTTGAATTCGGCAGGTTAGTACCTCTCACAGCAATTTATTTCTGAGATCGCTGGATGCGTTTTTCATATGCTCGAGCAATTGCATTGTAATACTTGAGAAACTAATATTTGCTTCTCAGTGAATGTTGGGTTGGCAACACCTTGAACACGGCCGACCAATTTGCAGACAGTGACTGCGCCCAGCTTTGTGAGGGAGACGCAACTGAATACTGTGGTAGTGGTGGGCGAATTCAGATCTATGAGGACACATCAACTACTCCAGCCCCAGCCCCTCAAAAATGGCAGAAAATCGACTGGATTCAAGACGAAGGTAAAAAATGTGATGACAGCCAGAAAGCAATGGTCGAAGAAGAACTGGAACGTGCTATCGCCATGGCACAGTCAGCACAGCTGGACTTGAAAAAGGGTATCTACTTTGATAAACTCTTCCCAGAATCATTAAAGAAACAGGGTGAGGATTTCGACAATCGTATCTCCGAAAGATATGGACAGATAATAACAAGTAAGTACTTATTCTTCTGCATTTGCATTGCAACACTGCAGCATTTCAACTTATAATTCGGTTATGTAGTGCTTGCAAGTGGTCGTGATGAGGGTAAGCTGGTTAGAGTCAGCTGCAACCCCCAAACACCAAGATGCCTGGGTGGAGACATGGCAGCAATGGGCACGGGAAGTTATATCATGAACTTTTGTCCAAAGTTTTTTGAGGAAGCAGACCCTGCCAACCCAAATCCAACCAATCCCAAAGATAAGAGGCTTTGGAATACCGCAAGTTTAGTGAATCAGTGCTCAACACTAGATCTGCGCACGGCTCAACGATCAAAGGCAGCGATTATTATCCATGAATGCATGCACACACCATTCGTTATAGGGATTGACAAAAAAACAGTGTAAGTGCTTCCTTTCCAAAAAAGAAAAAAAAAGGAACAACAACCTTACTGACAAGCCACAAAATCCTAGGGCACTGGATTACACATATGGTTACGAAGCTATCTTGCAGCTTCCACTTGGAACATTCAACCGTGGCTGTTCAAAATATGCTGATTACCCGGAACCTAAGTGCCCAGATCCAAAAACAAGCCCAGATCCAGACAATATCAAAGACGGGATCTGTGCTGCTGAGTTAGCAGAGCTGAATGCCGATACATACTCGTTCCTCGCAGCAGGGGCTTACTTCAGCGAACAATGCAAGAGGGCAATTCCTCTACCATCACTGACAACGGAAACAAGTGCTGTAAAGGCAAGAGCACCAGCTACGACACTTGTTCGCCGTCTGGCACGATCCCCACCGGTCTCAGGATTAGAAAAACGTGCCGAGTCATGCCCAGCTCCTGATCCTGATATTATCATCGTCGATGACGGCCCAGATTATGATGACGATGGTGACGACGGTGGTGATACCACAGCTATCACCGGCCATGTGCATTTTGGAGACTCATTCGCATCTGGGATGGGTGCCGGAATAACATCCGAGGACTCGTGTCGCATTGGGTCCAATAACTATGGAAAATTACTACGCGACTATTTCGCCGGCCAAGTTGATGATTACAGTTTTGAGCTACACTCCTGCTCTGGTGACACCATTGATGGACTTAATTTCAAGGTTGACGAGTGGAGTAACGCAGCTCAAGCATCCTTTGCTACCCTGACCATTGGTGGCAATGACCTCGGATTCAGTGACATTGTCTGGTACTGCGTTATCACCCCCAATACATTGAGGTTTGGGTCAACCAATCGCGCCTATTGTGAGGATGCAGAAAATCGGGCTCGCAGTCTCATGCAAAGTGGTCAGCTTCAGGAAGACCTTACCGGAGCTTACCTCAAGATCCTTTCTGGGGCTACTTCACCAAACTTCAGGCTTTATGTGACTGGCTATCCAACATTCTTTAATGATGAAACCTCCGACTGTGATAGGACCTCTTTTCACTATTTCTGGGGCGGCTATAACGCACCTACCGATTGGCCAACTTATAGAACCGTGTTCTTGACTACAAGCCTTCGGCAGGAGCTAAATCAGCTAGTGACTGATCTGAATACTATTATTCAGGCGGCTGTCAATGATGCCAATCAGCGTTATGGAGCTACGACAGCCTATTATGTTTCCGTGGAGGAGGCCTTTGCTGGTCATCGCTGGTGTGAGGATGGCGTTCATGAGCCTGACTCCAGAAATGCTTGGTTCTTCCTCAGCAATTGGCCCGATCTTCAGTACAACAGTGCTGCTCAAGAAAGCGATGAAGTGGCTGCCCTCTTCAGTCTAGGATCAATTCCGATCCCAGACGCTGGCACCTGTAACGATGATCTTGCCTCCCAACCTGATCCATATGACTGGGTTATGTGCCGCACCGCCAAGGTTATTGCAGAGGATCCAGATGGACCTGAAGCTGCCCGGCTTGCGCGCGCAAATGCCGCTATTGCTGCTGGCGATGTCAGCAGTCAGGATGTGACAACCTATGCTTCTACGAACAAGATCAAAACATTCCATCCCCGTACGCCTGGTATGTATGCCTTCCGGGATGCCGTTATCAAGGCAATGGAGGCGGCTGGTCAGATATGAACAAAGCCCAGAACGAGTGGTTGCACGATATTGCGGTTCTGCAATAGAGAGATGATGTCAAGGCGCGACAAAGTATAGAGTTGTATTAGGTATAAATTGCCATAGATAGGGAAAATCGGGTGTTATTATTCAGGCTGAACGGACTGCAAATAGTAAAGAAAAGAATGATAGAGGTGCTTCTCACTCCCGATTTCCGTCTCGTTTCTACGATAATCAGGCAGTCAGACACCGATAAAAAAAATAAGACAGTACATTATGGCTAAGCAAACACCTAGTTACGGTATAAGATTAAAGTTCAATCCCTGCCATAACCTTGAGTAAAGAGCAGAAAAGTCACAATTAAAAAAACAAAAAAAATTAAACAACTCGAAGCTCAAGAACATTTGAGCCAGGCACCACTAGTTTTGCTCTCCTTCCATTATCGCGAGGTTCAACAACACGCCCTGTAATCCAAGAGGGTACCTTCACGACCGTGTCCATGTGCTCCTGCTTAGATCCCCAGTCCCACCAATCAATGCCTAAAATCCCCTTGAACTCATATCGGATGCTATCCCCCACTTTTATGTCATCTCCCAACGCTTCCCAGATGCTTTCCTCCGCCCAAAGTTGACGGGATGTTGTCCACGACTCACCATGGTGGAGGGTCACAAAGTCCTCGTGCTCACCGACACGGATAAGGACATCCGGATCATCGAAAAGAAGATGACAGTGTTCATCGTCCTTATATTCCTTCCAGGTAGACGAGTCAGCCTGGCGATAATAGAGATGATACCCTTCTCGCCCCCACCCGGAGGCCTTGAACAAATATGTATGAAATGTGATTGCATGGGCATCACTAGTGCCCATATAAGTTATTCGAACGTTAATATTAACTGTCTGGCCATATGTGACTGTCTCGGGGCCCTCCAGTGTAACTGTGAGTATAGGCGCTCCATGGCTATTGAGTCCGAGTTAATATGGATCAATGGCGCGCTAAGGGATAAGGAACATACACTCTTTCTATGTCTTTCACAGCTGGACACGGCCCCTCCAGCTCTTGCTTTCTCTCCAACCTCCACTGCCTCTCTAACAGATTTGTTACGTGGAAACCTGATGACGCCAGGCAAGCTTCCCTTCCAGGCCAAGGTGGCTCCTCTGTCTTCACCTGAAAGGAAATCTGATTCGCAGCACTACCTGGCAAGACCAGCATCGGCATAGCAGTAGAGCTGTTCTTTGCCTTCAGTTCCTGGCCTAAATGTTCCCGTACTGTGCCCCAGTCCCATACCTTTATCGCTCCCCCGGGCCAAACAAACTTATAGTCCCCCACATTGCTGGTACTAATTAGTGCGTTATAGTATCGCTCTGGCAGAGTGCTTCTAAAGGTAACATGAGAGCCCGGAGAGAGCTCCCAGAGAAATTGGTTGCACCCGTCAACTTTCAGCGTATCGGCATCTTCTGGTGATTCCACAACTCCGGTTTCATGTTCAATGGGGATGTTCTCCCAAGTCTTTGTTTTCGTGTCATAATGGAGTAGAAGTAGGCCGGATGCAATGAAGCAGTTTTTATAAGGACTCCAGTGAAATATACATGGCTTGCTATCTGTTGCATCGCCCTTTGGGTTCCGACGGATTGTGAAATCGATGTCATATGGAAGTGTTGTCAAGAGGATGGAAGAGGCTCTGATCTCGAGGGAAAGTGCAGGCGCGTGCAGGCTGTATACAATACTATTGGTACCCAGCTAATTCTGCCCCAGTGATTATAGCGCTTACCTGGAGTTCGTATACACCGGGTTAATAAAAGAGTCGATAGTATTGCTGGCCATAGTGGGAAGTTTATCAAGGAATAGCCATGAAACATAAGATAAGGAAAAACGGTGCTTAAATAAATTTCGGAGTTGGAGGATTTTTTGCGGGGCACACTCTGCTGATGGGTGATGGCATAATCAAATTTACAACTTGATAATGAGCTAGCGGTGATTAGCGGGACCCAGCTCGTCGTTGCTTGGAAAAACCTCATTAGGAAACCTGTCTGAGAGACGTGATAACGTAATCGGTAACCAAGTTGGCCACATCACTGAGATACGAATGACAATGAAGAATTAGAATTAATAATTGCCATGAAAGGGGATTCTTGTAGACACAGAGTATATTTAAGACGTGCGTGGATGTAGGAAGCAGCCAAAAACTAACTGTGGATGGCCTGATATAGCTATATAGCTCATCCGAAAACAGCAATAGCTACCTTATATGTATATTTAAGCAAGCACTCTACGATAGGTAGAATGAGAACAAGGCCTTCAATATTGCTATTCAAAGGCGATTCAGCCCGTATAAACAATCTTTTTTAGAAAGCTTCAACTCTATTAGACAAATAATAAGAGATGGTTTACAAAGGCTCTACCTATCTAGAAATATTAAAAATTTATATAAATTTTTAATTCAGTGGATATTCACCACCCTATCTACAATAAATAAGGATGTATAGTTGGCAGACTACTTAACCCGTCTACTAAGGGGGTGTCTTGGCTGAATTAGGAAACCGGCAGTTATTCCTAGGTAGAATTTGATAAAAATAGCCACAGTTGGTAACATTTTAGATGCAGATTCAACTAAGGGTACAAGCCTAAGCATACATACAATAGCGAGTTTGCTAGAATAGCTTTATTATTTTGTATGTTTAAATCGGCTTTTTAGGCAGTATTTCGTATGACATGACATTCAATTCAGTAGATTTTGCAACTGCCGGGCGGAGCTGCTTTTTAATACAATAGGTCCCTAACCAATGGAATTTCGTATTGAGTTAGTAGGGTTAGTTAGCCTTACTTACTCTTAGAGCTTCGGAATGGTTGAATCGGTATGATCGAGCCACTTTATTTTAATGGATATATGGACCGCTAGGGACAAGATATCAATAGTCTGTACCAGGTGTGGAGCAATAATTGATAGGCAACGCACTCTTGGGTGGTCGATAGAGGCAAAGTCGGTCTCATCTGTTCTTCTGATTCGGTTTCGCTCACACTCTTATACAATTATGCGTGTGACCTGTCAGATAACCATTATCCTTTGCATGTGTCTCGTGCTTTTTCATCAGCTCATCTCCTGGTGGATTGTCTCGAGACAGCATATCTACTTCCATACTATTCTCAAGGAATTAAAACAGTCAAGATAGGCTGGAGCCGAACAACCCTGCAAAAATTTGCCGTTTCATTATGCCCGGTCGCTTTGGCGAGTAGATTATTGGAGCCATTCCAGTGCTCCCTTCCAGGATGAGCGATACTAACCCTAGCACGATAATATCATCGTTGATATAGAATCTGGGGTGCTGTAACCCAACATGGCCGCATTCCGAAGAACAATCACCTCAACCAGAACGCGTAATACCAAGTATATAGGTGCCTAGAATCCGGTAATTCCCGGGTCCAAGGGTTCTCATCCCCCCCATGAAAGCACCAATTAAGTCACGGTTCAAAACAGCTCTCCCCGCTTGTTCACGATAGATGGTGGGGGAAAGGCGGGGTAATGTGGCTTTTACATTCATTCAATGAGAGGAAGAACACAATAAGCGAGGGTATAACTATCGCGTTTGATTCCTTAATTGTCGCGTCATTGCCGTGATAAGGATCTTACCAGGGATTGAATCCTCCAAATGGGGACGGTTGATTCACGTTGCAGAGACTTTCCCTCAAGACTGGCAGTGAAATGTAAGGGTATCTAGGAAGGCGAACGTGACCTCAACAAGTTCAGCAAGAGAGTAACGGGAGATCACGGATCCGTCAGAGGATGATAAGGAGAACTAGAAGGTGAAGATATGGTTGGGAGACAATAATAGACAGAGGACTAGTAGACCGACTCCTTATCGGATGCGGGAAAAAGGAGAAGTGACTCACCGAACATCACTGGGGAGATAGTGTAGATGCAGCCAATCTGCCTCATAAATATAATTCTTCACCAACAAGGTGGAAGGATCCACTGGAAGCTTTGAGAAATTAAGATCCATCCATTTATCCACGTGTGTGATTGGTATCTTCATCTTGCGCACCATCCAGCCTCGCAAACAATTCAACTCAAACCTCTATCGAGAATTTCTGATACATTATTTTGGCTCAACGCTACAGTTTTTGCCACACACTGGGTATCTCCCAATACACAGGAACGATCTTGGGGCCTGACAAATGAGTCCTGGATGATGACTATCGTGACGAGATAATCCAACGGTGAAGAAGCGTCGCAGTTGAGGAGATAGTCATAGGAGGCTGAGACGGTATGCCAGACTTAACGTTTAAACCTACCGGGTGTTCTCACTGGATGCTATTTTTTGCTTATCGCCTCCATCTGGGTTAGCGAAGATCTGACTCGATAAGATGTGTTGTCGGGAAATCGCAATAATCAAGATAGATGAAAATAGATGTCTAGGCCGGGGGACGGGGAAAAAGGAGGGGGAGATGAATTTGGTGACTCAAAGAAACAAGAAATAATAAATTTCTTCTCGCTCCCCTCCCCCATCTTCATCTTCTTCTTCACCGTCGCCTCTTTCTATCGTCATCCCCTCTGTGCCTCCCTCTCTATTCTACCTTGTCCAATTAAAGATGCTCAAATTGGTCATCTTCGACTTCGATGGCACGCTTTTCGATTCTTACGATGCGATCGCACACTCAATGCGCTTGACCTTTGAGGCGCTCCTCCCCGGGCACATCCCCTCACCCGCCGCCCTCGACCAATTGATCTCCATCGGCGCCCCGCCCGAATACACCTTCAGGGCGCTACATCCCGACCTCGACAACTTCGATGAAGCGCAATGGGTGAAAAAATACCGTGAAATTTACGCTGTGCACGGCCAGCCCCTAACGAGGGCCTATCCCGGGGCGCTGGAGGTCGTCCGCGCCGTAAAAGACCGCAACATCCCGGTCGCGATCATCAGCAACAAAGCTGCAATCGCCTTGAAAACCGCCTTGAGCAACAGCGAAGTGGGCAGTCTGATCCCGGACGCTCTGGTGATCGGCGATGGGATGTTCACGGACGGTCGGAGGAAACCGGATCCTGCTGGCTTTACGGACGTTCTGCTCCCGCGGTTAAAAGAGGCGTATGGTGACGATTTTCTCACCGGCGGCGGGGAGGATGACGCGCTGCTGATGGTGGGCGACACCGTCACAGACCTTCGTTTCGCGCGCAATATCGGGGCCCAGGTGTGTTGGTGTCGCTATGGCCAGGGCAATCGTGAGGAGTGTGAGCAGCTGCAGCCTGATTTTACCATAGATACCTTGATAGACTTCATGAGCGTTCTGGATAGACCCTAGAGAGGGGGGAAAGGGGAGGGCGGCGCAAGTCTTGGGATTTGGTTCGCCGGGATTTACTCCGAGTCTGTATTCTGTTTTATCTTCTATTGTCTCATCACAGGGTTGTTATGTACTTGGCGTTTCATGGGCTTCCGATTGGCGGTAGATAATGCATCCACCAGGGGTGGCCGGTAGGACCTAGGTATGAAGGTATAGATGACGCTTCGAACTAAGCCACCTAGGTAGCTCTTTTTCAGATGTAATCCCTGTTGCTACCTAGCACTAGTAGCTCCCTAGTTACTTTTCCTGGACTCCCCTCCGGCATATTCATTCGTATCCACGCGTGTAATCTACTTCCTCGTAAGTCGGTGACTCCGATTTCGCTCATGGCAACTGATTTGAAGCGACCACGTTAACAGGCATACCTCAGCCTCTCAATCCTTCCCAAACGTCAAGTAGAATCCAGGAAAGTCAGTTCCATGATCTAATCTAATCAGATCGGTTATGATATCAAGGTTACCAGGATTTCCATCCAGAGTCCACCATGAGTTGAGAGGTAGAGCACCAGATACCTCAACCCTTTAGAGAAAGAAAAGCTCTAGATTCACCCAACCCACTTGTGCATGGAGCGGGCCAATTTTCACCTGGCAGTAGCGACGCTTAATGCTCTAATCCATTATCAGAAGAAAGCGTCAGCCGAAGGAGGGGGGAACTTACGCAGTTTGTTGTGAGTAATTTCAGCTGCAAAAAATTGATAATAGGGGTAGAAATGATGTTCACATGCTTTTTCTACCCGTTTCCAAATAACTCATGGAAGTAAAAGGTATCGAAACTTCCATTTTCTAACGACACCCCGTTTAAACCCATTACATTCACAGTGGTGAAGATAAAATCCGAGGACATTCGTCTTTCAACAAATAAATTAAATATACATAAAAGGCGCAGTAGCCGTGTTAGTTTCCCCGGAACTAAATTAAGAGTCAGAGGGTATATCCAACCAACAATCCCATACGTTTTTCACCACGGTTCATGAAATCCAATAAAAAATACAGTCCCCATACTGCGCCCCAAGCACGTACATACCAGGCGATTAGTTACTTTTAAAGTAGTGTGCAGCAATAGCAGATCCAAGCTTTATCTCCTTCGCCCACGCGTCAAGATTATACCGCATCCGACGCATAATTCCCAATTTTCGTCCGTTAGGTGGTGCGTACTTCTTCCCATCGAACCCGGCCGGCTGCTCATAGAGTATGAAGACATATCGATGTGGAGAGCTCCCCCGGGGCGGCGCTGGGGCGATATAATCCGCGACAAACGGCGTAGTGACTTTGAGAGTGAAACTACTCGGGTCAGTCTCGGACGGGATGGGTTTCAGTCCTGGTTGAATCCAATGCAGGATAGGTCCTAGAACGCCAAATGAAGGAAAAGGGGCATCAATATCGATGCCGATCACCATATAGGTGGTGTCTGGTGAGAGTCCGCGGAAGGAGAGCTCAGGTGGTAATTGAGCATCTAATTGATGTAAATCAACACATGCGATTGGGTTAGCTAGTATATCAAGTGTTCTTGCTTTGCGCCCTCTGATTATCAGAACTATAGGGGATCATATCTATTTTTGAGTAGCGAATTGTGGAATTCTTACCCGCTCGAGGAATATACAGACCCAGTGGCACATCAGTGTGTTGGCCGACCTTCAACCCGAGTACTTTGGAGGCATCACTCTCAATTAGAGTCAGCACTTTCTTAACGCTGGCGTTTGTAGGCATGACGTGTGGAAGTGGATAACTGTTGGAGCTAAAGAGAGAAGTAAAAGGGTTTTCTGTTTTGATTTAGCCAATTTCTTCGGCGTTAAGTATCGGAGTTTAATCAACTCCGTCAAAGAAAAAGAAAAGTCAACTTTTTCCTCCTGCTATCAAACTCCCTCAAGATAATAGAAATTTTGAAAGGCAGCCCTTCTACTAATTGTACAATGCTTTTGCATTTGTAGTAGTGTGGACTACAAATAAGCAACAATAGGTGGGTAGGATATATAAACGGAATACGGAGAGCAGTTCACTTCTGAGAGCTAGTAACAAGCGTTTTGGCATTGCCCTCCGTTAGCTGGGGTAAATGGCCCTGCTATGTAAAACCATGGTCAAGTGGCTTAGTAGATCCAAGCTAAACAGGGCGACTGTTAGTTGCCGAAGAGCCAAGTTTTTTGACATGGTGTTTGATTCCTTGGCTTACCACCACGGTGCATGTGTGATTGACAGATACCTTACAGCCTAATGGTGCTCGATACATACATCCACATCTTTGCTACGAGCGCTCATTGTCTATTCATGGGTTATTCCCTTTCTCCGACTCCATATTCTATTAACATACCATTAGCATGCCTACAGGAGCGTGAACACGAGCGTATCGAAAAAAAAGGCGAGGGGTAATCAACATCAATCCAGCAATCTAGTTGTCAAGCTAATCATAATAAGCATAGCATATCCCACGGCTGAAGCAGCCTGCTTTCATTAGTCAACAAATCTTAGCCTACGGAGCATGCTCGTCGTACCTAAATCGCATCTAAAGTACGTACCTGTGTAGTGTATCACAATGGCGCCCCAACATATCCATAGATGGACGTGGGCGGGAGTACTCTAATATTGAGGCCGTAAGAGATTAAGGGCCCCTCCAACTAGGTACAAACTTCCCGTCACCAAGGCTTGGATCCCACCTTGCTGGACGCTAATGCGTTCTGCGGCTTTGAGTGCTTCCTCGATTGTCCGAGTACTCAAAATAGTTGCCTGAGGATCAAAATCCTTCCATTTTGAAGAGTATATAGAACAGAGGTCTGGAAAAGGCGTCTCAGGGCTCTTCAGAGGGTTGTCTAGATCGAGTCAATCAAGCTGCACTCTCTAGATCTTTTTTTTTTTCCTTTTCTTTTCACCACTCACCTATTCTTCTCGACCCATCTTCTCTTTCATCATAAGTGGTAAAAATGACATGGCTCGGTTTCGCCTCATGTCTAGAAAGCGCTTGCGCTAAGCATTCCATAAGAGTCAGTCCGTCGCGAACCTCTGAAAAATGGCTGAAGATGAGAACTCGGCATCTATCACGTTCAGTCAGCCGGGATTATATTTTTTTTTTTTGGAGTAACAAAAAAGAAATGTTGGGATGGGATAGGGGAGCAAAAGTACTTTTGCGTGTCAGAGCTCTTAACGTTCGTAGAAAACCATTCAGCTACTTGCTCAAGGCTAAGAGTATTATGCGCGCCGTCTAGGAACCACTGCGATGACCCATGCTCTAGGATCTCAAACCTCCCAAGCCAATAAAAGTCTCGTAGCGCATTAGATATGTCAACTGGTTCAATTTCATGGCCAGGCGCCCTGGCCTTCAAAAATTCTTTTGCTAATGCGAGGGCTAGAGAGCAATTTAGTCTTTGGACAGGAGCACTCAACGCCCTGCTATTAGAAGGGAGGGTGCAATTCATGGGGACGAATGTCAACGTTGTTTTCTTTTCTGCTGCGCGAGTTTGCATAATCTCTGCCGGGCCAGCAGCTTGCGGGACCGAGAGCGCAGGGGCGCTAGACTTGAATATTCCGGCTTTGTGCCATGCAATATTCTCGATTGTTGGACCGAGCTGCTCAACATGATCCAGGCCAAGAGACGTGATACCAGTTACTACGGGGTTTTCTATAACATTCGTGGCGTCATATTCTCCCCCATGATGCGTCTCAAATATTGCCGCGTCAACGTCCTCCCGAATGAATGTATGGAAGGCCAACAGAGCGAGAAACTGCAAGTATCGAGGCTGTTTGGTGCTCTGGAGAGCTTGTCCTGGCAGTGGAGGCATGAGCTTCTCCCATACTTCAAAGAAGTATTGCGTAAACAGAGCCTCCGTGACTGGACGATCATCAATCCTAATCCTCTCCCGGATGCATTGTAGATGAGGTGACGTATAGAGTCCAACTCTCTTAGGGAACCCAGTCCTCAATCCGTGCGCACTGAGTATAGAGCGAGTAAAAGCGCAAGTACTGCCTTTCCCTTTGGTTCCAGTAACATGGATTATATTCAGTCGGTCGACCTCAACATCCTAGGACCAGTAAGCAACCCGCGATGCCTTTCTGTAGTTTATATCGAACATGCCGAATGTCCCAGAATTCCCAACCACTCTTTCATTCCAACCAAGCTCGGTGTACCCCGAACGGTTTCGGCGACATCAGGAGTCATGCCATCTCGTTGTGAGGAAGAGGAGACCGCGGGGGCTTTCGGTCGGGCCGGTCGTCGGCGTGTTTCAAGGAGCCTGAGTGCATTCTATCTCAATCTCATGTTAGCGCTGTAGACCAGACAAATATATCTTTGTATTTTTGAAGTTCACCTCGTAGGTACGATTCATGTTAACTCCTTGAAATGAGGCGTAACACTTACATCAATGCCATGTGGATCACAAGAATTATCTTTTTGAATAATGATGGAGCTGGTGATCCCCGCCTTGAAGGATGACTAATCAGTCTTCGCGTTGTCAAACTCGCTTCACCTTTTTTTTTTTCTTTCTTCCCTCTCTCCATTTTCCTTAATATATCATCTCTAAGTGTAGCTTATTAGGAGAGGATTTAAAGGTATATTTTGCGATATATTGCTTAGCCAATACAGCGATTAAAATCGGACCGGTTATAGGAGGACAAAATAGATCATCCACACTCTAACTGAAAATTATGCAAGAGATTCAAGATCACAGAGGAGAAAAATTTGGAATTGCAAAAAGGAGAAAACTCAGACATATATCTACCTATCAACCCCATAAATATCATTCCCAGCCATCCGTTCCTGGGATGAAAAAATAGATACCTACCTGGCATAACTAAATACCTAGGTAGAGTTTCAGAGCAGACAACCAAATGATTGATTATCTTGTGGATAGGGAAGTGTTTGTAGACCCTGCTACAACATACTGCTTTGCGCTCTTTAATTTCTCTACGGCACTGGCAGGTAAATTCAACGTATCCTCCACAATCTGTCTCGGGGTCGATCCAATCCACTGACCAAGGGAGATATCTGTCACAAACGAGCGGAAATTAGCACCATCTGAAGTTGTTCCATCCCCTTGAGGAAAATTTTCTTCTCTGCTCTTCTATAAGGGGAGGGCAAGACTATACCGGTAAACTTATCTGCCTGTAAGACTTCAACAAACACCAAATCCTCATCTCCGACGTTTTCAATATAATGGCTGTTGGACTGTGGAAAGTATCCTACATCACCCGCCCGGTAATCAAAGGTCGTTGCCGTGTTGGGTGCCTCAAATAGAGTCGCACGAGCCTGCCCCTGGATGAAAAACGTCCATTCATCACTACTGGGATGCCAATGAATCTCGCGCATGCCACCAGGATGGACAGTAACAATGGCGGCGGAGAATGAGCTGGCGATGGGGAAAGTGAGGGGGTCAACGATCTTGACAGATCCACCGGCGACTTCGTGAGCAGGCTGTTCTGAGAAGTGATATGAGTAGCTCTGAGAGATCGGAAGGATTCCTGCTGCGGTAGTGACATTCTGCTCTTCAATATCTGTAGGTGCATCGGTACCGGGGAATATAAACAGCTCGCCGTCGGGAATATCGTTGAAAGCGGAGATGGGAAGATCAAAGTTTTTTGAGAGGACAGATTTCTGGTTCAATTTGCGTTAGCATGAAGCAAGAACGGGAATCAAAAAGACAAGGTTATTTACTGGATTATGCGCAAAGATTTCTGTCACTAAGAAAGTGTTATCTTCGGAGAAGGATCCATCGTCAAAAACGAGGAGGAACTCGACTCCTACGGCGAGAGCTTGGATAGAATGAGGAACACCCCTAGACTGTAAGCTTATTGCAGTGAAGGAGAGAATTTTTAAGGACTTACGGAGGGAAAAACCACACATCGCCCTGGGTGACGTCGTCGATGAAAGTATTTCCATCCTCATTGACGGCCTATTGTCACGTCATTTAGCTTTATTGGCCGTTGTACAAAAATAAAGACAAATTGGAGTGACGAAGAAGGGGAAGAGAAGTACCTGAATTCGACAAGACCCATTAAGAACTAGAGCCCACTCACCAGCGACATGCCAGTGAAGTTCGCGATAGGCACCAGGTTCCAGACGCATGTCCACTCCAGCCATCTTAGTGGCGTCGGGCATGACATTCACATTTTCCTGACGTGACCAGCCTGCATTATCAAGGCCTAGCCTGGGCATTGTTAGCCTAAAGTGATTAAGAGGCATAAAACGAAAGCTCTTACTTGTTGTGGCTTAGCCCTAGAGTAAAGAATGGTTCGTTAGTATATCCCGCCTTTGCTAGGAGAGAAACAAAAGCTTACCCATAGGCCATTGGGCATTGATCGTCTGCCCATGATCGGTTCCAGGAGGGGCAAACTTGTCACTGTTCAACTTGTCATAGAGTGTATTGCCTATATGTGGTTTTAGTGATGTTATTCACTGGTGGGCCCGAAACCGTCGAGCATTTGGGGGAAAAAAAATAAAAAGAAACATACGAGGACCGGGATCGGTGCCTCCCTTGCTTCCGCGGATAGGCTGAGGATTGTCATTATCTTTGAAATCAAGATAAAGCCCAAGATCTGCGTCTTCATTTTGATCAGGGACAAGCGTGTAGGTGATATCCTCCGTGCTATCATCCGTCAAAGTGTTCGAAGATGAGTAGCCGAGCAGATCCTCTGAGCCTCTGAAAGGAGGATTCTCCCCGCTAGTATCGCGCGACTTCAGAGTGGGAGCACCATGGATAAAAGGGAGTAAACAGAAGATGGAGAGGATAAGAGAGGGCTTCATTTTGGCAGATGGTAATGTGCGTCTAGCTTTGAATGAGAAACTCTGCAGGGAGGAATCTGCGGTCCTGGGAATACACCAACGGCTTTATATCTACCATCTCTCTCCTCTTCCTCCTTCTCTCTCCACCTCACGTACCCTTATGACCATGAGGGGTAGGACTCAAAATGAAAAATTGGGGGCGCGGGAAGGGAGAAAGCACTTAGCCCACTTATGGCGGGTATGACCCTGCTGGATAATTTTCATCGGTGAGGGGATCTCCTTTAGGCCTGCAGGACGGGATACCAGGATAGCTTGCTAGCATGACGAGATTGATATCAATGCGGGGAGACTCTGCGCGGCTCACGGGGTTTATAAATACCGGCTGTCTAATCTGAATTGAGTATTGTTGGTGGATGGAGGAGCCTTCTCACCCCTGGACACTCAAAGGAGATTTATTTCATATGCTATGAAGAGAGATACAACACCTGAAGCAGTTGTGTAGAGGCTAATGATATGACATATTCTGTGTAAACTGGTCCACTGCTTGTGCGGGTAACTCGGAAGCAATGAGAGTAAGAAGAAGGTGCTCTCAAGCTTTAGCCAAGTCCATCGAGGCTTCGGCAGATACCCGTGTAGATAGTTGTGGGGCGACATTACCTGCAGTTGCTTGATTCTAGGTAGCAAGGTCCCCGCACGCGGAGAATTTTTGTTCATTGCCTTGAAAGCATAAAACTCATGATTCACCATAAGATGAACCTAAGCTAGCGCAAGGATATTATGCCCGCTGACCATGTTGATGAAACTGAGAGAATATCGACCCCGCAGGCTAAAACAAAAGAAGCATGATAGATGTAAGAGGGGCTGATTTAGATGACCATGCTCCCCTCACCACCCCAGTTGCATTGCAGAGAAACCGGACATCCGTGAATAGCGCAGAAAAGGAGAAAGACTAGGCGGTGCTAGTGTGATCGGCTACGAATGAGAGTTTTCTATTGCAGGAAAGAGAATCCAACATTTCTTAAGCAGCCAGGGATATTGGTAAAACAACACCCACACGTCAATCCTCCCCCCCCAAAAAAGCGAGCATCCATTACAATCAGCTGTAGTCTCTTCGTGAGGCTAGGTGGAGTGCGCAATATTCTCCGCATCCTAACCACCTCTTTTGGTCAGGACTAAAAGTTGGCTGTACAGACCATGGCCTAGAAGTGGACGCACTAATGTATGATGACGATTATTTTGTACTCAGGAAGGACCAACATAGGTTAGAAAGGCCCATTTACATTCGCTGCATGTTTAACAATGGTGGCCGTGAAAAATACCGCTGGCCACTGAACTAAAAGAGATATCTAAATATCAACTTCCCCCGTTGGTTGATTTTTAGTTCGTTTTCAGGCTGATAAACGAGTGTATTTTTTCTATTGCATCTCGTGGCATTTAACAACGGAATCGATTAGTTGATAATACCTTATTATTATTGATTTAGGCACGATTCCTCTTATTAGCTACCTAAGGAATTACATAACATCCAACACTCCTGCATAAGTCACACTCGTCCCCTCTTCTGTAGTGAGAGATCTATCCATCCACATCATTCTGTTTTCATCTTATCCTTCTACAGCAAGACACAAGTAAGTTCTGATCTCTCACTCTGATTGCAATTTAGCTAATATCACCACTATAGCCCTCACGTTCACAGATGGTCCACATCGCGGTCTCCGGAAAGAACCAGATACTCTCCTCCATACCCCATCCCAGCATCTTCCATCACTTGCTGCTGATGTTCGATGAAGCGAGTCTTATGGCGGCTTGCTTGATGATATGAACAGGTTGCTCATTGGTGGTGATGGCGCCATCAAGGTAGTCCTTCTTGTAAGTGGACGAAATTTGCCAACAGATCTGTCAGCAGAGTTCTCGAGATTTACAGAAATGACGGACAAGGGATTTCGAGACTCAGACAGACTGAAATATTTTCTCCATGCCAGCCACTGGACATTCAACGATGCAACCTTTACCCTGACCAACGCCCTCGCAGCCCGCACGAAAGATTTCCTCTCATTGTTAGCCGGTTACGCTATCACGTTCAAATAGGCCTTGGGAAGGAGGGTTCGTGCCTGCTTAGGTCACGGTCTTGTCGCTATGCTTATGGTAATTCTTCATGCGGATGAATTGATAAAAGCGACTTGGCTTCTAGCGCTTAATATTTGCAATTATGCACTACAGGTATTATTATCCTTAATACCTGACTATTCAAAAATCCATGAGAAACCTCCAACACAAATCAAACACAAAATAGGTGCATTTCACCACCACCTTCTGAGTCTTCGCTCGGGCGATATCGCCAGCAAGATTACCTGCACCTAGAACGACAGATACGACGGCTGCCCGCAGACCAGTTTCTAGTACCCGCTGACCGACCACCAATATTATGGTTTGCTTAATATTAATTTTGACCCAGTCTCTAGTAGCGTACCGATTTTGTATGCGTCCATCAATACTTGTAATAATATCTGTTAGGGTGGGGATACCCGGCCAATGGCTACGAGTCAGAGGGAGTTTTTGCAGATATCGATGAATAGCTTGACATTTACTAGAACCGAGTATTTAGGTGAGCTCTTTATAACTACGTTTCCGTTTTTTTTTTTTTTTTTTTTTTTTTTTTTTTTTTTTTTTTTTCTGTACATAGGTGGAAAGCAAATATACTACTCTTGAAATGTAGTGTAATTAGAGGCTTCATAACAGTTTTGACAGCCACAATATACCCCATGACGATGAGGCGCGTTTAATGTTCAAACGGCTTAAATTAGTAGAACTAACATGATACATTTTCCCTTGAATGTTTTACACGTAAAAACTGAAGCGTTTTATGTCTAGATTGGCGGGCAAATTGTAAAGAGGTAGGAGGGATACTAAACAAGAGTTCGTCAACTATGTAAAGAAAAGCAGATGTGATTAGAGGAATAGCATACTTTGATATAGATAAGACTTATCTCTCTCGAATCAGCTAGATATGACTAGAATATAATAAATTACAAGCCAAGTTGGCTTAACAACAACTCACTGTAACCGTAGCCCATCTGAGTTGCTAAAATCTAGGAGGGGCTTGATAATTAGTAATTTGGGTTTCCTTGGCCTTCCACATATTTCAAGGACTAAGGACATTATATTAGTCTACTCTATAGATAGCAACTAATTAACTAGTTATAGCTCCCACTGTGATTACAAATGAAGAAATGGCGCATACTTCGCTGGTAACGAGGTAATATGTAGTTAGTATGTTATAGTCGTATTAATAATCTATTAAAATTTTTTATTGTTAACAATTGTTCAGTATCATGGGATCCATAAGTATGTTGATTAATAATGCTGAAGACAAAGGTAGGTATTAACACTAGGAGAAATGCAGTCAAGATACAAAGTGGCGTCACAACAAGTGCTTATTGTGAATACAAGACTCCCACGGCTTTAGGAGATTGCGTCTGGTGGTTCCGAATGCATCATCCTGTCCTGTTCAAAATGACATATAAATACGCCGTGTGTTCTAGTCAATTGAACCCCATCCACATTAGAGAATTATATATCCAGCGAGCAGAGGCCTTTGCAAAGTAGCCCAACTCAATTGTTCAGAAACCGTCCTATCAAGCCCCTATCTCTTAATCATGTCGTCCGCCATTCAGCTTATCTTTGGAGGGGGGTCTTTCATGATTGAAGGCGCATTTTCCCTCACAGACGTTCAAGAGATGTTGGATATCCTCCAGGAAGGGGGTGTCAAGGCCATCGATACCGCCACCATCTATCAAGAAAGTGAAGAAATTCTTGGGAAGGTCAAGGCATCGACTCGATTCTCCATCGATACCAAATTTCCTGGAGGGTTTTCTCCCGAGCCAGCTACAGCCGAGAACATTAACGCCACTGCACAGGCCAGCCTCCAGAAACTTCAAACCGATGAGGTATGATCATTCCACCACCATCCCGGACCCAGATATACCAACACTACGTGCGAGTTAGCTACCTAGGTGAAGAACTGACAAAGTGGCTTAGTTGGATGTTTACTATCTGCACGCACCGGACCGCGGAGTGCCTTTGGAAACAACCCTTGAGGCGATGAACTCCCTTCAGCAGGCTGGCAAGTTCAAGCGGTTAGGTCTCTCGAATTTCCTCCCCGAGGAGGTCGAAGAGGCTGTCCGTATCGCCAAGGACAAGAACTATGTCATTCCCAGTGTGTACCAGGGGAACTACAACGCAGTCGCCCGTCGGGTGGAGACTGAGCTGCTTCCCACCTTGCGCAAACATAACATCTCCTTTTACGCATACTCGCCAATTGCGGGCGGCTTCCTGACCAAGAGTGTTGAACAACTCCTGTCGGGTGGAGAGGGTCGTTGGGATCCTAAAATCATGATCGGCCGTATTTATAATTCTCTGTACAACAAGCCTCAGATGCTGGAGGGTCTGCGTCTCTGGGAAGAGATCTCACAGGAGTCTGGAATCCCCAAGGCTGAGTTGGCATATAGATGGATTGTCAATCATTCAGCTCTAGAGGCAGAGCGTGGTGACGCGGTTATCTTCGGATCGCGCAACAACGAACAGCTAAGACAGACCCTAGCAGGATTGAAGAATGGTCCTCTCGCACCGGAAATTGTCTCAAAGATCGAGCAGGTCTGGGAAATCGTAGAGGCTGAATCGCCGCTCGATAACTTCAATTCCCTTCTTCTCTCGGGATCTGATGGCTCCAACGATGAGAAGCGGTAAAACGGAAAGGACCGTGGGTGGAGAACGACGGATGCCCATGCTTTGTCCAGCGAATGAAAGCTCTTGTTTTCTAATGGTGTTTTAATATTGCGGTTTGTACCTAGTATTTGTTATTCATACCTTGTGAAGCCCCATTTATTACTTCCAGTTCAGTTTGAAATTATGATAGATGTGGTTCCAGCCCCTCCTTGGGTAGTCAGGCCCAACACTAAGAATCAGCGCGAGAGACCACGCTATGGGTATTTATTTAGGATGTGATTAAGTGAAGACTTGATGGCTCCATGAAAATGTAGTGACTTTTAATATTGGAATATGGTCATAATACAGACTCCAAATAATCCAATCAACAAAGGAAATTATTCACAGATGAACCAGCCACTATGAAACTGATTACACCACCCTAGAGCCATAAATCCCGAGGCGCACATGGGCATATATATATATGTACAGTTAAAATCAGACACACTTGCAGAATACGAGTCAGGCCACTCATCGCTCATTCTCCTCAGCCCAATGGAAATTGTGATTGACTCGAATCTGCATCGGAATCTGATCGTGGTTAGATGAAACCGACCCGTTCGATGCAGCAGTGTTTTGGTCCCTGCGAAGGCTATTCGTGCGGCCTACATCGGTTGTCAGGTAGACCTCATCCTCCTCGGGGCGAAATTGGTTCCTCTTACCATTCGCCGAGCGATAGGCTGACCGGTTGGCCGACGCCGCGATACTATCCGGCTCGCTGCCCGGGATCGGCTTGCCGCTCATTCGACTGCCTGTTATTCCGGTGCTACCGAATACACCCCAAAGCCTGAGCTGTGGGATGCGGCGAAGAAGGGGACGCAGAGTTGGGAGACATGCGCTCACAATACCGATACAGGGCTCCACGTTGGACCAGATCATTGCATCTCCGATCACCCAGGTGATATCGATTGAAACTTTCATCTTCGTGATGGTATAGATTCGAACAATCGTGGCAACACAGACACTAGAGAACATTTTAGTAGCCGTTTTTACGTCCATCTCTTTCCCTAGAGTCCTCTTTTTTTTTTTTTGCTTGGTCCGAGGGGGGGCAACTTACAAGCCTCCAAGCAAGAAGATGCCGCTAATTGCCCATTTTTGGCCCTTAGGCATCTGCAATTTCCACACAATGGGCATAGGAAGACACAAGATGATAACGTCGGTAAATAAGTTGGCAACACCATTCCACAAGTAGAACTGGTATAGGTTGATGCGGCAGGACCCCCCACTCAGAGGATCAACCCACTGGGTCCAGAAGTATGTTGTGGGCACACATGCGAGACATATGGTAGTCGTCACTGCTATGGTGTATCCGATTGAGAGGAAGGCGCAAATGTATAAGCTCCAAGTGAGACGGAAAATTCGGCGATAGAGAAGTAAGACCGACAATTTGACCATCGGCACCGTTGTTGCATATAGCACGACGTATGCGAAGATGAGCTAGAAGAATTGAGGGACAGTATGTGAGTATATATACTTCCTCACCCATATTGCGCGACAAGTGACGATTGTGGAAATCCTTACTTTCATACTCATTAAGACATCCATGTCATCTACAACCCATATGTGCTTCCCTATACCGTACGCCCCGCCTAAAAATGTCAAGGGTCAGCCATTAAACCATGTTCAGTCTCGCGAACCAAGATCAGACGGAGGCTAATACCTATGATACAACATATTCCCGTCCCATATGCGAATACCTATTGGAAGGAGGGGGAAGATGGCGGTCAGCCTCTGGACTGATTTTGAAGACTTCACATTGTACGTCGATGCCTGTGGGTCAACCAACAGCAGATAAGTCAACCTACCAGCGCTACCAGGAGAAACCAATCGTCATACGATAATCTAGCACCATCGTTTGTCATTCGAGCCCAAAATCGCATACCCACGAAGACCGTCGCAATCGCGACCACCGCTGCGACTGTGGCATCATTCTGAACAACGCGGTTGGCGGTTAGGTCGATGCCCTCCGGAACGGGACCAATAACGAGGCTAGACATTGTGAGGCAGAATATCACTTGGGTATTCTGTTATTCGAACAGGTGCGGGCGCCTTGTCAGGAATGACAAAGGGCAAGGTGGTTGATATAAATGAACAAGACCATTGACAGTTCGTAGGGTACGATTTGGTTCCTCGGACCGTCGCAGGGATGTGTAGGACTTTCTTCCAGGAGTAAAACTGATACAGTCCCTAGCAAACGGAGGAAGGGAAAAGGAGGGACGAGAGACAAAATGAAGGAGAAGATCGAGGAGAGATTAATGAGACTCTTTTATTGCATACGAAATCTTAAAGAGAGACTAGGGGGGGAAAAAGAAAAAAAAAAAAAAAAAAAAAAAGGAACGAGAAAGAAAAGAAAAATAACGAGCGTGTATTACTGATCTAAGGGAAGGCAAAATAAAATTGCATGATAACTATTGGGTAAAGATCTAAGAAGAGGAAAATCTGGTAGCATCGACAAAAACAGACTGGGATCGACATAAAAAACGGTGACTAAGTGCTGAAACTCATGGCGAACAATCTAAATTCATCTAGTTCCTAAACGGCACAGCAGCCCGCCAGAAAGAACTCGCAAAGCTCGGGAGAGTGGGGAAGAGGATGCCAGGGGCACAATAGGTGCGAGGGAATCTGACATCCATGGGGGGGGCCTTCCACAACGTCGTTGCAAGGATTGTAAGTCTTTAGAGTTCTGATGGACTGCTCGCAGCAATTATCATATCATGACAGAGAGGATAAATCCCCCCACATGTGAACAAGGTTATTAACCCCGGACCTTGAGTGACTTGCCATGTAATTAATTAATATCAGCCCATTCGCCATGTAAAGCCTCCAGTCCTCTCTAGCGTCAAGCACATGTCCTTCCTTCCAAACCCTTCCAACTCCTCGCAGGAAAAAGGAGCGCTAGGTTGTGACTAGAGTGTGGCGTCGACCTCAGGAGATGATCCCAAGGGCCAGCCCAGAATTCTCCAAGCTGCGGAGGTTGCCCCCTCTTCATTCTCCCTTAATTTCTGAGGAAGAAAAAAGCGAGCGGACGAAAAAGGATCAAAACGGACCAGGGCCAGAAGGGGAAAGTCTCCCATTGGGAGTGGGGAGTCTTGGTCCGCTTAGTGTGAGCGACTACCGTATAATTATCGAAATTAAAATTCAATGTGTGAAGGATTTATCTCAATGTGGTTAGCAGACTCCAACACGTGCAGGAGACCACACAACAACATGACTCGAATGCAGAGGAGTAAGGCAGTTGAAAGACAGAGAACTTGCTGTTTTCCCTCATTCAAATCGCAACATTTGAGGATAACTACAGAGTGAACCTTCCTTCACCCAATGCTTCCTTCAAGGTCAATTGACTGTGGACACTCACTACACCCAACGATCCTTTCGCAGGCTCGAGAAGCCACAGGAAGAGCGGAAAAGGCTTCCGTCTCTTTTGACGGCCATCGCAGGCTGCCATTGGCTAGCGGGCAGTGTAAGCGAAATCCCGCCACGGCGGACGCGTGACACCGCTAAACCGGATATGGCGGTTCCAAGTCAGCCTGTCTGCCTCAGGTCTGGAAGAAGAGGGAACATTTCTTCTCTTCTACAAAGGCTGCAAAGGAATTAATTAATGGCAGGAAGCAGGATGACCTAGCGTGTCTCAAACTCCCAATCCTCGAGCAGCACGAACCATATTCTCGGGGCGTCTTCGAAGAAAAGATATTATTACCCCGCTCTCAACGTCGTGCCACAAAGATCCTACACCTTGTGCGGCACGGAGGCGACATTTGAGGGCCATTCGGAACGCTGAGATCGTTCACCATATGCTCCAGGAGAGATGTTTCCTATGTTTCCTCTGGTTGCTACTACCCAACAATACATGGCACAAATGTTTAAAGGGCGGGTGAATCCGGAAGGGGAAAAAATAATTAATTAATTACTTCTAACAATAAAATATATGAAAAAAAAAAAAAAAAGAAGGGAAAAAGGGAAATAAGATTAATAAGTAAATAAAACATACTTCTTTGCCCTCCACCCTCATTACAATAATGATCCGTCATGGAATCTCCCTAGCCGAAGCCCCAACACGATGGCTACTCCGCCATCAAAGACCGCTAGTGCCAAACAAACAAATCCTTCGTTTTTCATTCCCTTATGTGACCGCATCGGAGTAAATTTCCTGCTAACGCACCCTGAAGTTATCATAAGTCGCCATGGCAGAGTAACATGCTACCGCTGGTAGTTCTCCTTATCTTTCGTCTAGGAGCTTATAAGGTTGGAAAAGCATCAGGGCAGATATGACGACCTGGCCCTGGTATGGAGAACCAGAACGTCAGTTGTGGTCTCGCCCGGTTGCAAAAACGTCAACTAACTAGCGGTAGGTTGCGGAAAACACTAATATAGATACCGAGCCCGCGGACCGTCCTACTGCCAAGGGGGTAGGCCAGGGGCAATTCGATATCTCTTCCTGTCTCTCTTTACCTCTTATATTTTTTTTTTTTTTTTTTTTTTTTTTTTTTGCTTTTTTTTTGTCTTCTCCCTCACACGATAACGATAGTTACATGAATAGTGGAAGGATTATTGGAGGTACTTGTAATTGTCTAGGTGTGATTGCAGTTGTGACAGGCGAAGGTGATGTCAAAAGGAAGCGGGGAACAACATCCACATCCGCTCGACTAAGGCATGGGATCAAAACTCTAATCCAGCTCGGTTAACTACATGTAGGATCCCGGCCCGAGGAGGATTTCTCTCAAGTGGCTCTCTAACGCTCGTTTCCCATGGATGGGTTTTTCGCTACCAAAGATGAAGTGCTGTCAAAGCGGTAGTTTATCATGGTCACTTAAAAACACCGGCCGGAAGAATCTACTCCTTTTAGGATCTTCGATGCAGATCCGAAGGAGGATATCCCCACTCATCGGGGAATATTCGATTATGGTGAAGAGTGAATATGAAGATTCTCGAGTAACTAATGTTAGGAAGCTATAGCCAAGGCATTCATTAGGGGAAAGGCACTAGTAAAAAGTGAATTTACCTCGAGTAGTGAGGCCAGTAAGTCAACATTTCTACCAGGCTATAGTATTCCTTATATTAATATTTGGAGAAGTTACAGCCCAGTGTATCTCTAATGCAACCCGTGAGGCTTAGTATCCTCTAGTTCTATGTTAAAAGAAGAAGGTTCTGACTTAACAAACCAGCTCAGAAAAAAAAAATCCAGCCAACTAGGAATCACTTGATAACCCATAGAAGATCGCAATTCAATCACAATTTTCTGCTTCTAAAAAAAGAGTCCTTTAAAATACGGGCGGAATTTCTTTTGGAGCTACCCGCGTGCTAAAACCTCATCACATAAACTGCAATAAAAACTTCAACAAGTTTATTGGAGACAATTACTGTAATAGTTCTACTTCAAGAAAACCAGAACCGCCTATATCCATGGTAGATTTTGCTATCAGTGTGACTATGTATACAGCATGTACTAGCCTTCTCTCTCTCCCTTTTAATTTCTATTATTGTTATTACTATTATTATTATCATTATTACTATTCTCACTATTAAAGACAACCAGGTAGTTACTCCTGATCATAACTATACACAATTCTCACCAGCTATACGCTGCAGAGGCTGAACCTAGTACCCGAAAAGGATCGGTCTCCCATTTAGTTGAAAACTTCCCCCAGGCCTTTTTCCCGGCCAGAATTGATTCGAGAAGAATCAAATATATGCTCCTTGTCAAGGGAATTCTTAAGGATTAACATCTAATTCGCTATACGATGAACATACAGTATGTATATAGTATCCATGATTGAGCTTTGAAGCCCTAAGGCTCTTGGAACAATCTTCTTCCTTTACCTAGAATATGTTATAGTTCCCAGGTCCGGGTTTCGTGCCTAGCCATAGAAATATATAACGTGATTTTGGCCAAGCTGATTTATTGTTAACCGTGAAAAATACTGTAATCTTGACCACTGAGCTAAAAGCGACATCTAGAGATCAACTTCCGCCGTTGGTTGATATTTGGTCCATTTTTCCAGGCTGACACACCCCCTCAGTGATGATTGACTCTGACAAGTGTCACTGGCTTGCCTTTAGCTTTTATTTTGCTCTGTGTAACTTAGTAGATCTCTCGGCTGCTGACCAAACTAATGATGGTCCACCTTAACTAGGTAGTTGTGAATTTTGCTTGTTGATCAATTTCGCTAACATGAGTCAGTTTTGAATGCTGGTGGTGTGGGGTTCCAAAGGTTAGAGGAAGTTGCAGCATTTTTTTCCCCTGGGCTCATAACTTTTGACTGTAAAAATTACCGTAATCTTAACGACTGGGCTAGAAGAGACATCTAGACATCAACCTCTGCTGTTGGTTGATATTTGGTCCATTTTCCAGGCTGACATAAATTAAGTATGTTTAGGGCCCAAATCCTTAAATGCAATAAATCAAACGCAAATATTAAAATCTAGTATATTTTCTCTTACATCCCATAACGGTCTCCCTCTAATTGATGTGTAATTCAGTGAAGTACTTTACATCCTCAGATAAATAATAAGAAAAACCCGAGGCATCTCAAGATCTGATGATACTCAAACCATCAAACTTTGGAAAAAATGAACTCTCAAAATATAGCTCTAATCACTTGTCTACATTAGTCACAACCTAGCAATCAATTGTTGGACAAAGTTCAGAACAGCACAGAAGATGAATTAGAACAATCACGCTCATATATATATATATATACATGCAGTAAAAGGAACGAGGAAAGCCTTTACATGAAGTAAAAGCAAATTATTTAATTTTAAAAATGTGGCACCTACCCAGCTTTTCTACAAACAGTCAGTTCTCCGTATCCAAAGCAATGCTAATCCAAAAGAAGCAGCAACGAATGGTTATTACTTAGGTAGTTATTCCATTTACTACAAATATTAAAGTTTTCAAGATTTGATTAAATTCAACCAATCCTTTCAAATTAATTTACAACCGTATAAGTAAAAACGTCTTAGCAAGGAGACATCCTAGGATAGGAAAATTCTTTGGAGACATAGCCTATCCAATAATCAATTTTTATATCTTATATTAGAAGGAGCTTTTTAAAATAGCATCACGACTTGTAGGAAGCTAGTTTTTTCTTTTATCTTAATCAGACTTTGCAGGTAGGCCTGGACACCATCAAAACTCAACATACTCTAAGGTACGGGTGTTAACTCACCTTCCTCATTACAGTTTGCTAGTGTAATGCCATCTATCACAAGTCACAATTCATGTTTCGATTTTCCGACTTAGCTTATACCACAAAGAATGAAATTTTCATCAAATTCAAGTTAGAGCTTGGCTTTGTGTATTCGTATGCTGTATCGTACTGACTTAATGAAATAATTGGCTTCCCACTGCAAGAGCTACTTGAATATTGTTAAAACCACGAGTATGAAAAGCCTAATCCCTTCCTCTTTCCTCCCTCTGTTTGAAAGCTACTAGTATATAAGAAGTAACTTGGGATTAACTGAGATCAAGTATTTGGGAGGTGCTACAACCAACCCGGCCTCGCTCCTGCCACACCAGCCAGGCTAATGCCACACCATTTTCCCAGGAAAGATCATATTCTTACGGAGATATCTGACAATCTGAAGATAAATTTATCACTTTATAGATAACCTAATGTTGGGTAGGCCTAAGTCAATAATTAGTCAATACTATGGTAAACAAACATGATAACAGCTAGAGTCGACAGCCAGAATCAACAGTTAGAATTGACAGTACCTAACTATCAACTACTTAAGTCAGGTCACCCAGATAGATATTCTAGAGACTTTTCTTCTTCCTAACCTTGAATATCATTATGGGGGCTATATAGCTCCCTAGTAATTAAAATTTTAATCAATAATCGTAGGATATATAACCTACTTAGAGAGAGATTTTAAAGCTTGGGGCTCTAAATAATGAGCAAACATGTACAAAAAGGTGTGTCTTTAGCCTGGCCGGTATGGCACGAGCAAGATCGGTGTGGCTGGAGCGAGGCTGGTGTATTATTAAGAACTACCATTTTCAAGGTATACTTACTGATCAAGGTTCAAGGCATTCATTACTGATCAAAACTCGTCATTCAACGGGACAAATGAAAGGTCTTCCTTTCTGTAAACTATTAACGAGGCGGGTCGTTGAGAACCAGATAGACCTACATCTTCCAGTGGAGGTATGCCGGTGGAATTAACGGCATGGGCAGAGCCTACAAGGGTGATAATCCCTTTTATAATTCAGCATGTCACAAATTCTATCTAAAATAGCCAACTACGCTACCTGGTGTCCTGATTTATATAGGATTCCTACGATTATCCTATACAGGCTGGAGGAGGTGAGTCATACCTTTTTTATCGATCTGGATACGGGGACCAAGTCCAAGAAACATCATGTATGGATGACTAGGCTTACCTTCCCTTTCGAAGTGACATAGCTACCTAGTCATCTACTCTATTGATTTACGTAATTTAACCGGTGCTTATTTTTTTTTCTAGGGCGCTTATGGAAGAGGGCGATGTGAACTTGCATTATGACTCATAGGCTCTACCTACGTGCCCCGCGTCGGACGGTACTTGAGCCCGAATCAACAGGAACCCAATGTTGGGTTAATTTGATTACAGTTTGCTAATAGCATAAGGGATTCATTTGACATTCGACCTATTAACAGAATCGTAGGCAAATCAAGTGCGTTCGCCTGGTAGTATCATCTTTTCACTCATTCATTAGGGTCATAGATAATCATATCAAGACCGCCGGTATATGGGAGCACCATCCTGCGGAATCTATTTTGGGGATCCTCAACGTAGTCGCGGAACTCAGTGTAATCCGAATACGCCATTACAGTATTGTCCGCAATTATCACCGCACCAGGTCTCATGCTGGGCTGAACCAGTTTGAGGGCAGGCAGAGCGAGTGGAGTCCAGACTAAAGATACATTTCAGCCCAAGCCCCTGTCATGTACAGCCTCCGTTGGTGATAGTATGACGCACAGCCAGACAAGACAGATGAAGGGTGGAATAGGGAAACAACGTACTGTCCAGAAGCAAAAAGTCTACCACCCCCAGGGAATTCTTCAAAGTTTCTCGCAAGTCGCCCACGCGTAGATCAATCACGCGTTGAATGTCCTCTCCAGCTTGGCGCCAGTGCCCCTGTGCCTTGGCTGCCTTTGTAGGTTCCTTTTCAGTTGCGATTACTTTTCCGGTGCCGGATGCTGTTGTGTTTTGTGCGACAGCCAGGGCCAGGTAGATGGTGCTAACTCCGAAGCTGGTTCCTGCTTCCACAACGGTCTGCGCGTTGGTAGCGCGGAGAAGGCTGTAGATAAACCACGCCTTGTCCTCATCAATAGCAATAAATTTGTCTAGCATGAGTTCGTCAAACTCGGGGGTGCCTCGGAGTGGCCATGGATTCATAATTTGGGATTCCTGGGTCGACGACTCTGCGTGCAGCTTCTTCAGCAGGTCTAGGACATGCGGAGGAGCATTTACTGGATTTGGCGCCATTTTTCTTTAAATGTGATGAATTCTGCCCCTTGTAGATGGTAGGTAGTGTTTGGCAAGAGATATGTTGAAGTAGGAGGATGAAGCTGATTGTCAAGAAGTATATATATATATTGTGATTGATGTATGAGTATGACAACCGGCAAATGAGCATTCCCGGATTGACGTCAGACTCTGGATCCCCCGCTCCAAAGGATTCTTCTAAGTGGTGGGAATAGACACGATCGCCTTAGGGGTATCGCTTCATGAACCTATCAGACAGAATTGATACTACAATTATTATGCATATGTTGAACAGTCAACTGTTACTGGGTGTTTAATGTGAGCGACCGTCAAGAGTTGGAGAAGCGTCATTTGAGTACAAAGAATTTCAATACAAGTGGCGGCTAATATTTTAACCGATACTCTTATTGGAATACGACAGGGCGCGTATTGAAAACCAGCGTATTGGATGGTCGGTTCTCCCTTTGGCGGCTTCTTTTAGCGACTGGCAGACAATCGTCGATGTTTGACGATGGCTAACTTGGCCGGTGAGACCAGGCGCAAAGCACGTAAGAGTTAATCTATTCATAGATAATAATGTGCTAGGCGATTTCAGCCTCGCGGTCTCCATCACTCAGATTTAATGTATCGATGTGAGCGGCGGCTCACCAGTTTAGATCGACACAAAGACAGTGCCATCTACACAGTTCCACCCCTCTCCGGATCCCTACTATTTCGGTGTCGCTGGCTCGTAACAAATGGACACTGGTATTGTGTCTTCCGATATTTTATGCCCCCTTGATAGTCGGCGGCCGGTGCGGGGCTTAATCCTTAAGCTGTTTATTGTCAACTTCATCACCCTCGGGTACTACTTTCATTTTTATCGCAAACGCGAGGGCAGATATCTCACCCTCGACGCATTTGTCTTTTTCCTTACACCTTTAGATATTATCGGTCGATATCTAGCTGCCTTGGTTGCTATAGCCGGGGTAGCTGGCTTTCGCCTTCTTCAAGGTTGCTTTATCCACGAATCTCAGACTCTCCGTCAGAAAGCCTACAGCGATGCTACGCGCGCGCTAGAACACTTGCTTGGGAAAGCTCCACAAGCTATTGGTTATGTGCCTGTGCGTGAAGCGAGTCCCACAGGGCCCTCACGACTGGAACGGGCTGCGCATCGCGTCGGGCCGCTTTTGACAGCGGGTGCCTTTCTCACGCAATGCTCTGGTGCAATATTCCTCTACACCCGGAGGGATAGGCCAGATGGGGTGACTGTAATAGACAATCAGATCTTTGAGCTTGCCTGTGGGGGGCTTTTACTAGGGGTCCTGTCTACCTGCTATACCCTGGAACTACCAATATTTCGAAATTGCGCCCCGCAGGTTAAAGAAAACAGACTCGACCGACTCGTCTGGTTTCTGCGAGATAATGGCGATGATGAATTCCTGGGCTTCTACATCCTGAAAGCCACAGCGATTGCATTCTGTGTGCGGCTTGTCCTTTGTGACGTGGCACTACTTAAGTCCTACCAGATACTGTGGGATCCTGGCCAATGGCTCTTGGTCACCTGTACTCTGATCGTCTGCTGCGTCCTGGCTGGATTCGCCGCTACCGGCTCCATGAAAAAATTCTCATTTCTCGAATGGCTGTTCCGCGCAGTGTTTCTTGCGCTTATGTTCTTCCTGTGCTTCATGCTGGGCTCTCTTGGCATATATGGCACACTGGAAGTGCTCTACTCGCACGTATCAAGATACTTTAGAGCTCTGGTAGAGGCATCAGCACTAGGGAATGCACCCCAGGACAAACCCTGTCCAATGCTATGGGCTGACCCGTGGTCGGAATACATCTGGTGGTTAGCCTAGATGTTCCCGACTGGTATCATGTGCACCCCGGACCGACCACTATAGTCTGGAGTTCGGGGCTAAGAAACGAACCTTTCTCTGTGTGGAAAATGCATGCCAGCTGGTAATCGCGACCATAAGAGGAAATCGGTGGTTTACGGTGCCTTAATGAGAAGAACAAAAAGAACTGGGCAGAGTAAGTGGGGGAGAATAATCACCTAGCCCTAGCTATTGGCTCTCAGAGTTTCAACTTATGGTGTTAGCTATGCGTGGCGCCAATCATATACAAGAGCAACCAGTCGGCAAGAGAGGGATTAATAAAGTGATAAAGGAGGTGCTCGTGCGTAGCATAAAGCTGGAAGCAACAATAGATGGGCATAAGAAGAACCAATGACTGCGTTAATCTCGTCTCAAGGAGATCGAACGTCGTGTTTCGACCTACCCTCCTCATCCATCTTTTAAATCTATTTAACTCAATTCATTCAAACCCACAAGTCATTCATCTATGCCTCCAACTTGACTCTAGTCTCTGGATTGACGGTTAGAAGACTGACACTAAAGTGTGCAATCAGACCGTGAGCTGGGATCCAATATGGTGATTTGATGTTGGGTCACTTAGGAAAATCATCCTCCGCGAACCGAACCTAATGTCCGAGGGTATAGATTTTAACGATACTATCGTCTTGTATATATCGGCACCTCCACCAGTGGACACGGTCTGGAATGCGATCGGATCTCAAAATGTTAAACGAAGTATCTTTGCGCGGAGCAACAGGAATGGTCGCGAAAAACAAGTAGTGTAGTTTATGCCATCATCAAGGATGCTTGTTGTCAAATCCGCGATGACATGATTCTCCCACAACCATGACGGACTGGACGACAAATTTTTTGTTGTGAACTATCATGCGAAGCAAATAAAAGCTCGAGACGAAAAAGAGAGAGCAAAGGATTGTGTTAACGATGCCAATGGAGAATGTCCGCCGTGGGGACATGAATTGCCCTAATTGGACACGTTAAAGAAGAGGAGAACCAATTCAAATTATACAGCCACAAGAGGCTGGGAAATATGAGCTGTGCCTTGCACAGATAAAAAGTGCACTCGAGGCATTTATTGTTATTGTTACTTTGCTCGCAGTGAAAGGGAATTACACTGTCTTACATGCGATAGAGTTAGCGCGGGTCAAATCAAAGAATGTTCCGAAGGGCATTACAATCCACGTTACTGCAAAGTCTGACAGAATAGACCGTGAAATTTGTTATGAGAATGGATAGATTATCGTTGAGTTATACTCGCGTACCAGTAGAAAGTCGGAGTGTATCATGGGGTGATGAAAAGAATATAAACTCGAGTAGGAGAGCAAGGGAACATCATATTTCTTTCTCATAATTTCACTAGATGTTGACTAAGGTGCCATGTTGAAATGGAACAAACATGGTAAAAGAAGAAAAAATCATTCGTTCTTGGATGGGAAGTAAGGACTGAATAAAACTATAACACGTAGCAAAGTATGAGGGAACGCTCAAACTGTATATGTTCTTCGTTAAGACGTCAAAGGGCCTGAATCAGTGTTGGGGATCAGAGAAATTCGAATTCAATTCCTAGCTTTGAATGAACAAATTTGAGTGGGTAGTAAGTAGTTGCACCAGACGAAGTTGAGGCCTTGCTAGCGACTGCGTGTAAACATGCGGCAACATCACTCTGAGTGGAGCTCGAGTCTGTCTTGGAGGTCGCGAACCAGGATTCGCTGTTAAGTGTCGCGTCCGCTGCTGTATTGGCGAGATATACGGGTTTGTCTAGATAGTCAGGTCAGAAGAGTTACCACCAGGACAACTGGCGACATTGGTCCGGGAAATTAGAGACTTCATCACTCTGGGCACTTTGGCCGCCTCAACATCATTCACGCCAATGGTAAGTTCATTCAATGGGAGTGGGATAGCTCAAGTCATCTTTTTGCTCGTGGTGACTGGGGCCACCCCCTTGCTGTGCTGGGTAATGCGCCACACTCCCACAAGTCGCTAGTGATTGCAATGTCAATGACTTCTTCCATAGTGGCATGGTGCAAGCGTGACCAAAGCTTCATTGAAGAGTTCTCTGCGTTTCACAAGGAGTATGATTCCTCGAAACTCGAGTTCAATGTCCAGATATACCATCTAGGGCAAGGTTCTCGCTACCCAAGTGCGGTTTGCAATCAATGTGACGTGACGAGATGACTTCGTGGATATTGATGAGGAGGATCACACTGAACCAATTTATAGACTAGTTATGACTACCCTCATTATCATGAAGATATTGCTGTTTCGCAGAGCGCCAAGTTCCAGTAATTGCATGTGCTATCTTTCACTGAGCCTGCTTTCTAAGACACCCGGGGAGCCGTCTTCGTAGCAGCGCTTACCTTGTGTGCAGTCTCTCATCTTGACTAAACATTTAAACTTAGCTCACCAGAGCAGTAGAGGACACTCTCCGAGCCCGTGCCTTGCGTGTTGCATAGAGTGTGGAAAAGAAGTCTATAGCGTTTATTATGCGACACGACGGTCGCAATATTATATTTGTGTCTCCAGCAACAAGGAAGAAAAGCACAGCTCCTTGGGGCTATCTGCGTCCATTACCATGCCCTGCAACTAAGTGGACCATCTCCTGTAATTGCTCCTCCAGTAATTTATCCTTCCTTGACTGCTGCATGAAACTTGTCGCTCTCGATTAGAAGTTCTTCTTCATCAACAGTTATCACCCTGTTGAGATAGGAACCCCTCTAGCGCCCCGCGCAAACTTTACCGGCCTTTGTGAACTTTGCAACACACGAACTGATGAAGTTATCCTCGTGAACACTATCAGAATACCGCCCCCGGTGGGGGGAAATAGATCCCGCTAGTGGAGTTGTTGACACTTTAATTAGGGCTGCTGGCGAAATGCCCCAAAAGCCGTGATTCCCTCGGAATAGTGATGCGATAAAACATGGAGAACAACAAAGCAGCAGATAGGGAGACTTGAGATTAAGTGACAGAGAAAAGCAGGCTAGAGGAGTAAAGAGTCGGGTGTAATGGTTGTGGGCATTTGCCGAAGAAAGTTCTTTATTTCCCCTTCTAAGCCTAACCCAGTTATAAACCCTGTCTCGATCCTTGTCAAAGTAGATTGGCACGGGAAGTCCTTCCGGAAGGAATAAGAGACATGAGTTAATCGGGATCCATAAAAATGTCGCTTAAAGAATCTAGAATGGAGTCCCCAGGTGGTATCATGCCATAACGCAAGACCTGGCGAAGATGCTACCCTAGACCAATAGCCCGAGACAGCACATCGAGCTAACTCGGTTTAGTCTAACCGATTCAAATATCACCGAAGGTTCCGGTTGGCCTTCAGATTGACATATCAAGACCTAGCATCTGATAACTAGCGACGTCGTCTTGCAGTCCGAAATTCAACACGGCCCACGAGGCGGGGACGGTGATTTAGCGTCCTCATTTCCCCTCTCTTCCTCCATCTTTCCATCCCCAACCTTCCAACCGGGCTATAGTGCTTCATTTTAAAACTGCTAGGGTCCGTCTTGGCTTACTAGATCAGGGAAATGGACGCATGAAAGGCGCCCGAGACTTATTTATCTGGCGAGGCCTTAACCACCCACGGAATCAATACTATCTTTCTGTCCGTGCCGAGTCAGGGCGCAGAAGGATCCGCACCTCTGGATCGTATATTATAATGATAAAGCCAGAGAAATTTTATAACCATAGGAGTTGCGGGCAACAATGCGGGCATCGATCGGCAGTCCTAAGGTTCGGGAAAGAGGATCCAATTCCCACGAACGGTGGAATATTGATCAGCATTGCGATCCATTTTATGGCTTGCTTGATTAGCCAAAGTATCTTTCTTTTTTTTTTTTTTTTGCCCCCTTTCCGGTTGTGTAATCTCTTTTGTGTAGCGTACGCTTAGAAAATAAATCCTGAATCTTTTTCCTTTCAATGATCCGTGTTGCATTCTCGTTAAACCCCCTCCCTCCTGGAAAGACTTTTCTGCTTCATTCCGCCTGCGATAATAACAATTAACTGCCGAGAGGCTAAAAAAGAATTAGCCTCGAAGACCGAGCCCGTGTCTTGTGTGTTGCATAGATTGTGGCGTTGCGCTAACGGGCACTCCCTTGTTAAACTAATTCACTAATGAGCTCAGTAGCTCCAATCAAAGAGTCTATCATGGATGCGCTTGATGCGAGAAACAAGGATTGGAAATAAAAAGCAGGATAATGGAGAAAGGGAAAAAAAAAAAAAAGGAGAGCAAAGTGAAATGTACTGATCGAGACCTAATGCGTGGAGTCACTATCGGCCAAGTGGTCCTTCGCTACCTCCACGGTGATATCTACGGTTTTCATCACCCCATCCCGGCGTGATTCATGTGTCAAGTGCTTCATGCTCTCTGCATCTTCACTACCACTGGACCGTCTTCGTGTGCCCCCATGATGATAGCCTGATGTTGTAATATCGGTCACCACGCAGGCATCAGCATCCCCGTAAAAGGGCGTCCTACCGTGTTTTCGTCCGCGACCAGCGTCTCGGTCATTGCTCCCACTCACGAGGCTAGACTGATTGATATACCGACCTCCTTTGGGCCGCGATAGCTCGACACGATCCGGGATCTGCGTTGTAATGAGCCCAGAGTGGAGACCCGCGAATATGTGGTAGAGAGTCGGGAAACACGCAATCGTCACTGTCACGTTTATCATTGCCTGCTGGCAAACCATCGGATAGAGAACATCCCCTAATGTCATATTATATTAAAAATCTGTAATAGAATCCAGCGCAGCATTCTGGGGGCACTCATACATGTAGAATCGTTCGATTGTAAATATCCTGGGAGCAAAGTTACTCGCGCAATTTCGAGGCCGACAACCCTAGAGATTTTCATTAGTGAGAGTGCCCTAAGAGATATATGGCACATACTGCCAGACTAGAGCAACATACAGCAGCCGTGCAGAAAAGGAAGAGAGAATCTTGATGCGTTTGTTCTTCGCCATTTGGACATTCTTCATCATGAAGAACGGAAGCACGACGATCACTATTTCGATTAGAATGTGGAGTACCCCAATCGCGTACAGTATTGCACCCTAGTTAGTGGAGAGGCGGTTAGTATAAGATCTGAATCCGGAATAATTTCTCAGCTTCGCTAGTAAATTTACCCTTTCTATGCAGCGGTCCGGACTATAGAGCCAGGGCTCGGGCATTTGGCATTGGAACGCTGTTCCAAATATTGCCAATAACGTCCAAACTGCAATGAGACCGACCGTTACGTTACAAGCCAGCCGAATTCTCTTAATGGGTGTCAAGATCCAAATCAGGAGTGTGGTTGACAGCATCGAAAGGCACAATACGACGGTTGCGATGAGATTGGCGGCAAAGGTCAACTACACATTACCCAAAGGTTTTCCGCGTCAGCCAACATGGAAAGGAAAAATATCATGAAAATTGGGCGACAGAAACAATGCCAGTCAGATTTTACATGCCTTGGTCGCCTTCTGCAGGTCAGCGGCGGTGACCTTATCCGCATGCCTTCCAAGTCCATAATCAACGGCCTTTTGAACAATCACCACCTGAACGATGACGAGGATCTGTGGACTTCCAGTGAGTATGACGGACGAAGTCGAATTAGACTTGGAGTTCAACTTAATAACTCACCGTGGCTATCCATATGGGCGTATTCACCGTTCTGCGGCGTTGCTTGAAGTATAGCACCGACCCTAACTTTGCCGCAACAAATAGAATGGCTGCTATCAGAAAGGCCACCGATACCAACGTAACTATCGCTCCACGGTTGGTATTAGTGATCTTCAAGAATGCGTTCGATTGAGAGGCCGATTGAGAGGCCATCGTATTAGTACGAGGACACCATGCTCTGTCACAAAGGAAAGGAAGGGATGTAGGGGGATAAGAAAAGACAATATATGCAAATAAGGAATGGGTGAGAAAAGGGATCGAATCGTCTCAAGAGCTACTAACTTCCCAGGTCTATAATAGTAGGTAGATATTGTCTAATTTATCCAGCCACTCCCTAGTGATGGGTGAATGGAAGGAGGAATCCTGGTATCTAGGCATCTCTTCTGGCGCTCGAAAGGTATGTCACCATCCCCTGTCGCGCCTAGAATATCATTATTGCAGCCAAAATCCCTATCATAAATCCAAAGGTTTGGAAGCAACATAATTGTGAGATTTACCAATATCCCTACCCTTCTACATATTTTAGCTTGTGGTCAGAAGAACGAGTTGTCATTTTATTCTTCCTAAACTGTGATGCCAGACACAAACCTAGCCTGTGCTCTTCTTCTTTTTTTTTCTCCCGCAAACATTGAGCAGGGTTGCGACAAAACTTCAACGACTTCATTTAGACAATCTCTATCCCTCCTTCCCTCCCTCCCATTACTATGAGACAGTCCGATGGGCTAATTTCATATCCTTGTGGATTTGCTTCGCTTGCAATGGTCTGACACTGACATGGGTCTCAAGTTGTGGCCTTGCGCCGGAGTTTAAGGGCAACTCCACTAAAAGGCATTAATAACTTGGCCAAAAACTTGTTCCTGTCCAGAGGCGACCCCCTAAGACAATCTGCATTAGTTGTAGGACCGGTTTCTGAACCGGTCCTATCCATAAACAATAGGGTCGAAGCTCCGGTTGTTAGCGCAGACTTAGGTCGACATGGATCTATCTTAGACCACCCACCCAAGGACGCCCACCCGAAGTTTTCCACCTCCTAATAATCATTAATATATGCTCGGTTGGGCATTATGATTAGCGACCGTCCGGGTCCTGGTTAATTAGGAGAGAAATTTGGGAGCTCGTCAACTTGTTCTTCTGGACTATTTCATCCCCCGTCCCCGAAAAGAAACTTTTCCTCATTTCCTCCGAATTCTTCCATCCCTGACCAATTCAATGACTCCTTCTAGAATCTTCACTTGAGTTCAATAGATCATTATGGACGACGAACTCGAGATGAAAGGTGGCAGTGCCATTCGGTCGACTGCTGCAGATGGAAATACATACTCTCCTCCAAGCGGAAGTGTTGGATATCGCCAGCGACAGCAATTAGAAGTATGACTCTGAACTCGCACTTATTCTCTCCCACCCGCTTATTTCATTGTGGCTCTGCCTGGTCTGACTTCCTTCTCCAGCGATATCTCAATTTCGTCTCTTCCCTCGCTTTCTCAGCGACATTGCTTGCGTCCTGGGAATCTGCCGGAGGAAGCTTACTCGCTGGTCTCTATAATGGCGGTCCAGCAGCGATCGTATACGGTCTGATTGTCTCTGCTGTCGGAAATATCGCCATTGCAACTTCACTAGCTGAACTGGCCTCAGTGTAAGGCGCTCCTCTTCTTCTAAACGTAAGGTAACTTGCTTATCGCGGTATACAGTCATCCCACCTGTGGTGCCCAGTATCACTGGAGTTATATCTTAGCACCATGCTGGCCCCGATTCCTCAGCTTCTTCCAGGGGTGGGTCACCGTACGTATCTTGCCCCTCCTGTTCCTCTCTCTGCTGTGAATCTGAGCTGACGCGATCTCATGTGTAGGTCTTTTCATGGGCAGCACTTGTGTGCATTGCCCCCTACTTCATTGGTACCCAGATCGAGGGACTAGTCTTTCTTTCCGACCCTACCTATGAGATGGAAAGATGGCGTGGAACCCTTCTCATGTGGGCCGTGGTCCTCATTCCGATCATCATCAACATCTTCGCCCGACGCGTACTTGCAATCATTGAAGTAGCGGCAGGCATTATGCACATCGTCTTCCTACCTGTTACCATCGCAACCCTCGTCATTCTCGCCCCCCGTAACCCTAACGCTTTCGTTTGGGATACGTTTATTAGTGGTCTGAGCGGCTGGGAGAACCCTGGCGTGGTCTTCTCCATCGGACTTTTGGGTGTTATCACGCCATTGAGCGGTATGCTTTTTCTCTTTTTTCTCGTCAATTTGTTCTGACCAAGAATCATATGCTGACATTCTACTAGGTGTCGATGGTGTCATCCACATGGCGGAGGAGGTCAAGAACGCCAAGACCGTCATCCCAAGATCTATGATCTGGGGAACGGTGATCAACTCCATCATGGCCTTCGGCTACCTGATGACCATCTTGTACTGTATGGGTAACTACGAAAAGGCCCTGACATCTCAGACAGGGTATCCCATCATCGAGATCGTTTACGAAGCTACGGGCTCAAAGCCTGCTGTTTATGTCTTGATGGCGATGGGTATGCTCCCTGGTTGGATTGCCCTTTTTAACGGACTTGCCTCTGTCACCCGTCTTACTTGGGCCTTTGCTCGAGACAACGGTCTCCCATTCTCCGATTTCTTCGTCAAAGTCGACTCGCGCTACAAGATTCCAATTCGGGCCCTGTTCCTCGTCGCAAGCTGTGTTGTTGCTTTGTCCTTCATTCAAATCGGCTCAACCGCGGCCTTCAACGCTGTCCTCTCCTTGAGTACGCTGGGCTTGTACATTTCTTACCTACTTCCCTTGATATTCCTCGTCATTAAACGATTTACTGCTCCCCAGGATGTGCCAAAGGGCACCTTCCAATTGGGTAAATGGGGCCTCCCTATCAACCTCGTCGCCATTCTCTTCGCCACTTATTTTGCCATCTTTCTTCCGTTCCCTGCCACGATTCCTGTCACCGGAGAAAATATGAACTATGCGGGACCAGTGCTGGGATTCGTGATGCTATTTGCTTGTGGCGATTGGATCGTTCGTGGTCGTCATAAATGGCAAGGGCCTACCATGCGTTATGCCAAAGAGTAAAGGGGCTCTCATTTTTTTTTGCTACTCTCTTTTCCCTTACCTTAGTGCTTTCCTATCTATCTTTTCTTTTTACCTCTTCTTCATACCTATCCTTTCTTCTCAACTTCCCTTCTTTCTCCTTTCTAGTGCTTTATTCATTCCGCGCTACCAAGCCGGGACGATATATCAACAAACGGGTGTAGGGTAACTGCAATTGATTTTAATAGATGTAGATGACTGAGGAAACATTCAAATTCTCTAATCTCAAGCTATTTCGTCACAGCGCTACTTGCAATCATGACATAATGTAACTAGTGGATTTCTTTTCTTTTTTTTTTTTTTTGACAGAATGAAATTGAACAAAAGAAAATAGAAAGGGTACAGGCGCTACCTAATAGAAGATATAAGATCTTTTCTTTTTTTTTTTTAAAAAAAAACCGTAACTATGAGAATAAAACAGTACTAAGAAGCTGAAGGTTTTGGCCACCATACCATTCCAAAAAGAGGAACACCAGGACCTCCTGGCTGAGGTTTCCCATCATCACCGACTTTTCCTTTACCCAAGGTGATCTCCTCCACGTCTTCAAATCCCATCTTGAGATAGACCTGATGAGAGCCCCGCGTTGTCGCTTCCAGCCATATGGGGAGGTTTTCGGCTTGAGCTCTCTTTTGCTGCTCCGCGATGATGGCTCTTGCAAGTCCTATATTTATTTTCGTTTAAGCGTGCTTCTGTGTGGGATAGAACGGGCAGACATGCTTACCTTTCCCTTGATGTTCATATTCTGTTCCAATCGCAAACAGATAATAGTATTTTTTCTCACCTTTGAGACCCTTTTTTTTGGCGGCATCCGCTAGCGGAGTAAACTCGTTCAACATGCGCTATTGTCCCCGCGTGAGCTACGCGATGTATATCATATTTACTTCAAGACGGGTTGACTGGGGTAAAAGTGGGAAAATAGAATGATTGAGTGAGACATACCATGCAACCAGATACTCCAAGTCGAAAAAGTATATTGAGCATCCCCGCCGGGAGCAACGTCCAGAAATTATCGACCTTCCTGCCCGGAGGCATCAACACTGCTGCAGCTTTCCAGCCGTCCGCCTCGGTGATGATTCCATCGTTGAGAACGGCAGCCTTGCATAGTCGCCTCCAGTACGGCTGAAGGTAGGCAAGATATTCCTCCTGCGACAAGTTCAACAACATGTACCTCAAGACGGGATCCTTGTCGAAAACCCGACCGAGTAGAGCAGACATGGCGTCGAGACGCTCTGGAAAACATCCTTAGCTGGCTATTCTGAAGCTACTTCCACTAGGGAAGAGAAGAGGCTAAGAGAGGGGGGCAGTACCACTTCCGCCATGAGTAAGAGGGATATCGGCCATGGTAGCCTAAACCAGGTGTCGTGGTTTGATGGGTGATATGTTTCGTGCAAGTGACCCGAGTATCAAATACATGAAGAGCTATTCACAGTCAAATGCTTCCAAGCCAAGGCTACTGTCGGTCGTACTTACCCACTAGCGCCTTCCCCTGTTGGTGTGACGGGTCCGTCGCGTGGCCAAAAGACTCGGAAATCGTGAATAAATGGCTTTGAGACGAAAACCTTGTCGCAGGATTATGTATCCTAGCCCAGTCCCCTAGTCCTGAGTGGCTATCGAGGCAGTTCAGAGATCCAGAGGCATCTCCTTCAGGGGCAGTTACATGAGGGAATGAGAATCCGGCAGGATTATTGCGTGGCGCAAGCGTCGAGTCGATGATTGAGAAGCTCCATGAGACTCCCGGAATAGCTGACTCATGGTGCCATTTGCTATGCATAACATCAATATTGTCCAATTAGACGCTGAGATATTTTCCATCCACTTACTACGCATTGTGCACAAGCACATGCTCCCACTAGCTTTTCCTCAGGCGTCCACCATCCAACTTGGACGATATCCAGATCCGTTTGCTCCTTTCGATTTCACTTCGCTATATTTGCTTATCTTAAGTCATCGTGTATGTTGTTTTATACCAAAACATGGTATCGCATTCGGCTAAGCCCAGGAGTTTCCTAAATATATCAAAAGCCCTTTTTTTTTTAACGTCTCTTCCTCTAAATTAGATAATTTTCAACTACTTGCAAGAATAACGTTCTGGGTAGGTAGACATGTCTTTCATTGAGTATTGAGAGGTCGGGAGGGGAGGCATGTGGGCGGCTTTGGCACAGGCAACTTTGGATGAAGATTGACCAATATTCCACGCTTCTACTGCTATTTTCATTCTTTCATATTGATTGTCAGTAGAAAATGATGAATAATGTATTGAAAATAATAGCTTTCCATTGGGAAATAGCTGTCACCAAGGGTGGTCGGTGTTGGTGGGCAATTCGGAGCGGTGAGCGGTGCGGTATCGGATTGTGTGTTAGTATTCTGCCGCCCCCCATCCTCCTCCAAGCCTGCTTCGACCTGCCTTCCTATCAGCCTGAAAATGAACTAAAATCAACCTACGGCGGAAGTCAATGTCTAGATGTCTCTTTTAGCTTAGTGGTGAAGATTACGGTATTTTCACGGCCAACACTTACCAAGCCCCTGTTGGCCTCGACATCCTCCACTTTTATATTGTTGAAGCTACACAAGTTTCGCCCGTTTGTGTAGTATCCAGCAAAAGCTGGTGCTGGCTGTGTTGTGATGTCGACACTTACACCCACCACCAATAAACACGCCACTCAGGCCTTACTAAGGACTTATCAGCCTCCATGGGCCCAGCAGGCGAGCTCCTCGACCCGAAGCAGCACAAAATAACCGTCCAGCTATCAGTCTGTATCAAAAATCGAAAAATTCTTTTCGACTAGATACGCTCCCCTTTGATATACGGATCTTGCAATCCTGAGGGAATATCACAAAAACGCTTGAGGAGTCACCTACACGGTGATATTTCAGAATACCTGAATCTAATACTTGCTACCCTTCGCTCCGCAAATTAATTGGACGAAACATGGGAACAGATCTGTAAGCGGAGTTATCGAGAGTTACAGAAATGACGGACAAGGGATTCCGAGACTCAGACAAACTGAAGTTTTCTCCCCCATGCCTGCCGGTGACTCTCCCGGCCATTAGACATTAAACGATGTGATCTTTACCCGGCCCAGCCTTGCTTCTGGTGCCGAGGCTGACACAGATGATTCGGAAAACTAGAGACGTCCGCGAACCCGGAATCGACGGACGGGGAAGATGATATAGTTCCGGAAAATAGCGTTATATCCAGCGACATCCTTAATTCAGCAGCTTTTATGGATTCAACCATGGGTTCTACATTCACCGCCATGGAAAAGAACAACAAGGGTGAAGAGATAGGCGTGGACCCTGTTATGGATGATGAGATGTTACAACCGGGGATGAATGGATTTCCGATCACAACTAGACCTGGAGAGTTTTGGCGTGAATTATCAGAAGATATGGAGGGTGCCAGAGAGTGGTTGAGCATCCCAAAAAAATAGGCAAATATTAGGGTCGCCAGTTGATGAAAATGCCACTAAACTGACGGATGACATCGCCCAAGTGTTATACACTTGGAGGGATATATTTATGGATGATGTCCGAAATATGCCTAAAATAAAGTTGGTGGAATACTGAATTCCTCCTCATATACATACTGTACCAAAAGCCTCAAAGCTCGCTCTGTATACAGAGAAGGAGAAGTAATGGCAGTTGGCTAATATACCCACTATGGAGAAAGCCAGCATTATTATAAGATGTACATCACCATGGAGTGCCAAGACGAAATTTCCCAGGAAGGTAAATGGGAAGTTAAGAATAGTGCATCAATATATACACCTAGATCAATCAACCATTAAAGCGAATTACCCTATGAGGTGAATTGAACCGATTTTGACCTATCTAGCATTGCCGAAATGGAAAGTATTTTTCAAAGCAGACACAGCGAATGGATACTGGGCGGTGCCTCTGGCACCGGAACATGCACACAAAACAGCCTTCAGTTTTTTTTTTTTCTCTGGATGTCTCTGATTCTAAGAATGATACCATTCATGATGAAAATAATATACTTCTCCCAGGCGGTATTCGCCAGCAATTTCTCTAGTCATGGTTTTGTCACTACAGTGCTTGATATTTCCCACTACACATTACTGGTATCATCATCTCCAATACCCCTCCATTCGAAAATCCATCAGGGTTCCTGCAACACAAATCGAACACAAAAAAGATGAACACCTCCCCTCTAGCTCTAGCCAGCAACGCCATCGCCCAACGCCACAAAGGAATAATATATTGGATATCCGGTGACTAGATACGGCAGGCAGCTATCTCCTAAGACGGTGTCCACTTGTACGTCCACTTCTCGCCTTCTTGCGTAATTCTGCAAAAGTTGGTGCTAGCTTTATTGTGATGTCGACACTTACACCCACCACTCGTGCCTCCACTACAGACAAATCAGCTTCTGTGGACCCAGCTGTCAGTCTATATTGGGAATCGGAAGATTCCTTCGACTGGATGGGCTCACTTTTGGTTTGTGGATCTCGCAATCCTGGGAGAATATCTCAAAATGTGTGAAGAATCGCCGCTGGGTCCGAGTACCGTGGCAAATTTTTTTGACCGTGAGCGTGCTAATGATATAATCATGCGCTGTAAGCGATTTAATCGGCCATAAAAATAGGTACGAGCTAATGCAACATCAGGGAAGTGTCGCCCAAGAGGCCCACGCTCTTTTGAAGAGGGCGCAGAAGAACCAAATATTGAAGAAACCCCAAAGAAGCGCCAGCGTACTTCAACAAACGCGTCGAAAATTCCTGTTCTCTCTGGCAAAACTCCTTCTGCGGCAGTAGATCCTCTAGAAGAAACAAAGCAGCTGACTGGCCGTAGCGAAGCAACTAAAAAACTCGTGAGTTCAAATTACATACCTATGGTATGACCGTGTCAATTTTCTCACCCATCCATCAAAGTGCAAGCAAAGAGATCATAACACTTGTATTCTCACCGGGTACCGTGAACCACTGGAAGTAGCGCACATCTTCCCTACAACCTCGGCCAGAAGGAAAAGACAGAACTCGATAATTTCTAGAAAAATTTACGAATATACTGGAGTTAAGAAAAGATCAAAAAGTGGAAAGAACAGGTACTAAGCCGGGTAGAACAAGCGAAGCTCACAAAAACCTGATAATAAACCGATAAGAAACAGTTGACCTGAACTTGTCCTAGCTACTTTTGAGTGGGGCTCACTAGATGGTAAAATCTACCCACGTTAGGAGGACTTTATCATGAATAAAGCACATCTGTAAATTATGACATTACTGATTTCACGAGTAATAAGCAGGATTAGAGTGAATTTATGACATCCAAGTAACAGATGATATTAATTAGAGTAAGATAGTTGGCTGGAAACAAACTCCTACATGGCTTATTCACTAATACCAGGCATGATTGTGTTGTGAATTAAACTGCTCTCTTGACCCATAGTTTACTAACTCAAACATGCTGTATTCGTGACATAATACTAGAGTTTATTCACCACCAGCTCTTTTTCTCCTGGTGACATCAGGTCCAAGTCAACTTCAACAGTAAGTAGTAGTCTAATATCAAAATCCGTACCTCACCCCTACCCACTATAATGGCATTTACAACTAAATCAAGACATACCCCAACCCCACCAGCAGCGTCTTTTTCTGGCTATAAATTCAAGGATCAAAATGCATTTCAGTCCCACATTACTCACGAGGTCCTCCAAAGGCGAGCTTCGGATGATCATATGAATAATGTGTTGACCTACACTGACATTGACTCTTTATGGGTTAAGGATACAGTCAATTCACTAAGACGGCTTAAGTGTTTGTAAGAATGAGATTCACACTTATCACTGTTTTTCCACACTAGCTATTCTCTGGCAAAGCTATATCTAATTCTTCCCACTCGAATAGTAAAAGCTATAGTCCATATTCAAGGACTTTTAAGATACGAGTAAGGGCGACGCCGCTCCATAATGCGGGTCAGGCATGGTACAATTACTGTCAGTCCGTGTGGTCATTATCCGGTATATTGACAGCAAATGAAGTGAGGATGCTTGTAGCTGTGGGATACACGGGTACGAATCAAATCCTCTCTTCCACTGGTTACACAATATGTACTAACACATGTTGATAGAATTTACCTTCCCCGATGGCCCTTACGTTGGAGAGCGAAAAGTTCCCAATTTCTCTATATCTTTTAATAGCCAACTGCTACCAAGAGTAGTATTCGAGACTGGTTGGACAGAAACCCTTGGGGAGCTGCGGGAAGATATCCAAAAATGGCTCGTTGGAGGAAATGGTGCCATCAAGGCCGAGATTCTAACGAAGTGGAGAGGATCGCCAACTACTAGGCGTGTTGACGGTGTTGTAGAGCTCTACACACTAGACAGAAATGGAATGCCGCGCCTCACCCAAACTGAGGTAAATCAGTAACTATATGCATAATTTTGTTAAGGTGCTGTTAGCTAAGAACATATTATTCTATTCTAGACAATATTCCCCTTGGTTCATGTAGACGTCCCAGCAGCACAAGCTATCCGGCTCACAAGACGCATGCTATTTGGTGCTTGGTGTGATCCCGGCCACAGTCCTGATGATATTTTTGAACTTAATCTCAATGATTTGCGTGTTGCGGGCCGACATCAAATGACAGTAATGAACTACAGCCCAGCACAGTGATTTGTTGTAAATGGTAATATCATACTATCAATAATACAAGAGGTAGGTTTAATATTTTAAAGGTATTTATTATATACATAGTAAGTGCTTTACTAATATTACTATAGGGTCAACAAGATTCTATTGTTATTTATATAGATAAAGTCTTTAATCAGGTTGAAGATTATATACAAGCTAAAAAGTCTTTTAATGGGACCAACAATCTTCAATACCATATCAAGAACTATCATGGTGTTAATATAGTGAGCCTAGGCACTATACACCTAAAGCTGGCTGCAGTTAAAGCAGCAATCTGTAAGCAAATATTTAGTACTTAAAAGATACTTTCTATACATAATTATAGTACTAATCTATTAAATTTTAGAATTCTTCAAGAATCTTCCCATAACTGTTGCAGAGGATGAGAAGAAGAGTAAGATAGAATATGAGAAAGATACTTATAATAATAATTATATTGGCTAGGAATCCTAATATCTTTTGATGATTAACCATTTTCCTTAACATGCCTACATAGTACAGTATTTGTATCTTATTTGCAAGGAATAACCTAGCATACATGAGTGACGCAGCCCAGAATCAAGGACGATCCTAGTGACCCTAATCTACCCATTCATGATCCGTTTTATCGGTGTTGGCAACGGGGGCCACAAATTTCTGGGCAAACCCAAAAATTCTAGATGTCTATTTATTTATAAATGTAGACGTTCTTACCATCCTCTTAATACATAATATCAGCGAGTTGAGACTAGGCACACAGCGAGGGGGATTAAATATCGACGGCAAACTGAAACCCAACTAGCCTTCTGCGATTGCCTCTTTCCGGGTGAGAAAATTAAAGTACAGTAGCATTGATTACTGGGTGCTCCCTGATCTTCTCGGACTCTTTATGAGTATTCTAGGACTGGCTCCGATTAGAGCAACAAAGTGGAATTTATGCCTTCCTCTACGTGCTGCAGTGGTGTGCGAAGCTTATTGCAGAATAGATCTTTGACCGGCCTGTTGCTTTCCAGTGCATCTAGAGTCAACATGGGGAGCCTCCCCTTCCCTTGGTGCCTCTAGAAGGGGGTTTTTGCTATTGATGAGGATGTAGGATCCTTGAAGGCCGTTTTGAACCGCGCTTGTTATGCGATTATTCGGGTAACCACTTACGATGATCAACTTTCTCGGCAGATCTGGCATCACATAAAAACTGTAATGCTCTAGCCCGAATTTTGCGTGGTGTACATCTATCCATCTCCTAGAATTTTTCCCTCTTTAAGACTCCTTAGCATCATAATAGAATCTCCATCGTGGGTGTCTTTCTTGCTAAATGGGGTGGGTGGTAGTCCCACCATGAAATTTTAGATGCAGGATATATTGATTATTTTATGAAAAAATAGAAAAATAAATAAAGTAAAAACAAGAGAGAAGAAGGAAAAGAAGAAATAAAAAGAGAGGGTTTAAAAATAAAATTTATTGCAGACATCATCTCAATGAAATATAGCGATGACGGGATGGAAGTCACGACGTTGCAGTCGACAATCCGGAATAAAAACCAGACCAATGAAAGGGCGAATTCCCTCAAAACAAATGACGCGGCCTGAGGCGGGTGGTATGAGAGGTTTTCTACTTTGGGAGGGCAGCTGACTCTGGCTGACTTGCATTCCGGTAGATACATTGCATTCTGGGGCTCCCCAGCCAGCCTCCGAGTGCTGCTGATAGTTGATTAAGCGATTTGTTTGTTGGAAATAATAAACTGCTGAGACTGACACCGTTAAAAAACAGGGTACTACCCTTAAATATGCTTTGCGAATTTTCTATATAGTCTTCCAATCCACTACCTCTAAAAAATTAAACTACAGGTCTAGAAAATGACTCCTATACTGCTACCAGCCCTTCTTCTTCCTATCCTTTTTCTTAAACCAGGTCTTGCTCACCCTGACCTGGTCATGACGAGCGACCTAGGCTGGGAAGCAGCGGGACCAAATGATTGTATGAAACCACGAGTAGCATTCCTCCGCCTACCATTTCCAAAACGACGGGAGTAGAGTTAACGGCTGAACAAGTTCGTGGACCATGTCCTATGTTGAACACCCTTGCGAATCATAGGTATCTACCACACGACGGCAAAAACCTCACCAGGCCAGTTGTGGTGGGTGCCTTGAGCACAGCTTTGAACATCGACCCATCCCTTGGAAACGTCTTCTTTAACATGGCCCTGATCGCCAACCCAGAACCAAATGCTACTTTCTTTACGCTGTAGTGTGCCTTTTTATTTTGACCCTCTCCAATTTCAAGTACTCAGATAGCAAGCTCGTATCTAACGCGCGGTGGTGTAAGTGAAGTGACCAGCTGAACCAGCATAATATCTTGGAGCACGATGCTAGCCTCAGGTTTGTAATGTTAACATGCACGCTTTTTTTTTGTGCCATAAGCTGATTGAGTCAATTCTCCAGCCGCTCAGATGCATATTTTGGGAATAATCATGTCTTCAACAAGACTATCTTCGATCAAACCAAAATTTACTGGACAGGGCCAACTCTAGACCCAAATATGCTGGCGAATAGTAAGATTTCGCGTCAGTTAGCTTCCAAGGCTTTCAATCCGACCTATAGCTTGCCAGCAATGTTAGAGGAGTTTAGCTACGCAGAAGTTGCGTCCCCAGTTCTAGTATTCGGTGATATTGAAACCGGGACTGTTGATCGAAATTTGACAGTTTACTTTTTTGGTTCGTCTTTCTCTTCCTTTGATGTGGTGGAAGTGGGACAACAGGTTCCTGATATTTGATGTGGCAGAAAACGAGCGTCTTCCAGTACAGCTAGGCTGGAGGCGTCCTAGCCAGCCTCTAACTCAAGAGGACGTGACAAAAGTGGTTCAGATGCTGCGTAATGCATCTGTCTTTGTTACTGGTCCCCAATCTACAGACACAAAACGAGGCCTGCAGTATGGCCTAAAGCACTACCAGTCTTTCTTTCATTCGTCTCAGTCCTACGCTGAAGATTGATCCTAGTGCAGTGATATTTGCAACAACGCGCAATATTTCCGCACATATACCTATGATGTTAAGCAATATTAGATCTGTATGACCTCAGTCTAAAATCTAAGGAATAGCAACATATGTCCATTTACATTACATTTTATACACACGAGATAAGCAGTTTCATTGTAGTTAGATTGGAAGTACTTCTGGTACACTTATAGAGGCTGGAGGCTGTTAAGGCTCCACCATTGAGAGACATCGTGGGTGCCCATCTTACCACAAGACTAGCCGCGTAGGAAACACTAGTACTTTTGTCCCTGATCTGCAAATGTATATTAACTCCGCCTAGCCGTCACTGATACGGATCGAGATCTTTCCCCTCTTTATTAGCATGATCTATAGCAATACAAAGAAGCTTGTAGTTTTCAGACATACGATAAAGTTAAAAAACCTTTGATCGAGTTGCACTTTCCCTCGGTGATTTACATGGCAGGGCATTTATTTTTAGTTCCATAAAGCCATTCAGCTTGCATCTTCCTCGTAGATAGCACAGACATTTAGGATTGAGACGCATATTTATAATTAAACACAGAAGCCAATATCTGGTGGCCGCACATACTGGGCGCTCCACGTAAGAATATTACACATGTAGACACAAGGCTCCATCTGCGCACGATCATATTTGACCTTCATCCACCCTACATCATGCAGCGTACACCCCTCCACTGGGTCATAAAAATCTTCTAGTGGAGGACCAAGTGCTGCAAGTTCCTCCTCATCTAGCTCCTCTGGCACCCATTGCCCGTTAATAAAGATCACAAATGCCGAGTCGTTCAGGATCCATTCTGGAGATTCGGGGGTTGGAGCATTTAAAACTGACTGCAATGCCTCCTCGTTAACCATAAGGCAGAATTTATACCGGGGAGACTTAGCCCACTGAGCACGCTCAAATGGGACACCCTGTTCCTGCTGGCACGCGCTAACTACCCACTGCTTAAAGTGCTCACGGATTGTGGATGTGGTGGCACCATCAAACATCCCGCTATCCTCAAGGACAGTGGGTGAGAAGGAGCTAAGGAGATCCAGGCCATTATCAAACTTCAGTAAGTGAGGAACGTGCCAGAGTAAACGGCGCATTAGCTCCTGCCAGTCAGAGTCACTTTTGTAAGTGCACCGGTAGATCACTAATCCCCAGGTCCGGAAGTCGTCGGCCTTGAGGTGCCGCTCGATGGTGTCAGCTTCATTAAGGGCCGTTGCCATATCTGGCCTGCGTTTGGAAAGGGGAAGCGAAAAATTCGAAGCTGTCATGATTGGAAACCAGGAAAGCCGCTGTGGCGTAGGACGGCCAGTCTTTAAGGGAAGGGGAGGTGCGGTAAAACATGGTTTTGTGGGAAGATTTTGGGTGATGCTGGGAATATACAATGATACTCGGGGTTTTGTAACTGTTCTGGTCCTTATAGGGAGGTTGAACATGATATGTTTTGATAGGTGGGTTGGCCTAACCGTGTATGTGCAGTTGACTGGGGGTGAGAAAATTTGGTGAGAGAGGAGGGAGGACGGGCCGGCAATTAATACCAATCCTAGCGCGTTTTCGACTCGTTCTTAGCGCATGCAAGTATAGATGGAACAAAGGGGGCTGGCCATAAAATAGGAATTGTATGAGCTAATAACTAAGCCTGGTATGATTCTCTCGCCAAGTAAATTTGACCACTAGACATTTGAGGCAATTTTTCAGGTGCAGAAGTTCAGACCTTTAGTGCAGCTGATAATGTAATATATTTCTAGCTCAAGAAAGCCATTTAAATGCTAATCAGAGTATAGCTGATAAAACCAAAGATATTAATCCCAATACTCCAAATGGTCTCCTAGGATTGCGACCACTGGATCACGTCAAAACCAGAATCATATTAAGGCCAGTAATATTACTGCTTCAGTGGTCTATTCGCAAAAGAATTAGAGAGCTTGCTCTGCTCAGCCGAGCTTACCATGGGGCATTTGACATCCTGCGGGTGAAGAGGTGAGGTCATTGTTTTCCAAGGCAGATATAGAAATATACATACGACTCGATGTATCTGTCCCTCTAAGGCGCCTCTCATTGTTCTTTTCTTGCGGGTGAATTCGGTCAGAATGAGCGTTCGAGGGAGAGAGAATGCGAGGCTAAAGTTGCTCTTGAGGATGTTGCTGAACTATCCAACCAGTTAGAGCTACCTAGGGACTTGGAACCTCTTGCTGATTGGGAGGAAGTCATTGGCTTTCCTGGGGATTAGGATAACCGTAATACACTAGAAAATAAATTCAAAGATCGTCCAACAGGCAAGTTGCAGAGTCCCTCTAGCTCCTCTGGCAATATACTGAGCGGACAAAAAGCAGGCAGCCAAGAATAAGGAGTAGTCCCATAGTCAGGGCTAAAAGCCTTTGTTTCACCCCACAACGACCCTAATCACCTGGCAAACAACGGCAATCTTCTTTGCGCTCTTACTGACGGATTTCTATACCGCAAAGCCCGTTCTAATTGAGCGAGCTTGAGCTGGGACGGCGATGAAAGAACCTAATGATCAGAAGCGGGCCTTCCACCAGCGAGCAATCGAAGGATACGTTGACACGCAAGAAGGAACGGCAGATGGGCAGAATCAAAGTGCTCCCAGAGGATGTGATATATCTAATGATTGCCAACATGCCTACCGAAGAAGAGCCCAGAACACCAGGTGGTCAGTTGAAGTATCTAATGGAGTCGGAAGGGCGGACTCTTCCACCGGGACATCCCTCAACGATAGTGAATAGAATGCTCCTTGCTCAGCACATACTGAAGCTATGTATCATGTCACATATTCCATTGTTTAGCGGTTCTATTTTATTTTATTAATGATTTACGAAGCATGGTCCGACAACAGCCACAACAACCCCCCTGCAAAAGATGGAAGCGAAGGTCACTCCACCCGCTTCTTCACCGTCACATCCATACCGTACTGCCTAAAAAACCACGAATTCTCGACTTGAAACTTCTTAGGATCGTCAAGTTGAAACTGGGAGAATTAGCTTCATTCGGACTCGCTAGTCGATCTCAACTTACGTCGTATTGCAAAAGCAAGGCAGGGACAATCTTCTTCAATTCGAGCATTGCGATGTGACGTCCAAGACACACACGTCGCCCAGCGCCAAACTAGACCCCCAATTCTGTCAGCATTATGTCCTAGATCTCGATAGCCTACTTGATCGTCGTTTGAACGGCAGTTGCACTTACAGTCAGGATGGCTGCTTCACGCTTTTGCTTCAGCTCCTTGGGCACCATCCACCGATCGGGATTCCATTCCTCCGCATCCTCACCAAAGGTCGGTTTGTGTCGATTCACCACGTATGGGTTCATCCCTATCACTGTGCCCTCGGGAAAGAAATGATCGCCGATCATCATTCCCCCCTTGGGGACAATACGCTCGAAGGGTAGGCAGAAAGGCGGATGGACTCTGAGACCCTCCAAAACGCAGGCGTCGAGATAAGGCAAGTCACAGACATCTTTCCAGGATGGATAAGGATGGGCAAACCCATTTGCCTTCTTGGCTTCCAGCAGTTCATTCCGGAGACGATGTAGCGTTGTGGGGTTCACCAAAAGGTTGTACCAGATTGTCCGCATGACGACGGCGGTTGAATCCGAACCTGCGATGACGTTTGAGAATGTCCACGCAGTGACACACCTGGAGCATGTTAGCCGTTGCACAGGACCTCCCGAAATTTGTCGGGTCATCACCAACATACCATGGTGGGTGTGAGTTGCGAGCCTGGATTTCCATGAAGGAAGATAGCATGTCGCGGTCTTTAAGGCCGTCCTCGTTGACCTTAGTGGCCTGCCCCCCCCCTTGTCTCTCGGCGACGTATTTGCCAACAATGCCCAGAATGGAGAATCCGGTAGGTCCGCGAAACATGGTCACGAACGAGTTCTTGTTCCAGACCTCATCCAACCAAGGGATTTGCGTAAACTGGAAGCTGTCATTTTCTGTTGTCTGGGTCTCATCTTGTTGGCTCCTGGAACAGATGAACTTACTGGAGCTGCCCCCTTCATGAAGTTCCAGATGGTACTCAGCATGCCGTTGACATCCTCTCCCTTCTCCAAGAACCCATATCTCCTGGAGAAAGTTAAGGTGCCCATCACGTCAAAAGCAAAGTACTGCAGCCAGCTTGCCAGGTCGAAGGTCTCCTGGGACTGAACAAAGCGCTTATCGATCTGCTCGGTCATGACTTCGATCGTTTTGTTGATGAAGACCTCCAAGGAAAGGGTGTTCGACATGGAATAGAGCGACGCAATCGGTGATCTCAATTTCCTATGCACTTCTTCATCGCGGGAGCTGAAGACGGCGGGCAAGGCTCCCTTCTTGGTATACGGCGCCAACGTTCGATAAAAGTCGCTCTGTCCGCTCAGAGTCAGCACAGCCCTCCTTTTGCTCCCCTTGAACCTTTGGTAGTGCGCTCTATTCTTGCCTTTGGGATGCCCATTCTTGTGGGGTAAATGGTGGGAATCCATGCCGGGTTGGTCAGGGAGACCATGTTGGGACCAAAGAGCACTACTTCGCCATACTTGTCATGGACAGACTGATGGAACTCATGCGCCCTTCCGGATTTGACCCATAAAACTCGTGGGAGGTTGGTGAGCCGCCCCCAAAAGGGTCCAGGGATATGTTTTAGTCGCCAATAAAGTCGAACGAAGTGGATGACCACAAAGAGTATGGATAGTCCTACGATCGACTGAACATTGACCAAGCTTTGCAACCTAAAGCCATCCATGAGTTCCACTTCTCGGCTGAGAAACAGCCCTTTGGTTGAGGCAGAAACTTTTGGCTACCACGGATCGAGGCACGGAGTCAATTCTCTCTTCGCCAATCGTTCAAAGCATGGAGAGGCGTTCTGCGGGCGGATGAAAGGTACAATTTATTTAACCGTGGTGGTCTCCTGCGCGGAAAACTGGATCGGTCCTTCGAAGGGCTGAAGGGCGGGGTGTCCAGAGCTTTCCGAGATCTCACGATGCTACCTACTTACGTGTGTTGGATTTTTTTCGGAGAAAAAAGGCGGCTGCGGGCGTCATCGTGGCCCTCATTTATAGGACGTCCCCGAGGCCCGGGTTGATAGTTCACACAGCTCGTCGTGCTTTAATCTATTGACGGCGTCATTTTACTCCGGGTGAAGCCTTCAAGCATGACCGATCGGCTTCTGACGCCCAACACCGCGTACGATGCGGCAAATGCGAACTGGATACTACTCCTGTCAGCACGGTGGAAGAGGATGCTGACACGATAGACCGTCACACACATCTCCTCCGTCCATTCCAGTGAGACCCTTCCGGTTCATTTACAGTGGCTAGACTTAGCTCTCTATCCTCTATCTAAGAGGGTTGGCAAAGAGACATACGGCAAACATAGACAGGATAAAAATTCATGAGGATTTACAAGCGATTGCTGGGTAAAAATAGGTATTATGAAAGACTAAACCGTCCCCTTCCGTAGACATGCATCCCATACAAACTTCATGGCACACCGAAACGAACATTCAGAAAATCGAAGCGTCATATCCGTCATAGATAGGGGGCAACCTGCTCTTCATTCCAGTCCCAGAATTTTCGTCCCAGCTCAGCATCTTCAAAGATGTCTTTCCGACCCGTGGTGATCTTGCCTGGAGGAACAACTGTGACAGGGGTTAGATAGGATCCTCGATGGAAATTTTCGACAGAGAAACTCACCCCACTTGGTCGTCGAATCGATATCCAGACCGGGTTGCAACCCGGCGAAGAGTTGGGTGTAGGCACCGGTAATTGGCTTTTGCGCCATGAGCCGCTGCTGCGCGTTAGCATCCAACACTATCGTAATGCAAATCGGGGTCACATACCACAGCCGCGGTGAGCCAGCGAGGCATGTCCCTCTGCAGACCTGTCATCGCAATTCCAGGGTCCAGAACCTAGCACTCATTAGCGAATTTTCTCCTCCTGTGCGCCCCTATCGGGCTCTCAGACGGTCCTTACCACGCTCATGACGCCGTCCTTCTGCCCGCGTTTTGCCATCTCAACAGACTGCAGGATGGTTCCGGCCTTGCTTCGGCCATACTTGACCCGGTCGGTCTCATCCTTGTGGTAATCTAGATTGGAGAAGTCGATCGCAGGCTTCGGGGCCCACGACACGGCGTCGGATGCGACCCAGACGATTCGGACCGTCTTAGGTGGCGATGCAGCAGCGGTCTGGGCCAGGAGAGGGTAAAGGAGCTTTGTAAATAAAAAGGGTCCCAGAACGTTCGTTCCTAGTTGCAATTCATAGCCCTGGGCGGTCCGGGAGCCGGCTGGCGGAAACATGACGCCCGCATTGTTCCAGAGGACGTGGAGCTGTTTCTCCTTGCTCAGAAACTCATCCGCCGACTTCTTGATCGTGGACAAATCGGACAGATCGAGGGCGAGGGGCTGGAGATCGCCCCGGGAATCGGGGAAGCGATTCCTCAGGTCCTGAATGACTTCCTGTATCTTGGAGCTGTTGCGCGCGGCGAGGTAGACTTTGCCGTTGCGCTGGTAGAGGATCGTGCTGAGGAGAAGTCCATAGCCAGAGGTGGCGCCCGTGACGATGAAGACCTGTTGTTCGAGAGAGCTATCGTGAGTCTCGTTGCCACTCCGTCATCAATCTCGATTCAACGCTTACCTTTCCGGATTGATCGACCAGATTGGCCTCGGTCAGCGGTGGGCAGGCTGATAAGAATGGAGCCATGAGTACTGTGGGGGGTGAGCAGGGTCGGTCGTGATGCTATGGTGAGTCGCCGACCTAAGGGGGGGGGGGACCGGCCATCGTCAGTCATATATATTATCTGACCCTGGAGCTGAAGAAACACGGTTGGCGGAGCTACCACGACGCCGCGTGGGCCCTGGTGATCCGATAGGCACCTGCCTACGCCGTCACCACCTCCTCACACAGCTCTCTTTGCCCCCGACCTCACTAGGTCGTCGGGAGACAATGGCGGGGCCTGCAGATCGTGCCCCAACCTCTGCCCGATCCGGTAATGGTGGCGCTATGAGTGGACGACAAGTTACTCCGTTCCCCGAATTGCTCCCCAAATTCAAGGCATCCAAGCTTGGGCCAGCTGCTCGTGACCCGGAAATAGGCTAAGTCCGGGCCAATCAGACCGGAGGCCCCCTTATCGTCCCTAAAAAAGGGGCTGACGTGCTGTGACCGCCGCTCTGGAAACTTGGAAGGATCGGATGAATTCCAAATCTGGAGTCGCTCCTTCACTCATTAGAGTAGGTAACTAGGTCGCTAGCGAGTGACTAGACGAGATCGTAAGCCGCCATTCCCGAACCCTGTCCTTCCAGTAGGTTTGGCTATCATCCATGATCCTCCCTTTGGCGCCATCCTTCCGGGTGGGGCGGGTGATGGACCTGTAGATCAATCACTAGTCACCAGGACCATATATAGAATGAGCTATCATCTCCCAGCTCTCATTTTCTGGCCTGGGACGGATTTTGAGTGAAGGAAGAAGATGCTTGGCGCAGGGCTGGAGTGGGTCTCGTGATTTGTCCTTGTTGGCACTGTCACCATCATGACATCAACCTCATTCTACTTCATTGTTGCACTTTACTTTCTAGTATTCTGGCTTACTTGTCATGTATTTTAACCGTGTTTATATATATATGGAGAGAGAGGTATATAGATTTATAGATGTATCGCCCCACAAGAGGTCAAACTAGATAACTGAGATAGGATATATGTTTACGTAGACAGAGACAATTCACGGAAAGTGATAAATATATTGAATCTACTATATAGCGCGCTCTAACTCGAATCCTATCCAGTCATGATGATGTATTATAAAGAAATTTCGTAGAAAAGGTGAAGGAGGAGAGTCAATCAACCACCCTGGGGATCGTCAGTCCCACGCATCACTCGTTGACACTCCTGCTGCGCCCGCTGCACCATGTCATCGATGTCAAACTCCCAGATGCGACAATATTTGGCCCAAAGGGAGGCAAAGCACTTTTCTGGATCTCTCCCCGTCTCAGCATTCTGCCACATGCACATGTCGCCCACCGACCGTGAATACTGCACCACCATCTGCGAGCGCTCGATTCGGATCGTGCTAAACGCTCGCAGGGCCGCCTGGATCGCCGTCGCTTTCTCAGCCGATGACCCCGGTCGATTCAAGGCCGTCTCCAGGGTCGTCGCGAGGACGGCCGCATCTTCCACGCCCATCGCCGCCCCCGAAGCGAGGAACGGCGTGCTGGCATGGGCCGCGTCGCCAGCCACACACACGCGCCCGGAGGCGTACGAGCTCGCGGGATGATCGGACATGTCAAAAATGGCCCACTTGTTGGGTCGCTCCGGGAGAAGGTCGACGACGCCGCGGACGTCTGGCTTCCAATTGGCGATGGCTTGTTGGGCCGTGGCCCGATGACACGTCATCAGCAACTTGCTGGTATCTGTCCAGGGTTCTGGCGTCTTGCAAAAGAGGATCATGTTGCAGAGCGTGTTGTTGGCAATCTAGACGCACTTATTGATTAGCCCCATTACTCAAGAGGAGGAGGGCGACGTCTGCTCCTTACCGGATAGGTCACCGTATACGCGCCGGGGCCGACATGGAGACAGTGACTGTAACCCTTGTCCTCCCCCATGGCGGCCACAACCCCTTCGATGGGAATCACCGCGCGATAGGCGACCATCTGTGTAAAACCGGGGTATGCGGCTGGGTTATTTTCTCCAATCATGATTTGGCGAGTACGCGACTTGATGCCATCACATCCGATCACTAGTCGGCGTAGAACTGGTTAGCAACAACGGGTCGTCTGGGCCCAGGGATCGTCCAGGGAAACACTATACCCGCATCTGCCCTTGCCACGGTGCCGTCTGTAAAGCGCAAGATGACCTTATCCCCGTCCTTCTCATCCTCATAGCTCTCCAACTGTTTGCCGAACTGGACCACGCCGTCCGGTAACTCCCGGCCGAGAGCCTCGAGGAACGCCGCGCGCAGGCACCCGTAGTAGTCGGGACGGTCGGCCGGGATCTGCCAGAGCGGCGAGTCGACCGAAGGTGTGAAGCCGTCAAAGTACCGAATGTGAGGATATTCGTTGGGGGCGGCCACACGTTCAAAGGCGGCGAGGACTTGCGGGTTGATATATCGCATCGCTTGTCGTGCGACGGCGTTGAACGAGAAGCCCGCGCTCGTCTCGGTAAATTTGCTCGCTCGCTCGTACACGGTCACCTGGAACCCACGATGGACAAGCCCCAGGGCGACAATTATGCCGATGATTCCGCCCCCGATGATGGCGATGTGGCATGTTTCACGCATCGTGGGTTCATCTGGGGTGCTGTCGGTTGCCCCATGGGCGTTTTTTCCGTCGAGGAAACGAATCCTCCCGTCGAACAGGTGCGAGATTCGATTTACATACTTGCTTTGGAGGGAAGACCACGACGAACCCATCGTGAATAGCTGTAGCGCGACGCTCTGAAGCGTTTAGAGGATGGGGGAGAAGACAAAACCCTCCAGTCAGCCTCCCAAGGCGTCTCAAATACCAGGCGGTTCACGGTCTTCCGGAGTAATTCCAGCCCCAGCTGATGCGATCAAGGCCGATCAAGACAGTTATTTGCTTCTTTTCGGCCCCACTGATCGTCACCATCGCCGAAGTGAGATCGGATTATTCGCATCCAGCAACTTCTGGCGACTTCCCAACTTCCAATAGAACCGCTACTGCTTCGCTTCGAGGGCGCCACTCGTGGCAATTAGCGTATTTCCGTGGTTCAAGTACGAAATTCTAGGTTTAGTCGGGACATTGCAGTGAGAAATGCTCGCAGCTGTCGTGACCGTGGCTTCTCGTAAATATATATTTCCAAGACAACAGGTAATTCAAATAGCCAGCAGTATTACAATAGAGAGAAATATATATCTATACACCCCTAGACTCGCAGGGATTCACGTTTTAGACATCTTGTATCAGTATACAATCGTAGGTAGCTATTCTTTACTATCACTTCCTATTGTCCATGGAAAAGAGTCGATAAATGCCCCCTCTATTCGATAGGTGCCTAAACTTCGAAGAGATTAATCGGACAAGGTCGACGATCCTACATATAGATACAAGAATTTAAAAAAAAAAAAAAAAACCAGGGCACTCAACCCAAACATTTACGGACCACCTTGTGGTGACAGCAGTGGATAAGTCCAGATACGGCGTATAATGGTGGGGGAACGTGCCTTCTATTCTCATTGCATTCAGGAAGAGAGCAGATGGCCCGGAATGGCATACAGTTGTCGGCTACAGGAGGAGCTCAGTGAATTATATCGCACGTTCGTCTTGTTCTCATTAGACTAGGTAAGTCGATCTACATCTGATAGTTAAACACTGATTCTACCATCGATCACACGATGAATCTCCCAAAATCAATCTGCAATTCCTTTTTTTCCCGACACCCCAGACACCCCAAAACCCCAGAAACAAGCCTTTCTGCAAACGAGATCCCTTCAATTCCCGAATCGGTATTGCATCACCAATGCGGAAGCCAGGGTAGCCATAACAATTGCGTTCCCGGCAAAGAAATAAACCTCGCACATCTTGCCATCCTTCAAGTCGACCCGAGCGACCAGGGTGAACAAAGTCAGGGCCGAACACGCAGCAGCGGTGAAATAATATGCCCCGAAGCCGGCCGACACACCACTGGCAAGCACCAGTCCCATGTAGGCCGTTGCGAGCGTGAACAGGACAGGCTTGGAGTAGCCATGGATGCGCACCGCGATGGACTTGATGCCGGCCTTGATGTCATCCTCGACGTCGGCGTGCATGTAGATCGTCTCAACCATGAGGTTGCAGATGTACACGGCCGCGTTTAGGAGGAGATTGGAGCGCAGAATGGGCTCCGAGGCGGACAGAATGTCGAAGCCAATCGTCCGGGAGGCGTTCAGGCCCGTGGTGACGTAGAGAAAGGCCAGAAACATCAGAGCGTAGTGGGTGAAGCGTTTCAGGAACGGGTAGATGATAGAGCCCACGATGGCGATGGGAATATGCAGCGCGGGCTGCGAGGGGAAGAACGAACGCGTCAAGAGCACCACGGTCGTGGCGAGCGAGGCCGCAAAGAGGCATCCGGCCGTTGTCGAGACGGCGCCGCGGACGAGCGGACGATGCTGACATCTCTCCACCTTCCGGTCGAGGTCTTGGTCGGCCAGATCATCCACCACGCAGCCATAGGCGCTGTAGAACCAACACAGGACGAGCCATTTGAGACAAGCATCGATCAGCTGGTCCGAAGGGAGCTGGGAAACGGCGGCAACGTGCAAGACCGCAATCAGAACGGGGAGGTAAGAGATGAGGACACCCGCGGGCAGGTAACCCACGCGTGTGAGCTCAACATAGGGAGCAATCGATGGCGGAACAGCGTTGAGAATCCACGATTTGGCGTACATCCTGACGGGGCGGCGGGTGGGAAAACTGATGGAAGGGATGATGGCTCCCAGGTGAGTCTCTTTTATGTCTGGCATCATCAGCAACAGTCCCTCTCAGCCGATGATCGGGATTCAAGCTGACGGCGACGCGATTCGGGCTTGGGAGATGCAGCGGAATCCACAGTGGGCTCTCAGAGCGCCTTGCAGGGCCCTCGACCAGCGGGACGCTAATTCCCTCCTCTCGACGAAAAAAAAAAGCCTCCCATCCTTCGTTATCGGCTAGCCGACGCCAGGGAGCCTATCGGGGGATAACACAACTGCTGTCGACAGGCGCCACCGCGCCCCCGGAGTATCTTTTCGGCCGCGTAGGGCCGCGTCAAAACACCGAGTATGGGAGACTTTGACATGACCGAGACTCCGTTGTGTAACGCGAAAGACTCAACCGGAAAGATAAGTAAAACTGATCGGCACTAGTTGGGAGGCCTCTTCGTGTTGATGGACTGGTCGATCATGCCAAGGATGTGTAGCAGGTGGGCCCTACCGATTGAACAGCAGCCAGTGGGTTAAGTCTGCAATCTGCCTTGGGAAATGGCTATGGAATGAGAAAGCAGTGCAGTGAGAGCTAAAAAAAGCGTAGATAAGCCTACAGCCTTGACTGCGCATGGGAAACACAGTAGTAGGCCAACAGAGGTTGGTGAACTCCTTCAATTTGTATAGTGAGCGCCCACCAGCCGTCAATACGGAGGACGTGAACGAGTCTTATTTATTTACGTTTTGGAAAATGACGATCTAAAATCCGTCAAAAAGCAGCAGGCACATACATCTACCATAGGACATACATCTACCATAGGTAAAAAAAAAAAAAAAGAAAAAAAAAAGGGGGTGCTGGAGGATAGCCTGAAAGTTTAAGTCTAGTACCGAGAGCTTATAAGCTCATCTATCAAGTCTAATTAGGGCCATCTGGCTCTGTCTAAAGACAATAAATAACATATGTAAAGGAGGGCTGCTAACACAGAATTCAATTTTCACGCGCACATTCTACAGTGACTGCTTCACAATGATCCAAACAATGACCTGCCTTAGTGGCCATTCTTAATGACATCGGCAATCTTCTCCGCCACCATGTAACAGCTGCTTTGCGGGTGGCCCGGGGGCAGCGTAGGGAAGATACTCGCGTCCACGACACGGAGGTTATTGACACCAATGACCCGCGCGTTCGTATCAACGACCGCATTGGGATCGGTGGGCTTACCCATCGCGCAGGTGCCGGCCGCATGGAAAACCGGGCTGATGACGCCCCGGAGGTGAGCCAGAATCTCCTCATCGGTCTGCACATCCGATCCAGGAAGGAATTCATCCCCAATTGCAATACCCGCCCCGATCCAGGCCTGTCGGAGAAGCTTGAAGGCCGCGATAGCGACTTCTTGGTCTGCGGGATGAGTCAGAAATCCCAGATCGATCACGGGAGGGACATGGGCATCCGGGCTGGAGATGGTAATGCTGCCCCGAGAAAGAGGCGCAACCAAAGCGGCGGCGATACTAGCCATCTGGCGCCCACCGCCAGCAAGTTGATCCGCATTGCTACGCCAGCCATTGAGGATACCGTCGACACTAAGGTACTCTAGAACAGGCCAGTCGGAAGGGAAGGCCGCCAGAGCTTCCTTAGTACTCTGTGAGAGCATGTCTTCGGGGACATTGCCCCATCCGAGGACACCAAACCCGGGAGAGGTAAGCGGCCCCCGCTGGTTGGCATACTGAGCCACGGCATCGGCCATTGCCGTTGGATCAAAAACCATCCGACTTGAAGTAATGACGTTGACCTCGTTGACGACACCAAACATCAAGTGATCCCACAGATTCTGACCCACGCCCGGAAGATCCACGATGGTCTTGATTCCCTGGGCCCTCAAGACCTCTCTAGGGCCAATGCCAGACACCATGAGCAACTGTGGCGACTGGAACGCTCCGGCGGATAATATGACCTCCCTTCTGGCACGGAGGGTGAATTGCACCCCAGCGTGTTCCACCAGGACACCAGTGGCCGTTTTACCACGAAAGTTAATCTTGAGTGCCATGGTATGTTGGTAAACATTGAGAGGGCTATCCTGGATCGGTTGAGGAAGGAAGCTGGTCTGTGAGGAACTGCGAGTCACGTCCCTTGGATCGATGGTGACGGGGGACCAAGAGGAGCCGTTCAGACTCCCGCTGTTGAAATCGGTATCAGGCAAGACACCAATGGATTCGAGCCCGATTTCCACATAGGTGGAGAAAGGATCCGCATAATTCGCCCAGGAGACATGCAACGGTGCGCCCGCCTCGTCGAAGGCGTCCGGATTATATGTCACACTGCTGTTGGCTGAGCGCGTTGACATGTTCGGGGGGGTCAAGGTACAAGTTTTCTTGAAATAGGGAAGCACAGAGTCCCAGGTCCAGGAGTCGTCGCCGGTGGTCTCTGCCCAGCCCTCATAGGTACCTTTCGTGCCTCTGCAGAATGTTAGTTGAAATTAGTAGTCATAGAGAGCCAGCCGACACAACAAACGTACCGTTGGTAGACCATGTAATGCCTCGCGGAGGATCCTCCTAGAGTCCTGCCTCGTGCATATCGGATGACTCGATTGTCGGCCCCCTAGTAACACCATGAGACTTGCAATCGGGACCAGAAGAACCCAAAAAAAAAAAAAAAAAAAAAGGAAAAGTAAAAAGGGGAGCAAATCAAACAAATGGAGAGTCACCTACTGTCATAGGCTGCGTAATGAAATTCCAATCAACTGGGGAGAAATCGGATGGATCAGTGCCCGTGTTCGCGGTTCCAGCGAGTCCAGGAATCACGCTTGGGGGACCACTTTCAATCTGGTAAAGTCCGCCAGCTTCCACGACCGCAACACTGACATCAGGGTCCTCTGCGAGTCTAGCGGCAATTGCGAGCCCTGAAGTTCCTCCTCCGATAACTACATAGTCGTAGGTCGCGCCAACTCCCGGTTTCGGGAGTCTGACTGCGAGCGAAGGCACGACAAGCGACGCGTGGAGTAGAAAGGTGACGACGCGATTCATCGTGCAGAAGAGAAGCGACCGGACCGTACTAAGGAATGACGAACAGGATGATGTTACGATCCATTGGGGAAAGCTCTCTATATAGGCATTGCTGTGGGGGGGGACCTGAAAAGGGGGCCTGGCGAGTCTACAACTTTTCAGGCGTTACTTCTCGCCCTAACTCTCCGTCCCGGGACCAGGTTATGCAGGGGTTCCTGGGGCTCTTGGGGCAAGACAGGCGAGTCAGGGGCAGCCAACACAATGCCGTGGCTGACAGGAGGCTGATTGGAGCGGCCCAATCTAGTCGGAAGCTTGACGATCCCGGGAGTTTGTCGATCACCGCTTCTTCTGTCTAGCGGCGAGGACACGATAGGGGCCATGGACGTGGAGAATATCGAAGACGACTAGTCAGTCGATATTCAGATTTGGGGCCATTCCTTTGGAGCCTCTACTAGAGATATACTACCGCGTTCCTGAGGGCTCGGCTCCTGGGGTTGGGAGAGAACCCAGCGTAGGAGGGGCGAGGTGGCTTGCCGGACTTGCAATAACGCCGTGTAAATATACCGCAGGATGCCCGAGCGACTGCTGGGAACAGTCAGCATCAAATCGCCCAAGATTGAGAATGCGCGGTGAATCTGCTCCACCGGGCTTATCCTCATCGGGGTTGGAGAGTTTCCTGATCGAAACAGCATCGACTGATTTGTGCATCGCGAATGGGAGGACCACACGCTATTGATAAGCTCACCTCGGTCTTCTCCGGGGTTCGGGAAATCTCTCGATGCCCACTGAGCGCGGGATCGTGCGTTGGGGGTTGGAGGAGACCTGAGGGACTGGACCTGCGAGGGCAGTTCGCGAGCACTGCAGTGGGTCCAAGGCTTTGCAAATACGGTTTACTCTGGGCAAGGGCTGTGAGCGTGTGTCCACCGCCGACGTCCCCTTTCCGTCACTCGCAACGGGCCCGATGCACCAATGGCTTCGTGTCCGGTCTTCGTAGTCAGCCTTTGTCTCGAGAATCACCAAGCGTGAAGCCCGAGATTTCCGCTGCTTGTCGTCGGTCTGGCCAATCGGCGCTTGTTCCTGCAGAACGCGAGGAAAGGCGTCCAACATTGGGCCGTGAAATTCTGGTATAAAGACATTGTACTCTATATCAAACTCCTGGCCGATTGAATGCTGCGACACACCTCTCACCCTCACTCACTCTCTTTCTTTTAACCATCTACCTGGGCCAGTGTCCTTCGTTCCCTTTGAGTTACCTCCCTCCCTCAGCGATTTCCTACCACACACAGCCCACCACATCATGCAGAGGGTAGATGGTTCCCGTCCCCGAGCCCGAACCCTTTTGGTGTTCGGCTCGCAAAGCCTCTCATTCGACAAGCGAGCTCTAAACAAGCTTCGCAATGAGATCAGTCACAGCAAGCACCGGAGCTGGATCCAGAGCACCATCGCCGAGTTGCCGACATTCTGGACGGCCCTGTCGAATGAATTACCAGAGACCGCCAGCATGCTTCCACCGACAGAGCAACTGCACGACTTGGATCGGTTGCTCAACCAATCCATTGACGACATCCCCGAACAATTGAACCTACCTAATATCAAACTCACACCTCTGGTCGTGATCAGCCACTTGATCGAGTATGAGCGCTATCTCGAGACAAAACAGGATCGCAGCGACGCCGCTTCAGCATTTCTGAACTCGCAATCCCAGGAAGTCGGCAGCGGCACAAAGTCTCTTGGCTTCTGCACTGGCCTCCTCAGTGCATTTGCCGTGGCTAGTTCTCATAACAACGAAGATCTGGCCCGGTACGGTGCCGTAGCGGTCCGCCTGGCCATGTTGATCGGAGCCCTGGTGGACGCCGAGGAGACGCGACAAGAGTCTCTTGGCAGTGGACGATCGGTATCATACTCAGTGGCTTGGACTAGCAAAGAGCAGGAAGAGAAGATGCACGAGATCCTGAGCCGGTGGCAACCAGATGTATACGTTGCCGTTCGATATGATCGTGCACGGGCAACTATCACAAGCTCAGGACGCGCAGCGGCAACCGTGGCACAGGAGCTGCGGGAGGCAGGGTTGACTGCCGCTGCAATGCCTCTTCAGGGTCGGTTTCACGACCCATCGGAGGCGCGCAAGAACGACACCGAGAAACTTGTCACTTTGTGCGACCGAAACACAGACCTTCAGTTCGCAGCCACACCGGCTATGGCCCTCGCAAGTGACAGCAACAACCCAGATGGCACCCCTATCGCCGAAGGCACCCAACTACATGAGATCGCAGCGCACAGCATTTTGGTGCAACACTGCGAATGGTATGGAACATTTACAGCTGCCTATCCGATGAACACCACAGATGCTCCGCGGGTCGTCTGCTTTGGGTCGGAGAAATGCATCCCACCGACGTTGGCATCTCAAGTGCAGCCCATCTATCAGAGCTCGCTGGGTAGGGCAACACAAGGTCCACAGACTAGACAAGCTCCCCATGGAGGGCCGGACTTCTCTGGAATCGACGAGAAAAATCTAATTGCAGTCGTCGGCATGTCAGTCAAGGTGGCTGGCGCGGATGACCTCGACGAATTTGCCCAGATGTTGCGCACGGGCAGATCACAACATCAATCTCTCAAGTCCGATGAGATCGCCTTTGACACCCCCTGGCGCGATGATACTCCCTCCCGGGACTGGTACTACAACTCTGTTCGAGACCGCAGCGCATTCGACAATGGCTTCTTCCGGATGAGCCCCCGTGAGGCTGCCGCTATGGACCCCCAGCATCGACTATTTTTACAGGCCGCCTACCAAACCGTCGAGCAGTCCGGTTACTTCATGCGACCCGTTGATGGTACAGCCAAGCTACCGGAAGACTCTGTCGGCGTCTACGTTGGTATTAGCACCACTGATTACGACCAGCATGTGGCATGCTACGACTCGAACGCATACACCGCCACTGGAAACCTTCGCAGTTTCTTGGCCGGTAGGGTCGCTCATCAGTTCGGATGGACGGGGCCTGCTATGACAGTAGATACCGCCTGCTCATCGTCTGCCGTGGCTATCCATCTCGCCTGCCGTAGCCTGTTGGCAGGTGAATGTTCGGCTGCACTTGCTGGTGGAGTTGCCGTCCACAGCAGTCCCTTCTGGTTCCAAAATCTAGGCGCTGCTAGCTTCCTGAGTCCTACTGGCCAGTGCAAACCATTTGACGAAAAGGCCGATGGATACTGCCGTGCGGAGGGAATTGGGTGCGTGATGCTGAAGAGGATGTCTGATGCGATTGCGCAGAATGATCAGATCCTCGGCTGTATTGCCGCCACGGCCGTTCATCAGAACCAGAACTGCACGGCCTTGGTTGTTCCCAATAAACCTTCCCTATCTGAGCTATTCCAGCAGGTTGTTACCAAGTCAGGCCTTACACCATCGGATATTTCCCTTGTTGAGGCTCATGGGACTGGAACTGCAGTTGGTGACCCCGCCGAGTATGCCAGTATCGCTCATGCCCTCGATGTCCAAGCACGGGCTAAGCCTTTGTATCTCGGATCCGTCAAGGGCCATGTTGGTCACACCGAGGCCGCTGCAGGAATCGTTTCCTTGATCAAGGTACTTATGATGATGAACGAAGGATTCATCCCACCGCAAGCAAGCTACTCTCGCCTGAGCCCACGCATTACCGCTGCAACAGATAAATTGCACATTTCCACCATGCTCCGGGCGTGGGAGACGAGCCGAAAGGCAGCTTTAGTCAACAGCTATGGCGCGTCTGGATCCAACACATCAATGGTGGTGGTTCAGCCTCCAAAGGCGCATCTGGCCAACATTGATCCAACTCCTGAAGGGGTTGCACTTCCCTTCTGGATTACTGGCAAGGACGATCGAGACATTGCCGCTTATTGCGCACGCCTCATGGAGTACATTCGCGCACGGCCATCACTGCGGCTGGCAGACGTTTCTTTCAATCTGAGTCGTCAATCTAACCGGACACTGGAAAGCCAGCTGGTGTTCAGCTGCCGCTCTATCCCAGAGCTCCAGACGATGCTTTCCCGTGGTGCCTCTTCCGCTGCCGCCATGAGCCAGACTGCTCCTGCAGAACGCCCCGTGATCCTCTGCTTTGGTGGACAGGTGTCCACCTTTGTTGGCCTCAACCGCGATGTGTACGAGCAGGTTGATCTCCTGCGTCACCACCTGGATGAGTGTGATCGTGTGATGACGGGATTAGGGCTAGACAGTATTTACCCCGACATCTTCTCCTGCAACCCGATCGAGGACACCGTCAAGCTGCAGTGTATGCTCTTCGCTATGCAATACAGTTGTGCTCGATCCTGGATGGACTCCGGGCTCTCCAACAAGAAGATCGCAGCGGTTGTTGGCCACAGTTTCGGTGAGCTCACAGCCTTGTGCGTCTCAGGTATTTTAAGCGTTCCCGATACCGTCAAGCTTGTCGCGGGCCGCGCCCGTCTGATCCGAGACCAGTGGCCCAGTGATCGTGGTGCCATGGTGGCCGTTGAAGCGGATGAAGCTGTGGTTCACCAGGTTCTACAAGAGGCTGCAGCGCACACGCCAACCGACGGACATCCCGCTAGCATTGCTTGTTACAATGGCCCGCGTAGCTTTACTCTGGCGGGATCCACGCTGGCCATCCAAGGTGTCATCGAAACGATTCTACGGAAGTTCCCATCCGTTCGTCACAAGCAGTTGAATGTCACCAATGCATTCCACTGTAGTCTTGCTGACAGCATCTTTGAGCCCCTTATCCAGCTTGGAGAAGAGCTGACCTTCAACCCTCCTGCCATTCATCTGGAGCATTCCCGCGCAACCCCGTCCAGTGGCGGCCGGTTGACTTCTAGCTTCGTCGCCAATCATCTGCGCAACCCTGTGTTCTTCAACCATGCTATTCAGCGTCTGGCCCAAGCCTACCCGGATAGTATCTGGCTCGAGGCGGGATCCAACTCAACCATTACCAAAATGGCCGGTCGGGCCCTTCGTTCAACTGGTAGTATTCCGTCTCCCAACGCCCAGCAGTCGCATCAGCACTTCCAGGCAGTCAACATTACAAACGCCCAGGCCATGGATGACCTCACCGAGACCACCCTGAACCTGTGGAAGGAAGGTCTTCGAGTGTCTTTCTGGAAACATCACTCGCTCCAGATGACTCGGTATAAGCACCTCATCCTTCCGCCACATCAGTTCGCCAAGACACTCCACAACCAGGAAATCCGCCCTCCGAAAGCAGACCGAGGCTTGAGCACAGCAGATGCTGAAAAGAAAAACGAAATGTGGACCTTTGTTGGCTATGAGGATCGTGATGGCGCTCTTCACCCCAAGGATAGACATAACAGAGGGCGACCACGTTTCCGCATCAACACCGAATCGGAAAAATATCAGGCAATGGTCGTGGGCCATGTCATGGCGCGTACAGCAGCTATCTGCCCGGCCGGGTTGGAAGTTGATATGGCCATCGAGGCTCTCTTCAGCTTGCATCCGGATTGGAAAACGAAATGTCTCCAGCCCATGCTAGTTGACATGGTCAACTCGGCCCCCGTCTGCCTGGACCCATCTCGAACATTTTGGCTCAATCTTTCCGCTGTTGATGACAGTCGCAAGATCTGGGATTGGTCAATCACCAGCACTCGCAGCGGAAGTACTGCTAGTCTTCTTCATGTCAAGGGCTCCCTTCACTGGCGTTCCCCCGACGATGCAACCTACCGGGCGGAATTCGGGCGACTGGAGCGTCTTGTCCAACACAGACAGTGTACCGATCTGCTGGCTGCGGCGACTAGTGACAGTGGCTGGACAAGCACGGACGAGGACGAGGTCCAGGTCCTCCAAGGACGTAATGTTTATCAGGGATTTAGTGATGTCATTCAGTATACCGACCTCTACCGCAGTCTCCGACGCCTGGTTGGTCGAGGAAACGAGAGCGCAGGATGCGTCCAGCGCAAGCGGTCTCATGAAACTTGGTTGGATGTGCCATTGAGCGAGTGCTTCATGCAAACTGGAGGAATTTGGGTCAGTTGCATGACTGATCGCAGCCCCGATGATGTCTTCATCGCTACCGGATGTGAGCTCTGGATGCGTTCTCCCAGCCTCGCGAAGGCGCAACAAACGAACGCCGAGGGCCCCGAACTCTGGCATGTTCTCGCACGTCACCAGCGTGTGTCGGAGAAAGTTTACGTGACGGATGCCTTTGTGTTTGACCCTCGCACTGGTCAACTGACCGAAGTTATCATGGGCACCAAATTCAGCCGCCTTCCGAAGATGATGATGCGCAAGATCCTTGGTGAGTTTGCTCCTGGTGCATCGAGCGCTTCTCCCGCCACGGAAATTGTCAGGGAGAGACCCTCGATCCAGAACCGTCCGGTGGATATCGTCGTTGCCGACAAACCGACCAAGAGCAAGACCGCGGTCCCCGACATCACAGACCAGGTCCGTCAGGTTCTTTCCAGTGTCTCGGGTGCCGACCCCTCCAAGATCAGCAACGATGCCGAGCTGGCGGATTTGGGTGTCGATTCGTTGATGTCAATGGAACTTGCGCGGGAGATTGAGGGCGTGTTCAAATTTAGCCCAGACCGGGGCGAACTGCTCGAAGCCACCACGCTTGACAAGCTTGTCCGGTATATCTTGACTGCGCTGCATGGCTCCTCTGATGCCCTAGTCGATGATTCAGAGAACCACGCGTCCTTGTCCTCCAATGCCAGTTGCGACGCCAACTCCACGGGGAATTCCACGCCGCGCACCCCTGCGGAGGATTACTCCCCCGCTGAGTTCCAGGAGCCCTACCTTGTCTCCCCCTCGCGGGATGATATCGATGCTCTGTGTCTCCCCGATGGCGAGAACGACTTCTTACAGCCGCAGAAGGCCGCTCTGGAATTGACCAACCGACCAAACAGACCGGACCGGACCGAAGTGGAAATACAAGCAGCCGAGTATGTGGCCCGCTACACCGCCGGCTTCACAGCACCCAGGGCGAGTGATAAGGGAAGCCCGATCGAGAACAGTGGTGCCGTGGTCATCATTACCGGAGCAACTGGCAGTCTTGGAGCCCATCTGGTGGCCGGTTTCGCCCGAGATCCATCTGTTCGTGCGGTGGTGTGTCTGAATCGACGGAGCAATGTCTCGGGGGCAGATCGACAGAAAGAGGCGCTTGCATCTCGCATGTTGGTGCTCACTGAAGCTGAATCTGCGAAACTGCGGATGTTGGATGGCAGCACCGCAGACCCGCAGTTGGGATTGTCCACCGACGACTACACCTGGCTCGTGCAGAACGGCACTCACATCGTGCATAATGCGTGGCCAATGAGTCTCCGACGCCCGATCCACACCTTCGTGTCTCAATTCCAGGCGTTGCGCAACCTACTCGACTTAGCACGCGAGATGGCTGGCCATCAACAAACCGGTAGTCCCAACGGGCGGCGCATTGGCTTTCAACTTGTCTCCTCCATCAGTGTTGTCGGCTCTGCTCCCCAGCAACGAGTCCTTGAGCAGCGCGTTCGCTTGTCTACAACGCTCCCATTGGGCTATCCCGAGGCTAAATGGGTGTGCGAACGCATGCTTGATGAAACGCTTCACCGTTATCCTGACCATTTCCGGCCCATGGTCGTGCGACCAGGCCAAATCACTGGGTCCACCATCACCGGCATTTGGAATCCCATGGAGCATATGCCGTTCCTCATCAAGTCCGCCCAGAGCCTCCAAGCCTGGCCGGATCTGAACGGGCCTGTACACTGGGTGCCGGTTGATACGGTGGCGCAGACCATGGTGGAATTGCTTCTCCCCGACGGAGATCATCGTCTCAGCGGTGGTCGAGAGCCTGACGCGTATCCTGTCTATCATATTGACAATCCCGTTGGACAGCCTTGGAAGGAGCTGTCGGCGATCATAACCCAAGCACTTGACATCCCACCTGAGCGGGTCATTTCATACAAGGCATGGCTTGAACTCCTCCGTCACTCCCCATTGAACCACGAGCGCGATATCCCGGCCGCCAAAATCATGGACTTCTTCACTGAATATTTCGAGCACATGGCCTGTGGAGGGTTAATTCTCGACACCACCCTCTCTGAACAACACTCTAGCGCCATGGCCTCCCAGGGACCAGTCAGCGCCGACCTAGTGCAGCGTTATATTCACAGCTGGAAGACGACCGGCTTTCTGAGGTCGTGACTGGCCGGCCCGGTTTCCCAAACTCCCATTCACGACAATGTTGCTCTCCTGGATAGGCGGTTAATCTCGGACGATCTCCTCACCATCTGCAAATGTCTACTGGAATTCTTGAGGGCCGTTTCCAGGTTTCTAGATGTTCGTCAACTCCCACTCCCCAATCTATGACATTGTGCTAATTCGAATTGCCTGTAGGGTTTATTTTTCACTCGTCACACACAACCGAAACCAAGTCGCTAAAGCATACAGTTGCTCTGCAACGTCTTCACTCCATCGGAATAACTCCATTTCTTTATGCCCGTTGTTACTATATTCATCTGTTCTGGAGGCATTTTCGCCTCCATCACGTCCCATTCTATCCCTGATCTCTCTGTAATAGCCCCTCACCCACGAAATCATATACCCTATTCTTCTTTGATACCAAACATTTTTATCATCGTTCTACCTTGCCGGTAGAGAGAATGCCGGCATGACTGGGGCTTGGTTGGTTTGAACCTCCAGACGCCCCTTAGCGAGTTCTATCTCCGCAGCAAGGTCCGACGGGACGACCTGACTCTCATTGAGCCCTGATGACCTCCACGGGCCATTCTTTTCGGTTGTCTGTCTTGTACTTGATTTGTTCCGGCGTACTTATACCAGTATCTTGTGTTTTTATTGGGCGGCGTTTAAATATATTAGGTCACAATGCGTCATTGATTCCTAGATTTTCTCGATTAGTTTTATATATTTATATATTTTATTGTTAATCAAACCCATCGTGGCATTTGTAGAAATGAGTTCCTTTGAGACAACATGATCAAACCCCCTCCTGATCTAAGAGCTATATTAACCCATCACTTTGAGGCAAACGCTCTAAAGCATTCCAGGCAGCTATGTCATTATACCCCGTCTCAACCCAGAAACAGGCGATGTCTCATCAACGCAGGAAGGCACCTATCCATCCTCCTCCTTGGGGTCTCGGTCCGCCCGAAAAACCGAGAGAGAGTCGATCTCGAGCGAAAACTGCCCCTCCTGGTCGCCAAAAAAGCTAGCATCGGTCAGGGGGGTCATTTGCAATCGATAGTTGAGACCGGCCGCAACACACATACCTTCGCATCATGATGCTAATCCGCTGAATATTCTTCAGATCGATGGGTTTAGGATCCTGCACAGGCCGACCCCGGTAGGTCGCCTTCAGATCCGCCCACTTCACCGGTACGGTCGAACCGCCATTCGTCTGAAAGGGACGCTCCCAGCTGACGGTACTCTGTTCCCGACCGTCCGGCCGCTTGGGCTGGATGTCATCCTTCAGGACAATCACGTATCGCTTCCCATCGGACTGGTGGATGTGCAGATTGAGCCCCTCGTAATCGGACAGATCCCAATTCCGCGTACCGGTGGTGCGCTGGGAAGCAAATCCGGCCCCGCCGAGTGTGGAAATATCCAAATTGCCGTGAAAAGTGGCCGTGTTGGAGGTGGATGCGATGGTGATGGTGGAGTAGGAGCTTCCGCCTCGGACACGATCGTCGGACGAGGTCCAGTCGTTGGGGTCCCATGGCCTGTTTCATCTGTTACGATCACTTCTAGTGAGGGATGGATCTCGAGCTACGTACAGTCTGCCTCCGAAAAGGTCCTCTTCCGTGATCCGAGACATCTTTTTTCTTGCCTTTAGCCCCTCCCTCTTTTGTTTGCTATGGAATAATGTGGGGGTTTAAATTGGGACGCTGCCTGACCCATGACGTCAGCCACCGTTGTCCATCATCGATGAGATTCGTATAGATATACCCCTCACTTGGCAACGATCTGATGATACGTGTAAGAAATATCGAAGCAATGATGGTACTGTAGGTAATAGTCCGGACGAGAGTAGAAGACGCTTGTCCCAGCTAGGTGGGCTTGACCTCAAACCCTGTGCTCCTGAAAATACTCATCCTGGAGAGATATAACTGGCCGTCTCAACCCCTCTTCCTTATGGGCACCCATGTGAGACCACTGCCTACCCAACCTAGACTTCTTTCTGCACTGTCCAATCGACGACCTCTTCTTCTTTCTGTCATATAGCCTCTATTTCCTCTTGTAGTCTGACTCCCAGCTAAAGCGGTTCATAACCCAAATCCAAATACACAGTCCCGGCCATTCCCAAGTGCCACCTATATGATGGAATCAAGCCTGATCGCCTAGTTTTTTGAGACCATCTACCGTGGCATTTCGGTCCCATTGACTTCCGACCGGGGCCGCGAGATTGAGAACCTATCACACAATGTAGTAAGAACAGTCCTCCGCGCCGCTGTCATGCCACGCGAAATGGGGATCTGGTCACCCCGGGCGCAGCAGGACTTCCGAAGAACTCGCGAGGCAGTCCTAAGGCACCCCCCTCGAGGACCTGGGAGGCGGTCCAGGAGGACTTGCGCACCGTCGAGGGGCTGCCACAGACTCAGAAAAAGATGACGGACCTTTTTGCATTGGGCGCCAAGCCAATTTACGTGGACTTTTTCATTGCCTTGTCCCTTCAGTCAGCTCGGGTGGTGGATGAGAGAGTGTTTTTGAGAATGGTTGAGCATCCCGGCTTCATGGAGGTTTATAAGGCCTGTTTGCCGATGATGGAGAGGAAGGATTGATGTTTGCTCTCTGTCATGCCCATATGCTGAAGGGAATTCACCGAACACGGTCTAATCAACGAGGTAGGCTATGTTATCTGAGATTCTGTGCGCATTTACGATGTCTTTTCCTATCTTCTCACCTATGCGAAGTCATACTCTAGGGAAATCTCGCTCTCTTGACACAACTTGTAACCATAATTCGCTAGGATTCTGGATCGATGACATTGATTTAAGGGCTTTTTGTCTTTTCCTGCAATCACTTCACCATTACTAGCCTAGCCATTAAATACAGCTTATTGATGAACGAAAAAGGAAGATCTAATACGCCCTCAAAGGAGTTGGAATAACAATCTCCCTAGATCCTATTGTTCAACTTTGCAATATATCGCCTGAGGGAAGCGACACGTTTACCGGATTGCCCGAGGATCCCAAGTCTCGTCAATATCTGCTAATAGGGCCTCACCTTCCTGTCCTAGGGCATCTGCAAGACTCACGAGCTTGAAGGATGCCAGCTCGGCTGTACCACCGGTGGCCAGTTGGTTAGCATCATCGTGTACGACCAGCAGGCCATGAGGAAAGTCGGCGTTCAATGCGGTTCCTACCGCAGTCACACCGTCCGTGTTGGTCACTCCGTCAACGCTCCCATCAGCCGAGGCCTGGATGGTAAAAGTCATCACATACTCGTGTGGCGCCGCGCGGCGATACACCGAGTAAGCACTGACGCCCTGGGCAGACACGATCAAAAAGCCCTGGTCTGGCGTCTTACCCGGCACCAGAACGAGTCCCTCAACATCGGCCCACACGGTGCCATCACCCGTTCGCGCGACTAACGTCCCATTGGGAGAGCCCGTGGGCTCAGCATCATAGCGCCACACGCCGTACGGCTCTTCACCAAGGAAGAGTACTGCGTTGTCTTCATCGACAACACATCCCTCCGGTTGCCCACCGGACCCCCCCTGGAACGTACGCACTAATGTGGTCGTGAGGGTCCCATTGGCCATCGCTGCCAGCTCGTATTGGAGATATACGCCAGTCTTTTCGTTGACGAACAAGTACTGCTTGCCGCTGATGGGGGACCGGTAGGAACACGAGCCATACACAGTATAGTCGGATGGGGTAGGCTGTGAGCCTCCCGAAATGGAAGCCAGATGCCCCTCCGGTGTCACTTCGAAGAGACTGCGACTCGCGGTTAGTACATGGTGTTTATGGGCCACGGAATCCCGGCTGCTTACCAGAGTGTGTCATCCTCTCGGCATGCTGCATAGGCCAGGTCAACGTGGCGGTCGCCGATCGGGAAATTGTAAATGACATCGACATTGTTTGGCTCGCCAGCCGTCATGATCTGAAGGAGCTTCCCAGTGAGGTCGAATACTGCCAGGCCTGCACCTTCCTCCGACTTTGTGGTGGTAATAACTCTCGATTCATTCGCACTTCCGGGGGAGATCCAGATTGCTGGGTCATCTCCATCACCACCGTTGGCATCGGTTTCATATTTGGGCGCTACGCCGATCCACGAGCAGTCAGGACCAGCCCAGGGATTCGTGCATTGGCACTGGTTTGGACCCACGCAGGCTCCATGGCCCGAGCAATCGTTCTTGCAGGTGATTTGCTCGCAATGTTTGCCCGTAAATCCTGCAAAACAAGACAGAGAGCCGTCTCGGTTCCGAAAGCCGTTGAGCTGTGGCCCCCGCTGCGGCGGGCGATCCGTACGTGGGTTATAGCGAGTGTTGGGCTGGAGGCGCAACCCAGTGAAAACCGGTTCGAGAGAGCTGAGGCCGAAACCCTTGCCAGAATCGGTCTCGATCGCGTAGCTCAGAACGCCGTACGGATAATGGGGCAAACGAGTTTGATCAATAGATAGGCCAGCAACCTCCACGTCCTCGGCCCCGATCGCAGTTACAGCCATAGACCCCTGGAGCTGGAGGCGGGGCGAGTACACTTCGATCACATCCGACTGGGCGACAAACAAGTAGTAGGATTTGCGTGTCGCATAAACGGCTAATCCAGTTACATCATCATCCACGGCGCCTACCGTTTGAATTGTGGGAGACGCAGTAGACTCGGCTGCAGTGAAACTATAGATTATGCTTTCTTCTCCAGCAAAGTAGACTGTCCCATCCTCTGGCCACACGGCACAGGAGCTGGGCTCGACTGGCAATGGGAACGTTTGAACCTTATACGTTGTCTTCAATATCCAAAGTAAACTATGCTGGGAAGGGGGAGTATTTGGACTCACCTCGAGGATCTCCAGTTGCGCATGGTGGTCTGAGCGCACGAGGAACTGCATTGCCTGTTTCTTTCCCATGAGATAAAAGTACTGCGCGCCACTTTTGGGGCTACGCCAGGTGCACAGGCATGACCAGTCTCCCAGGGCCTTCTTTTCGGCGCCGTGAATGGGTCTCATGCCGTCCACATCGAATAAACGGATCATGGAATCTGGTGCCGCAATTGTTGCCACAACATCACGGCCCCCGACATCATACAGGATCCCTACTACTTTTGTGCGGCCGGGGGTCTGTCTGGCGGTCTCATTCAGATGGAGAAGATCAAAGGCGCGAATGCCTCCAGTCGCTGCACTGCCGTCATTTCCAATCAACCGGGCGTCCCCCGGCGTGGGGCCGTGGTATACAACCGACTGATCCGATTCTACCTCCGCCGTCAGCAACGTAACGGGCAAATCAACCACCGACGAGGATGCAATGCCATGTCGGCAAAGGGCGAGAAGGGCCACGAGATTTCGGATTATCTGCATTGTAATAGAAATCACCGCTTGCAGACAGGCCGGATGCACCCAGATACCTGGCGGATTAAGTATCGCGAGAGACATGGCCCTTCGTGTCTGAGCCAAGATGCCACCATCTCACTCGCGTCTTGGCGGGCCTGCTCGTGTTTGACTCCAGTCTTTTTATTGGGCTCCCTATCACTTCTAGAAGCCCAGTCGAGCCGGGCAATATTATTTTGGACCTTCACCTGTCAGGGGCATGCACAGCATCCTCTCATGGTTGGCTTCCTGAGTAATAGCCCACCGGAGTGCAATATGAGCTTCTTGGCTCGCTCTTGGTCTAGCTTGATCTATCCTCTCTTGGTACTGGACTGGGCAGTTTATATTGCTGATTCTCGTATGTGCTGCTTCCTGTCTACCCGCATTTTGCTCGGCTACGCCCAACGTGATTCCATTCTTGCTACCCGGTGGGCTTCTATTGCGGCAGGGATACGAAATCCCAAAGGGCAACTTAGCCACCCACTGTCCTATACCCTGACACAATCCACCCCTTGCTGAAGCAGTGATACATATTCCCTGACAGCTCCTTATAAGAAATACGTAGATGGACAGGTGTCAGTTGTGGTATTTAGATACTAAAATGGCTGTTAAAGAGCAAGCAAATTTTATGCGAAAGGGCCGCGGCCGATATTCACATTAGAATCATGTAGACCAGGTGTCGATGAATGCAAGAAACTAGAGAAGCCTTTCGACAGTGACAGGGAAGAATGACCACTTTGCAATAATAAATCCTCCCAACATTATCGATCAAAGTCTGTAGACAAGGCAATATGCTTGGTTGCCGCAAGATCCCTCTTCAATTCCTCGATCTTAGCCTCCAGCGCAATGACACAATCGCTGCCCAGAGGCAATCGCAAGAAGGTGTGACCTCCATCTACAGCGGCCAATATTGCCTTTGCGGCCTTGGTGGGATCCCCTCGAATGGAGCTGGCTGAATCCGCCATGTTGTTCAGTGTCCGGAGCATCTCTTGAACCACCGTGCCCTCGTAAGCTTCACTCAGACCACCTGTCATTGCGTGCTGGGCTGGCGTCTTGATTCTACTTGAGAATGGAGTTCGAAATGCGCCCGGCTCGACTATAAGAACTTTGATTCCAAACTTTTCAACCTCGTACGAGAGAGACTCATGTGCAGCCTCTATGGCAAATTTGCTTGCGGAATACGCCGAGCGCCCCGGCCTTGCTATGAATCTTTATAGAGACGTCAGAGCTTATACCCGATAGACTCGGCTTTCTGGTATACAAGTACGCGCCCATACACGTGAATCAACAAAAAAAAAAAAAAAAAAATACGATACGCACCCTGCTCCGCTACTGATGAGCACAATGTGGCCCGAACCTTTTGCACGCATGCTAGGCAGCACCGCACGCACCGTGCGAAGCGGGCCATGGAAATTCACCTCCATCTGGGATCGCAGTTCTTCTTCGCTGGAGGCAGCCGTCGCTGAGTTTCATCACAAGACTCCAAGGATCGACCCAATGGCACTCTCACTTACCTCACATCTTCAACAGCTCCAATGAACGCGTACCCGGCATTGTTCACCAACACGTCTATGGAGTTCTCGCTCAAAAAGGATGACAGTTGCTCATAGGCACTAGCCTGCCCGGGGTCTAAACATAGCCAAATGCCTCCGTCCTGGGCGAAGTCTGGAAACGACTGCTTGGCCTGGGAGACATCGCGGGTCGTCCCAATTACCCGATGGCCCGCCCGGAGGACTTCTTTAGCGAGCGATTGTCCTAAGCCTGACGAAGCCCCCGTGATCAACCAAGTTTGAGTGGAGGACGTTGTCATTTTAACGAACTTGTCCATATGGTATGCAATGGCGAGCTGTCAGGAACCATCCAGTTGGGGACTGCACTGCTTAAGAGGACATCTGACGGCGGACATAGTCGGATTTAAGCCAGCTTAGACCCGGAAGAGCAGCGGTCATCATGTCAGTTGCGGTGATCAGGAGTCATTTTCCATCGTGGTATGCAGGCTATCAACCAACGGAGTCTTGAAGCCGGTGTTGGAGATGCGGAGGAGGGTCAAAGCCCAGGTCTCGGCGGCGTGGCATACCCTGCATGGCATCGGAGGCTATCTTCTGTTCATGGGTAGGTAGTAAAATGGCAAGCTTCCAGGCGCAACTCCCGATAATTAAAACCGCAACATGTTAAGAATCACAGAAAGCCAGTCGTAGCAGTGAGCGATATCATCTAACTTAGGTTGACCGACAAATCACCGACCACCATACCCATGGTAGCATCTCCTCCACCTCACTGCCAAGCTAAGATCTCTCGCCAAGTCAGCCAAGCACTCGACCGGTGTGGTACAACTGTGGATATCGTGATTTAGCAGTGAGGGATCTCATCTGGCCCTCATTCACTGACCACCTCCCCGTAGTATGGACAATTGGACATATACAGTCCATTTTATACTAGCTATAAAGGTGACAGGATGCAGGACCAGTCGTAACTTGCGCGCCGAGGAGGGACGCGTGGAAATGTCTGGTGGGGCTCGTTTCCGTTTAACCCTAGAAAACTCTGCACGACACTAACCTCGAGAAGGAGAGAATCTAACCCGACAGAGACCAGATATCTGCTCAAGGCCCCATCAGGATATTTCTCCTAGCTTATCTTTTTTGCCCAGTGGTAGTGTCACTGGTATTATCCTTTTCACCTGGGTTAATTTCCACCATCTTTATTACCGTCGCGTGTCTCTCGTAGTGAAACCTTCACTCCAAGCCCAATAATTAACCCCCGGAGAAGCCACACAAAGCTTATCTTTGCAGCTACACTGGGCACAGATGTTTCAGTTGTTGCCCTGTTTTACTTTATATAAGAGCCTACCTGCCTTGGCCTGACTTAAGCATCGCGTGGAAGAATCTATTCCTGTCTTCCTCGGATTAAAGTCAGAGGACTTGTCTCCAACCCCTTAGTTATTATTATTAGTATTATTATTACTACCATGTCAGGGCAGAAGGCAGTTGGAGACTTGGGATGGCGCGGTGGAACCGAACAGGAAATCTCGTCCGAACCTCGGAGAAGCGTCGTCTTAGTATTATTGATTGTTGATGTCTGCCCGAGATCTAACTGATTGCCCTATCAATTCCTCTCCACTCATGGCTCCGTCGTGGTATGACATTCTGGCTATGTGGACAATAATTATTGTAGCTCGCTCTCTTACGTTTTCTTCTCCGCGGACAATCAAGCCATCGTAACCTCTTCAGGCTATCCAAGAATACTCCTAAACTTCTAGCACTTGTCGGGCCATCGGTCGTGGAGACAAGTCCCGCCCACCGGTCCCAGTTCTTCTCAGCCAATGATACAATCATGGTCTTGACAATAACCCGTCTAGTATGCCTAGCGATGCTCCATCGCGCGGAGTGCTGCGTACTCCGAAGTAGGAAAGTCCTAGTTCAGGATTTAATTCCGAACAATTGCAGCAGCCATTGCATAGACCCGATTGATTATTGATTCTTATCAGATGTATTCTTCCCCTCCTACAGCAGTGAGTCTTGCAATCTCATTACTAATTGGGCTACATAATGTCAATCCCCTCGGGGAACTGCCCACTCGAGCGCCAGCTCCCAGTCACTTCATCATGTCTCTGGTAGAGAAAGCTCCATGTACCATAATGCATATATCTCCGCGGGTGGACATGAACGGCCTCGAGGCCCTGTCTATTCCCTCCTGAGGTATCTCATGCATATCACCTGCATTGTAGTGTACGGAGTGAATCCGTAGGTTGATGGCTTTGAGCAACAGAGCTTGAAGTATTTAATTCTCCTCCTCCTCCCCACCTTTCCGGCTTCTCCCCCGACTATTCTTCCTTGTTTCCTCGTTCAACTTACCGAAACTCCGTATCCCCTTCTGCTTGAGTGAGAAGCCCGGGTCCCGTCTCGCTTGGCTGTGTGATCATATCAGAGACGCGCAACACAATCTCCCCATGGCTGAAATCACTTTGGAAAGAAATATGGAGGCACAGAGCACCTTCGCCGCTTCAACACTCGTCCCAGATCTAGAGAAATCACGCCCTGTGCAGAAGACGCCTTCTAATCCCGAATACACAACCATCTATGGGTCGATCATCAATGCTCCACAGTCACATCCGGGATCTGATGCCACCTACGCTGCGAAGGCACAACTTCTCAACCATGCATTGCTAGATCTAGGCATGGGCCGTTACCAGTGGTTTCTATTTGCCATCACCAGTATCGGTTGGTTTCTGGACAGTGTAAGCGATCTAGCCAGATCCCTCAATCCTGACACTAACAAAGCGGTTGTGATACCTTTCAGTTCTGGATGAATTCTTTCGTTATCATTGGACCGGCCGCCGCCAATGAAGCGCAATTCTTTTTTACCGGCGATAAAGCGCCCTACCTCTTCATTAGTTTATTTGTCGGGCTGGCCGTCGGTGCCGCTGGGTGGGCATGGATGTCGGACAATTTGGGTCGCAAGACTATCTTCACGAGCACCCTGGTTCTACTGGGGATGGGTGGATTGGTTGGTGCTGGGATGCCATCCTTCACCGGGCTGTGTGTCGTCGGCTTTGTTGTTGGACTGGCAATCGCAGGAAATCAGCTCGTGGATGCTATGATCTTGGTAGAGACGGTTCCAGCGTCCCAACAGTTCCTGCTGTGCTTGCAAGGGGCATTTTGGGGCCTCGGCCAATTGGTGTCTTCCGCTGTTGGATGGTGAGACCCTTCGTCTATATTAGAACTCCACCGCAAGGGCCCTAATGTGATCTAGGGCGTTCATCGCTATATACACATGCGGCACTGGCCCTGACGAAGTGAGCACGTCCGAATCCTTCAGTCACAGCCGACGGTACTCAAGCTACGGAAGCGAAGGAGATGACAGCAGTGACTCCTCTTGCCATTATGTGTCCAACAAGGGATGGCGGTATATTTGGTGGACCTTTGGTTGCATCACTTTGTTCCTCTACCTCTGTCGCTTTTTCTTCCCGCTGGCTGAAACCCCCAAGTTCCTTCTGGCTCGGCGTCGCGACGCTGAAGCTACCCAGCTAGTCAAGGACACTGCCGCTTACAACAAGAGCCAAACGTGGCTCACTGAGAGCTCGTTCGCTCGCATCGACTCGACAATCGACACAAGTGCCGCCGATTCGCGTCGAAAGTCGCGGACGCAAAGCATCATCCAATCTCTGGGTCCCGTTGGCCTCCCCGTTCTGCTTCTTCTCTGGGCTGCCACAGGGTTAACCTTTATTCTGCACCAAACATATATAAGCAACTATCTGGCAGGGCGAGGCGTTGCGGCCGTCAATCCCCAAAGTGTTGTGACTGACTATCTCTTTAGTCGATATCTTTACCTGGGCATCTCCGCCATCCCGGGTCCCATCATTGCGGCCTTCCTCATCGAGGTCAAGTTCCTGGGAAGAAAACGAACAGGCTCAATCATCGCTATCCTAACCGGACTGTTCATGTTATTGTCCACTCTAGCACGATCTCGAAATAGTGCACTGGCGTTTGAGTGCGTCCTATCGTTTCTGCACTCCGGTGGCCTCGCCGTGCTCACCGTCTACACGGTCGAACTGCTCCCATCGCCGGTACGCGGTTCTGGACTTGCCGTCATGGGCTTTACCTTTGGTCTTTTTGGGCTTATCGCCCATATTATCACGGCATTTGTGGGTGATGCCGTCGCCGGAGGTGGCCCTGTATGGTTCTGTGGTGCTTTCTGGGTTGTGATGGGAGCAGCCTGGCATACGCTTCCGGTTGAAACCCATGCGATGGCCGCTGCATAAATCGATCTCCCATTGTAGACGGACGGTGCGATGATGTATTACCTACAATTCCTCGAAAACATTGTCTGATGACCATCATCACATACACTCTAGACAAATAATTTTATATATTACTCTCAGGAAAGAGTTTGGGATTGCTCGATTCGGCTTGAACATCGCCCAACTTGTGGGTAGAGAAAATTCATGTCTTCCGGAATACCCAGCTAGTTCTTCTATAACCAGACATCAAATAGTCCTATCTGTATGATTTCAAGCATCATGTGCATATTAGAATCCCGGGGGCACTAAAGCTCCAACAAAGAATCTTGAGATCTACCCTTACAACATGCAATGGTTCTGCCCTTATCCGATCATGGTCCCCATTGTATCCCAGGAGGCAACCCCGTCCGCGCATGTTATTCGGCCGATTGTTTGGGACAATGACCCCGGCCTGGCCAAAATTGATTGTGGCGCTTCCAGCTGCACACTAATCGTCAGCATGTTACCACACAGTGCACGAGTTCTCCCAGACTCTCAGCTAGGCCAAGTGTGGGCTGGAGCTCCAACCAACTGAATTCCAAATATTCAGGGACGAGAGTGGTGGTACTCAGCAGTACACGTATCGAAGGCTTTTACCATAGAGGGACCCCTGTCAACCTGACACCATTCCACGTAGCCATTTTGTAGCGTTGATTGTCCCACAGCACATCGCTTACAACCTTATATCTTCCACTGGTTCTTAGTTTTCGAACATTATTATATTGTCAGCACAGCCGTAGCCTCACAAGTGCCTTTAATATGTGCTCCTCCCCACTGTACGTGAAATATATATATTCTGCGATAACTGGCTTGCGAAAAGGGTCTGCCGCCGAACGGTCCCGGCTCGAAGGGTTTTTGATGCGCCCTCCAATACCCAACGTTCAAAAGATAGGGTCGATCAATCTTTTTTCTTGTTCACGAGCCAAGCCAGAGTCATTTCCGGTTGCTGTAGGAGTCCTTATTCGGAGACACTAACGTTGAATATAACAAATAAGGCGCGTCTCTCAACACGCAAATAAAGAACAAAAGAAGCAAATCGGACGGAAAATGGAAAGTGATGCCCGATCTGGAAAACTGGAAGGATGAAAATTAAGGCTTATGAGGTGTTCGTGATCGGAGAAAAACTCTGTTTGACACTATTGAAATTATGATCGACAGGGACAAAGGAGAAATGGGGGGGAATTCCCACGCTAATTTTCCTCCAGATAATTGTCAACTGCACGGCTCAGTCGTTGTCACATCCCGACTTGAGCCCAGCTCTGCATCGTCCACATCAGCATTGATCTCCACTTCATCGATGAGATTGATTGGCCTGGAGATGCGTAAATGCAGAGCTGATGCGAGAGGAGGAAGAAAAAGCAAATAATCGGGGGGAAGGAAAAAACGGGTCTAGAACCTACCCCTGAACGATGGATTGTAGATCAAGGGGGACATAAGAGGTGGAAGTTCTTCAGGAAAGGAGATGGTGAATTTGCTCTACTTGACAGGATAATCTAGAACCTCAAAGCCAATGTCGCGCTCAGCACCCATCGCCGTTCTGGCTCTGGCCTTGGCAGCCGGACAAGCTACGAGTACGGGCACGTCGGCTGGTCTTGACCTTGGTCTCAACCTTCCACTTCTGTTTGGCTACAAGTTGACCTGGCACGACGAGTTTAACTACCCGGGCAACTCCCTCTTGCCGTCGTCCCAGGATTGGATCTTCGACCTGGGTACATCTTATCCGGACGGGGGGGCTCCTCAATGGGGAAACAATGAGCAGCAGACGTACACTGCGTCTCCCGACAACATTCACATAACGACTGCAAACACCCTCGCCATCACCCCACTGCTGTCCAATGGACAATGGACTTCGGCGCGAATCGAGACACAGCGAACGGATTTTGCCGCCGCTGCCGGGGGCAAGCTCTTCATCGAGAGTCGACTGAGGACCGGTAGTGCGTCAAGTGAGTTTCAGCAGGGAATCTGGCCGGCCTTTTGGGCCCTAGGGGCAGCTTTTCGCGACGACCACTCATACTGGCCCATGGCCTCCGAATGGGACTTGGTCGAAGTCATTAACGGGCTGCCAACGACATACAACACCATCCACTGTGGCACCGCACCGGGAGGTCCCTGTAATGAGTACACTGGCCTCGGAAATGGCGGTGTGCCCTGGACAACGGGCGAATGGCATTACATCGGCTTCGAAGTAGATCGGACGAGAACGGGTGGCCGTTCCTCTGGCAGTTGGAGGGATGAAACGCTGCGATGGTTTCTTGATGGGCTTCAGGTGCACGAAGTCTCGGGAGACGATGTTGGAGATGAGGCGGCATGGGAGGCCCTGGCGCACCAGGGCCACTTTCTGCTCCTGAACGTGGCAGTGGGTGGCTACTGGCCTGGCCCACCTAACGCGAACACGATCGACGGTCCTGATGTTCAGCTGGAGGTGGATTACGTCCGCGTGTGGAATCGGTAGCGAATAGCTGACTCAGGAAGGGAGCGTTTCCATGCGCTATAATTATTAATTTTCCAGCAACTCATTAGACACCCTAGTTTCATTTGCCCATGGCCATTATAGCGCCGCTAGTTAATTAAAGAATACCACTTACGAGATTCCTCTTCACCTTATCGATTCATATTCCATTCAAACTCAGCATTAATCTCGAATATCCTCAGGCGTCAGATCATATCTGGTCCGAAAACACTGTAGAGTTGTTCATAATTTGGTGCACTTCGATCGGTTGAGTTCCTTCTGTCTGATGTAGCGTTGGTGAGGATGGACATAGCTTGAATGCAATGGCGGCCAAGTGCGTTTGACTGGGACAGGATTAGCCGGTTAATCCACTTCTATGCTGATAATTCTGTGCCCTCTAACACTGCCCAAGATGGTCCTTCGGGCCAGATCGCGAGTCGACATCTATGGATTTCTTATGGGATTGAATTGTCCGCGTCCCTCCGGCGACGAACAGGTAATTCACATGGAGATATTTAACATCTGAGCCACCTCGTCACTTCCCAACAACTGGGTATGCTCCTTTCTTAATGTCGACGGATCGTTGGTTTCAAACCAGAATGCCCATGTGCTCTGCGTATTGACATCGAGATTATCCCGACTAGACTTCAGCCCGACATGTTGAAGTTGGGGCGGTGCCAGCGCGTACCTCGTGAGCCCACTCTGATCAGCATATTCTTCAATCAAAGAGTCCGTCTGACCGTGTCCCCTTGCGCTTAAGAAGTCGATCAGTCCATCCACCCGCTCCCTCGGAAAGACCATTCCCTGTGTGCAACATCCCCACTTGTTCATTTCAACCACCCCCCGGAGAGGCACCAGGTTGTATTTCCCCATCATGTAGAGTAGAGCCATGAAACTTGGGACACAGATCAGAGATAGAACTGATATGCTGGCGTAGTCAAGGTGCAACTGTTTCAGGCGAGTATAGCGAAGACAGGACAATCCCATGAATGTTGTCAGCATGAGGGTCCCAAAAATAACCGGCATCATATTATACGCGACATCACTTTCGCTCCAGCCCAGGGAGGTCTCGGTATAAAAAAGGCGGAGGTATATCCATGGTTTCCCTGACGGTTGATCCAGCTGAGAAATATCCGATAGGGCTTTCACTGTCTTTGCAAGCCACCCGGTCGCAAGGATGATGTCGTCCTCGAAAATGATTGTATACGGGGCGTTGACTCGTTGGCAGGTTCGCAGCGCGTATATGTAGTCACTACCGATAGTCAATACACTGTCGCAAATAGCCCTATCTCTCAATGGGAAAAGCGTACAAGACTCCCTTTTCATAAAAGTTTCTTTCTTCCTCCAACCGCTGCAAGTGTTCACGTTCCGCATCAGACACCAAGTACTGGTTCGCGGAATCGGTGAGCCTCTCTAGCCATTGCTGACCCCAGCTGGGATGCCTCTCGGGATCTGTATCTGCAAATATTATGTTCAGATTCAGGGCCTGTCGCTCCCTTATATCCAGCCCTTCTAGGAGTGAGCCAACCGATGCGTCAAAGTAGTCATCGAGGGCCCGTCGAACCGTGACAAACGCCGCACAGATCAACGGTTTGGGTCCAGACTTGGCATATTCCGGGGGATCGACGGGGGAATTGTGTCGCGAGATAAAATGTCGTGCCTCACGTTCGCGGTAAAGACTATAGTCCAGATCGTAGACATGGCTTTCTCGAAAAAACGCGGAGTGTGGATCACGCCAGAACTTCACCTGGCAATACCCGAAAAGTAGGAGCCATAGGACTGCGCTCGAGATCAAAATCTTCGATGCGCGGAGCTTGAGATAATAAGGAAGATGAGCGATCCACTCCTTGGCCGTCCTAGTAGGGTACATTTGGTTGATTGATGTCCAACCACGAGTCAAGAATCGAATTTGACTTTGAGAGAATTACTCAAAATCATTCCTTGCGGCCGCAGCGAAATTCTTTTCACACTTGGGGCCGGAGTTGGGGGGGATCAATCGAGACACCTGCCATTCGGTGGACGGAGCTAGAGGCTAGAGGCTAAATGGGCTCTATTAGCCGGGTTCAATACCCAATAAGAAGAAGCAGAAGAAGAGCAGGGATGGCTTCAAATTGGGGTCGGGGGCCAACATCCTTGCACAACGCCAAGATAAATTCTCTGCCAACCAAACCGTACATGAGGGGGGTTGCCTGTCTCTCACTGAGACAAGACGAGTCCTGTAACCGAGGTCCACTAGCAGTTGCTTAGTCGTGGAATCCAACCAAGGTAGTGACCCGGAAACTAAACCAGGAGGCTATTAGTGCAATAAGTTGGATCCCTGGGATGGAAAGGCCTAGATTGCGAAGACATGGGCTATTGTCACGGTGGCTACCTAGGTATTAATCCAGTCTATTGTCATCCTGAGGGCGGGGATTTCTCTTCCTTCCTCCGCCACAACCTAAGACGACATATATATGTATCGGTAGCTACCTAGGTATGGCACGATCAACATAAACGATGGGAAGCCCTAGTACAGAACCACGCGATTCGTCACTCCTCCTTCCTTCCGCCACTCAGCTAATGCCTCCTTGAGTTCGCCGGCCGTTTTCTCCGCATATCCTGGCCCTGGGGGTGCGGTTGGAGCCTTCGCCGGATCTGCAATCACCCAGGCTACCGGAAGCGCTGGGATTGGGCTACATATTTCTCGAACTTTCTCGATCTCTTCCGGCTTGTTGTACCCACGTCCGAACATAATTACCCGGGCGGGCTTGTTGTAGTTGTGTGTGCCGACGTCGTTGGCGTTCGGCGGCTCTGGGTCACGCCCGGCGAGCAGATGGGGGAGATCGCGCTGAGCGTCGTCGATACTCGTGATGAAGTGGATCACTGCATACAAATCAATAACAGTCAAGGGCTGAAGAAGTCGAGGCGAAGATACCTTCGTATTCAGGACGCAAGAGCTCCGCCACGGGTCTTCCAATTTCCGCATAGCGTCCACACAGCACGAGGGGAATGGGGTCTGGTAAAGAGGCCATTGTTCGAAGATGTGCAGTCATCTGTTGAAGCCGACCGAGTGGAAGCTGTTTCGTTGCTGCTGCAGAGAGACGGTGAATCATAATTGGCGTCGCAGGTAAGCATTCTCAGATACTAGAAGTGCTTTATATCAGGAAATCGGACTCTATCACTCTACCCCCTTTGGTGATGACGGAGCCTTTAATTTGTAATCCAACTCTAATGCACCGGTTTAGAGGCCACAATCCGAACTCAGCAATCAACTCGTGTTTTAGCTGAGCGCTAAACGGTCGGCCTTCGGTCCTCCGAAGGCCGAGTCATATAACCTGCGTTGATTTATAATGAAGGACCAGATAAAGAGCTAAGTGTAAATAATTTGGATAGAAGATGAGGAACATCACTAAAGTAGAAATAACTTGTCTCAGGGCCGTCCGCCAAGATAACCATTATGCACTCTGGTCAAGGGCCTTGCTAGCAGTAGTGAAACCCCCCCCCCCCCCCCCCAAAAAAACAAAAGATCCTTCTGCCCGCGTTATGAAGCCCTATGGAGAGAAATGAACTACAACATATATCGGAATATTGGTGATCGGTCTCCCATCTGCACCAGCTCATTGATGTCATGTTGAGACGGATCTATTTGCTCCCGCTGACGATTGATGCGCTGATATGATAGACGTAGAATCACTGCTGCAATGATCCCGGCTACGCAAAACCCAAGCTCCAAAGCATGGCCCAGGATGTACTTCGGTGCATCCTGCGAGCGATAGAAGTTTGATGCCATAGCTGTTGGGCAGATTACTAGTCAGTCGCTGCCTGCAGAGCGCGAGAGAGAATAATTATTTGGGGGATCCTTGAGTACATACCGCCAGCCAAATTTCCAATGCCGATATGGATCGCCATGCCGGCTGCTCGTTTATAGTCGCCAGCCAAGTTGACGCTCAGCCAGGTGACGTTGCCCGGAAACGCCGGATAGATGCCTGGGACGCAAGCATAGGAGGTTAGAACTAGAAGAGCCATCATCTTGGAAGCAACGTACCAACAACAGCAACGAATACGCCAAAATACACGACCCCAGGAACGCCCCTGCCGCTAGAGGCGAGGACAATTATGAAGCCAATGGCAATGAGCGACATGAAGAATAGAATAAATGGCGATCGCTGTCCGCGTCGATCGGAGAGCCAGGCACCCGCCACAGCGACTGCTGCAGCGGTAATATAGATCGGCACGGTGAGTAATTGGGCAGTGGAAGAAGTATATCCCAGATCTTTGATGATGGATGGGAGAAAGAACGAAATGCCATAAAGAGGGCATGTGATGCCCCAATACACTGTGTCATCATGTTAGCACGTGTACTCATTTCCGTCATCTGGTGTACAGACTAAATAGGGCAACATAAATTTGCCAGTCGGTTAATGCATCAGTCACGTATTTGATCCGGAACTTAGTCTCTTCCTTTGTGGTAGTTGAGGTGGATATCTCACTCCCGATGGTTTGAGATCTCAGAGTATGGATAATGAACTGGCGTTCTTCCTCGGTCAAAAACGTCGCCGTCTCAGGGAAGTCGTGGATTCCGAATGGAGCCACAAAGGCGACAACCACCGTCAAGATACCCTCAAGAATAAAGATCCAGCGCCAGCCCGAATACCCACCAACTCCGTCCATTTTCTAGTGATACGCAGTCTTTAGAATTCCGGAGAGATGGAGGCTTTTGAGAAAGATCGGGTCAGTAATACGTACAGCAATGGCATAAGCCAAAATCCCGGAAAAAGCCCCTGCAACGCTTGCTGCGCTAAAGAAGAGCGCCTGGCGATATTGTGCACGATGTCGGGGATACCAGAGCGTGATATAATAAGCGATTCCGGGGTAAAGACCAGCCTCTATGTAAAAGAAAAAGTCAACTAACGAGCTCCAGAGCGTCGGACGTGGCGCCAAGAGTATACCCACCTGCAACTCCTAAGAACAGACGCGCCGTCAACAGGCCCGCATAATTTTGAACAATCCCCATGAGGGTCTAAACATCATCAGCAATCGGTCAGAGGCTGAGTGCAAGGTTGGGCAACAGTGCCGTGTAGTGTTTTGGACAAAGGTGGTGGGGATACCATAACAATGCCCCACGCAAGCATCAGCAGAGGCAGCAGTCGAGAAGGTCGCAGCTTTTTAAGAAGCAAGTTGCTAGGTAATTCAAACGCACAGTATGTAAAGAAAAATACGGTCACTACTCCGAATTAGCTAGGTTCGCCGTCTCAACTAGTAGTCACCAGTAGTCCAGAGAGGGAAAAAAAAAAAAAAAAAAGAAAGAAAAGAAAGAAATGGTTCACTCACAACACCAGCTATATTGTTGTCCAGTCATATGCAACTCATCCAACATACCTTCAATCTTTGCATTACCGATATTACCACGATCGAGGAATGCAAGGAGATACAAGAGCGCCAGCATTGGAATTAATCGGACGTCCATTTTGCGCAAGACCCGTTTCTCCATCTCAGACTTGTATGTCTCCGAGTACTCGGCTCCATGTTCAAGGGATGTAAAGGTAGGCTTTTCGCCGTCAGGGTCAGTGATGCTGCTGGTCATCGTGAACCGCTTGTAGGTCAAACAAGTGTGCGAAAAAGAAAAGAGAATAGTAGGAGATCAGTTGAAGGAACTGCCCGTCTAGGCATTATATAGGACCACTTTCCCCTCATTCTGTTGACCATCTTTGCCCTTTTCGCAACTTGTTTCTAGAATCATGGGGTACCCCAGCTTCCAACAAGGAAGAGAGGGTCGTGCGGGGGTTTGATAGCCCCCCCCGATCGGCTGGCCGGTTACGCGTGTGGCGGCGCCAAGCACGGTAGGCGGGAATAGGAGCCAATCTCCAGCTGTGATTTTATTACTCTGATAAGAGGCCAAGAGAGCTTGGGACCCATATCATCGGATCCGATTACAACGGATCCGGTCCTCACTCGTGGAACTGGTGATCTGCACTCAGATGGTTGATCGTTATGTCGGAACCGGGGTGTGCTACATGATCCAGACTTGAGATGGAATTCCGAGTGAAATTATTTTTTCTGGGAAGTAGTTAGACTGGGGCTCACAAATATCGGGCCTACTGCTGCAAACAGAAGCTTTTTTTACTGAGGTTTTTTGTACAACAGCCAGTCGAAAAACAATAGCAGTAACACAATGGATATCGCAAAGCCTTATGGAAACTCCGTGGTTATCATTGGAGCCGGCACCCAAGGCAGACGACTTGCATACATGGTAGGGACTCGGCTCGGCTTCCATCGATGTGATCAATCTCATTTATAGTCAATTCTGATGGTGCTGCGTGGTACAGTGGTCGAGTCGGGGCGGCAATGTCTTCCTCGTTGATATTAATGAACAGCAACTACAAGACGGCCTGCGCTACGTACAGGAGCTTCGCGATAGAACAACTAGCCATGTTGGGGCGTGGGGGGTCATTCGTGTGTCTCCTCCCGACGCACTTGAAACCCTACTAAAAAGTGCATGGCTAGTGATTGAGGTAAAAAGACAGACAGAACACCATTACTTGTGCCGATCTAACATTGAAACAAAGTGTGTCCCCGAGAACCTTGTCTTGAAACAGAGGGTGATTTTGCAGCTCGAGCTGCTCGCCCCCGATCATACGATCATTGCATCCAACTCCAGCAGCTATGGTATTGCTGAAATCATGCAGGATATGAAGTTCCGCAATACGAAGCGATTGTTGAGTGCACATTGCTGTAAGTACCAGGCACTCCAATTTCCGACATCGAGCATCATTTACTAACGGTTGGTTGTGGCGTCAGACTGGCCCCCAGAGACCTCAGGTACTGTTATTTCCTTTCCTTCCCAAGTGATTGTTCGATCGGGTCACTTACTTTCCAATCTTTTTAGCAATCGAGATCATGGGACATACAGACACAGACCCAGCGCTGATCAACTTGCTCCTACAGCAGTGTCGGGAACACGGATTCTCTCCATACCGTGTTCGGCAGAGTTCCATCGGGTATATATATAATAGGCAAGATCCCAGTGTTGAGCATAGGCTAGTCTCCCGCCGCTAATGTGTTGCATACCACAGAGTCTGGGCTGCCATTAAACGAGAAACGCTCCTTGCGTTAGCCGAGGGTATTTGCGGACCGCAGGAGATTGATGCGATCTTTAAGGACGTTCTCAAGACACCCAAAGGCCCCTGTGAGCAGATGGACGTGGTGGGTCTAGATGTCGTTCTTGATATTGAGAATCACTATGCAGAGTCTCGAACGGGTATTCCCACCGAACCACGCGAATATCTCGAGAGAATGATCCAGAATGGGCGTTTGGGTCGGAAGAGTGGACAAGGATTTTATAACTATTCAGACTCCCGTGAAGACAAGATCTAGGGCGATGAGTTAATCTCCTATGTTTTGGTAATGGCCTCCGGCCGCATTTTATAGATTCTTGGAAGTAAATGTGAGATTTCCTTAGCAAACATTCTGCTGCCTATGAGCTGGTGAGGTCCCGGGAGTATCCTAGAAGGGGGAAAAAAATGGATATCACACGCTTCTTGGTTCCTCTGGATACCCATCGGCTGGAGGGACTATCAATTCTGTATCAGTAAAGGCGCAGAGTACAGATCTGGCCCAGTGAGATTTAACTCCGGAAAACAGAATGAATCTCTTGCGGCTTTCACGGATTTTGAGCTTTCTGGGAGATGAGATAGAATGTTCTTCAGCACCGACCGCACGTTTTGATGGGCCGATTTACCAATCTTCCCATTCTCGAGGTCTCGGTCCACTGCACTTTGGACAAGCTGTACGCAAGCAACAATATGGTGCTGATATGGGTCGAGGGCAATCAAGGGAACAGTGACCGACGTCTCCGTGACGGTGACAGGATTGGGGGGGGTATACTCGATCTTAATGGCCAGGGTCATGGTGTTGTGCAACCCGAACAACAAGATGTTCAACACAATGTCTGCTGGAGCGGCACATGCTTTCTCAACATCCGCAAGCAAGTCAAAGCGATCCGTAGTTTCGAGGACATTCACCAGGAGAAGGATGCTGAGATGATAATGCAGCATTAATGAATCTTGGAGCAAGGGGGGGTTAGTTCGATGACCGGTGGATTGGATCAAGGATTCCAGAGTACTAACACCAACGGAACTTTGTTTCCTGCTCGAGGAACGGGAGACGCCTCTGGCATGCCTCAAGAGGACCACGATAGGTGTTGTTGAACTCGTACATTGCATCCAGGACGAGCGAAAAGGCCCGACTGATCTCGAGCTCATCGTGGCCGTCACGGAGCGCTTCTTTAAAGACCGCTGTCAATTTCCAGGCTAGAAGTTTCCAGGCCGTGGCGCTGGCGATAATCTGGTTCGCACGCTTGTCATTTATCTCGTAGGCACCATGAATGAGACGCCAGCCCTCCATCTCCTTGTGCAGGATCGTCGCACCCGCGCGAACTAAGCGCCATGGTAGCTCGTTTTCAAACCCCATGAGACCTGATGAAAGGAGTGGCCTGCAGTTGAGGGTCAGGGAAGCGGAGGTGTCAAAGGTCAATGCCGCCCAATATGCTACATTTTCCGCGGCAATGAAGTCGGTCGCTCCGATTGTATTCGGTATGGCGGGTATACCAGCTTTGGGCTTTGTCAGCTGCGAAACCTTGGTCCCGTTGAATTGCAAGCTGCGTTGCCTCGCCCGGAGCGTTTGGATTTGCTGGAAGGCGGCATGAACACAGGCCTGGCCGGAGAGGCCATCCGCCTCTTCCTCCTCTGACACGCCGGCTGGGACGGGAGTGAGTGCAAAGAGAAACAGAGCCAACATTGAGCGGTACGAGGGACGGTTAATCACCCGGAGCATGTCTCTGCGCGCGTGGCGCCACAGCGAATGGACGACACTCTGATGCCACTCGTCTAGATGGGGATTGCGGGAAACGACGGGTAACCATCGTGCGGAAAAGGAGGCCATGGTGCTGTGGAGCGATTGATCCGCTAGACGGTCCTCCTTGTCAGGCTCCCGAACGTGATTGTTCAAGTATCCCACGGCCGGATCGGCACGCGACATCTCCTTCATCCACCGGTCCAGTCGCTCGCAGACCGTCGAGATGCTAATATGATCGTCCACGCGGCTGCTACTTTCGGAGAGAAACGGACAGCCATGTGTACTCATCCAGGAGCCAAAGACATTCTCAAACCCACTCAAGTAGATCACTTGGAGCCAATGGCGCTCGTCCGGATTCAAATCATCGAGCGGTGATTTGTCTGTTGTCTGACTATTCGATCCAAGGAGGCTTGAGCTAGATCCCAAGGGTACTCCTGGCTCTCCCCCAGACACACTACGCAGTGGTGGAGTTTGTGTTTGTGTTGCGGTCTCGCTTGGAGTTGGATCGCCCCTCGGATCCGTTATTCCTCGTGATGATGAGGCGCGACTCCCGGTCGGGGAAGCTGGTGATCCGGGACTTCCTACCCCCATACATTTCCTTGCGCTTGCCCGTTTGACATTGTTCATCCACTGCAATGATCAGCCATCCGCTGTGCTCGTTCTGTCGCTTGGACGATGACCTTCTCGCATACCTCGAATGTACATTGATGGCGTCGTTTCATGCAACGGGAGCACGGGGCAGACGGATTTCTGGTGTTATTTCTCCGACTAAGAGCGTCACAGCGAACCCGTAAACGACGGCACTCATCGCAACTAGAGAATTGCGTGCGACGCGCTACCAGGCTTGTTTGCATTCTTTTTTTTTTTTTTTTCCCCTTCTGATAGTGTTGTCTGGACAGTGGTAATCATAGTGGTCCAATGTTTTTTTACGTCTTTCGGGGGTAAGGCAGAGGGGAAAATGCGGGGTTGCACCGTTTCATCCTAGCGGTAGCTAATCAGAAGGATGAACACTCTCGAGCTATCTCCAAAGTGCCGGGTACCTAGGTATAATTGGTCATTTAGGTACCTTCTAACTTGAAACTAGTGAGGAAGATGAAGGATGTATTTTCCAGGTCTGGTTTTTGCATACAGTCCTATGGGTGTCGTAAACATTGTATTGCAACTTTATGTATCCGCTGCAGGTGTCTAAAGCTTTGTGATTCCCCTCGGATACTCTAGGTGAATGTATAGGGAGGTCCCTTCTTAGCGGTTGGGGTCCTGATTGGTCGGAATCCAGCTCCGAGATAGCTTTTACCGGTACAAGTGACAGTAGTATCCGCAGCGCTGAAGCGAACAGGACACTTCGCGTAGCCAACATCGTTCCATGGTCGTTCTTCAGGTACCTTAGGCAGGTGGGTAGACTCAAGGTCGTTAATGGAACGTGCACTCGCTGAGTCATCAGGATCTCGCGGGCCCGGGAAAACTTACCTTAGGTACCTGGTACCTGAGGCAGCCACGATGGCTCAAGGATTAAACATACACATTTTGGAAACGAAAAACGGAAGAGCCAGAGAAAGTGGAAAACTAAATGGCTGATTCTCTATCGAAGTTCCCCAATTTTGCGTTCGAGTTCTGTCTTGGTAGATGGAGCGATCCACTAGATGAAGACTTGATTCATCATAAAAGTGGATGGAATGGAATTGGTCCGTCATTGGAATTCCAGACTAATAATTGGAGAGCGGGGTGGGATTCTCTCTCGGCAATTCTTACCGAATCCAAGCCTGACTCTCGTGCGGGAAACGGGTGCCTGAGATACCAGGGCTCCAAATCCCAAGTCCTAAGGCTGCTTCAGGCTCGACTCGCCTCTCTTCGCCGCAAACGATCGCCCCTTTTCCCCTTCTCTTTTCTTTTTCCTATCCTCCTGTCGAGAGCCTCTCTTCGGGAATCGCCATCACGACGAATGGCAAGTCCCATCTCATATCAACACTGACAATTCGGGTAAGTACCCAATACGAGAGGATTCTCGAGTGGAAATTGGATGGAGGCCTCGGGCGAATCGCTATTCGACAGGTTCCAGTGGATGATATTGGCGTCGCTAACAAACAACTGGAGGCGCCCTATGGAAACCTCGCCATTTGTTGGTGCACGAGGTCACTTGTGTCTTTCCTTTTACTCCCAGTGAGACAGCACGCATGAGACCAAACCACATTCCTTTAGGTTGAATTCCTCTTATTACTATGATGACTATTATTTTATTATGACAATTATTATTCTCTTTTGTTTTTTTTTTTTTCGAAACTATTCCGACTACGACTACAACCACTAGTTCCTACTACAACCATTCCGACAGACCCAACGGCCAAATGAATGCAACATTCATTTCGCATGTCGTGTGCTACCCCACAGTCCCAGATACACGAACGGGCTGTTAGCTGCTACTACTGGGGATGATGATGGTGGGCACCACCATCATCTGGAAGCTGGATTTCCGAGTCTCCAAATCTCTGCTTTGGGGCAAGCAACTGGAACTCGAGCGATCAGCTAACCAGCTGATAATTATTGGGTCATCCTATCATCTTCCTTCTCACCCACGCTGCCAAGACAGTGCGCCACCAGTTTTGTTTTTTTTTTTTTTTCCTTCTTCGGGGTCCCTTTCTTCACCCAACCCTAGCAAGTCTCCAGCCAGACCCGGACCCCTACTAACGGCCGAACCGGAAAGTGTGGTGGACTGGTAATCTGTAGTCGTAACCGATATCCTGGGATGTCCTCCGAAGGTTGAGAACCAAGTACCTACTTCTCGTGGAAAGGAGCCTGGTCGTTTCTGATGCCCGCAGGTTCCCACTCCCATGCTGAGAGACCATAGAAATTGATCCAGCCTTCCGCCGATACCACCCTCTCTACACACATATTGGGTGGTTGTATTGATGTCTCCAGGCATAGGTCCTCTACTTACTCGAAACTAACTCGAACCAGCGCGGCCCAAAATAGGATACCAAGGGGCTGTCAGCCACATCATTACGGACGGTCCTATCATCTTTGCCTCTCTCGGCCGGTTTCTCTTCATTGGATTGTTGGGCCTCCCAACACGAGAGAGTCTAAATATACCTTGTAGAGTCCCAAAGTCCACCCCGCGCGCTAGAAACGATTTTTGTTGTCCCAGCCTGATGTCTTATTATGTCTTATTATCCTAGGTGATCTTCTATCTCCTTTCTTCTTTTCTTCTTGATCTTTCTTCAAGAAAGGAAGAAGGTGTCCCGGCATTGCTGTGTGCTGACTGTACTCTGGGTTGGGGAATCACTCTCGTTTAGTTCTATAGGAACTTTGACACAACTGTCTTTCGTTATCCATTCTGCCTTTTTTTTTTTTTACTTCTTCTTCTTCTTCTTCTTCTTCTTCTTCTTCTTCTTTTTCTTTTTCTTTTCTATCAGCTTTGCAATTTACTTGATCTCACTATTCCTCTTATTTCATTTTATTAATCTCTACCTTGGTGTCTCTCGTTCAGACTACCTTATTTCTATTCTTGAATTTGAATCTTTTTCTTCCCCTTCAAACAAGATCCTCAATCCCTCCTTACCCTATTTTCCTTCCACGGGAACTAAACCCAAAGCAAGACACACACACACAGAGAGAGAGAGGGGGGGAAGAAAATATGGCGTTTCACGCGCTGATTCTCATCGTCCTCCTCTTCACCGTCGAGACTCTTGCCGTTCATTTTACCTGGCCCGCTTTGACTTTTAAAACTGTCCCATGGCGACCCCCAAAATTAGAAATCAAAAGAACCGATGAGCCAGCTGCACCCGGACTGCTGTTCATTGGGCCCAAGAGTAACCTTGTTGACAGCATACTAACAATTCAAGGCTCCACCTCCTTGATCTATGATCCGGATGGAAATCTCGTTTGGAAAGGCCCCGATATAGAGACCACCAACGTGCAGGTTAAGACCCTGTTTGGAAAACCGGTCCTCATGTACTGGAACGGTGTCAAGGTGGAAGGCTACGGCTATGGTGCCATCCACATCCTTGATGAAACATACAAGGAGATCTATACCGTAACCCTTCACGGGGACTTCCAGGCCCCTAGCGGCGTTCCCGAGGGGTCTTGCATCGACCTGCATGAGAGCCAAGTCACCTCAAGGAACACGATGCTGGTGACTTCCTACAACGTGACCCAGCTCGATGTCAGTGCGCTTGGTGGTCCACGAGATAACTGGGTGCTGCAGTCGGGGTTTCACGAGATTGACGTGCAGACTAACGAGGTCCTCTTCTCCTGGTCGGTGCTCGATCACTTGGATCGGCTACCCCTCACCCTGTCGCGTCGGGATGACCCGAAGGAAGTCCGAGGCCGAAAGAACCCTTGGGATATCCACCATATCAACTCGGTCGATGAGGTAGCCGACGGCTATCTGATATCTCTCAGGCACAGTTTTTCAATCTTGTATATCAACCGAAACGGGTCAATTAGGTGGATTCTCGATGTAAAATTCCCCCCTGACCCGAACTCTTCCCCACGCGGACTCGATGAGTTGTGTCCAAGTAAATTTCATTAACATGTCTTCTTTTGTTAGGGTGAAACCGGTGGTGACTTTGATCTGTGCGAATCTTGCAGATTCTCCTGGCAGCATCATGTGCGTGCCTACGACGAGACCCCTGAATCCATCACCCTCACCATCTTTAATAACGACGGTAGAGAGGGCGGCCTCAAGGGCCTGCCCACCACCGGCCTGGTTCTCCATCTCGATCTAAATACCATGACCGTCACCAACCGACGCCGGCTCTATGACCCTCGAGAACTTTTGAATTCCGATACGCAGGGTAGCCTCCAAGCGATCGGCGAGACGTCCACCGGCAATATGCTTATGGGCTACGGCTCCTGGGCCGCCATCAAGGAATTTAACCTGGCTGGGAATGTTGTCTGGTCCGCCAAGTTTGGCCCGGATGCCCAGATCGGATCCTACCGAAGCTTCAAGTATGACTGGCACGCCACTCCCTGGTATCCACCTACCCTGCTCTCCACCGCATACAAAGCCCCCAATGCGCATACTTCCACCCATTTCTATGTGAGCTGGAATGGAGCAACCGAGGTCGCATCGTGGAATTTCTACGCGCAAGCCTCTGAGGATACCGTCCCGGTCCTCCTGAAATCGGTCCCCAAACGAGACTTTGAGACCGGCCTAGTCGTCGATGGCCTTTTAGATTACGTGTCGGTTGAGGCTGTGGATAGGAATGGCGCAGTGCTGGGCCGGACACCCATGCGGCGGACGGAGCTTCATGGCGACTGGGGCCTGGTCGGTACGGCAAGGCCAGCCCCCGACGACCCGAAGGTTGCGGCCGAGATCGCCAGCTCCCACCCCGACCCCGAACAGCTAGACCAGGGCAAGGCCCATGGGGAAGAAGACAATACTAGGATGGGGGGTGTTCATAACACCGACGGTCCTGAATCCCAGGTTCCGGTGGGCATGGGAGTACCCCTCATGTTCTTGATGTTCTGCTCGGCAGGCATCATCGTCCTAGGGTTGTTTTGGCTCTCCCAACGCCATCGTTACAACTGGTATGAATGGGTTCCTTCCAAGGTGGTATAATTCAGTGAAGCGAGTGACATTCCAAAAAGAACGAGACACGCATCTGTATATAATATAATATATGTAGCTACTACGACCAACATGCACATAATAGAGAAAGAATTAATATTTACACCCCCGTGAAAGAAACCGTCTTGCACGTACATTCCCTCCCTCAAGGGCTTCCACTCCCACCCTTACAGCTCCTTACTTTTTTCGACGGGGTGCTTTTGCAGACTCTCGTACCATTGGATCGCTGACCCGATCAAGAACGCCCAGGAACCCCAGAAAGTTGCCAGCGTCGCTTGGTACTCAATCCCGGAGCGACTTGATGCAGGTCCGAGGGCTCCACAGAGGGTGAAGCCAATCCCTCCAATGAAATTCCACATGCCGATATGCCAGCCCAGGACGTGCGGCGCCGGGAGATACCATTTGGACTGGGTTTCGAGCGTGAAGAGGAAGCCGCTCACCACAAAACAAGTACCTCCGACGATCTGGGGCACCCAGTAGACCCCGTTCGTCACACGTTCACTCATGTGGTCGATGATGCCCGGCAGACCGGTGAAGCCGGCGATCCAGAAAATCGTCGCCCCGAGTAGCTGGATAAAGGACGCCTGGAAGCCAAGTTCCCAGATATAATGCGACCGTAACTCTGCGCTCGAAGGGAGCCACTGGAAGGCACGGTCCTTGGATCGGGTCTCCACGGCGGGCCGACCGCCGGCTGCGAGGAACGACCTCCGATCCGAGTGGTGATGGGAGCAATCCTCCACCGTTGGACGGATACTCACGGTCGGTCGCGACCGATGGCCGGACTCGACCTTTTTCAAGACCGTCTCGACCGCCCATCCGAAGCAGCTCGTCTGGTTCTCATTGACAGCCTCGAGAAGCAATAAAATACTTCCGACCTCGAACACGGTGGCGCCGATGAATCCCGTCACTCCTCCCCCAATCCGTGACTCGTTGGGGAACTCGGAGGAGGGGTCCTCCAGAGGGAGCCAGACGAAGAATGCGTTGATGACCCAGATGACAGAGCCCCAGGTGAAGATGACGGCGACCAGGTAAGAGATGTCCCAGTATGGGAACTGCGTCAGCATCCGTCCCAGGCCGGTTGCGGTGGCTCTGGGGGACGATGTTGGGGCGGGGAGGACATATTCTCGCTCCTCGGTCCTGGGGGGTGGCTGGACCGGGATTCGGATGGCATGACGTCCTTTGCGGTTATCCCGAGACCGCCATAGCTGTTCAATGGGCGCCGGAGGAGATGTATGGGGGTGATGGTGATGGTGGTGAGGATGGTAAAGGTGATGATGACTTTGATTGTCCAAGTCAGATGATGATGGGCCTGGGGCAGACACCAAAGTGGCCCTGGTTGGGTTCAGGAACGAGAGAGGGCCCGAAGAATCACGAGCATCGAGACGTGGCGGTTCTCCGGACCTGGAAGGCATGCTCCTTTTACTTGGTGATATGTCCGTATGTCGAGAGCCCCATATATGTATGTATGTATTTTTGTACGGACAAAGGGAGAAATGACGATTGATTGCGGTGGAGGAGGTGATGATCGCTCCCTCTGTTTGAAACAATGCATCATCCGATTGCATAACTAGCAACTAATGAATATCCGATGACTCAACCAGCATAAAGGCATGTTATGCAGGCTAAGCCTAATCAGGCAGGCGTAGTATATGACTACCTAGGTACTAGAACTAGGTTATCTCTCGTTCTTCTCCAAGTTAAACTCTCGAGTGAACAAGGACGGGTGAGAGGTCTCCAACTGGCGCCTTCTTTTCCGGTCGTAACACTCGAGGGACGACGCCATGTGCTAACTTAGGAAAAAGAGACAACATCTGGGGTCGAAGCATATGGGTCGCTTTTCTGGAACCGTGAGCTTGAATCGTCAATGAAGGGCCTTATGCAAAGGTATTATCCACCATGCAATGCCTCCTAGGAATCTAAGGCAAGAATAAGTACCATCTTCAGTTAGTAGTTGCCATTCTCTTGGCCTTTCTAGCCCTTCTATCTCGTAATGCTCCAGCTGATTGGGGTTGAGCTTCAATCCCGTGATATATATAATCGGGAGCGTTAATCGACTACTAGGTAACTACCTACAAGTTCATTCTACATCAAGTCCTGTGTCAACTAAAAACATCTCAATTCATTAATCATTCGTAATCTCAAAAAAAAAAAAAAAAAAAAAAAGAGAGAAGTTCACTGTAAGAGTGACGTTAAATCTCAAGTGGAGGATGGAATTCATTGCTGACGCGTCACCCTTGCTCGTCCTCTGCTAGTTTCGTTGTGAGTTGAGACATAATAGTGAAACAGTTGACTTGTATAATCGACACTGAAAGGATCTTCATTGTCAAAAAGACCCTTCTTACATCATAACATAAAGAGTTTTAACAGAATTTTTCTTGCGAGTGTCGTAATCCGGGTGGTGGTATGAATGCTGGTCTGCATGCGGAATGTGCCACTTTCCTATTCCGGCAGAGACGACAGCCTCACGACCGTCTCTCGTCCCCTCCAGACTTCAAGATGAGGGATTGTTATCTTCTGGCCTGACTCGCAGCGCCTAACAAGAAAGGCATTCATCTGTAGATAACTTGTCGTGGCTAGATTGAACCCCTAACTGCCCCTTGCAGTACGAGTCAGGCGCTATTGTATATGAATCGACTCCCCATTCTAGAAAACACGACTAAATGGGCGCCCTCTGGTCGACATATCGATGAATGTTGTCAATCTCATGTGCCTGTTTGTTCAATTTGCTTACTGAGCCATTACGTCTATGACTCTGCAAGCAGGCTCATCTGATCTTGATTTGTCTGGGAGACAATTTGTCAGAACAAGTCACTGGGTCTCATACTGGGGGAAAAAAAGAAAAAAAAAAGGTAAAAAGAAAAGGGACATGTAACGGTAAACCACCCAGGCCAAGCCTTGAGGCCACGAGTCCTGACCCACCCCAGAGCCCTAAGAGGAGAACTGAGATGGGCCGCAAGGGACCAGCAGATTCTTTCCCACTAGCGCGACATGTCAGAGCGCTGGGGCAGTTCACGCTCTCCTCGCTCGTTCAGCAGCTATCGAATGTCTGAATTAGATTGACTATGAGTGCTCTTCGATATTCTACCTGCTCGGGATAAAGCCAAGGCTATTCCATTGCGTTGAAGATAATAGAGCGAGTGACGAAATAACGGACGGTGGTTCAACGTGGCGTGCTCCACTGCAAAAAAGGCACATGGTTACAGAAGCCTATTTGGAGTAGCATTCTTCCTCGCGAGGCTCAGTTTACTGATGGTCGTATTCCTATCCCGACTCACAAGAGGAAAGTTGGTGGTCTATCCCCTGACCCTGACGTATTGTATTAGTGTGCCAGGGCGAATGAGTGTGTGTGACCATATCTCCACCACCCTGGTCACTTCGATAGTCTGTGTGCGTGCGCGGGTGAGTGCGTGTCTCTCCAGTTCGACTGCGTAATTGAAAGTGATCCTCCAAGCATGATGGTGTTGCATTACATTGAGATCTAGGATCTGGATCTCCCAGCCCCTTGGGACCAGGGGATAGATTACGCCTCACGAGGTAGTCGAACAAACGGAAAGTCAATGACCCTTAACTGCTTTCTCCACGATGGAACACCATGACGGTGGTTGTGCTGAGACGTACATAAATAGCGGGTGGATGTCTTCATCAGGCTCCCTAGAAGACATGCAAGATTCTTGATGAACCTGACCACTCTCTCTTTAGAGATATCCTGCCTGCATCTCTTCAATTCATCCCTCAAGTGCTATCGTTGAGACACAATGCAGTTGATTCATTCCCTAACAGCATTCGGCCTTCTGGCTATAGTGGCTTCGGCAATGCCAACCACCAATCGTCTCTCCAAGCGCATCTCGGGTCCTCAGAATGTGGTCTATTGGGGTCAAAACGGAGATAATACAATCGAGAATAGCGATTTGGCGTATTACTGCACTTCAACCTCCGGGGTTGACATCATTGTCCTGGCCTTTTTGTATGAATACGGTAGCGGCAACACCCTTCCATCTGGGTCTATTGGCCCGGAGTGCTCGATTACGCCGGCGGGCGAGGCAGAGGGCTGTGAGGCGCTGGCGACTGCCATTACAACTTGCCAATCGAATGGCGTTAAAGTTGTCCTGTCTCTGGGCGGTGCTGTTGGGGCCTACTCGCTGAGCTCGAAGAAAGAAGCTGTAACGATTGGACAAACCCTCTGGAATGCGTATGGCAAACGGGGCAATGCGACCACCCCGCGGCCGTTTGGCAACACCTTTGTTAACGGTTGGGATTTTGACATCGAGGCCTCCTCGGGCAGTGAATACTACCGATATCTAATCAGCACGCTGCGATCCAACTTTGCCTCGGACCCGGCGAACACCTATTACATCACCGGGGCACCCCAATGTCCGATTCCAGAGCCGAATATGCAGGAGATTTTGACCAACGGTCAGTTTGACTACATCTGGGTGCAGTTCTACAACAACCCTGGCTGTTCTGTGAACGGCAATATTAACTACGACGACTGGGTGAAGAATGTTGCCAACACCCCTTCGGCTAATGCGAAGATCTTCATCGGCGTTCCTGGCTCCCCCCTGGGCGCCACAGGTACAAGTAGCGGTGCTCAGTATTATTTGGAGCCTAGCAAGCTTGCTTCCTTGGTCGCTCAGTTCAAGGACAACACGGCCTTTGGGGGTGTGATGATTTGGTCCGCCGGATTCTCTGACGGCAACGTTAACAATGGATGCACCTATGCCCAGGAGGCAAAGCGCATTCTGACTACGGGATCTCCATGTTAGATCCCCTTGAGGGAGGTTTGTAAATTGGAAGGAAGAACATAAAGGTGTACAGTCATTGGAACATATTTTGTGCGAGAATCATTTCTTTTAATCAAGGGAGGAGGGTACAAAAGGAAAATTGTCAAAAAGAACAAAAAAGAACTGCGGGTACATATATTGTTTACTGGTTTCGGGAGACTTCATGTCCATAGTCCAATCGCTCTTCCAGCAGGGTCTGGGGATGGCCAGAAATCGTATGTCGGGGCTTTAAGCCCATCAGTCTATCGCCTATCAACGAGTCTTGAATATGCTTAAGGATGTTTACACTTTCATTGCTACAACTCAGATCAGTTCTTATAAAAGTCACCTCATGGGGGAGGGGACTAGGTACAGCTAGTCTCCAATTTATTCCATGCAGAGTACGCTACCGAGTAGAGACAGAGACAGAGAGAGAGAGAGAGAGGCCACATTACAACAAGGCTTTACCTTCCTGCAGCAGCTCGGCTGCCGCATTAGAAATGCACTTTTTGCCCGTTTCCTGGACATAGGCTTCAAAGATGACTTTTTTATTCTCCTTCCACATCCTGGTCACAATGGTCTGGCCGGGAAGGACAGTGCCGGCAAACCGCACCTTGATATCCCGGAAGGGCCCATATTTCGACCAGATATGCCTCCCAGTGATACCGAACGTGGCCAGTCCGTGTAAAATGGGGTCCTTGAAGCCCCCGACGGAGGAGAATTTGGGGTCAATATGCAAGGGGTTGCGATCCCCCATGAGCCGGTAGAAGGCCGCCTGCTCGGCGAAGGTTTGTTCCTCCACCACGGCATCCGGTGCTCGAGCGGGAGGAATATTGGCTGCAGTAGCTGCACCTCTATCCGATGGGCTTCGGGGCCCGCCGAATCCCCCTGACCCGCGAATGAAAGCGAGTCCTTCCCCGTAGAAGACGGGGCGCCCGGTAGCGGCATTGATGGTGCTGAGGGCACTCCGCACCAGCGCCGCGTTGCCCTTGTCAACCACCTCAACCAGCTTGGAGGTGGAGACGAGATGTGCTTCAGTGGGGATAGGATATTCGAGGATCTTCAGATACTGTTCCCCGTGAAGAAGCATGCGGGGGTCGAAGTTTGGCACCAGTTCAGTGAGTTTATACGCCGGTGCAGAGTAGTAGGTGGGCACGATGCCGAAGGTAGGTAGAACGTGAAACTGAGGATCACCTTCAAATACCAAGGGGAGGTCTGTCCGCTTCGCTCCCACGCTCAAGTTGTAGAGAAGGACGTCTCGCTCTGTATACCGATAATGGCTCTTCTTACCCTCGACGCCAATTGTCTGCTTGATCTTCGCAAGATAATTGTCCCGTTGGGCTCCGCCTAAGAGTTTCTGTCCCTAAACGAGTATTAGCAGATATGCAGTTAAAGGGCAGGCGTTGTTTACCTTAGTACTGGCGGCTGCATTCGCCATGAAGAGAACACTGCCCTCGGCCGGGGTGTCTGGGAAATCACTTCGGTTAAAGTCGCAAATCTGGCCGAGGACTTGTGCTACAGCTTCTGGGGTGGGAACGGGTTCATCCATAGAAAAATTGTATCCCAAGGCCCGCTGCCAACGACACAACTTAAACGAGCCACCCCCGGCTTCATACAGCTGCCCAGCGAGCGAAGGTGCTTGGTCACTGCACAAAACCGTCACCAGTGGTGCTAGGTACAGCGGATTTGCGAAGAGCGCTTCCTCGGCCGATTTGGATGTCTCCCACAGGCCGGCCGCGGCAGGCGAGGTTATAGTATTCACCTGAATGTTATATTTGGCGCCTTCACGCGCAATCGACTTGGAGAAGCCGATTAGTCCCGATTCCTAGGAGAGACGCCATCAGCACTCAAATCCGTCCACTAAGGTAATGGCTGCTGCCCACGCATACATACCCCTGCAGAATAATGCGCCTGACCGGGGACACCATCGACCCCTCCCACCGAGATGATATTGACGATGCGTCCAAATTTCTGCTTCATCATATGGGGCCACGCCGCGCTGATTACCTCAAATGCTGCTTGAAGACGAGATCGACAGCCGGTGGCCCACTGCGCATCAGTCAAGTCTATGAAGGGTTGGGGCTGCTCTATATATGACGTGTTGACAATGATATCCAGTCGACCATACTGCTGTACGACCGTGTTAACTATAGCGGACCCATTCTCTCCTGCCGAGGCAGCCAATGCGATAGCCTGACCACCCAAGTCTTGAATCTCCCTCGTCAGTATTTGCGCCGTAGTGAGCGAAACATCTTGAATTGCCAGCTTGACTCCTAGACGCGCCCATTGATGGCACACGATTCGACCGACTCTGGTTCCACCACCAACCACCAACGCTACCTTCCCAGCCATGTTTATGGTGGGTTCGGAGGGCCTGATATCCTCCTCCTGTGGGCCCGATAGATCCTGGATTGACTCCATGTGTTTCGCGATTATTGCGGGGGATGTCAACTGACTGGGGTGCAAGAGAACCCCCGGAGTGCGAATACGTCGGATTTTTGAGAAATGGCCCACGGCCGCTTCGAATATTTCCCCTGTTTCATTGCAGGAAGAGTGGCAGAGGACAGCAATGAGAGGGGCAATCCAAACGGGACTCATCAATTCCATCATCTCAGGAGGCCACACGGTGGCTGTCAGCCGGCTCGCAGCCCCTGGGGCGAGAATATTGGCCTTGATGTTATACGCAGCGCCTTCCTGAGCGAGGGTCTTGGTGAAACCCAGAAGAGCTGTCTTTGCAGCTGTAGCACTGTCAGTCTGAGTGCCCCTCAGCCACATCCCGGGGCCAGGATCGAGCTCACGTACCCGCGTAGTTGGATTGTCCAAAGTTGCCAAATAAACCAGATGACGATGTGGTGTTAAGGATACGTCCATAGCCCTGCTTCACAAAGTACGGCCAAGCAGCGCGCACCGTTTTGTAAGCCCCCTCTAAATGGACGGCGAGAATCAGATCCCAGTCCTTGGGCGACATCTTGCGCAGCGTCACATCGCGCAGAATGCCTGCATTGTTGATGAGGACGTCGATGCGACCGAATTTCTCGATTGCTGTTGCGATGATCTTGTCTCCCTCCTCGACGCTATCATAATTGGGCACGGCGATTCCACCGGCTGCTTCGATTTCTCGGACGACTTGGGCCGCAACCTGAACGTGCCTCAGATTTTGGACGGGAGCCATCATTAAGGTCGGAGAACTGAGGGTCAGGGACTCTTACGCGTGAATCCTCGCTTTTATCCCCGTTGATTGAGCCTCCAAGGTCGTTGACCACGACTTTGGCACCGCGCGAAGCAAATAATTTGGCATATTCCTTGCCAATACCATTCCCAGCGCCAGTGATAACGACCACCTCGCCGTCGTATCGAAGCTCCTTCATTTTTGGCAATTGGAGGTTGGTCTAATGACAATTTCTGGAAAGCCTGGTCGAGATCTCCAATAGGGCCCACTCGACCAATATGCAACCCAAGGTAAGCTCGAGGACGTCCCCAGTATTTCTACAACAACTGTTCATATTGATTCGAGTAATTAGCTCTATAACCGGCTCCATTAGCTCTCCTAGTTCGTATACGAGGATGATGACAGCCAATGCACGCACAAAACGAACACTCCTCCAGCAGCAGCCGAGGCCCGAGTGGCCGAGGAGGCCAATAGCCACACCAACAGAATTTAGAGATCTGCGTCTGGACTTACCCCGCAAAATGTGTTAGTGTCACCATGCGGAGTAGCTCGCCGGGAAGCTTTGATTGAAAAGAAAAAAAAAAGAAAATAGTAAAAAACATTGGAAGACTGCGGGGGCCCCTGAACCTCGGATATTGGGACTGATTCATCGACCTCATGAGCACCATCGCCTTTCTACAACATAGCACAGTACAGTTCAGGATCAACTACCTCGTTGAAGATCAATATTACCAGCAGTTATTTGGTGTCTGATACCGGATCATCAACGATTCACGGTTTCTGGTTGTTCAGACGCAATTAGGCTTTGGCTCGGAATGGGTACGTCAACACAACCCTCCCCACTGTCCAACTATTTATTGAGGAAATGTGCTTCTTTCTAATCGGGCAAATCTACAGCATCTGCAGCGGCGATTCTGGCAGCCGTGGCTGGTGGCCTCACCTCAGTGGCCTACCTTGATGCGAAACACGGCGTCGGCAGCGATTTGGGGCAAATCTTGAAGGCGAAGAAGATTACTGACACCCTGACAGCGTTCGAGAAGAGCGACCGGCTCAACTTCTTCTATCGCATTGAGGAGCACGCGCGGCAGACTCCAGATCAACCGGCGCTGCATTTCCAGGGCCAGGAATGGACCTACCATGAGTTATATACAACTTGCCTACGGTATGCGGCGTGGCTGAAGACAGAGCAAGGCGTCCAGGCCGGGGAAATCGTCGCCATGGACTTTCCCAACTCTCACCAGTTCGTCTTCCTCTGGCTGGCTATCTGGAGTCTGGGAGCCATCCCGGCCTTCATCAATTATAACCTTACGGGTAACCCCTTGGTGCACGTCATCAAGACGGCGAATGCCCGACTCCTGATCATCGACGAGTCCATCTACGCGGGCCTCCCCGATGAGACTCGCCAGGCACTCGCCGACGCGAATTTCCGCGGTGCAAACGGATCCCTCACGGTTGTCCCACTAGATGCGCCGACTGAGGCGAACGTCCTCCGTTCACCTCCTTTCCGCGCTCCTGATTCTGATCGTCAGGGGCAGACACTCACCGGCAATTCCCTCCTCATCTATACCAGTGGGACGACTGGTCTACCCAAGGCTGCCGTGATGCCCTGGAAGAAATCGTATTCCGGTCTGGGAGTTGCTCTTGGCGTCTCTGCAACCCGCGAGGACATCATGTACTCGGTTCGTGACCCCCTCCCCCCCATCTTTCTTTTCTTCTGAGGAATGGACCCAAGACTGATGAACAGGTATATGTGTGCTGCGGGGATAGGCCATGCCAATGTACCACTCCGCCGCCTCGGTGATGATCTTCAGTGCCGCCATGGTCACCGGTTGCAAATTCGTGCTGGGAAAGAAATTCTCCGTCTCCAATTTCTGGACGGAAGTCCGCGACACCAAAGTCACCTTCTTCAATTATGTGGGCGAGACTCTCCGGTACCTGCTGACGGCGCCTCCATCGCCCCTCGATCGCGACCATTCCGTCCGGATCGTGATGGGCAATGGATTGCGGCCGGATATCTTTGAAGAGTTCCGCGAGCGGTTTGGCATCCCCGCCATTCTAGAGTTCTTTGCCGCCACCGAGGCCCCCTCGGCCTTCATGAACTTGTCTCTGAATCGTTTCACCTCCGGGGCAGTCGGCCGCACCGGTACTCTCATGAGCCTCCTTCTTCGCTCCTCACAGGCGCTCGTGGAGCTAGATCCCGCGACCGATGCGCCCTACCGAGATCCCCGGACGGGCTTCTGTCGTCGAATCACCGGCATCGACGAGCCCGGAGAGATGCTCTATAAACTCGACGAGAAGAACCCGGAAGCGACCTACTCGGGCTATTTCAACAACAAGCAGGCCTCGGACGGCAAGGTGCTTCGCAACGTGTTTGCCGAAGGGGACATGTGGTATCGCACCGGCGACCTGCTGCGCTGCGACTCGGAGGGCCGTTGGTTTTTTTCCGATCGGATTGGCGATACCTTCCGCTGGAAGGGAGAGAATGTGTCGACGAACGAAGTCGGGGACATTATCGGGCTGCATCCGGCTGTCTCTCTCGCGAACGTGTACGGCGTCGCTCTCCCGAACCATGATGGACGCGCAGGCTGTGCAGCCCTCCTGCTGAAGGAGCCTGCCTCCCGCGAGGTCGTTCAATCGTTGGCGGAATCTGTGCGGGCGCAACTGCCTCGATATGCGATCCCCGTCTTTTTGCGTCTCGTGGCGACCATGGAGATTACCGGCAACAACAAGCTGCAGAAGACGGCTTTGCGCAAGGAAGGTGTGGATTTGGACGTCGTCAAGGACCAGGTTTTCTGGCTGCAGAATGGGACGTACGTCCCTTTCACTCGCGAGGATTGGCAGGGCATTTGTGCGGGTCAGATCAAACTTTGAGCCTCGTCAGGGTCCTCATTCTCCCTCTCTCGTCATCATCGACGATGACGGTGGGGGTTCGCTACACGATTTCATGTACATAGCATACCTAGTACCTACATAGACTAGCCCTCTCGGTGGTTGATTCCACCTTCTTGTCCTTCCAGTATCGAATAACATTTTTTGATTTCATCTTTTGATTATCATATTATGAACTTTATTTTGCAGTGGTATAATGTGCACTCTCCTAGGCGACAACCAGAATATAACAAAAGAGAAAAACGAGACAATGGCATGCACGACTATGCATACATAGAGTCATCGGTGACTCGAAACGTCTTATGAACGCTAACATGATTCTGAGATGCCCTGTGTTCTGCCCCGGGGTTCAGATTTTCCTGGCTACTGTTGGTATCCAATGGATGGGTAGGCGCCATGGGCGACGAGATTGACGTCACCACGATATTCGTGCCATCCTCCGAAGCGAGATCAGGGCGCCAGTATTTCGGGTCATTTGAGCCAGACTTGGGGCCATTCGCCATCAAGCTGGAGAGGGGATATTTCCCTCCGCTGGGTCCTTGGTACCGTCGGTTTCGCTGGTAGGAGATGCTCCCACCGAGACACCAACGGAACAATGGACGGAGTGTAATCAGACTGCCCGCGATAATTCCCAGTCCGGTCTCCATAACAGACCAGATGGCGATTTGGTAGGTGGAATCTGTTTCACCGGTTAGTGTGTTGTGGGAAAAGGGGAGTAGGTCAGGATTGACTAACAGAGAAAATCTACATCCGCATAGTAATGAAGAAAGGGAATTCGGATCACAACGGCGACACTCGCTCTGGGAGGGGGAAAGAATTAGCAAGGCTTCCAAATGCGGGTTTGGATTGTGAATAAGATCAGGACTGATAGAATTGGAAAGGGTGGGGGTCAGGTCAGGGTATGTGCACATACACCGCTCCCAGACTGAGAATTCCTGCTAAGGCAAGCTTAGTTCTCTGATTCATCTGTAGATTCCAGATCAGGACGGCCGGCATGATTCCCAGACTAAAGTCACACAAGATCGTAATCGAGCTGTAGAGATAGGCAATATCCAAGAGAATGTTCGTAGGCAGGCAGGTCCCTTTATGGGTCGGGTTGACACGCATCCAGAAGTACGACACTGGATTACAATCGAACAGAAGGACAAGCCAGAACATGAGGCCGATGGCAATGACAGTCCCGATGACAGACCAGAGAATGATACGATGCATCTTGCGCACCGTTAACCGGATAAGAGCCAGAGCGATTGAAATCTTCGCCACAGCAGACGACCAGATATAGAGTATTTGACCGAGCCACCACCACTAGAGCGAATAAGCGTCACGCCGCTTAGCCAGACATCGGAGAGAGATGGAAGGGTTTGTATCATACCAGCAGGGCAGTCTCGAGGCCATCGATGCTATGGAAGGCCTTCATTTTATGTCCAACACCTGATTTGGCGCCCACCATGCAACACACCGCAAGGAATGCAAAAAGGGCCTAAAGGGCCGGAGGTTAGATAGAGATCAAGCGGGAAGAGTCCAAAAAGACTCTTTAGTAAAGTAAGAAATAGAAAACCATACCATGGCGACGACCATCAACGCATCATCCCACCCAAAAGCCTGCACCAGATATAGACGAACGAAGCTACGTAGAAGAACGGCAATAAAGGCGAGGCCCAGCATGACGGCAGCCACCACGAAGATGGCTTCACTTCTGCCGACCAGGGCCAGTGAATTGTCCATTGCAACGGGCTGCTGACCGCGCGATCGATAACTAGATTTCGGGTTCAATCGATGCAGGGATCTTACACTATATCGGTCAAAACGTCAGCGGTTTCTTTCATTGCTTTTTTTTTTTTTTTTTTCTTCTTAAGCTCTTTCGGCACTTTCTCTCGTCAGCGGTTGGCCACAACTACACTCACCGTATACGATCAATCAGCTGTGATGTAGATACGAAACTGGTGAAGTGCACATCATGCGAGCGGCGGTTATCAACCCTGCATGCTCAGGATAAGATTCTTCCAGAGGGTTGTGGGTTGGGAGACCAATATGAAACCAGGGTTATGGCTACCTCACCCCTCCGAAAGAAGGCGGTCGAAGAGAAGAAAAGGTGAGATTCTAGCGAACAGCTGAAACAGAGAAGATCTTCTCAGGCTCAGGATCTCGCTAACAATGACCCCAAGTGGAGACGATTCTCCACGATGCCGCTCCAGATCTCTGGAACTCCTGGCCGTCCAAGCCCTTCTAAGCCCCTTCTGGCACTTACGCCGTTCGTCAGGCTCGTCTACGCTCGGCATGTACAAGACTTGGGGATTTGGAGTCCCTTGACTGCCTTTCATCGGGCACTACGCTTGGTCCCCGAAGGGGGAATGGGACCGGCAGGACAGAGAACTGTAGATACGAACCCTAGCCAGAGTTCCAGAACAAGGGATTCGCACTGGCAATTTCCGCGCCGGTCAATGCGCAAGCGATCCGGTTCGACCTCGAGGGTCGCTCTCCTCTTGAGCCGCGAAGAGCTAGAGAGGAAGAACCGACGACCGGGAAAGAAAAGTCCCCTGGGGGTATATTTATTAATGTGGGCTTCACGAGGGCCTCGCTACGAGGATGACCAACAAAATTGGCCCAGTCAAGGCTAGCCACCCATGCCGTCAGTCGCACCCCAGCGGCGGTACCTTAAAGCGGATAATGAAAAAACCAATCTTCGAACCGACGATAGAGAGAGGGACCCTCGATTGGGGCTGTTCGGCAAACCCGGCCTTGGCGGATGGTGAGAATCGGGAAGAGATTGGCGTCTCTCTCCCCCTTTTTTGCTTTTGGTCTTTCTCTCCCTGGGCTCTCGCACTCCTTCCCTGAGCGTTCTCCTGGCTGTCTGGTCCCACGTCTCGTCTTCTCGCTCGTAAGATTGCCCATTCCTGGTGTTGAGGCGTCATCCCTCCTCTGTCAGGTGCGATAAATGACTCGTGTCGGATTTCTGGAACAGATCCACTTTGGAACCCCTTTTGGCATTAATCGTCATCCACAGGGCTAAATTAACGAACTAGTGAATAATGATTTGAATAACTCCTTGTGCTCCGTCGACTCGATCCACGGATTGTATCGGAAAACCGTAGCGAGTGCTTTCACACTAGGTATTTCTCCCCGAACACTGGATCTTTTTTGGCTCATGCAGACCATGGAAAGATCAGCAAATTAGGCGTGTCGATGCTGGCTTCGATCGGCTCATCACTCGAACTGTTTATTTTCTTTAATTTCCCGTATTCTTTACCCCCGTAGCAAGACATTCCAAACTCCTTCATTCCAAGTGCCCCATGCTCTGAAGGCGTCCACCGACTGGTATATCGCCTTCTCGTAGCCCAGATATGTGGAGCTTTGGCATCCTCGAGTGCACTTCCGCAGCTTGCAACATCGCGATTCTAGGAAAAATCCCTTCCATGGTCTATTTCGAGAAGCTTGCTTCACACGCGAGTATCCTGCGGGCTCCGGTCCGCTTAGTCAAATGTGCCCACGGAGGCCCGTCATTCTCCTGAGGCGACGGTCTTCACTAGTGTCAAGAGACGAAAGGATATTAAAGGCCCAAGCCAGATTTCCGTAGCCAAAATCGCTGTGTTTGCCCTAGCGGACCTGTTCTCCGCAACTTGGGTCTACTCTTTCTCTCCTCTCTCTCTCGCGCTCTCTCTTTCTCCCTCTCTATATGAATCTCTTTCACATCTGTTGTATCCTGGTTTGGTAGAGATTATTCGTGTTGCTCAAAAGCATACAATATAGCTTACCCGTCATACCAACCCGGATCTAAATATCATATTGAAACCACGAGTGTCATAGAAATCATGTTTTCATCCCCCTCAATCCAGTACAATCGCAGCTCACCGACGATATATTAATCGACTTGTCTAAGGAACAGTAGCTAATACGTAGTAGGTAGTGATAGCTATAAGGAAGGAAGGAAGGAAGGTAGGGAAGAGGGTTATTTGCATGACTAAGAACGACTCGTCCAGCCCGCATCGCTTACCAATTGGTGCATCATGACCAGCTCCTCCAACATCTCAGCCATGATAAGAACTGCAAATCCTCGTTGTTTGGTCAACATTGGTCTGCCGGTATCATTCTCTCATCCTGCGTCCACGAGCGAACAATGACCTCCCACGCTGTCCGACAAAAGCCTACAATTGCGACGGCTCCCAACACGGGGGTCCTCCCCGCATCCACATCACACATCCGGATTGCTCGGCCATCGCGGGATTTCGGGGCCGCCGAGCGGTTCTACGTGAATGGTCTTGGTTTGAAGATCCTATGGCGAAGCGGTCCCCCAGATGAAGTCGAAGGCGGCCATGAGCTTCTGATGCTCGGTTGGCCGGGTGCCGCATGGCACTTAGAGCTGGTGCTGGTTACAGACGGCGCAACGACACCTCGTCCTACCGAGGAGGATCTGCTCGTCATCTACCTGGACGGGTCTATTGACCCGGGGCTGGTGGAGAGGCTGCTGGTGGCGGGTGGGGAGAGAGTGAAGCATAGCAATGAATACTGGGAGAAGTGGGGGGTCACGATCCGCGATCCCGATGGGTATTTGTTAGTGCTCTGTCAGAAACGCTGGGAGAACGCGTAGAATGTGGTGGTTTCTTCTGCATCCTTTCGTTCCTCCCTCTCCGCGCGAGACGTAGTGTCAGTCTCGCCGCCATGGGTGTAGAGTGTCGTCCCCAGAGGACTAGTTTAAAGGCATGAAATTCAGATAAAGCCTGCTCAGATATTAAAATACACATGCATAGCCATAAAATCAGCCGCCCTTGATAAGCCACCCGATCATCGCAGACCAACCCAGAATAAAAACGATCGTCACAATGACCGCGCCTGCCTTGTCACCAGTCGTGATCGTTGGCAGAATGGTCTCGCCGTCCGACTTATCACTTGTTCCAGCGGAGGGGTCGCTCGAACTGTTCCCCCCGGTCGTCGACGTCACCGGCGCGGAGACGTTGGACTCCATGATCAGAACAGAGGAAAGGACGTCAGTCGCAATGATCTGCTCTTCCATACCCACCCATCCATCCCACTTGGACTGGTACCAGCGCACTCCACAGGTGTTGTTGCTCATACCACTACACGACAGGGCGGCTGCCTGTGCGGAGCCCTTGAGCTTCGTCAAGATGGTGTCGTATGTCGACGGGACCAGGAGCGCCGTGAAGCCGAGCCAGCCGGTGACGAGGCCGCGGAAGAGGATCTCGTTGTTGTTACAGGCTTCGGTTGGCTCGCAGGGCTCCTGAATGATGTCGCCTCCCCATTTTGAGGGGAAGAAGCCGTCAATCAGGGCGTTGAGAAGACCGTCGACGGCCGTTTTCCATTGCGCTTTTTCGGTCTATTATAGTCACGTTAAGCCTGTGATTGCCTTTTCTCTCGAAGAAATGGAACCCATGGGGGCAAGGTTCAAGGACGAATGGAGATGAAACATACATAATTGTACATGTAGGCTGCCCCCATGATAAAGGCACCGTAGTTATAGGTCCATTGTGTGTTGCCTTGGCTAGTACAGTCATCGTCAACCGTCACAGAATCGGCGACATTCCACGTCGTGTTGCTCAGCAAAGGCGTCGAGGCACACCAGTCCCAGACGGTATTAGCCCACTGCGCGTACGTGTCATTGCCGGTGTAGCGGGCCAGGCGTGCCGACAGCTGGAAGAGGCCTGCATTGGAGATTGTGTTCTTCATCGTATATCCCGCCTCGTAGTTGTAGATCTGCCATCGGAGACCACCCCCGCAGGTTGCTGTATCCCACCGCTCCACCTGCGTGTTGAAGACCCCCTGCGCCAGGGCCAGCCAGGAGTATCCGCCACTTACATCGGGGAGCTTGATCTCTGCGGCGGTCATCGCAGCAAGGCCCCAGAACACTTGATCGTCGTTTCCCTACAGAAAAAGCGGCCATGGTCAGATCAATCCCGCAGCTCCGACGGAAACAGCTCAAGAGGGACATACAATCCAGCTACTGTAGTTGGACGGCATGAAATCGCAATCGCCAGCCTGCCACTGCATGCCCTGTCGGACTTGAGGATTGTAGGTGTCGTCGCCGGTGTAGTGCCAGTAGAGCAGGAGACTCGTAAAAAGCGCCGCGCCCTCCCACCACTTGTCGGGGAAAGCACCGGGGATTCCACCGGTGTCGTTGCCAGAATACCAGGTCATGGCGCCATAGGCGGTTTTGCGAGCGGCGTCTTTGATCGATTCTGCAGCTCACAAATGTTCTTATTAGTTATCCTCTTCGCCTATCCTCCATTTCCTCCCTTGCTCCATGGGACTCTTCGCCGCCCCCCGTCTCTTCACAGTCGTGGGAGAAGTCTCGTACGTGCATCCTCAATGTCGATATCAATGGCCTGAGCCGCGGCGATCCAATGCGCCAGGAGGAGGGCCAGCGCCCCTTGTATCTTGAGTGGCAGCAGCATACTAGCCGGCCAGATACACAAGTGGTGATGGAAAAATAAGAACAGAGGTAGCAGCAAACCTCAAAGCTGCAAGGTAAAGAGACTATCTCTCGACTCAGACTTTATCTGGGGAGGGGCTACATCAAGTTGCCAGAGCGAGTGGAGCCGTCAACGTCAGCATCCATGCGACTCTATCGTCACCGTCCATCTTTCCAACTACTTAGAGTCAAGTGTTGGCGCAGTAGCGTGTTTCTTAGCCTTCTTAGCATAGGAGCGAAACAGAAAACCAGCTGCCTAGCCTACCATCAATCGCCCTCTTTCTCGAAGAGCGGACCGGGTGCTTAATGGTGAAGCTTCCACTAACTACCGAGTTAGCTAATGCTTGGTGGCCACATCACCCATGTGTCTTTTATTGGCCAGGTAGTATATTCAGGGGGCTCATTCATCGTGCTTTGGTTATTGCTGTTGTTATTAATACCAGCAGCGAGAAGAGATTCTTCTTCCACTGAAACTAGTGCCTCCCCTTTCTCCCCTACATTGATGACCGATCTATTGCACTGCCACTCGAGGACCGTACAATAATAGTACTGGAAACTCGTTAGACACCAAAAGATCAATATCCTCAACGCCATACTGAACAATACAACCACTCTCACAGCTTGACTGGCGCCTGGAATAATCTTTCGTTCGTTATTGCTTGCATGGTTTCTGCGACTCGCGAGGTCCACTCGCTCCCAAGGCACGACCCACTCGATGCATTTCTGCGCCATCCCTGACTCGGAAAGATTACGCACGCTGCTTTAATTTATTATTGATTGCGGTTCCTATTTTTATTTTTAATATCATAAACTGTTATGATTAGTTTGGAGAATACTGGCTGGTTCCTAGTGGCAGGAATGTGAGAGCAGATGACTACTATTTTCATCGGATCAGATTGAATCTCCTAATATCCGAAATATCAATTCCTTAAAATGGAGAATAAGGCAGCAAGTAAATGAGGAATCCCAAATAAAAGATAAAAAGAAGAGAGATTGTTCGAGGGGGCGAAGGTGAAGAGAGAGAGGGAGAGAGGGAGAGAGAGGGAGATGTGTGTGAATGTGGGTGTGTGAGCCTAAGGCAGGTAACAGCCATTTACGGACGGAGTATAGGCCTCAATACCAAGGCAGAGGTTTTCGGACTAATTGGCTGTTCCGCCCCGGGTTCGTTCCCCCAAGTTGTGCTGCATTGTTAGTCATCATAGCATTATCCCACCCGTGGATATTTATGCAATCCAAACGCTCCAACACAACCTGTGTTTTCCACGACCACAAAGTGAAAGAAGGACAACTTCGCCCATCATTAATATCTATTGCTTGTACCAGCTTTGATAAGGTATTATCTTCTACGTAGCTCCTTCGTTGAGCCTAAGAACACGTATCATGCTGGGATTCTTCTATAGGAACAAACATTTCCCTAGAGATATATATTTTATCGGATTTAGATTACGCTTCTCTGGGTAGGTACTGAGGCGAAGTATTAGGTTGCTACAACTGCTTTCTGTCCCCAGCTTTATAGCATACTCCATGACAGACGAGGAGATACTTGGCAAAAAAGTCTTCGGCAAAGTCATCAAATACATCATAAGTCGCCCCAAGACGGTATGCGGCCGCGATGCCCGAGATACAGGCAATTTCGTGCATATTCTGGAAATCCCCCGGTTAGCAGCTGCGAGACACACGAGGAACACAGTCGCTGGACTCACCACCATCGTCCAGCTACCCGCAAACCAGGTCCGGTTCTTCCCATTGATAAACATCAGGCCGGGGACCACCCTCAGATAATGTTGCCATCGATGGCCAAACTGGTGCCACCATTTCCGCTGGATAATCTTTTCCTCCGCGATCGCATTCTGCGTCCAGAGGTCCTCTCGACGTCGGTCTAGAAAGATAGTCTGATAGACATGATCCGCTGGTGGTGCGTTCCCGAGCCCGATGGCTTCCCGGAACTGATGCTGGTAGTTGGTGCAATCGAAGCCCATCTCGATCTTCTGTGGATCGCCAGGGAGGGAGTGTGTGTAGTACATGGGCTGGAACCCCGACCAACCATCCTCCTCGCATGCGGGGGAAGACCGGGCGAATGAGATTTGATCGGCGCGAAAGGACGTAGTGGGCGCGGCGCACAGATCGGGCTCGAATTGCGTTTCGAAGATGCTATTAAAGTATTGCTGATCACGGTGCGTGATGGTCAGGTCGTCATAGAACCGGACCCCTCCCAACACGAACTTTTCCCTCCAGGTTGCGTGCGGACCCAGCAGTCTTTTAGACTCATCCGCCGGTGTACAGAGGACCAGCTCATCAAAGACTTCTTCATGCGCCCCTGCTTCGTGTGATTCCTGTCCAGGTCCGCCCAATCGTGGGGCGAACGAGAGAACTACTCGGTCGCTCTTTCGCTGGACAATGCGCGCTTCGGTATTGAGCAGGACCCGTACGCCCTTGTGAAGGCGCAGATCTTCCTTCCAGTCGTGATAGAACTGACCGAGATTCGGAAATGTGTACATGACGGGGAGGTTAGGGAGCAGGGTATCCGGGTCATACCGCCAGAGGCTCATCTGTGGGTCATTGAAAAGTCGCTCCAACAGCACGCTGGAGACATTCGGCGTCTGATTGCCAGTGCCGAGGAAGAGGGCGAGGAGAGGGAGTATCATCTTATCGCCAAACTCCTGGCTGAAACGGAATAATTTCAGAATCACTCGAACAGGCATCACCCCCAGGACGGGCATGCCAAACTTGATCCACTTTAACACCCGACCGAGCTTTTGGATTTCGTTCGCGAACCGGTCAATGAGAGGGCTGGGAAATACATTGGTCCAGAAGTCGTCGCGACCCTTTCCAAACGCCACCTGAAGCTTAACCGGACGAGGCTCGTGGCCGTAAGCACGGAAGAACCGAAAGGTATGACGGAAGATAGCAGAGCCGCCTTGCACGCCGTTGTTCAGCCAGGTGGCTCTATATTCTTCTGGATCGAGAGAGATAGAGGTCGCCTGGCCACCGGTGTATGACTCCTTATCGATCAGAGTAATCTCGAATTGATCAGGATGCTTCGCCAGCGTTGATGCGCACGACTAGAGCCCAACCGACTTTAGCCAGACTGGCCAGTAAAACAGTGGCCGGAGCGTCACTTACCATGCCTGCTGCCCCAGCACCGAGAATCGCGACCCTCTTTTTCTTGTTGGAAGCCATGATGAAGATGAATGTGAATAGGGGATGCAGTCATGGAAACGGGCGGCGTTCCCTTGGGTATAATAGGTACCTAGCTCTCTGATGCGATCGCACCGATCGGTCGCGCAGTGATGTCATCGCGAATCGTCGACCAAGAGCAGACCAAGAGCAGCAGCAGCCACACACGATGATAATAGGCCATTGTGGAATGGAATGAAATTACGCTGCAGAAACAGGCTTTGTGCTTTAAGTTTATTCAAATATTAATGCGGCCCGCCGATGGAGGGAGATATGTGTCCCCAAGGTACCAGATGAATTCCTGAGTAGCCCTGCGACCTCTCCCGTTCTAATTAATGCTCTGATTAACACTTTCGGTCGCAAAAGGGTCCCTGGATCCGTCGTCCTCTTTCTCATCCCAAACATACTCAATCTGCTTCGCAATGGTGGCCGCCAGACTCTGTCCGTAGCTTGCTCGCACAAAGGCTAGCGTGGCATCAATCCCTGCGCTCACCCCCGAAGATGTCCACACATTTCCATCCACGACCCATCGAGCCTCTCGGACCCATTCTACCTCCTTCCTCAATGCTGTGGTTGGCTCCCACAACATCTTGTTCGTCGTCGCCCTTTTGCCGTCCAGGATCCCGGCCCTCGCGAGCACCCCGGCCCCGTTACAAACCGACAGAATGAATCGCAACGACGGATAGACCTCCCGGACGAAATCGATTACGGGCTGGATAATGGCCGGGAAACGGGTTCCAGCCCCTCCGGGAACGATCAGCACGTCAATCCGGTCGACTGGGTTCTCTTGCGACCGCGCGGAGGGCAGAAAGTCAGAGAAAGTATTGGTGGGCACCACTTGTTGGCAACATCTCGATCCCACCTGATGCGAAGCTGGATCAGGCGAACGGGTTGACACCGGCTCGAGGGTAGCAGCGAGCACCGATAGCTGGATCTTCCTCTGTTGGGAGAGCATGTTGAGCACCTCTAGGGGCCCGAAGGCGTCTAGGGCTTCGAATCCGGGGAAGAGTGCGATGGCATAATGCATAGTGTCGTGTTTGGAGCGCGATAGAAACACAAGCCCACTTGATGATCAAAAGGATATCGTAATTTAAAAGGTATCAGAATCCCAATATGAACTGAGTGAGTCGCCGTTGAAGTGAGTGTGACTCATGTCGGCAGAGCTGAAGGTTGGCCAAGACAGCCCAATTACCAATCAATTACTGCCAAGGGTCACCTAGTCTCTTGATGACGAAGATGGGAGGTCCTCTCAGTGGGATCACTATTTGGTATGGTTGATAAAGTGTAAGGAAGGCATGAAATAATCCAACATGATGCTAGGGTTTCGTCGACCGACACACTCGACCGGCACATCGTATTCTTAGCTTCTAGCCACTCTACGATGGAGCCGACCAGACCAACATACATTTCTGGCAATGCTAGTTCTACGCGGGGTCACAGGTTCGACCGCCTGGGGTTTCTCCGAGGCACCAGTAGGGTTCTATTCAGCATGAATTGTCGGCCAGAGACCGAAGCCGGCATTCTCTCCGGCCCCAATTGAACTGCTATTCTTGTGCTTTATTATACCAAACGGATTGCTGCGGGGAGACTCTGGAGACCCCGACTTTTCCATCACTATTATCCTTCCCCATCAACCACATCGGACCCGTCATGCCGCAAGACCACAAGATCCTTCTATTCCCAGGCGATGGGATCGGCCCCGAAGTCATGGCAGAGGCCATCAAGGTGCTCGACTACGTCGCATCCCTGCCCTCTGTGGCAAGAGAGCACGCCTTCTCCTTTCGCACGGAGCTCATTGGCGGGGCGAGCATCGACGCACACGGGAAATCAATCACCTCCGACGTGCTTTCGGTCGCTAAAGACTGGGCAGATGCGGTCCTTTTTGCGGCGGTAGGTGGCCCCAAATGGGACAGCCAGCGAAAGGGACTGGAGGGACCCGAGGGTGGCCTCTTGCAGGTTCGACGTGCCCTCGACGTCTTTGCGAACCTACGGCCGTGCTCCGCCACGTCACCCTCCCCGTCGATCGCGAAGGAATTTTGCCCATTTAAGCCCGAGGTGGTCGAAGGGGTTGACTTTGTGGTGGTGCGGGAGAACTGTGGTGGTGCCTATTTTGGTCGCAAAGTGGAAGATGCAGATTACGGTTGGTGCAGCGTCGTCCACCTCCCCTGAAGAGGACTTGCTTTGGCTGATCCGACGAGGAAGCGATGGATGAATGGGGATATTCCACTCCGGAGATCCAACGCGTTACCCGCATTGCCGCCCAGCTGGCTCTCCGCCATGACCCTCCTTGGCCCGTCATCTCCCTCGACAAAGCGAACGTCCTGGCCTCGTCCCGCTTATGGCGAAGAGTCTTCGAACAGACCATGCGGGACGAGTTCCCCCAGCTCCGATGCCAAACCCAGCTGGCCGATTCGGCCGCTTTGATCCTTGCCATGAACCCGCGCCAACTGAATGGTGTCCTGCTGGCGGACAATACCTTTGGGGACATCATCTCGGACCAAGCAGGAAGTATCGTCGGTACGCTCGGGGTACTACCCTCAGCCAGTCTCAACATGCTCCCGGCGCCCGGAGCGAGCCTGGAAGGGCAGAAAGGCCTTTATGAGCCAACCCATGGCTCTGCGCCCGAGTAAGTGCTCCTCTTAAGTTTTTTTTCTTCTTCTTTTTTTCTTTTCCTTCCCTCTCGGATAATGGGAGCTCACCTGGGCCGACTGATAGTATCGCCGGGAGAAACATCGCCAACCCCACTGCGATGATTCTGTGTGTAGCCTTGATGTTCCGGTACTCCTTCAATATGGAAGCGGAAGCCCGACGGATTGAAGAAGCTGTGAGTCAGGTCTTGGAGGCGGGAGTGCGTACCGGCGATCTCCGGGGCACCGCGAGCACGACCGAGTTTGGAGACGCTGTTATTGCGCAATTGAAAAGGGGCGACTAAGCTGTATGCTCTTGTCTTGCCATTCTTTTCTTTGCGATGAGGATAAACGTCACTGGTTTCGAATATCTCAGAGTAGAGTCTTTTTTTGGTTTCCTGATTTTACATTTTTGCCTTCAATCATCTTCTATCTATTGCTGTTCAAATGCCACAATGTCCAGATATCTGGGTAGCTTTGGAACGAAATGGGCTCAGATAAGAGCCGGCTGAGCAATAAAGGCCATAATTAGACTCCTCCTTCTGACGCGTTCCTTCACGGTCATGAGGAGTCATGTATCTCACCCTGCGAATCCCACTACCCCTGGTGACGTCTATTCACAGTGGCCACCATTGAAAGCTTGATTGGGATGGAGTACCAATGATGGTGCGATAAATGTTGCTGCCTGGCAAACAAGCATGTTAGCATCCCCGAGGTAAATTACGTTTAATCATGCAGCACTCTTAGGGGCAACCAAATTGCGACTACTGTAAGCGCTAAGGCAATAGTCCCAGACCATCCCACACTGAAGAATCGCACGTCAAGCTACCGTGCTGCACTTCGAGGAGAACGGGCGTGTGGGATTACATCTTCCACTGCGGGGAAAAGAAACATCAACTCATGTAGGGTATTATTATAGGTGGGATTAGTAGTTCGAGTATCGAGGAAGATATAAAACAAGAAAATGCCAATACGCCGACACCTCCAGACACCAACGAAAATCACAACCAAAGAAGCCTATTTGTCCGGGCATGCTAGAGAGTGGGATCGATCATGAAATGAAGCTATGGGGGACCTTGGACCAGTCCCTACACAGGCCAAACACCGTGCGACAGAATTTCCCGTATTCCACCCGGAGGCTCGATTTCCTCCACGACCCCTGCGCATGGTGGAGCAGTCGTGCTGAGGGGTCTGTGATGGGTTTGGAGCCCATGTTTCCGTATTTGCCCCGACCGGGACTGGCGCGAGAGGTCGATTAGCCTCCAAGCAGGTCAGGAAGAAGGCGGAGTCACATACCTGAATCCAGTGATGGGGAGGACGAGCACATCGCCGACGAGTTTACTGGCGCCGCCATCCTCGAGACCGGTCAGCGCATTCCATCGGAGACTCGTCGCCGCCTCGAGCCCTTCCCGGACGGCACTCGTAAAGGCGACCGGGCCCGTCAAGACCAACGGATCAATGTCGTACATGTCGCTCTGGGCGGCGTCGGATTCCCACTGGCCCTGATGATCGCGGACGACGGTCTGCAGGGCGGTCGAGAGGTTGTCGATGAACCGTTGTAAGATGGGGTGTCCGGGGGCCCACGCGAACGACCACTGGGTGAGTTGGATGGGGTAGGCATAGCCCATCCGCCAGTAGGCATCGCTGTCGGGCGGGCAATCAGCCTCCAGCCCGACAAGCGCCCGGACGGGCGGGCTGGAGTCGTACACGACGCCGGTCTCTGGGTCGTGCCAGGCGAGCAGATCCGTCGCATTGATCCAGTGGACCGGTGCTTTGGTGGGTTCCGTGTCCATATCCCCATACTGACGATCCCCGTTAATGCGCCTCGTTCGGGGGGAAAGAGAGGGGGAGGTACTTACAATGCCGCCGATCCATTTGCAGACGAGGATGCGAAACACATCCGATCGTTCGACGTTGCTGGGGAGCGCATAGAACTGCCGCTCGAAGTCGGGCTCGAAGTGCCGAATGAATTGCGCGATCCCCTCGTCGTCCCAGAGGAAATAGGCCATGCTACTGTTTTCCGCGGTATGGAGCCATCGCTCGGCACTCTGGCGAAAGACCGGCGGCCAGGTCTCGTAGTACGTGTTTTTCCACGTTTGGTGCAGGATGAGTGGGATGACCGAGTGTGGCATCTGTCGTTGCGGCTCCGCCATGGATCGGTTACGAGCGACTTCTGCCGCCTCCACAATCGTCGCCGGAAAGCTTGCATCAGCTTCCCATCCCCAGTCGGGCGGAATATACCATGCTAGAGACAGCCCCGTTAGTAAGAACCGAGCCTCGCTCGATCGGATGGAAACCGCTCACCTCCCCCGCGTCCCCGCCGATGAGAGACGAACTCGGTGAGTCGGGGATACTGGGCTGCGACAAACGGGCGATCATCACTCCATGACCACCAGTGCAGGACGCCCGTCACAAGAACCGCCAGGACCACGGAGAGAGTCAGGACTCGCCGAAGACGCAGGAACGACCGGACCATGGTGGTTGGAAATGCTCGAGGGTGCCCGACGACAGGTGAGGGAAAATGGTTTTGGTCGTGGAATGCCGAAGCCCCTCGCACGAGAATGCGTAAGATTCATTTACCCCTTCAAGGAGGGATCTCATTTGCCCTTTTTTTTTTCGATTTTTTATTTTTCCTCTTTTTGCTGGCTTGCTTTTCCTTTTTTTTCTTGCTTTTTCCCCCCGTGTTGTCCTGAAAGGGGATAGCTGGTGCACAGGCACTGCGGCCACTGGACAGTTCACACCATTTTTCTTCTCTAACAGCGGAACTAGTAGAAACTTAGAAAGTCTGTTGGAATTCACCATTCTTTAGTCTCTCACGAGCGGTTCACCCGTAATTAAATCCTCTTCGGCTGATTCCTGGACCGCCTTGCCTCCTGCAGGCTTCCCACCACTTTCATTGCCCAGAATTCAGCCCGTCGAAGGATGATCCTGCCTCTTATTATCCTTATTATTGGTGTGATGATGACGCCGCCTGACTCGGATAATTAATTTAACTGGATAATCTCGAGCCTGTCGAGGCGCGGGATCCGAGAGACCCTGATCGGCCCCTCTCCGCTCAGGCTTTCCTTTGGATTCTCTCCCTTCGGTTGAATTCTTCCAGGTCCATGATGATATATTAAATGTCATTGCTTGAAGAACGGCCGCTCGTATTACTCACTCTTCCCTCCTCACGACAGAACACGAGGGCCCGATTCTGGTTGTTGGGCTGACTCTTACGCCCCCCTTTCTCGCCCATGAGACCCACCAGCCATGCTTGGCAGGGGCTGCAATTAATATAACCTCTTCAGCTCTGCTTCCCCAGTAACTCCCTTTGATCTAGTGACCTGGTGTGACAAACCTAAATGCAGGCTCGCCATTGTCACGATTATCATCTCATGAAACCAACCCTCCCCGACACAACCAGGGAATCAGTATCGCCAGTCGCGAATAATACGAACAACAACAACAACCATGATCATAATGAAGAGGCGAGGGGGAAATAGGTAGGATGACTCGAGTCTCGGATTTCCCAATGCGGTACCCCGTGTTATCCCCTGGAAGGGGCCTGCACAACTCTTGACCCGTCCAGGAATCCTCATCGGTGAGAGGCCCTGGATGAATAGATTGATTTTGTTGGAGATATTTGTAATGTTGGCGAGAATATTCCACCCCAGTTTCGTTGAGCTGGGTGCCATGGACAAACTCCGGCGCAATCCCCTCCTCCACCCATCGCGCCAGAGCGAGCAAGACGTTGTCATTCCAGCCAAGGTGCCGGAGCTCTGACCGATCGCAGAACCCCCATCACCGTTCGAGCGGTGTCCCATACCGCTAATAGCGAAAACCCGAGAGAAATCATCCAGCTCCGACGGACTCCGGTTGATTGTGTCGGCTACGCGCTTATAATATCACTTGAAGTTATCCGCCGAGAGATGTCGAATGGATCTTGCGCATTCGCCACCGCTGCATCGGGGAGCCCCCAGCGGGTTGGATCTGACCACGTCGCGATACCAGTCTGTCGAGTAGGAGAAAGATGTGCTGCCATAAGATACATACCAGGCTGCATGCGCGGGTAGAGCAGAGCCCCATCACTCCCGAACATGGGACTGAAGATACCGTTGACCATCTCCGCTTGGGGACCAGTCAGACGGGCACCAGAGTTGGCGGATTCAGAAGAATTGTCGCGCAACGTCTCAATGATGGGCTGGCAAAGGTCCGGGTCTTTACGAATCCCATCCACCGCACCGTCGAGGCCGTCGCCCTGACGGATGATCTCATGATGAACTGTCGTTCACGGTGACAAAGGACTCCGCGCTAGAATTGTCCGTCCAGGGGTGAAATCGAGAACCCCCCCCCAAAAAAAAACAAAAAACAGCCCGATTGACAAAATTAAGGGCGAGTGATCCAGCCACCACTCCATTGAAATCCTCGGGGAACCGTTGCACGCTCTTCCAGCCCTGGCAACCTCCTGTAGAACATCTGAGATAATAGGACTTGGTAATAGCCCTGCGGGTAAAACCGTTGGGGGAATTTCTTTCCGACGACAACACTAGGATGGATAGGGCGATGGGCAAAGTCTTCAAGCACGTCGGTGTTCTGGTAGAAATAGCCCCCAAAATGGCCTGTTGTTGGTACCTACAGTCGCGAATCCGTACTCGGCTGCGTAGAGCATCACTTAATATTGAATGCCTACAAGGGGCCGGGGGAGTTTGAATTAGTGTAGATCATGCCCTATTCCTTGCAAACTGCTTGCGGATTGGGCGGCGTACAGCCACCAAGACCTCCATTTCCCGTGCTCAGAAAGCGACCGGGGTAATGGCGAAAAAGCCAGACTTAAAGACCTAACTCTGGGGTGATGTCGTCACGTTAAGGGCAATGCGACAGAATTCGAACGGGCTCGTCGTGGCATTGCCATCGCTTATACAGATGGCGGGGTGATTTGCCATGGCGATATCGCCCCCCATTGAGAGATCGGTGACCGAATGGACATGGCCATGGGGTATTCTAATCTTTGACCCAAAGGTTTCACGTTGGACCTGGAAGGGCGATTCCGACGCTGGGTGACTGGAAAGGCCACGAGCAAGAAGAGTCGGTGGAATGGCTACCGTCACCGCGTAGAAGAAGAGTGATGAGAAGAGAAATCTATATAGAGTATGTCACTACGAATGCGTGTGTCGTAAACCTGTTTCGCGATCCTTTCCACTTTTTTCACTCAATTACCCAGCATCCCTACTACGATTCAACACCCCCGATGTACACACCGGAACATCCGGAGAAGAGACAATAATACCCTATGAAGACAGACTACAGTGTGCTGACCGTGTCAGTTCAGCGTAACCTAGCTTGCACGATTCAGGGGCATCTGTTTTCCCCCACCAGCGAGCTTCTCCTTCGGGGTGCAGAGGGAGCTGGACTTGCCGGAGATAGGGGTACCAGCTTGGTAAAATACACTTGAATGTTTCCACGTTCCTTGGTGCCTCGGCAAAAGCTTAAATTCTCCTGATTAAGGCAATTCAGGTCGGCATATGGCGTGCCTCGTGGTCTGGAGCGAGGACGCGGGAGGAGGGCAGGAGAGAAGCACTCCAAGCGTCCTCACGGAACCGCCACAACCACCGGTTGCAGTCTTGGGAGCTCCTTTAATTGGCCAGGATATCGGAACTCCTGACCCGGGCTCTTTGGTCGAGTTGGCGATGGTGTCACAGGGGGTTCAAGCTTTTCTCCATCTTCCCCAGATAACCCATGCCCCACTTGGGATCTGGAGAGGGAGGAGGACCCTCATAGGCCCCTGTCCCCATAGCCCTTGCACATTGATGAACTGAAGAGCAAGAGAGAAAGAGAAAGAGAGAGAGAGAACGAGAGACAGGGGGGAGGGAGATCTCTACCCGGTCCGGGTGCTTATTCCAGTCAACAGCACCGGTAGAATGTCATGTATAGGACTGGTGCTCATCTGGGTTGAAGCCCCATCGGAGAGAGCCGACAGACCCCGCCCGGACATTAGTCACTTTCTTCCATAAGTTCAAGCCCTAACCTGCTATCGCGTCCTGTGGTTGGATCCCTTCACTAGCTGGTAAGCTAAAACCACCCATTCTCGACCGAGAAAAAAGGCAGAATAGGGGAGGGTGAGGGTAAATTTGTCAGGCGCAGACCCCGGCCATTATGTCTCTTGTCCACGAGACAATCCGTCTGATCCTTCCCTCTAACGGCTTTCACCACCGCTCTCTTTGCCGATTTCTGCTCTCCAGTGGGACAATTCGGAAGATCTCATATCGAATGCCAATTATTTCGACGCCACCGTTTGGCGGGGAATTGTTTAAAGAACCATTGCTTCTCGACTTGTGAAGACTTGCTCCCCCCGCCATTGCACACACGTACGTACCGTTGGGACCCCGGCCGTGTGGTTCCGGATCGACTGAAGATGGAAATGAACTATGATGAAGCGGTAACTGTGCCTCACATCGTCCCCCTCGTATGATCCTTACTGACATGATGGACATCGCCATCTCAGACGCTCCACCAGTAAGGGAACCCTCCCCTCCGGCAGCCTCAATCCTTTCCCATCTTAGTGACTGCACGCGAATGTTGAATAACCGGATCAATGGAAAAAAAAATACAGGTTGGAGAATGAGTTACAAACCAAAATCTACCCGGGTACGGAGATTATGGCGGATGTGGGAACACATCATTTTGTCAAGTCGTCCGCCACGTCCGACCAAGTTCTGGTCCCCCAGCCTTCGCGCGATCCCAGTGATCCTTTGGTAGCTAGCCATCCACGTCAAGAAACCATATTGTGGCAGCTGGGTTGACACCTTCTTCTATAGAATTGGAGTCCGACATGGAAATTTATTACTATCACGGTTGCCACTGTGACCAACTTTGGCATGGGCATCGGTCCATTAGCCCTCGCCCCCATGTTTGGGGACTTGATGGAAGCCTTTGCTGTCGACCTGGCGTCTGTTGTGCAGTTCACCGGCGTGTGTATTCTGGTTCTTGGATTCAGCAATTTCTTCTGGTGCGAATGCGAGCGTCATTGGAAGATCACATAGAGTTAACGTGGGCGTAGGGTTCCCTTGTCTGAGACCATTGGTCGACGACCCGTCATGCTCTTCTCATCGCTCGTCTGTTTGGCATCAATGATCTGGCGCGCAAAGGCCACTAGCTACGGAAGCTTTATGGGGGCGTGTGTTTTGAATGGCTTTGGCGCAGGGCCTTGCGAGGTACCTAGATCTCCCGCTCGAACCTTTTTTTTCTATCACAGCATATCTAGTTGGGAGCAGACGCTAACTGGGCGTAGACTCTTCAACCCCAGGTTATTGCAGACGTTTTCTTCCTACACGAGCGAGGTGCATATAATACACTTTACTTCACCTTCTACTTCGGGTCGCTCATGGTATGTACTCTACTTAGGCGTCAGAGGAAACCCTCCTGCCCTTTTGTTTTAGATGATGGCTAAACAAAGGCAATCTCGTGGTAGGTTGGACCGATCATTGCTGGGTCTATGGCATTGCACGTTGGCTGGAGAAGCTTCTGGTGGCTCAACGTGGCATTCTTCGCTGCGCTCATCGTGGCCGGCGTCTTCCTCTTTCCGGAGACCAAATGGCATCGGGTCCATCCGGGAGAACCAACTGTCTCAGCAAGTGAGCCACGTCCAGAGAAGGAGGCAGCCCCTGCACCCAAGGGCAGCGGTGCGGCAGTAACGCACGAATCAGCGCAGGAAGGGATTGTCGTTGATCCATTCCTTCACAAGGGCCGTCCCTCGAGGAAGCAGTTTCATATCTACCAATCTACTCCCAAATTTGCCCAGGTCCTGCTTAAAGAGTTTTGGATTCCGTGGAAATTACATGCCTTCCCCATTGTCGAGCTGGCAGCGTTTGTCGTTTCCTGGTCTGCGAGCTGCTTCTTGACAGCAAATCTTACGCAAAGCCAGGTGTTCGCTGCGCCACCGTATAACTGGTCAAGCGAATCTATCGGGTTTACGAATTTTGCAACACTTGTAGGTGCCTTTCTTGGACTGGCAACTAATGGGCCCTTCTCCGACAGGATCTCAATGCGTGCCACCCGAAAGAATCGTGGTATTCGTGAGCCCGAGATGAGATTGCCAGCCATGATTCCATATGCGCTCATTTCGATTCTGGGTAACTTCATTATTGCCTTTGGATATCAGAATAAATGGGACTGGAGGGTAAGCAATCCTCCTAACTATACTAATTTCTCTTACCCCTCTCATACTCTCTCCCCCTTGTTTCTGATTCTTCTTTTCCCCCCTTCTTTATGTTGAACATTAAATTAGATGCTAATTTGGTGGGTTTTAGCCCATTGTGATTATCGGATATACCTGTGCGGGGATCCAGGTCGCGTCCCTTCCTGCGATCGTGAGCACCTACGCGGTAGACAGCTACAAGCCTGTCGCAGGATCCGTGTTTGTTGCGATTACTGTCAATAAGAACGTCTGGGGATATGGGTTCAGCAAGTTTATCACGCCCTGGACGGAGAGCAGTGGCTACGTCAAGCCCATCATGCTGAATATGTGCCTAGCAACCCTGTGGACGGCGTTTGGTATCCTCTTCTATCTCAAGGGCAAGACATTCCGCAAGTGGACGGCCAAATCCGACATCCACCTGAACTGAGACTCTCTGTAAGACCGTAAAGTACTCAGATGCGCAATGCTGTCAATGCCACTTGTACGTTTGGTGGATTGTTTGCAGGCCTGTATAAAGAGAGAGTAGTTAGACGTATTGAACCCAACCTGCCATACCTAGCTCTGGAGTTAGTTATATGAGTTCAATCCATCGTATACTGACTGCATTAGACTTGGTCATCATCAACCAGCGATAGGCTTGGCCTTGGTCTGCCTATACGGTATGGCAAATGAATCAATAACACTAAGATCTGACAGGGGTAGGAGGGTCTAAGAAATTAATAGATCTCCTGTTGCACCAACAGAAGCATCCAACAAGCTTACCAACAACCTGCCATGTCACTATTGGCTGTACTATTTTAATCTGACCAGGCAAATGGCACCATGAGTGGAGCTGTTGTCGGTCGTGGTGGATCCCCAGACATCCTGCAAGGCGACCTTTGCCCGGCGTTACTTGGGGGCCGAAATGAGGATCCTTCGAGGTCCAATGATACCCATACGATAGTCGACGAAGAGTCAACAGTCATGTCAAAGACAAGCGTCCCTCGCGAACTAAAAATCGCTATGTCGGTGGGGCGCTAAAGAGCCCTGGTGGGAGAGACCAACTCCCCCAGTCTCAACAAAGATGACTGACAGCTGCAAGGGGGACCAAGTGGAGGGGAAGAAAAAAAAAGAAGGAAGAACAAGATACGGAGAAAGACAAGGAGTAATAAGACCGATTTAACATGAATAGAGCACTCAATCCCACCTTCTCGATGAAGTTTCAGATCTTTTCTCTTGCCCTGCATTGAAGCTCCCGAGGAGCTGAACTATTATCCTTGACAAGACAACATTTAATCACATAAAGGAAAAAAAGTCAAAGAGATGATGGATGATGGGATCTGTGTTGTGCCAGATAGTGATTATTTCGACATTCTTCACCCGAGCTAGAACCTGCCATGACCCGAATGGAGGAATCGACTCAACCGGAATGCGATCGATTTGAGCATTTGCTACGATGCTGGAATAGTCTGTATGTCCAATGGATTATCTGCGTGTCTATCTTGCCCTTTCTCTTCCATTACAGAAGCCACACCGACCAGGGATGAAGCTCAGCTTGTGAATCAATATGTCCAGTATGCCACCCCGTTGATTCGCTTCCCTGTTCTCCCTCCCGTAGGGATCTTTCGATTCGGGTTGACGAGGCCGAGCCCTAACTCGATAGAAAAAGGAAAAAAAAAAAAAAAAAAAAAAAAGGCCACCAGTGAAATGACTGCGTCTGCATGTGAAAACATGAGTTACTAGCATGTTTGCGAGAGTAATAGAATCGTTGGAGAGAATATGCCGATTCCAGTAAGTGAATCCGCGGACGTCCGCGGAGTCCAAGTAATTACCGAGAAAAGCGCCGGTCACCAGCATCCAAACCCTGCTTAATATCCGACTTGACCGGCCAGGCAGCAATCTCATATTCACCTATTTAACTTGAGTTTGTTTTGTCGCTTTCGTATCCTCGCTATGTCGTCCGCGATATTTTACCACTGTGTGGACCAAAGTGCGAACATAACATGGTATCCGAGACGCTCGAATTCTACGCCAAGGGCCTCCGGGCAATGGGTGCTCTGAGCCTCGCTCGGACAGCTCAACGCATTCAGTCCGTTGGTCATTATTGGAACTACCAGGCGACCCCATCACCGAAAAACGTGGTGATTATTGGGGGGTCCTATGCGGGCACGCGCCTGGCTCAACGTCTCACCGAGACCCTGCCAACAGGCTATCGTGCCGTCCTCATCGAAAGGAACTCACACTTTAATCATTTCTTCGTCTTCCCGCGGTTTAGTATCCTCCCAGGGAAGGAAGACCAGGCGTTCATTCCGTACGATGGACTCGCTCGGGGCGCGCCTAATGGGATTTTCGAGCACATCCGCGACTCCGCGACAGAGATCACACCGACGCAGGTGCGACTCGCTTCGGGGGACACGGTGGATTATGAATACCTGGCTCTCACAACGGGCTCCTGGCAGCCAGCACCCTCAAAGTACGATGTGCGGGAGCAAAGTGATGGTTGTGCGGCCTTCCAGACAACCCAGAGACATGTCCAGGAGGCTCAGAGCATTGCTGTCATTGGAGGTGGGCCAGTTGGAGTGCAAATGGCTACCGATATCAAGAGCTTCTACCCGAGAAAAGACGTGACTTTGATTCATTCGAGAGATCAGCTCCTCTCCAGCTTTGGACCACGACTCCAGCAAACGGTGATGCAAGCTGTGAAGAAATTGAAAGTGCATGTCTGTCTCGGAGAGCGACCGCAGATGGCGCTGACAAGCTTGGTGGGCCCTGGGACACTGACATTCAAGAATGGGACCCAACGAAGTTATGATCTTGTGGTATGATGATACATCGTCTCGTTTCCGCTCCTGTCCCCCCGTATGCCTTCAGGTAGGGAGAGTCTGTGCTTAACGGGGATCTTTCTCTAGTTACAATGTACCGGTCAACGGCCAAACTCTGGCTTGCTCGCACAGCTGGCACCCGCAGCAATTGATCCTCAGAGCCGACAGATTTTAGTCCACCCTACACTCCAGATCAATGACGGAACCGGAAAATATCCTAATATCTTCTCCTTTGGAGACGTTGCCAAAACAGGCGGTCCCCGGTTCGCCCGTGCAGCTCGCGCCCAAGCCGAAATTGCAACTTCCAATATTTTAGCCATGATACATGGTCATGCGCTGAAGGAGTATCATCCGGCAATGTATGAGGGTGCAATTAAGTTGACTCTAGGGAAGGTGAGTTGATTTCCATCCCTCCACGGGTCCAGGCTGCAGGACGTCCCGAAACTAATATGCTGAGAACAGTCGGATTTCGTATTCTGTGGAAGAGAGGCAGATGGACGAGAGATTATGAAACATGGAAAATCGCATAATGATTATATGGAGATTGCACAGGCCTGGCATGACTTGGGAGCCAGACTCGATTTTCCGGAGATGCCAGGGGGGATGAAGTTCGGCAAGGCTCAAAATACTTAAAAAAACTCACCTTATATTCTTATTATTTTTTCTTTGCTTCGTGGTATTCCATTTCAACTTGACTGGGATAATGGAAATGCTACACGGCAGTGAATTACCTTTCAAGAGGATGTTAATATTTCGACATGATTGCATGTACAGTATATTGAGCGTGATAATGATCATATCCGGGGCTTGAAGGAATATTTGACCAAAATATAGAAGATCTGTGATTCTTGGAAATTAAAGTGAAAGAGATAATGAATATGATTTTCAAAGACATATTTACCACTTAGCACAGTTTCTTATATAAGGCTACTACCTACCTGGAGGTTTCCTCACAGTCTTCTAGGCTACAATAAGCTTGTTGCGAAATGCAGCCAAAGTTAGGCAAATGAAGATAATGGGATAAAAGAGCAATCCTAGGCATCATAGTCTATGCGGCAACACGTACAATGGAAAGTCTGTCGGATTTGGTCAGTCATATATAGCAACAAAGAACTCTCGACATCTGCGAATACAAATTCACTAATATTTTCTATGACTTACAACGGGAGCTGGTGTATTGCAATCTATAGCTACGCTGTCTCATGAGTTGCAATGCTGCCCTCCTTGGTAGGCAGTCCTTGGCAGGTTTTCGCACTCTTACCAAAACCACCACAACAGAACCGTCTCAGAAGACTGTAGAATCTCCTCCTGAATCTCGGTGATTGGGAGATCTAATTTCCTTCTGCCTGCCTACCAGCCAAGCAGTGCCAAATGGTCTTATATCCAATAAAAATCCGTTACTGGTTTAGCATCAAGGCATGAAAGTACGGTGCATTGCAGGTGGGGTTAGAGCTAATATATATTTCTAGGGCTAAGTATTGTTCTAACAAAAACATAAAGGATTTATAATTCGGGCGAAAATCAATTTAGTTATCAAAGAGAATTAGGGGCTGAGTAACGAATATAATATTTACTAAAATACCTCGAAGATGAAAAACACATTCTAGGTATAAATGCTCTACGCAGTAACACGTGTAATAAGAGCCTGTTGGACTTGGGTGGCTAGATGTAGCAATGACGGGCTCTGAACAATGGTGAAGACACTGAGATCGACGGTAAGCTGCTTGCGTATCCAATTCCGGACCTCCATGGCGACGAGGGAGTCAACCCCTAGGGCCTCGAGGGGCGATTCTAGAGCCACAGTTTCCTTATCTCGCACCAGTATATTGCACAACGCCGACGCAATAGACTCGGCAATGGTCTGTATAGCGCCATCTGCAGACAGGACTTCGGGTCGAGTTTCAGCTAAGGCAAGGAGGCCCTTAACCCCGTTGTCATCAGTGCTCGCGGATGACGACACCTCATTTCGGCCGTTGATGTTATGATAAATGCCCATTCGCGCATCACGTTTCCAAGCTACACGGTTGGTGGGTGACGAGATGGGAACGACCGTTTCAAACCCAGTTAGGATTTGGCTAGGCTGAACGTACGCTCCATGCGTATCCTGTGTCGGAGTCGGATGGGATCGTAGAATGGCTAATGTCATGGCATCGAGCAGGTCATTCTCACGGAGGAGACGCATGCCCGTCTTGTGAAATTTAGTCATTATATCCACATTTTGGGACACAAAGCCCACTTCGCCCATGGCTCCAATATCGATGACGGACGCACAACGACCCATTTGATGGCGATACTGGACAAAGGCATCCAAGAAAGTGTTGGCAGCCCCGTAGTTAGCCTGGCCCCATTGTCCCGCCACCCCACTATAGGAAGAGAAGAGGATGAAAAAGTCCAGATCCTCGCCAGCGGCCTCGTGGAGGTTCCACGTACCCTGGACCTTGGGCTCTACGACTGCAGACCAGTCTGCGTATGTCATTTCGGGAAGGGCAAGGTCCTAAACTCATTGCAGCTCGTTAGATAAAGTGGAAATTAGCTTGGGAGAACCGACTGATACAACTTACCCTGAGTACCATCGACATATTTATCACACCAGCAACAGGGAAGAATGCGGTTCTCAATGCCTTCGTCACATCGTGGAGATTCCCAACGCTGCCGGAGACCAGCTGAATCTGGCATCCTTGTGCTTCAAGATCACGTCTGAGAGATTGTGTCACGGAATTATCGCACGCTGAACGGGATAAAAAGACGAGATTGCGCGCGCCGTGCTCGACCATCCAGGTGGCCACTGCTCGGCCCAAACCACCAAGACCGCCAACCAACAGATAGCTTTTATCCGAGCAGAAGTTGACAGTGGGCTTGCTTTTGACGGAATCGAGGACATTGATGTCATCCTGCATGGCGATGGTAATTTTGCCAATGTGTTGCCCAGCCTGCATAAATCGGAATGCATCCCGGATGTAGGTTGCAGAGAAGGAGTTGGCAATCACCATTGGTTTGATGACGCCAGCGCGGATCCATTTCATACAGCGACCAAGTAGCCTTGATAGCAGTGAAGACACAGATATTAGCAGCAGAACCCAGTGAGGGCGTTTTTAATTCAAGGGGGGATTGCTTACTCTGCGGCCTTCTGGGGCTGCTTTTGCGATATCTGCCAGAGGTCCAACCCAACGAACGTGCGATTGGCTTCAAATGCCTCCATGGACAATTTCGCTCGCCGACGGAAGTCTCGCTTGCCAATCTCAATCATCATGCCAAACTCTGCAACGCACTTCCACGATGCCTCCAGAAGTTCTCCAGAAAGCGAGTTTAGCACCACATCTACTCCACGACCGTTGGTTGCGGCCATCACATCAGAGTGGAATGAGTTGTCGCGTGAGTTGAAGATGTGCCGGCGATCAATTTGGTAATTGTCCATAAGGTACTGGATTTTCCTCTCACTTCCTACTGTGCAGTAGATTTCTGCTCCGAACAGTTGGGCAATCTGCAAAGCAGCGAGACCGACACCGCCACAGGCTGAGTGAATAAGAATGCTCTACAGTTCGAGTGAAAGTAATGAGTTAGCATCCAGTGACATACCAAGGGCTTCCTTGTCATTTCAAGCGATTAGAAGCCTTACCTGTCCATGTTGAAGATGTGCCTTGTCAACTAGTGCCATTGCTGCTGTGGCGTAAACACACGGCATGGCCGCAGCCTCCTCAAAGGTCATGCTGGGATCGATTCTAACACAGGCAGCGGCAGGAAGAGTCATATGGGTCATGAAACAACCACTCGACATGTACATGACACGGTCGCCGACCAGGAGATGGTGGACGTTGCGACCAACTGCCTGGACTACCCCACTTCCTTCCAATCCGAGCTCGCTTGTACTGTTATCAAGGACTCCCAAAGCAATGAGAACGTCCTATGGAGACAAAATCATTAGAAATTATTAGGATCATCTGCTAGGCGGTTTTGAGGGACACAAACGCGAAAATTCAGGCCTACAGCCTTAGTAAGGACTAGCACTTCGTCATCTCCAAGGACGGGGATGTTGTCCTCTACCCATTCGATCGTCTGGAGAAGTCCTGGAGTTTTGATGTCAAGGCGTTTCAAGCTTGATTGCTGCGATGGCGCTGACTTGATCAAGGCGTCTCCCATCGGCTGCCAATGCAGTCGTGGAATTAACACTTCATCGTCAACAATCGCGTATTCCCAGTCTGGGTCCGTAGATGCACCATGGATATCTAGTGTATTGACCCTGAACAGAATACGCGCGATCGAGTCGGTGGCTGTTGCCATATCGCATTTGCTGTCAACCTCGATCGTGAAAAGCTTCAGCGACATTTCATTGCGTGCAGTTCTTGCAAGTCCTAGGATCATGGCTGCCTTCGGGTCCTGACAGAGCACCTGTGATGAGCGAGTTACCCAGAGCAACTTACTCTTCAGTGTGGTGAGATATCCAAAGAGTTTCTCGAACGAAAGTTCATCCATGCCATGTACCAGAGGCTCCTGAAGATCGAGAAGTGATATGATATCCTGGGCAGTGGGACAAACTTCACCAAACTGCCGCACATCTACTCCAATGCTCTGAGACTGTAGATGAGATTTCATTTCTTGAACGTATGGCCCATTTGAGTCATAACAGAGCAAGGTAACGTTGGATGATTTTGCACTACGGAGAGAAGCAGAGGCAACTATACCGGCGCTACTTTGGTAGGGCACTGCCCGGTCAAGAACGACTGCCTCTGGTTCTTGGAAACCGGCAGACACAAGCTCTTGGGACCATCGCTCTGGCGTAATGTAGGGCTCGTTCACTCGGTTGTCTCCCTCTCCTAGCCACCAGCCCGATAAAAAGCCCTAGAATCAAGACAAGACGTGTCAGTTAGCTCTCACCTCTTCCGATCACAACCCATGCATTAATCATCTTCCTGGAGTTGGGCTATCATTACCATAATAAAATTGGTGAATTTGGCATCTGTTAAAAATAAGTTACTACTGAAAAGAGTCTACGGGACAGGACTATACTTTCACTCACCAGGGCACAGCTCCTGCAGGAGAAGTCTACCTCCTGCATTGAGCAAGCTTCTCAGATTGCTAAGTGAGTCTTTAATGGATGGAGTGGCATGGACGACCTGGATTGAATAATTAGCCTTTAGACCTAGAAAGAGAGTATGGGGGAATGCTTACATTGTATGCAATGATCAAATCATAGTTACCTAATTGGAATCCTTGTTCCACGGGATCCCGCGTGATGTCAAGGATTGCATATTCCATATTCTCGTACTCGGCAAACCGAGTCTTTGCAGCAGAGAGAAACCCACTGGAGATGTCGGTGTACGTGTAGCTACCGTACATCCGCTCGCCAATTGAGGACTGACACGCTTCTAAGACTTTCACAGTTGTACCACCCGTGCCTGCTCCTACCTCAAGGATCCTGAGCTGAGGGTTGGTGTGAGCTAGGGTTCGAATTAGCTCTGAATAATCCAGGAAGTCACCAACGGCGTAGAACCTGGTGAGAACATCGTCTTCCATGAGGATATGCAGTGGATGGGCATCACCGGCAAAGATTGCAGGCGCATTGCAATATAAACGATGGATGGCTGTGGCGAAGACCGCAAACTCGGACTTCGCGATAATGGCCATAATCTGTTCAATTCTCACCTTCCTCTGTGACTCACTCAGCTCACATAGCTGGAGGGCACTGGGCACGAAGCAATTCCCGCCGCTCACATACTCTGCAATGTGCCCTTGCATCCAGGCAGAAAACTTGGTGAGATGAGTGATGTTACTTGTATCTAGTTGCACATGTTCCTGGATCTCTAGAACACACAAAACAACCAGCTCTTCAAGTAGCGGCCATTCAAGGGGACAATCATCTCGAGGCTGCATGCCTTTGGCTAAATCCATAAAATCTGCATGAGGCTTCCATTCAATCTGTGTCACAAGGGGTGCATCTGCGTCTGAAGCATCACCACTAGTGAGGGCTGACGCCTTGAACCCCTTCAGTGCGAGTAATTCATGTTCTGAATTCTGAGCGACTAGTTCTCCAATGAAAGACCCACGCTCAGCTTGATGAATCATGGCGGAGATGTCCAAGCCTAGCCTGCTAGGGGAGACGGAGATTTCCTCAATGAACGTCGGCACAGCAATTTGCTGAGAGTTTCGACCGAGTCCACGATACGCGGCTACCGTGAAGAGCTGAAAGCATTGGTCAATCAACGCTGGATGTATGGCGTACTGCTCCCGCGGATTGTTTTGGGCGATTCCAGAAACAGAAGCGACGGCACGGTGTTTACCCACTGGAACTGTGGATATACGCTCAAGCCCGCGGAAGAGCCCAGTGTAGTCGAAGCCTAGTCGTTGGAGGACCTCATACCAAGTTGCTTGACTCACTTCGCGTGGTAAAGGGGAAGTGGGGGGCGTTTGCTTCGATGGACGAAATTTGTCAACTGATGCCCTGGCCTCGCCGAAGCAGTTTCTAACCCAGTTATGTCCATCGTATGAGCTGATGCTGAATGTGTACCACGCGGACTGTTCCGATGCATCAACCATCTGGCTCTTAAGGCAGGTCGAGATTTCGGTGACGGTCTCATGTTTAAGTACTAATCCGGACACAATATTGACATTTCGAAGACAATAGCTTGTGTTGCCTTCCAGTTGACGAAGAGCTTCCCCAACCATTGCAATATATCCAGCACCCGGGAAGATAATCTGACCATTAACCTGATGTCCTTCCAGCCATGGAACGTCCTCCAGAGAGAGGTTGTTACGCCAACAAGGCTCGCCACCAGTTTCAAGAACCCTTGATCCTAAGAGCTCATGAGGAGGATGTTGGCGAAACCTCCACTGATGCGAGACGCGGGGTTCGTTCCAATGGGCGATGTCTCTCTTCCATGAATAACGGGGTAAATTAGACACAACGTGGCCAGGTGGACATAATACTGAGTATTCAAGCGGCACGCCTTGCTGAAACAATTTACCGGCTAGATGAAGAAGACTTTCGTAGCAGCTTCTACCCCGTTGCAAAGTGCCTATGTGTAAATCCTTTCTCCCTATATCTCTTAGGATCTGACCAATCGGACCTTTTAGTGCAGGGTGAGGCCCAATCTCCATAATAATGAGTCCGTCCGGTTGGTCGCGTAGAGCGCTACGAAGCGAGGTGTTGAACAGGACAGGGTTTTCCATGTTCTGTCGCCAGTAGAGAGCTCCTAGGCATCCAGATCCCGTTCGCCTTTCTCCAGTTACGCTGGAGAAGAATGGGATTACGGGGCTTCTGCTATGGACGAAGGGTTCTAGGTGTTTTTGATATGATGGTCCATAGTCGAACATGTGATCTGGATACAATCAAATCAATTAATACCAAACATGGTCAAAGCCGTATAGATACAGACTGTGGTAAATGGCTACTTACGCGAGTGGAATGCTTTCTCAACACGCAAAAACCGAGCAAGAACCCCAGGTTGTGCGCTCTTAATCTTGTCCACAACCTTTGCCACCTGCTCGGAGTCTCCAGAAAGAGTGACACTGCACTGACTGTTTTCACAGGCAATTACAACACCACGTTCCATGTACTGGGAAACTTCGTGCGGCCCTAGCCCGATAGCTGCCATAGACCCTTTGCGAGACCCTTCTCCGCTGTGGCTGGTTCCACGGAAGGTCGCTGCGGCCATTGCCCCCTCTGCTGTGATAGAACCACTGGCATATGCTGCAGCCATCTCCCCGGATGAGTGGCCCAAAACGAGTGTAGGCTCCACTCCCCAGGATCGAAGGACGTCAATCAATCCGATTTGTAGAGCAATTGACAGGGGGTGACCCATCTCAGCCTCGTGAACGCGGCTCACTCCATCCCCTTTGCGCAGTTCCTCTGGCAAGAGAAAGTTGTATTAGAACTAGAGGCGCAAAAGACCTCGGGGATTTGATGGAAGGACTTACCTTCTATATTCCATGCCGGAGGTATTGGGAGTGATTGTAGAAATTTGTCCAATTTTCTGATTGTATTTCGAAAAGTGATATTTGAGTCGATAAGCTCTGCTCCCATCTCCGGCCACTGGGCGCCTTGTCCAGTAAATACCCAAGCAACTTGCGGTGACGATACTGTTGTCTTCATTGGTGGTGCAGCTTCGATCATGGCTGGGCCCTTCGTCACGATGTAAGCACGGTGGGCCTTATGCTCTCGCCTGTTGGCTAGTGTATAGGCGACATCTGGTAACGGTGATTGGGGGTTGTTTAACCATTTCTTGTGAGCCTCAACTCCTTCCTCTAGCGAGGATGCGCTGTTGGCTGACAGAATCAGCAGCTGGGGTTCCTCCCCTTCATGGTGAGAGATAAGATTCAGCTTGATCGGGCTATCTAGTCCGTATTGCCACGCCGACTCTATGATTACCTGTCTAATTTGAGCCGGAACAATTCCTATAACCGACGATGCACTGGGAGACAACCACTTACATGTGCATTCACGCCGCCAATGCCAAAAGAATTGACACTGACTCGTTCTGCTTTACCCTGTGGCCAGGGCTCAACATTGGTAGGAACCCGTAGCTTCCACTCTTTGAATGGAACTATAAAATAGAAAGTTAGAACTCATTCTCTCACTCTGGCTCTTGGTGCACTTACTCCGGGGATTTGGTGTGTTGAAGTGGATGTTGGGTGGCACTACACGGTTCTCGATGGCGAGGATCCCTTTGATGAGACTTGTCAGTCCTGCTGCTCCTTCTGAATGGCCCACATTCGGCTTGACCTGTGCGATGCATTAGTTGAAAACGAGTCATCTCACTAGAGAGTCTATTCATACTGATGTAATAATGATTCCCTTGTCTCCAAAACAGCGACCGACGGCTGATGTCTCTATCGGATCGCCCACCGAGGTTCCGGTGCCATGACACTCGAAGAAAGCAGTATCTGAGAGGTTTTTAATGTTGGCTAATTGGTACGCGCGTCGGATCAGGGCTTCCTGAGAGGTTGAGCTAGGCGTAATCATTCCCTGAGTACGCCCATCGCAATTGACGCTAGTTCCACGGATGACCGCTCGAATCGCATCCCCATCGTGAATAGCTTGGCTTAGCTTCTTGACGTAAACCATGTTGACTGCTTCACCGCGCGCATAGCCGTCGGCTTCTGCATCAAAGGTCTTACAGGTGCCAGTGGGTGACAGCACTCCTTGCTCGCCAAGAGCCAATGTCATGGTAGGGGAAAACATCAAGTTCACACCTCCGATCAAGGCACCCTCACAATCACCGTTACGAATAGCCTGACAGGCAAGGTCCAGACCTACCAGTGCTGAAGAGCAGCCGGTCTTGATCGTCATACTAGTAGCCAAGTTAGCCCGAATTTAATGGCTGGGGGGTTTGGGATTTAGGGGCTGGCAAACCTGGGGCCGTGGAGATCGAATTCGTAGGAGATGCGATTAGCGAGAACGAAATCTCCATACCCAGTTACACGATATCCGCCTCGATGTTGGGTCTCCTTTGCGTTGAGATCCAACCAGTCTTCACCAAAGACTCCGATATAGCAACCAATCTTCTTTCCTCTCAACGAACCGGCTCCAGCATTTTCTATGCACTCGTATGCGACCTCAAGTAATTGCCTCTGCTCAGGATCTAGTCGTTCAACCTCTTTCTTCGCAATCGGAAACGACGAGGTATCAAATTGCTGGATCTCCACGTCACTGAGGAAGTAACCTTGTCGTGTCCTGATGGACCCGGGTGAGCCGGAGGCGTCATAAAAACCTTCGAGGTTATATCGATCTTTGGGGACATCGCAAAGCCCGCTTCGTTTCTCTGTCAATAGTTTCCAAAAGTCTTCGTCACTGTGTACGTTGCCTGGTAGCCGCATAGCCATCCCTACAATGGCGATGGGCTCCAAAAATCTAGGGACATCGTGTTCGGCGGTTACTATGTTAGATGATGGACGGTGGTCAAGGCCGTTACCCACAGAAAGGATCGTCATTGTAGAGTTTATCTGTCCTGACTGTTTCCGTCACAGCAGGAGTCGGGTATCTAACACTCCAGATTTAAGACAAAACAGTACCTAGGTAAGACGCGATAAAATGGCAAGTGGTCTCGCAATATGATAAAGGTTGACCGGTGTTTTATAAGGGTATATTTGAATATTAAGCACTTAATACATTCATGTTTTCCTCCTCTATATATAATACAATTATTTACTTAGTCTATGGGGAGTGATTTGGTTGAAGCCCTAAGGAGCACAGGCGCTAAAGGCACTCTATGAGGATAGTGGCCGATCACTGCCCCAGAGCTTAGTTGGATTATTCTCCGAAAATTCCCTGCCGGAGTCGGCGAATTTAGCCCAGCCTCTGACGCCCACCACGCCATCGTTTGCTGAGGTCGAAATGCTCCTATTTACTTGGTATGCCTGGTCCTAAGCTGGCGAAAATTCAAGCGAGTAAGATTATTTGGTTTCCACTCTTTTCCTTGGTTTCTACTAAAATCACTCTTCTTTGACAAAAATACATCTGGACAAAGATGGCATTTCTAACCCTCATAAATCTGCAATCCTGGTATTCGTGGATTGGGAATGTGAGCATATTACTTGTTACGATTGTTTCCTTGAGCGTATGGATTCACCCTGTCTTCCTTCCCGGTCTAGGGGCCATAGCTGAATTTAAATGATACTCTAGCTACTCATTATCGGCGTGCATCGGCTCGTGTTTCACCCGCTGGCGAAATATCCTGGCCCATTTCTCGCTAAGCTCACAGACCTCTATTCAGCCTACCACGCATGGAAGGGGGATATTCACTTGGATATTTACCAATGCCATCAAAAATATGGTGAGCCCGAAGTTGACGGTACCTTTTGCTTCCCTAACGGAGGATAGGGGACCATGTTCGTTACGCACCCAATCGTGTAATAATCAACACTGCTGGTGCTCTCCAAGGTAGGCTCAGCCTGTTAGCAAGTGTTTCGTGTGTATCAAGTAGCTAAGATAGTACATTCCTTCACAGACATCTATGGCCACCGTGCTAAAGTTAAGAAGGGATCAACCTACAAGTTCCTCGCGCAACAGGCTCCTAATACTCTTACGTTGACCGACAAAGCCCTGCACGGGAGTCGACGGCGCGTTCTCAGCCAGGCATTTGCTGAAAGTAGCTTGCGTTTGTTTGAGCCGAAGATTCTTTCAAAACTTGACAAGTTCTCTGCCGCCATGCGGGGCGTAGGTTGGAACTGCCCTGTAGATATGGCAAAGGCGTGTGAGTAAATTTCTTTATCACGGAATGACGGTAGGCTGACCCGGCACAATTCCAATGCAGTCAATTATCTGGCATTTGACATGATGACCGATATTATCTTCAACCTGGACTTCAATACCATGGGAGATGAGAAGTACCGCTACGCTATGCAGGCTGTGGAAGAATCCAACATTCGCCTAGGTGTACTGCTCCAAGCGGCTGGACTTAGTGTTGGGGGTCTTGATCGAAAATTGTTTCCAAAGTCAATTTTAGCGAGCCGTCAATTTGTCCGATTCCTTCGGATCCTCTTGAAGGAGCGTCTTCAAAGCGCAAAATCAACAAACTCGAAGGATATTTTCTCGTTCCTAGAACAGTGTAAAGACCCGAACACTGGGAATGGACTCAATCAAACTGAATTGAGCACCGAGACGGCAACCTTTGTTGTAGCTGGTACGAATTTCAACCTTTGCATTGTTTTCTAGAAATTGACTTCAACTAACGTAGTCTGTAGGGTCTGATACTACATCCACCACTCTGGCAGCCCTTTCTCACTACTTGACAGGCTCCTCTACCTGGTACCGGAAAGCAACTGAAGAAGTCCGTAGTACCTTCTCATCCGTCGAGGAAATCCGTCTGGGTCCTAAGTTGAACTCCTGTACGACCCTTCGGGCATGCCTTGACGAGTCTCTCCGGCTTTCGCCTCCTGGAGGTAGCTCGCTCTGGCGCGAAGTTGAGCGCGGCGGGGCAGTAATCGATGGAGAGTTTATCCCTGAGGGATGCGATGTTGGGGTTGGCGTTTATTCCATCCACCACGACTCCAGATATTACCCGAACGCGTTTACTTACAACCCGGAACGCTGGTTGCATCATGAAGGCGACAAGGGTGATCGGGCACGACAACCCTACATGCCATTTTCTATTGGGTCTCGGAGCTGCGTGGGAAAGCCCCTCGCCATTGCCCAAGTCATGCTGACGTTTGCACGCCTTTTGTGGGAATTTGACATGCGAAGGGCCATAAATGATGAGCTTTGGGCAGACAAAGAGATTATACCGCTAGAATATGCCCTGAAGGATCACGTCTCAGCATCTAAAGAGGGTCCTCTGCTTTGTTTCCGACCTCGTACTGCTCCTATAGATAGCTGAGCTTGCAGAATAACATTGGAAACGCATGATCGGACTAGTTTATGATGAAAATTCCATCTTACTTAGTTTATTGTGATCAATGGTAGGAAAAATTGTCTTCAAAAGTTATGGAAGCTACTCTGTAACAACGGTCTTGAGACATGAAAACGTTTAAAATACTTTAGCAATAAAATTGACAATCATACGCAAACAGTCAATTCTTATATTGCTCTCCATTTCTTTGTCTCGAGACCCCAGCCGGCCTCTCAACCCTGTGTAGCCACCCAAACTCGTCCTCGATGTGACCCTTGAATATATCCTCCAGTGTTTTCGATATTTTCGCTGCACAAGGCCCCTGTGCTGATTTTGCACCTTGATAGATAAATCGATCGGACGTGCTCTTGCGGGTGATTGACTTGATTGGAATCACAGTCACCGCTGTGCCACAGGCCAACACTTCGTCGAAAGAAGACAGCTCGTCGTATTTGATCTGTTATACTGTTCAGCCAACACCGACTGAAATATAGTAATTGCATAGTAATCTTTGGCGTATACTTACCGACCTGCGCTCGACTACCCACCCAAATCTCTTTGCGAGTTGTTGGATGCTATCACTCGTGACACTGTTCACAATATTTGTACTGTCTGGAACAACAACTCGCTTTTCTTCCCCATATTGCTTTATACCAACAAATGCTGAGGTAGAAAATTCCTCGATCTCGCTGCGAGTCTGGCTATCCAAATGGAGTGTTATGGCAAAGCCCTCCTTTCGCGCCATATCACTCCATCGCATCACCGGTGCATAATTTCCTCCGACTTTTCCAGATCCAACGCCACGCGGAGCTGCACGGTCGAAGTCTTCCAAGATCAAGGCATCCAGGGCGCTGATGCCATGGTATGCAGCGGCAGGTGTGACATAGACACAGAACGTGAACTCATCTGGAGGAGCAAGCTGGATGCAGCTACCAGACCCAAACACAACCGGTCGTATGTAGAGCATACCATTGCTGTCGTTGGCTGGTACATATTCCGCATTCAGCCCTACGGCGAGCTGTACACAACGAAGGAAGTGTTCCTCCGGTATTGCTGGGATAGAGACCAGTTCTGCAGACTGGTTTAGGCGAGCCGCATGGAAGCCGGGGCGAATAATATGAATTTCATTATCAGGAGATCGGAAGGCTTTTTTTGATTAACATCTTTCTATCCTTTTCTCACCACCCGGGATGCCGTGCACACTTACCTTTCAGTCCTTCATATGCCTCTTGACCTAGGTCACCGTTAAATCGGATTATCTCCAAATGGCACTCTCTTTGCCGCATGCTTCTTTGACAAGGGTCACATACCATAGTTGAACACTGGGGCAAGCCCGTGTACCCGAAGGAAAGGATCCTCTACAAAGGCCGGTTCAGACCAGTTACCAGTATCACGGCTCCACTGAGATTGAATATGGCCGTTGACTGGGCAGAGAGTAGTGCGACTCAGGTCTTGACCGTTGTAAGCAAACCACACATATCACAGGTAGAACTGAGTGTCTTACCAAGGCCACCTCGGGCAGAAGGAGGAAACGACATACTGACAATACGCACGTAAGTGTTGCTAAGGGAGAGATTTCTTTTGATATTCTTTATTACTTAACCTGGTCGCCTTGAGCTTTTGAACAGACCACGAGTCGTATGGGAAAAGGATCCGGGAGAAGGGGAGGGGGCAAAATGTGACAAGAAAGCAAAGGAAAGTTTAATTACTTTGGATATTCGCCGGTCGATAGTGATTGTTATTTAAATCTCCGTGCAACAAACCTGGGGCTCCTGATCGCCGAGTAAAGCTGGGTCTTCCGGGCACCAACTCCGGACATCTGAGACCTGGATAAACGCCGATAAAAGAAACACTAGAAGCCAATAGTTGGCGGGATCACCAGTAAGCTTTTATGTGACCTTGTATCATCTCTGCTTTACTTTGTTCTGTATATATTATCTCCTCTATTGCTGTGGCGCTCGGTTGTTCTGATTCGTCTACGTCTGTCCGAATGAGAGCTGAGGTGCTGTCCTCATCCTGGAATATTTCATACAAAGAAAAGCGCCAATACTGCCTCCAATAGCCCGACGGTTGCATTCAGTATTGGATATGACAGTCGCCAATGGATCTCAAGTGGCTGCCCGCTGGCTGTCCACTGTCCAGGAGAATTTCGCGCTATTCAATAAAACCACACAATTCCATGATCCTAGACCTATCCCCCCCCTCCTTCAGGGCCTGGTCGCGATTTGTGTGATCTTCTTGCCCTTGGTGATACTAGCCCTAGATGCCAAGGGGAGTATCATAAGCGCCCTGATCCAGGTATGCCAGGGAATTCAGACCGGTGAACTAGACATTGGCATCTAATGTTTGAGCGTCCAGCCAGTGCTATCCGTCAGTAACAGGTATCGCAGCATTGATCGTAAGCGGACACTAGATGGCCCTCGGTATATCTGGCCGTACGGGAATTTCAGACACATGTTTTCTGAGTCTAGAGCTCTATCCCATCAATGGAACAAACAATACGGTGACACATACAGGATTTGGACTGGTCTCTATAGCGAAGTGTGGGTTTAGCACTGGCACCAGGTCCGATATAAACAAGGGAGCTCAGCTAATCGATGTCTAGAGTGATCTCAACTCCGGAAGATGTGGCAAAATTCTATAATGATGCCGCGTCCCATGTGAAGACACTGGCTATGCGTTCTAGCTGGGTGGTCAACACAGTCCTCGGCGTGGCTGTTGGGTTTGCAAATGGCCAAGACTGGCGCTCATTCCGCAAATGCCTCGACCCGATGCTGGCTAATAATGTCGCTATGAAACAAGTGCCACGAATCAGCCAGGCAGCAAAATCCTTTGTTGCTACCATCCCATACACGCGCGTTGATGGTGGCTCTGGTCAGAATCCTATCGTCATCAAAGCAAGCAGATCCTTCCTGCCGTTCACCCTGAATGAAACCACGGGTATCTTTTTTGGGGATTTGACCGAGAGCGAGAAGAAGGAACTTTGGGAGCTCTGTGAAGTCTTTATGGGTATTGTGGATACTGCTCTTACCAACGGCCCCTTTCGCTGGGGGTTTGGCTATTGGATGCACACACGCGATGAGTACAGCAGTGCACGAAATTATATCCGGCGATGGGAAGATTTTGTCCACAAAGCCTCATATGCGCGGAAGGATCAGTCAGAACTTCCCATCACACGGCTCTGGAAACATGTAGAGGGAGGAACCATCACCAAAGACGAGGCAAGTAGTCATTGTGGTGGCCAAATCGAGTACACTTCGTTAACCTTAAGAGATTACGTAGCTTCTGCAAACTCTAACCGAGTCAACGATATTCAACCTCGAGCCTACTTCACATGCTCTCATCATGACCTGTTTTCTTATTTGCCGATGATGAGAAATTCCAAGATAAACTGGTGGCAGAGTTCGACGCCAACAGACATGAACTGTTGCGCTACCTGGGTCGGAAAGACACCCTCCTTCATTTTGCCTTTCTTGAAGCCATGCGTCTACAGCCTGTCCTTCGTAAGTTATAATTGCGAGAGGTTAAAATCTCCCCCGTCTACGCTGCTAATCGAACACATCTAGCCTTCACTCTCCCAGAGGCAGCCGCCGTTGATAAAGAGCTTGGAGGATATATGATTCCCAAGAATGTAAGCCCTTATTGTCGCCTGCATCATTTGGAAAGCTATGGCTAAGACCACCACCCGTATAGACAAGCGTCATCACCGATTCGTACGGGATTAATATTCGAAATCCTTTTTGGGGCGTTGATAGTACAAAATTTCGACCCTCTCGATTCAAGGATCTAACCCCAAGCGAAATTCTTCACAATCTAAATACATTCGGCTTCGGCGCTCGGAAGTGCCTAGGTCAATTTTTTGCCGATAAGCATTTGCGAGCCGTTATCTTCCATCTCTTTGACGCATACAAGGTGACCTGTAGTGACTATTCTAGTATGCCGTCCGCATTTAAGGAAGATAAGTCGGAGTATGTGGACCGCTTTGCGCTTGAGTTTCTACTTCAGCAGCGGAAACCTGAGCTGGAAAATCCGGACACAAAGGGTACGTAGGTAGCAATGAAAGATGGTACCTTTGGCTCAGTTCTACCGGGTTTTGAATGTCAAATGTAGATGAGGCATTATCTAGAAATTGTGCTCCGAGCGTATATACTCCGAGCCGCGGTCCCCCCCCGGTCGGTAATTATTTATATATATTTCTGTAACTCCACACGCTTCTAGCAACTTGTCAAGTACCTCAGGTCACTTCGAACTATTTTCACTGCCCTGCGAGTATTCGCTCATGGGGGCAATATCACTCTAAGCACCGAACTCCAGCTCCACATGCAGATTGATCTAGTCTCAGCAATGCTAGGAAATTCCTAGTAATTTATGTACATTCATTACAGTCATAGGAAGCAAAATCTCCTTAGCTTAGACGGCTCTGGATCTGATGCAACATTGTATCTAGCCTCATTGAGGCCATTCGTAGTTTGATCGCATACATCTTCTCTGGGTCTCCCTTTAGGGCCTCTTCGAGATCTGCACCCGCATTGGCACCCAGCATCCCCATGCGACTTCGTGTTTCCTGGACGGCTTGCTGGGCCCTTTCTCGCAACAAAGTCAAGAGTGCCTGGCGAACCAAAGCAAGTGGCTCTGATCCGAGGACTTTCTGGCCGCCTAGATTCAGCTGCATGTCTGTGAGAATAGCTTCAGGAGAGCGGGACAGTAGACACTGTAAACGGCGAAATACGAGATCCACCGTCATGATGATCAATTCAGTGGTCTCGCAGTCAGACCGGCAACACGGACACCTAAGAACGCCTTGTAATGTGCTGAGCGCGTTCAATGTCACGACGAAGTCGGTATCTGGGCTGAGGGGGAAGTATGTGTTGGATAGAGTTCGGGTATCAGCGGCGCGCAGGTTACACAAAGTCTCAAATTGGACCTGGAGACAATTGCAACTACTGCGGTCAAAATGTTTGTGTCCCCCACAGGAGGCCTGTGTTGAGATGCCTGGTTTGGTGTTTCCAGGGACATACTGTGCTGTTGGTACGGGAGTGGCTGAGTCCACATTCATGATATCTTGGGCCTCGAGAGGACCTGACCAATGCGATTGAAGTGTTTCTATGTGCGTCTCATTAGTACAAGGACAGACGATAACTCTGACTTGCTTGGAGAAACCCTACCCAGCAACTGTGTGTTGATACTGGAAGACACTTTGGGAGGTTTTCCTTCAAGCTGCTCACTACGTTAGTGGAACCATGCTCACTCGACTCAGAGCCCCAGATGTTACTCACGCCACCCGTCGATTCAGGGATGGAATTTTCACCATTTGATTCATCGAGCCAGCAGAAAGACATGTCAAGCGATGATGGTGGAGTTGTTACTGCATTTAACAGCTCATTCCAGTCCATGCCCGTTTCGTTTCCGCTCCTCTCCTCTTCAGAATTGGAGGACTCAGCGATATCTAGCACGCTCCGCTTAGAAAGAGACCGGGGAGGGGAAGGCGGCGACGGGGAAGCTGTATCTTCATCGTCCACTAGCGAGTCAAGTGTTGTACTATCCTGTTGTTTCAACTTCTCGCGCTCAATTGTCTTTTTATTTCTACTGCCTCGCGGCTTCCCTAACTTCGCGGTGAAAGCGTATACACAGTCACCTCCGGTATCCTGACAACGTGCGCATGGATTGGTGCCGGAACAACGGAGCTTCATGCGATGGCACACGTTACAAGCCCTCCGGAGGCGCTTCGTTCCGCCGTCATCTGAAGGGACTGGGGCTGCAACAGTAGCTTTATCATGAGACACCATTATGGCTTTGAGGACAGGATTGGGAAGATGGGGCGGGTAACGGTATCTACAATCTTGAGCAACCAGTCGGGCCTAGGCCAGGCACTTATGGTGATCTGATATATATTTCTAGACCGGGAGATCCCCGCGGAGGAGATACTTGCCCAATAAAGTAAAAGTGGCCGTATTTGGTAAAACCGAATGGGGAGGGGAAGGATCCTAATCCTTTTGTCTCTTCGTAACGATGAAGCTCGCATCACTCCACTCTGGGCCATAGACGCGGAGCTCCATTCAGCAACGTGCTAGATGGCCTCGTATCCCCCCTCTTAGTGGTTATTGTCCAGGGGTGTGGGGAGGTGTTGGAATATCGGGGCCGTCATATTTAGTGGGTTCGCCAATGAAGTGCTCAGCGGACATCCAACACTTACTGAAGCTGAAAATAAATCAATAGGGCAATCAATTGAGCATTATGCCACTTATTCACTGCCTACGGGTGTACTTGTGGACTTTAAAGGCAGGTTACTATGGGGGCTGACGTAGTGTGAACGCGTGTTTCTGTTAGACGTGAACTCTCTTTCCTTTTCCTTGATTTTTCTCGCTCGGGTTCTTTTTCCCTTTACCGTGCAACAGCTTCTTCATCTATTCTTCAAAGGTGGCTAGATTCTGCAGACCAAGACTTTCGTTCGGGGATTCGTAGCCCTGCATATGGTGGAGAAATAACGACACCGAGTGTGCACGATGGGCGTTGTTTCGTGTAGAGACAATTAAGCCCAGCCCAGCCGCCAAGATTTTCGACTACATCGATAGAGTAGTATTCCGCCCCCAAAGGTGCCTTGGTGGCCGTCTGAATGGCTTAGGTGGATGGTGCCATCGCCATTGCATCCCTGGCGACATGTCATTATCCATGGCCAATAGCATCTTACCCCGCCCTTGCCCTGCTTGTGGGCTCTGATTCCTTCAGCCTGTAAGCCTGTCAGCCTGTCAGCCAAGGAATGCCAAGGGGTCTTGCATCCGATAAGAAACCAACAAGAAGAATACGATTCATTTGTCGTATCTTCACGATGACCTTGCAGATCGATCTCCGTGAGAACATTGGCCCCCCAACGAGGAATGACTCTTAAGCCACCACCAGCAAATGCCTTACTTGGGTGGGTTTACATGTGTTTGAGACAATGCCTCACTCGACCCAATTAAGGCCCCGAAAGGAGATTTTTTTTACTAAAAGAGGGAATTGCTTACGCATCTCTACCAACTGGGCAATCACCTCGTATTTTTATCGTTGCGGCTAGTCGCTGAGACCGATGTTGCCATGGGTTACATTGTCTGAGCAAATTAGGGCTTGGCCATACACGTGGCGTGATTCGTCCTGTTTCATGGATTGTTCATTTCTTTTGCCCGTATTCGCATCTAGATGCCTGCACTACGTCATACCATTGGATGACGATGGGATTGTGAATATTGAATCATGTACTACTACCGCGCTAAGGGTTAGTGAAGTCAAGGATTGGCAATTGAAGACAATTTATAACAGTTACTTTACAGGCTATTTGAAAAGAGACCGATTGAGAAATTACCCAGAGAGATTGAAGTGATCGATACTAATCGCACCAAAAAAAGGGGAATAAAGAGCGGATGAGTCAAATGAAGAGCAAGCGATTGGGAGACTGTCACCTCTAGGTGCGGGGCAATGAGCAACCCTGGCACAATGGTAGATTCCACAGAGGCCTAACCACCAACTACGTAAAAGGCAAGACTAAATAAGCGAGACAGGGGAGAATGCCGGTTCCTGTCCTGTCTACGAATAGCCACCGGCAGCGTCAGCAGGAGGCAGGACGCGGGAACGATAGTCTGACCGTGTGCAAAAGACGGCGCCCCCAAGCAAAATTCGTGATTGGTGGGAAGAACGACGTAGTCCGTAAATAGATGGCCTGATCATCGAAACTTGCCTCCGAGGCGTAATAAAAGGCGCGTCGGCGAGTATTCATCTTCATTGTGGATCTGATTATTGTTGCCGATCACACACGGCTTGCAGGATTGTATGCGCCTGATGCAGACTTTCCTGGACAGTGGAAAGTACCGCCCCTCTCACATTATGGCCCGTCTCCAGTGCATTGATTTGCGCTAGGAGGGAGGAGATGAACAGGTATCGCTTGAGGCCAGGGTATCCCATTCGCATCGTCTCTTTTAGTTGCTCCCGTAGGTGTTGGAGTGTGCCGACAATGGGAGTTCGCTGAGCGCGTGCCAAATGGTTTAATGGGTTTCCTCCCCCGCGACTAGAATAAGATAGCTCTTCGTGCAACTGGATAATCACCTCCCCCGCCAGTGCCGAAATTACACTAGCATGGAATGCTCCACGGAGCAACCCCCGACCAGCCACCATCAAGTGCGAGAAGTCATCTCCGAGGTGCTCTAGAGCTAGGTTCATGTTCTGTGAATAGGCCGCAATAGCCATAGAGCTCTCGAGACAAGTTTGTCTCGCAAGGTAATGTTGCGGATCGGGCTGGGTCCGTAGCACGAACGGTTTTAGGAGGAGGAGTAGTCCCTGGCGAAGCTGCACGTCGATAAACTTCCGGTGGAATACCATGTCACTGTCGGTAGAATCCACGGCTTCCTCTTCCTCGAAGAAACAGGCGATGTGGCTACAGGCGGTGCGGACCTCTGACGCCAGTTGGAGGACAGTTGAGTAGGGTTGGATGGTAGATTGATTATTGATCGCTTGAGCCACTTGAATCCGTAAGGGTAACGACTCCCGCAGAAGAAGTTGTATCGAGAGTCGGGTTTGAACTTGCGAGCGTGCTGCTAACTCCCCGGCGGTGATCTCCGGGAAAAGATCATCGTCCCGAACATTCGTGGGCAGGTGAGTGCCAAAGTCCTCCAAGGGCAACAACAACGGAGTCCCACCATTTAGGGACGCACGAACTGTTAACTCGAGTGCAGTTGTCCAAAGTCTGGCGCGCATCTCCCTTTCAAATGGGCTCAAATCAGGAAACCGCTGCGGATCGTGATGCAAGCCTATTCGCAACGCCACCCCTAGGAGGCTCTCTGTAGATATCCACGTAGACGTCTTCATGGGTCTCACTTCACGTGCAACTAGCAGAAGACAGCCAACTTGCATCGCTTCCAGTGAGCTCGAAGACGGAGGAAAACTTTCCAGGAGCCAGAGCTGAGCAGCGTACATCCACCTGGGTGCATGTTGCCGCCAGAAATCAAGTTCGGCGGCAGCAGAGGAGAATGCCAGCCCGATCGTTAAAACAAGCCCAAGCTTGATGCTAAATATGGGCAACGAGGCCGGAGTCTGTTTCCAGAACTGGTTATATTCATTCCAAAATGTCGGCACATGCAAAATACGGTATATCGCCTCAAAGGTTCTCAGATAGGCATTTACTGCTCGAGTACAGGTAGCCTGGGAGGGGAACCTGTTGGATGAATTTTGAACTATATAGGCTGAACACACGTCCCATCGGCCTTTTATACATTCATGAAGCGCCCAACAGCTTGTGGTTGCCTGTGAGAGATCGTCATTGCATGGATCTACACCTAGCTGGCGGTCACGGAAGCCGATCTTGCTCCACTCAAACTATGCATTGGTCATTAGCGCACTATTCTCCGCACGTCTAGCCAACTCACGCACCATGTCGGTCATATGTATCCAGTGGGCTGGTCCAAACACCTTTACAACATGTTCTGCGCTGTTGTAGAGGAGGGGAGTTTGTCGCTGTTGGCCTGGGCCCGATCCCGCATGGAGAAACGGCAGGCCCTCGTCTCCTTTAACCACACTAGATCCGCTAGCAGAAGTGGCTGGTGGAGATTTAGATATAGTCGTACCTTGAGAATCCAGGTCCCGCCATATTGGCTGAGAGCTTGGGTCGGAAATGGCATTCGCACCCTTACTTTCCTCCAACTCTGTCCCATATCTGCAAACGAGGTGTTTTCGGGCGGTCTGACACGGCCTGCAAGGCTTCTGTCGGTCACAGCGCACCTTTCGCCGGCGACATTCCTCGCAGGAGAGGGGCGCACGCCGGCGTTTCGACTTGAAGACGGGCTCCGAGAATGATGGACTTTCAAGCGGCATTATCGCGTTTTCAGTCGCCATAGAGGAAGATGGAAAAGAGCTTGGGAGTAATGATGAACCTCCAAGTAGATTCGATCTAGCTATATACCAAAATTTGCGCCTAGAGCTGCTCCGGTCATTATCCGCGGAGTCAATTACCACATATTGAAAGCTTTTTCCCTTTCGCCAAAAGACTGTCTGCCCCACACAGGGTAAGCACAGGTGAATGGTTTTATTTTGTAAAGTCATTCTAGAGTAGAGATATAGCTAAGAAGCGACACACTAAATCACTGGGGTACCACTATTAAGCATAACCATTCCTCACCCCGAGGTCGCCTCCTCCACAGCGTCCCCCTCTTTTCCGCACCCCAACGGATTCTCCGAGTTACACAACATACCAGAAGCGATTTTATCTCTTGGAAATCTCGCTAGTGAATGGACTCCACCCCACTACTCTTCCTCGGAGAATAATCAAGAAAATGAGGGAGATGAAGCCGCTCGCCGCGGCGAAGATAAAGGCGTTATCATATAGGCCACCACTTTTGGCGGCAATCGCACCAGCAATTGGAGGGCTAGTCAATGACGCAACTCCAGCGATAGCCAGGGCAGCACCCATGCGGAACCCGTACTCCTGGTGAGAAGGTGACAGATTCATTACCAACACGGGAGCAAGTCCTATGCAGGCACCAGAGCCGATCCCAAAGAGGGCGGCAAACACAATGATCGCTGCGTTGCTCTTACCAGGCAGCCAAAGAGCCAGCTCAATAATGCAGGTGAAGACAAGCATAATAATCATCACATTAAAACGACCATATTTGTCCGCTAGCACGTTTGGCACTGTGCGGCCCAGGAAACTATTTTAATTGTGTGGTTAGTTAGGTCACGCAATTACCCTGTCAGGATTTTCAAAATAACGTAGAACCAACCTTGCTGCATTCATGATCGGGATCAAATTCAGGGCCATGGACATCGACATACCCCGTGAAATTGCAGATACCGAAAGATAGTTAAGCGGCACAATGATCGCCCCTGTAGGTCCCGTAGTTACGTTAACATCCATCTCTCATAACCTTCCAGTGAGCCTAGATCGATCACATGGAGCAGCTTACAATAAAGAAAGAAATCAAAAATGAAGAGGATGATGAAATTGGGCTCTTTGAAAGCTTGAAGGTATTTCGACAATTTGAATTCTTTTCGCTTGTGAGGAAGGTTGGACGAGATGGAGCAGACGACGATGGCCCACAGCCCCAGAATTAGGAATGCACATGCCCTCATGGTCCAGGCAAACCCGATCTTGGGGAGAAGGTGATTCACCATGAGAGGAAATACGACGCCCCCAATTGAAGAGCCGGCCACTGTCAGTCCACCAGCTAGGGCCCTTGCCTTGCGGAAGTATGTCATGGGCTATGGAATGCCAACCGAAATTGGTCAGTCGACGTACAAGTTTGACGAAGTGCTTTAATGGAAGGGGAAGAAAACGAACGGAGACATACCGATGTGACGCAGGGATTGAAGATCAGGGATGTGCCAATTCCAGCAACGATGGACTGGCTCAACATAATCTGGTAGTATTTGGTGGAGAGACTAGCCATCATAAGGCCAAATACTTGCAGCAGGCCGCCGATAAAGACTGGAATCCGTGGGCCATAGTTGTCAAATAAGTATCCCGATACAGGGGAGAGGAAAAGCATGAGGAAAACTAGATTATTGATATTTTCCTGGGTCAGCGCACCCGAGCCCTTCCGCGGAGAGAAATCAGGGGAAGTGGTATTTACACTCTGTTGAGGTGATCCAGGAGACCTCGGAGCTCGAGTAGCCATTTAGCTGGTGGACTTCGTACTCGGCTTGAAAGAGAGCGACACAATTGACCCAGCCGAATGAGATGAACATGCCCAAGGAGCCTCCTAGGACTGCAAGATATGCCTTGGGGGTCCCTTCCTTCTGCGGTGGCTTCTGTGTCTCTTCTACCTTATGAGCGCCTTGCTCGAGAGAGCCATCACTCGTTCGGGTGGAAGCTTCTTGGTGTTTCTCGTGGTCGGCCATGATGTCAGGATCTTGCTTCAGACAGCAGAGGGTAATAGATCAAGTACGGCGAGAGGCGGTGGACAGCGAAGGAAATCACCGCTTGTTAGGAGGTTCTTCCAGCAAACTTATAAAGTGAACTGTCCGCGCCCTCTAAGCTTTCTAGCCGAGCTCATGGCTGACCTTTCGCTGCTACAAACCCTTGTCATCCTCTTCCTTAGGGCATCGTCGATCCAATCTCCGGCCGGGATTGCCCGAAACGGCATCATGGTGAGCTCCACGGAGGCACTAACCGTATCAGGCAAGTGAGGCCGCGGACAAGTTACCTCCGAATGACACCAGTTGCTCCTCGGACTGCAGCTTGTCTCGCTCTCTTTCTCGGACTTGCTCCTCTCATCCCCTTCCCTCGTCCGTCCTACCATTCCTCACGCACCCACTCACCGTGTTGCTTTGTCGTTGAATCTCTCTATCATCGTCACCGATACTTTGTTAATCTCCTTACCATCCGGCGCGCTTCATGGAGCGCAAAGGCACCAAAGTCCCGGCCACGATGGTGCACCGGTGGACCAGGGCCCCGTTGTCCTGTGCTCTCTGTAGGGCCAAGAAGTTGCGCTGCGACCGTGCTCAGCCCTGTTCCAATTGTCTGCAACGTAAGGCGACTTGTGTCTATGGCGGCCGCGGAGGAGCAGGAGGTCAGGCGGGGTCCTCTAAGGCACCTTCCACCAGTGCTTCCTCGCCAGGTCCAGTCGCCCAGCAGCCCACAACGGTACCTCCTATGTATGTTTCTGCATTTAATTTGTGGTATCTCAACTAAGGGGAAGATGGGTCTCTCGGAAATACCACTTTCTTGAACTACTACATTCTTACGCTACGCAACCCTATTAGGCACCAACCGGAAGAAAACCAGCTGTTAGACCGCATCCAGAGACTAGAACAAATGGTTTATCAAAGGCCCGATTCGATGTCCAGTATGTCGGCTAGGGATCTTCTACTGTCTTCGTCTCCTTCTTTGCTCCCAGATTTAACCTGCGGTGTGTAGTTCATATCTTGTTTGACCAGCCGCCCTGGCGGCATCCCTACCTGCTCCCCCCTCCGCTAGATATTTCTATAACTATATACACTCCCCCCCCCACCTACTACCCCGTAATACATTAGAATTTGCACAATTGAATATATTTGGACATTGCTCTTGATGGGTCTCGCTAACATAATGGTAGCGCTAGATGTACGGAGTGACTTTTCCAGTCCCCCGAACAAAGGGTCGAGTGCTGCTAGCCTGACGGACGAAATGGTAAGAGGGCCAACTACCTTATCTACTTCCACATCCTATCTATATAGGCTAAAGTAGTTGACCATACTGTCACAGGAACCAGGTCACATGAAGAAGAGTGTGACCCCCTTTGGATCGCAGCTTCCGATGGACCTTCAACCCCATTTGAATGCTGCCTGCTACTCTGGCTCCGCCTCTGACACGGTGTCTTTTGTTAGGTGTCTTCCCCCCCTGGTGCAAGCCCGGGAGCTGTTTAACCACTTCACTTGCTGCATGCAGCCGACCTTCGGGGTTCTGCATATTCCATCAACCAGGGCCCTCATGGAGCAAACATATCAGACCATGCTCGAGGGAGAGGAATCGAACACGGCCGGAATCGCACTTCTATTCAGTATGTTTGCAGGGGCAGCTCTTGCCTGGACTCCCCAGCTCCTGGAAAAGTTACAGGCAACGCAAGCCGAGGCAACTAGCGCATTCACAGCTTACAGCCACCTCGCTCTCCTGATCCTTGACAATAAGCAGCAGGCTATCCCTTGCTCAACAGTCGCATTGCAAGCTATCGGTACGCTGATCTATGTCCTGTCCCATACGGACGGCTTCTCCGACAAAGTCCACATGTTGCGAGTCCGAGAGCTCTTAATGGCAAGGAGCATGCAAATTCACCGTCTAGATACAGAAACACGACGCGAGGAGCGGAGCGCAAAGGGCTTTAACGTAGTGGAGATTGAAGTGCAACGACGGATTTGGTGGCACATGGTTTCTTCTGATTGGTAACTCCCCTGCCACATCGCAATCATCAGGACAGAACGAAAAGTAGACAATGAGAGATCTAACTGCAACCCAGGCTTCTTGCGCTGTCAGGTGGCCCGCAAGAGGGTGTCTACCTTCTCCAGCCCAACCATATGAAGGTTAATTATCCCAGCAATATCGATGACGAGACCATTCCAGCCTCTGGCACACAGTATGGGTTTCCATTGTCAATTCCCACCTCCATGTCAGCCTTTCTGTATCGTATCCGATTAGCTGAACTATGTCGGGAGGTGGTCGACACAATGCCCACAGTACTACTCGAATCGCCCGCCCTGTTCTCCAAGGAAGTGAACTATGACTTAATTCTCGACCTTGATGCCAAATTCCAGGCCTTCCTCCATGCAATGCCAATTTTCTTCAAACTCGATCCCCTGAGTATGCAACAAAGCTTAGGCATTTGCCGGGAGCGGCCATATATTGCATGGCAGAGAACGTTTCTTCATTTCAGTATCAACACGCGTATATGCCGCCTCCACCGCCCCTTTCACATGGAAGGTTTTACAAATCCTAAGTATGCCTATTCCCGCATGATGTGTATCCGATCGGCAGAGACCGTGTTGAGTCTCCGTCGGTCTATGGACGATATTGGTGCCCTCATCAACCTCATGCCATCCCGGTTCTGGCTAGTCGTTCAGCATGTCTTCCTGGCCGCTATCATCCTCGCAACGGAGGTCTCCCTAAGGCCCGATGCCCCAGAGGCAGAGACCCGCAAGGAGGAGGTTCTAGCTGCATGCCAAATGCTTGAGAGATCCCAGCACGAATCAACAACCCTGAAGAAGGCCATCCAAAAAAACACACGGACTCTATTGATGATCCTACAAAATCAAATTTCTCTACCGACTTCATCATCGCAAGGCTGCAAGGCAGACAGTGCAGATATAGCGATGACTGGGGATCTCCATATTCCGCATGCTAATACTTCGGAGCAGGCATCCGTGGTGGATCCAAATAGCACTACGATGCCCACAATGATGGGAACGATGCTGGCCCCGTCTGTGCAAGGTGATGGATCTACTAGTAGGTTGTCAAGCACGACCCCTAATTATCTCTCGGACGAAGAAACATGGGGACAACTTTGGTCAGACATGTTCAATGCCGGCCTCGATGTGGACATGCCTCAATGGAGCTCTCTTTTGAACGACATGGAATTTACGGAATTCAGCAGCGCCACATGATCCGACATCAATTCAATCAAACACCGACTAGTGATACATTTAAGGCGCGACGATATCAAAAGGATACCTATCACTCACCTGTCTCAGCAAGGCCTTTGCTGCCCGTTGGCGAATATCCCTATCGACACTCGGTATGCCGGGGCCTCGACTCATGTGTTGACAATACCCGTATGTTGCTTCTACCATGGCAATCCTATCAATTGCATACTATTACTCCGCTCTATGGGTAGCTACAAAACTTATATCATAATTAATCAGCGAGCAAGGACTACCTAAACCTACAAGCCGTATTCTGCTAGGACTGTAATCGCCTGAGGACGAGGGCCTCCGTAGCCCATTTAGCAACGAACAATTGATAAGGAAATGAAGAAAAAAAAAATAAAGAACCAATAAGCAAAAAAAAATACAAAAATCGTAGAATTGCTAGAAAGAAATATTATGTGTGTACAATAGGGCTAATTGAAGCGATCTTCACTTCCTTCGGCAAATAACTAACAGGGGGGTTTACAGTAGAAACGTTGAAGCGATGCCGACGGGAACATTTTTATATATTCCGATTCCAGCACAGCAATGGTTAAAGCCCGGCAATAATCACCGATTGCAACACCCACTTAAGCCACGCTGGGTTATTTTTTAAAAATACTTTAATAATAGAGATGATTAGTGACATCTGCAGCGCAGGAATCAGTCTGTTTATTGCTGTAGGTAACCATGATTGCTCGAACACTAGACTTCGAGACGCCACCGCGTTCCGTTTGCGACTTAGTGGACAGATGGACGCAAAAACAACCAAACCATACCGCTATCGTATGTGGATCCAGAGAGGTGACGTATGGGGAATTAAATGACGCTGTGTCACGGATTCTACGCCTTCTTTTGTCGAGATCCGTACAGCCGGGCGATGCCGTCCCCGTGCTTGCACGCAGGAACCCAGAGATGGTGGCATGTTTTCTTGCAGTTATGAAACTAGGCGCATGCTATGTACCAATTGACACGGAGACGTGGAGCGAAGACCGGATCCTGTGGACTCTTCAACGTGTGGCAGCGCCGGTCGTTCTAGATGCCGATGGTAGCTGTCATTACCAGAGCCAGAGCTATCAGGTCATCTCTTATGACGAGATTGCAGCAACATTCCTATCGCCGGCGATATCACTGACAGAAAACGGGGCTGGGGATATAGTGCGGCAGATAGAACCCACTGATCTGGCATACATTATTTTCACATCGGGCACCACCTCAACCCCCAAGGGCGTGATGATTCCCCACCGGGGGCTACTCAATTATGTGATGCAAGGAGATGAGGAAACTCCATTTAACGGAAATCCTACTGCTGACGATGCCCTGCTATTGATATTCTCTCCCGGATTTGACGGTACGTGTATACACCTTTTCCGTTTCCCGCAATCTCGCTAATGATGAGTTATATACGCGTTGAATATTTGACTGAGATATAGCCTGTACCGGGGTACTTTTCTCGGGGCTTTGCAATGGAGCACAGGTCATTATTGCGACAGCATCCGACTTTCTCCACTGTGTGAAAAAGTGTACAATTTTGCCAGCCACGCCTTCAATACTGGGGACCATTGAAGACCCTGGTATCTGTTCTGGCGTCCGGACTGTCATTATTGGCGGGGAGCCACCATCTGCCTCGCTCGTTAGAAAATGGTCTCGGGTGGGCCGTGATATATATAATGGCTATGGGCCGACGGAGACAACCTGTGCCTCACTCATGGCTAAGTTGCAAGCCGATGAACCGATCACCCTGGGTAATCCCATGAGCAATAGTCGCGTCATCTTGCTCGATGGGGTGTCAGAGGCTAACTACGGCGAGATTTGCATCTCTGGACCTGGCCTAGCAGTTGGATACTATCAGAATAGTGAGCTTACCGCGGAGAAATTTATCATCTGGCAAGGCGACCGATTCTACCGCACTGGGGATTTTGCAAAACGCGGCAAGTACGGTCTGGAGTTTGTCGGGCGCAAAGACAGCTTCGTGAAGAACAGAGGATTTTTGATCAACTTGGAATCTCAAGTGATTCCTTTACTCTACTCAAGCCCAGGCGTTCTCGCTGCAACGGCATTTTTGCACCAAGGGCGTCTAGTCGGATTCATAGCCCCGTCACACCTCGATGCAGGTGTAATTCGATACAACCTCTCCTTACAGTATGATAGCTTCCTTGTGCCGGATTTTATTCGAGTTGTTGACAGCATTCCACTGACTCCGAATGGGAAAATCGATAATCGAGCGTTGAAGTTGTTGCTGGAGAGTGACACTGCTGGCATGCAAGTGACTTCTGTTGGGTCTTCGAAGCTGGATATACTCAAGGCTGGAGTAGCAAGCGCCATTTGTGTCCCAATATCTGAGATATCGCATGAACAATCGTTCTGGGCGCTAGGAGGGAACTCTCTGGCTGCACTTAAAGTGATTTCCTTTCTTCGGCAGAGAGACTTTGATCTGCAGCTCAGGGCCCTGTTTGTATCCGACTCGCTTGCTACTGCATGCGACTTTATGGAGGAAATCAAAGATCGTACCGACGGGGATAAAACTGCTCACGGTGACTACAAGCGAACGGTGGGACAACCGGACAAGATGAGAGGGAGTCCTATGACAACTCTCCAAACAAAGATGGTCCGTCGAGTCCTGCAAAACCCTGGGCTTGGGTACATGCTGCTGCGCATCTCATTCCCGCATCCTGGGACAGTAATTGACGAACCTCAATTTCGAACGTCGTGGCTGAAAATCATGCAGCGACATGCCATATTCCAGACAAGTTTCTGCCTCGGGGATGGGAGCCAAAGGATACGGCCTACATTATCATTTGACTGGAGTAGCCAGCAGAGTACCGCAGATAAAGCAGCACGAGTCATTGAAGACACTGATGTCCTTCTACGACAGTCAATCTTGCATTCCCCAAATGAAGATGCACTTGAATTCCACCCGCACAACGTATTCCGACTCGTCACCGTGCCGCAAGAGGTATCCACTCTCCTCGTGCTGGTGCATCACAGCCAGGCCGATGGGTGGTCATTCGCTGTGATGTTGGATGAGCTTCGGGCAGTGCTTGATGGAAGGTCTCTCGCGGCAGCCCCTGACTTTACCTACGTGGCCCTGGAGCAGAAAAGACTGCAGGAAAAGTTAGAAAATAGGATCTTCTGGGATGATCTATTCAAAGCACACCCTGACCCTCCCACTCTAAGGCTTCCCTGTCCCAATGCTTCAGCACCCCGAACGGACTGGACACAAGGTTGCAGGATTAATCTTGGCATCAAACCGGCCGAACTGGATGACGTTGCGCGCAAAATGCATGTCACCCAAACAGTTCTTTTATATATGGCATGGGGTTTCGTGCTCTCGTACTACACGGGCTCTGATCAAATTTCATTCGGTGCTGTTTTCTCCGGTCGTAATATCGGCGTAACTGGCGCCGATTGTACAGTTGGCCCCATGCTTAACACTTGTCCCTTCTTTATTGACTTCAGCCCTGAAGAGACAGTCACGTCATTGGCGTCTCAGGTTTTCACTACCTTACTGCAAGCGCTTGAGGTCCAGTGGTCTGCAGATAAGGCCATGGCAGACATGCCTGCGGATTACATTAAGCGAGTACTCCAAACAATTGTCGTGATGGAATATGATCTACCAACGCTCTCCGGCTCATGTGAGACACTACCCGGTCAATGGACTATCGAGCGGAAGGATTTGATGGAGTTCGACATTTCCCTACTCCTGGAAAAAGAAGCCGGATATCTGCATGCCCACATCCTCTACGACGCATCTCTATATACGGGGGGCAGTATCAGCCGTCTTTTAGACCACTTTAAGAATTCTTTACACGCTCTTCTAGATCCGACTGTTTGGTCGCTTCATGATGTTTGGGCAAGGATACTAGACAGAGAAGAGACATCGCGGTTGCTGGGAAAGCAGATGATGTCCCATCCTGGACCTAAAACGGTCAAGGATGCATTCGAGGCCGCGGTTGCTAGATGGCCACGCCTGCGAGCGGTAGAATCTCCCCAGCTCTGTCTGACATATGACCAGTTGAATGAAGCTGCCAATAAGGTCGCCCATCAACTAAGATCCTTTAGCAAGCCGGAAGACGTTGTCGTCGTTCTGGCTGACGGCTCCCCTTACTGGGTTATAGCTATCCTTGCCGTTTTCAAAGCGGGATGTATTTGTTGCGCTGTGGATATCAAATTGCCACGAAGTCGAGTTGATGCCATCTTACTTCATAGCAAGGCGACTACCTTACTTGCTTCACAGAGATCCTGTCTAGGAGCAGTTGGAAACAGCTCGAGCCTTAATATCCTTGTTTGCAGTGAGCTTCTTCAGTCTTCTTCACATCAAGCAGATCCCCTCACCACAGTCTCCCGGCCGAAGAGCACAGTATATATCGTCTTCACGTCAGGAAGTACCGGTGTTCCGAAAGGTAATTTGCCTGTTCTGCATGTCTTTCTCTTGCAGAGAGTTTCCGCGATAGGCTCGTTGGTTAACCTTTTGATATAGGCGTCCCTTTGCATAACATCAGCATACTTAATGTTATTGAGAATGCATTCGTGAGACTCCACTCGTATCCAGGCCGGCGCAATGCCCAGCTTCTCTCACTAGGCAAGTTATTCATCATGAGTAGCGCGTTGTGGGTTTAAGCCTTCTCTGGAGAATGTCAACTAACACTGTGATAGGCTTTGATGTTGTCTTAGTTGAACTATTTGGCTCGCTTTGCTACGGAGCGACTTTAGTGTTGAAGAATCCCAATGACCCTTTTGCACACCTCAAACACGTAGATGCCACGTTTGCAACTCCATCGCTCCTAGCCGCTTTCGTGCCTACGGATTATCCCAACTTAGATACGATTGCACTTGCGGGAGAGCCTGTTCCGCAAGCGTTATGCAATGCGTGGGGACACAAATGTCTGATGAACTTATATGGTCCTGCGGAGGTATGTAGCTCCATTTCCTGGGTTTCGGAAACACGGCCACGAGACGGCTAACTTGAAACAGTGCGGAATGATTTCGACGGGAATTCGTCTCATTCCTGGACATGAGGTCACCATCGGACGTCCTCTGCCACGACTTAATGCGTACTTGTTGAATACACAACGATACCCAGTGCCGGTTGGGGTAATTGGGGAGCTATTTTTATCTGGGGAACAAATAACAACAGGCTATTGGAGCTCTCCGGAAGAGACAAAAGCGCGTTTCATTGAAAACCCATTCGAGAAGGAGCAAGTGATGTATCGCACGGGCGATCTAGCCTACTGGAATGACGCGGGGAATCTCGTATATGTTAGACGAGTGGACAACCAGATCAAGGTGCGGGGATATCGTGTTGAACTGGAGGAAATTGAACGCGCATTGAGAGCCGCAGACCCTTCAATCCGGAGTGCCGCGGCTGTTGTCGCAGATGGTGTGCGAATCATTGCATTTGTGGCGCCGGAGACGATTGATATAATAGCTCTTCGTCGAAGACTGGTCTGTTCACTACCGTCCTATACCCGTCCGACGGAGATCATACCCTTGCCATCGCTGCCCACATCGGCCAATCTCAAAATCGATCGCCAGGCGCTACATGGTCTGGCATCCACTCATGAGGGTCGGGGTAATCTGCCGTCTACACCAACAGAGTTGATGATTGCGAATATTTGGAAAGATAAGCTATCCCTACCATCTAGTCGGCAGATCTACAAGAATGATGATTTCCTGGGTATCGGGGGAAACTCATTGCTGTCGATTTCTGCTGCCCGTGCTATTTCCGCGGCTCTTCAACATAACATTCCCGTATCCCTTCTTATCCGCGAAACAGTGTTAGAGGACCTGGCACGATTGGTGGACAGATATGTTATGGAAAAGTCGTCGCAGGATGGTGATGACGGATCATTTGTCTCTTATCTCACAACACGAGCGGGTGTGGAAGACCTGAAAGTCCCGCTTGTACCCTCTCCCCTAGAAGAAGAGATTTTCTGGTCCTATTCTCGTTCGGGGACAAAAAGTGCGTTCCACACAGCTACAGACTTGATTGCAACGGGCCATATCAATCATGAAGTCCTACTACAATCATTCACATCCCTAATTCGCGAAAATCCTATCCTGCGGGCTCGCTATGTTCTTAAAGGTGGCACTGTTCTCCGGAAGATTAGCGATCAAGTTTCACCTCCACGGCTTTTTCTTGGCGAAGAACTGAGCCTAGAGGATCTGGATGCCCTTGCTAATGAGCCCTTTCAAATGGAATCGGATCAATTAATACGCGTGATCGTTTGGAAGAAAAGCTTCGACCAGACGGTGGTAGCTCTCATTATTCATCATATCATTACAGATAAAGCCTCTATTGCTCTAATGCTGCAAACAGCCAGTCAAACGTATCAGTCCTTCATGGGCGACGGGTTAATACCGGAAAATATCAAGCCAATCTCAGCAGATGCTAACTATATTGACTGGACACAGTGGTGTCAGGAAAAAGCAGCTACAGAAACTGGAAATGACAAGAAGAAGGAACACTTTTGGAAGGAGTATTTGCGTGGAGTGCAGCGGAGCCCATTATATCACTCGACGACTAGGCTCCCACTCGATAATAAAGGTGGCTGTACACATCAGTCCACACTCTTGCCATATCTGCCCGGGGCAACCTTCTCACAACGCTTAGCTGTTGCGGCAACCGCGCTCTGTTTAGAGGCTGTGTTTGAAATCTCAGACCTCACATTAGGGATTCCGTTCATGAATCGGGATGAAGAACCTACTGGGAGTCTTCTTGGCCTCTTTCTTGATCGACTGCCCGTCCGCCTACGGCTATACGCTAAAGATATTGTGGACAGCTCTGGCGGATTACTCACTTATGTCGCGTCAGAGATCAGTCAAGTCGTGAATCACCAGCTTCCATACTCCCAAATTCGTCGATGTGGAGAGATAGACCAGCTCTTTGACGTCATGATTGTCTACCATTGGCGTTCTGATTCACTGGAGAGCTCCTTTCACCTTTCTCCAGGGGTTCGGATCCAGGCGGGTGATTTGCGTCCCAGGGGAGCAATGTATCCATTAATGTTTGAGTTCACAGAGCTGCCAGAAGGATTGAAGTGTGATGTGGAATACAATCCATCTCTCATCTCAGGTGTCGACATTGGAGCAATTGTCTCTTCTCTCCGCCCTGCGATCGAAGGCCTGACTACTCACTCAGAACTAGAAATGATCCGGAGCGCACTTACGGCGGCCAAGCGGATGAAGGCCTAGATGCACACATCTGCACGCGTTCTATATTCACAAAGTGACAACTGGGACAGATTATTAGGATAGCATGCCCAGGATAGTCTCACCTTCGATGCAGAGAAATCGACAGACAGAATTTCTCTGATGGGACGAACAAGAAATAATTCGTGGCGTAGACCAAGACACAAAAGGGACATGTTGATGATTTGCGTATGTGGTTAGAGCTGTGCAATGATATTTACATTCACTTTGCCTCAGCTAAGAAGGTAGCACAGTATCTATGCAAGTTCCTTCGTGCCTCCTCAAAAACCGGATCCAGGCAGTATAGTTCCACATATTAAATAACGAAATTTAACTTATCTACCTCAAGTTCGATGTTTTGTGAATGCAACTGGTATGAATATGAGGGTTGATCTCCATCTCCAATGGTAGAATGTCCTCCAAGGCGAAAAGATGAATCATATTACAGCATCAACTCAAAGCGGTAGTAGGAATTTGAAATAATGGTGGAGAATGGGAATTCATAACCCCTCAATGAGGATCTTGTTGAAATTGAAAGTACCGAACCAAGGACACTAGAAACCTCAGTCAGAATTATGGTCTATTCTCGATAGAGTATATCGACTGTGTTCCAGTTTTCGGAAGGGCTAATGGTATTGGCTAAAATCGTATTAGTGAAGGTGATTTGGTTCCCTTAGCTCTATCGCTTTCGAATTGCTTCATGGCTTTACGAACTACGATCATGGCCATTGCCGGACGGCTCTCCATCACTCTCGGTTGTTGAGCATTTACATGCGTAAATGTCCTGGAGAAGTCTTTCTTCTGAGCGACCTCACCATGGTTTCCATGATCGCCATCTTGGCTCGCTCTGCTCTCTGCACTGTTGGGACACACTAACATGGACTACTTTACCCTTATGGCAATTCCTACCGATATACAGCATTGCAGGATCGGCAATCCTCTTGCCTGCTGGTGGGGTGGTATATTCTCCTTAAAAGGCCAAATCTTCCCAATGCATATTGAATGCTTGGACCCAGGATACAAAAGGGCGTTGTCTTGCTTCTATGTGAGTGTTTCCTGATCCGTCTTCACAAGCCACAGTTGTTAATTAAGGCATATTTAATTATCTTGCTCAGTGATTTACTCACAATAAAAGCTATGACATTAGCAGAGTGCCGACCCATCCACTTGCATAGGCAGGTTCAATTACATCTATAGCTTCTTACTAACCCGTGCTAAGTACGAAACATAGGTCCCAGCACTAATATGATACCGCCCTTTGTAAGCCCCTTCAGTATACTGGACTTTTATTTCGGATCATTTTCATTCCTTTCACACTACTTCGACTTTCGTACCATTCGTCCAGTACAGTTCAAATGAACGCCCTAAGTTGGGATAGATAAAAAGCCAACGCTGACCATCTAATAATGTATCCGACACTAGCTTTCATTTATGTGTTGGTTCTATAAATCACTTCTTTTGCCTTTTCACGGGTGGCTCCTCTTTACTGAATTCCTGCTTCCACGATCCGTCCTTCACTTGCTCGTCGTCGCCATACATTCCAAGTTGGTATGCATGCTTCATGCGATCTAGGCAAAACTGACGTCTTTCGTCGAAATTGAACATCGGCTTAGGGTACACGGGGCATCCGTCCTCTGTCTCATCGCCGCTGCCATCCCCTGACACTCGACATCCCCACCATTTCTGGTCTGCTATGGGAGCTTTCCAGGGCTCATAGATGTACTTTTTATCGTACTTGGAGAGCTCCGGACAGTAGCGCCGGATGAGATGGCCCTCGGGATCCCACTTTCGTCCAAATGCAATGGGTGAGTAGCAGTGGTAGAACTGAGCATAAAATGCTGTGCAAGACAACCACATCCAATTACCCACGTTGCAGGCCGGTTCATCTGGTTTGCCATTAGCCATATGTGTGACGAAAGGGAGAAAGAGAACGAAAACGCTTTCCAATAGGGGAATGCCAATCCTGAATGAAGAATGAACCTACGATCAAGCAGCAGCTCCTCAAACACCTCTAATCCTCGTTCCCAACTGACATAGCACCCTCCTCTCGTTAGAAAGCAGGCGACGCTGTGTCTCCCCAAATGGTGAATCCAACCCTCGTGTCGAAGCTGTCTCATCAACGCATCTATCCAAGGGAACCCGGTCCGCCCCTGCTTCCATCGCTGAAACCAGCTTTCCGCCTCTTGTGAATCAATTATGTATCGATTGTGAGGCGACTCTTCTTCCTGTGACTGACTTTCATTGGATTGTAAATGCCAGTCAACAAACCTAGCCACCGGATTGCCTACTGTGCGGCAAAATGGATGACCAACAGCCGCCTGGGCAGCAAAGTACATATCACGAAACAACAATTGACCTGGAAGGTTTGTAGGGAGGGAGGAGTTGTGTTTCTTCTCTTCTCTGCGTTTTTTCAGAACTGACTGCACATCCCACCAGAACCGTCGGACCGACAACGATCCAAAATGTAGATGTGGAGAGAGGAGCGTCGTAGACTGTGGATTGAAGTCGGCTGGGGATGTCTTAGGCTTCTCAAAGATGCCAACGTACTCCTCATCTCCAATATATTTCTCTAACATCTTGAGGGCGACTCCCTCCCCACCCTTATGTGGTGTCATCGCCTGGTCTAGGTTGATACCAATCTCTTCTAGGGTTGGAACACCAAAATCCCCGTGGGGCCCCATAATTTTCTCATATTGGCGATCCCGGTCACCTCTGTACGCTTTGTTCAAGTCGATTTCTTTACCATATGTTTGATGACTCAGTCCACTCAAATCCATCCTTCCACTGTCCCAAGGATCGGGAATCTTTTCCGGTGGCGGAAGCGGTTCGTCTGGTTCTCCTCCGTTGATTTGTTCTGCCGCTTTTTGGACTTGGGATATGCTCATCGTTGGCTTCCCGTGATTCTTACGGACCAGCTCATCGGGGTCAAAAAGTGTCCGCCCCATCTTCACAATGACTTCCACACCGGCTTCCGCCGCGAGTTGTATAATCTCGTCATCACGATCGCGGCCGTATGTATCGGTGTCCTTCTCGAACACCAGATGAGTGACACTCCAATGCTTCCAGAGCTTGGGTAGCACGGTCTGAGGCGGCTCTCGTACAACCCATAGCTTTTGTTTGCCATTGGCTTTCCTATATGAGTCGGATAGATCCCTTTGGCATTCCAGAAGGAATTTCCAGCGATTAGGTCCAACCCGGGTTCGGTAAACATAATGGGGATCCCATGTCCAAACAGGAATGAAGACGGAGGGTTTCAACGCCAGAGCGGCTTGTAGTGCAGGTGAATCATGAAGACGCAAGTCAGTGCGGTGCCAGTACAACACCACATGTTGGGACGCCTTGGACTGAGCTTGATGATTCTTCACCATGGCAATTAGTTCTAATAAAACGATCAGGTAGCATTGATTGTCTTTCCGCAGTGGATTTTGAAGGGGAAATGCCCATTTTTGTGGTTGTAGGAGGGAAACAGGTTCGAGACACACATGACGTCACGAAGCATTGCGACAGAATTCCGAATAAACCTTGGATCTTGACCGCTTTTTTTGGCTCGATTCTCCATTCCGCGCCTTTAAAGGTAGCACCATTCATGCTAAGTGATAGAATACCCTCAAAGGGAAGTTTGTAGCGTTAAGAGTTTTGTGGGGGAGAGGCGGCAGAAGTGTCACCAACCATCCTCAGAACACCGTTTAGGGCATTTGAGACTGGGAATTAAGGACAAGAAATGCACCGTTCAGACAAACTTTACACGCCGCTTCCGACCGCTTCGTATCGTGCCCTTGGTGCTCCGCATCCGAGTTCTCGAGATCCCATTTGATACTTCTTCTCCCACATCCAATGACGAGATCTAAAGCCCCCAGCCGAGCCATGGCCACTTACCAGGTGGGCCAGTTCGTGGACGCATCATGACCGTGGTGGAGGCCGTGGAGAACGCCCAGGCGCAGGTGATTAAGACTAGGGACATTCACAAGACTCATTTCTGACTCTGTATAACACAGTGGCCCGAGTATTTAAAGAAGGTATATTTCCAGGATACTTTAAACATCATGACCCCGCCCAGATCCTGATATGATTAATCTGGTGACACGCGTCACAGGGATGATCTGAGACCCCATATGGAAACTAGCCTAGTAGAGCTAGTAGACAGTTTAGCAGTGCAGGTCTTGTTATTCTATCCTGCCTTGTATTCCCATATCTGGAGTCATTGCTAGAGCTGGGTGGGCCACTTCCTCCCACAGGACACCATCCTCCACGCGCCTTGGAGAAATATGGTGTATAACAACTTAGGGTATGGGTGGAGCCGCTGCTGCTTGTGGAAGTGGAAGACGCAGTAGTCGTGGTAGATGTAGTTGGGGTGTTGCTTGTCGAAGTATTAGTAGGTGGGCTGGAGGCGCTGGGGACCTGATCCCGGACTCCCACTGCTTGAGGGACCTGCGCTGCTCCTAGGGTTGTCAGCAGTCGTTGTTGCTGCTGTCAAACCTTCAGGGGCAATGTTGACCTCCACCGGATCTGTAATATCGGACTGGGCATCACAGAGAAGATCAGGCTCGGTGCCAATGTCGGTCGGTGCAGTTCCAAAAATACCAAGGCTCCGGTCGATATTGTTTCTAAACCTTGCCCAACACATCCCAAACTATTAGCAACGCCTCCGATGAGGTTCAACTACATCCCTAGGATGACGAACCTCCTCCTCCTCATCGTTCACCACCACCACTGTCTCCATCATAATTATCTGCATCATCGTCATACCCACCAAGAGGACTGGTAAAGATGTAATGTTGCGTCGGGCGACAACCTGGATGATGCTACCATGTGCGGGCGTTTATCCAACACCCAGGATATCAGCGTTGATGATATCCTGTCCCTTTAACGTTTTCTCATACTAATCTGCTTTCTAGATTAATAAGTTTTTCCCGTTTCATAGGTCATCTCAGTGAAGATGTATACAGTGGCTTACACATAACCCTCCAAGAGAGTGGGGATGCAGGGATAGATAAAGTAATCAATTTAGAATCACCACATTTACCTTCTAGAAGCAACTGCAGGCTCTCCCTTCGTGAGGGGTATGAATATTTAGAAAAATGTATGAAATCCCAATGTTCAAGCTTAACACACGTAAAAGGCAGCTTGCTTAAACTACCGATTCACATGGTTGAGCCATTCATCAAATTCGGGGGGATGGAGTTGACGATATTCGTCCTGGAGTCTTCTTCGCTCCATTTCCTCCTCAATGTCCTTCGGAGTCATCTCTGGATCAAACTCATCCTCAAGGGGGTCAGAACGAAACATATACCGAATGTCCCAACGCTCCTGTACCCATGCTGTTGCTGGAGGCATCGTCCGTGCTATACGTTGTTTCCATGACTCCCTTGCCTGCGGGTCTGCTACTGATGCCTCTTCATCCTCTCGAGTGGCACCCTGCCTAAGTGGCCAGATGAGAAAGTGGCAGAAGATCGTTCGATCCGGGCAGTCTTCTTGTGTTGGCTCTAGCTTCCCGAATTTCTCTTCTACCCAGCGGTCTTCTGCAAGTACCCGGAACCAAACTGATGCGTGCCTAGTCCAGCAAAACGGACCCCTTGCGATGAGCCTATAGCCGTCGGGAGCAAAGCAGTTGAACACGCTCTTGAAGCTATCGTGCAACGTCCGATCTACATTGTCAACTTTGCGCGGTACCACAAAGGTAGTGATGGTAACGCGACCCAACATCTCCGATGTTGGAGTGTGAGTGTTGCATTCAAAAGTGAGGAAGCGTGACGACGGTGACAACCAGTCATCATCATCCATGGATAGGTGCCTCAGTGCCGTGCCGGACTCAATTGAGAATTGTGAGTGACTGTGTTCAGGGAGATGCCGCAGAAACTCTGTGCAGGCAGGGGAGGATTGGAAGTTCTTGATGTCTTCTAATGTAGCCCATTCTGCGGGGGTAAAAAGGATAATTAGAACATATAGCATATGTCATTCATGTTCAATGTAGAATCAACTTACCAATAATATAGGCAGCCTGCTCGGGGTTTTCGACCATTCTGCCCAGTGACACCCGGCGCAAACCAGACACACCCACAAGTGGGCCAAAGTGGGCATCCGCGTGGTCCACAGGCCATGCCGGCAACTCCTGCTCCAGTGGGAGATGAAACCGCGTCCACGTTGTTATAGGTGGCGTACTGCGCTTTGCTGTTTGTTTAGAACGAGCCATGATGCGAAGGAACTCCGGTAGTCAATCAAGATGGCCTAGTTTCTTGACCAGCGATGAATGTCATTTTGTGGTACTTCTGACATGACAGTTTAGTCACATGGGTGGGGTCGGTCCACGTTAGGCAGGCTATGCCTATCTAAGCCTAGCACAGCAGAAGTGTCTGCCAAGCGATTTGACATCTGCCTTGTATTGACAAGCCCTGTTTCTTGTCTCACTTGATGTTGGATTGTTATGCTCGATCCAGTTCCTCATTGGCTTGTCCCTTCCGCGGTGATCCGGTGACTAAGCTAGTTCCTGCGAGACTTGTCGCACATATCAAAAGGGAACGGCCCCCCTCTAAATGGGCGCTCAGGTAGTTTCATAACACAAGGGTTCGAGATTGAAACCCAACTCTGGTTAATATCCGTCGTTTTCATAACAGATGGCATGTCTCAGGGGACCTAGCCACTGGACGCCTGAAGAATGCTGGTCATGGATCTAGACCTGACATGACTGGTAATGTGGATGCGCTATCAATTAGAACTAATGAAGACCCGTGAGGCCTCGACGTCGGGCCGCCCTTAGCGAATCTGACAATTATTTCACCCTCTCCACCAACATTCCTTGACTTCCATGCCTAGATGTGATTCGCCCATGAACAAGTTCCAATGGTCTTGGCGGGCAAAATGAACCCTCAGAGCTCTCCAGCAGGAAGCCCACCCAACCAACGCGGTGTTACATCACTAGAGAATCCAATGTCTTCTGGTTGCCGCTCACGCCGTAAAAAAAAAAGGTACACCATCCTGCGCTAGAAAATATTACAAATTTTTGGCCCCTGGGGATGAGACATGGGGGGGTTCAACGGGCTAGCACTCTTCCGGGCCAGTTATACAGGCAGGATTGATCACATGAGGCAATGAGAATAAGGGCATGTTTGCGGGACTTTCCATCCACCTATTGAAGCAGCTACTTTACTAGTTGTTAAGATTAGTTGACCAGGCCCAAGCTACGAGTGCCTGAAAGCTATTACACAGTACTGCTTCTGAGTCCCCGGGGAATGAGAACAACCAGCGGGTGAGAGCCAGGTCGCCTGGGGGAAGCTGGTATGCAAAGTTTAACCATATCATGATTGCAATCTGTACGGAAAGCTTCCTGTAGTCATTGCCAACGACAGAGGCTGACAATGACCTCCCGACGACTTACTATATACCTCAACGGAACAACGTCAACACACCTTACTGTTTCTATCTACTCCAGGATCAGGCACTAGAGTCCCCCTTGCTCAGTTTCCACGGCCCCATAAATCCGATCCTGGCCCACTATTTCAAAGTTCCACTGTGTATGTATAGACCAGGGTTCGTTACCCTCCTCAGCTCCAAACATGTGATACATGTGAGCGATGAAGAAAACGTAGTTTTCGGGGTTGCGCCGTGCTAATTCAGGGTCTGTATTGGCAAGGTTGAGACAGGTGGCGATGTCATCTACCCAGACCGGAGTCAGATCAGTCAGTTGGCAGATCGTGATGGGGAAAATGGGTTAGGGGGCTACCTACAGCGCTCTTCGGCGCCTCCGAGAAATATACCTCCACGGATAGCGTGAAAGGCCTCGTGAAGAAGGGTCGCGCTCTTCGGAACGGCATCCGCAAGGTTTGTCCCGGCGCGGAGGAGATTGTTCGCGTCTTGATAACTGGCCGGCCTCTGCCCGCCGTCGAAACTGTATGGGCAAAGAATAACGCTCGTTATATGTTGGGCATTCTGGCCTTGTCCAAGCGGTTCAATATCCGCGGTGACACCGAGGTCGTCTTCGTAGCAGTAATTGCCGCCATACTCTGTGAAGTAGTAGCCGTTCAGGTCCGTGAGGTCGCCAGTCCACCATGGTTGATTATCCGGGTCTTCCTGAAGTCTCGTTTGGTATTCAGGTACATTCATGATGGGAACCGGGTCGCCATTTGCGTCCAAGATTGGTTGGCCCATGTAATCGGAGGCTGGGTCGGTTGGTTGATGCAGAGCCAGAAAGGTGCTGTCACAAAACAACCGATATTTTGACCTTGGATACATACTTTCACCGTTGCCTTTTTTCTGTTCATTGAAAAAGTTTCCGATAAACTCAATGGAGTCTGATCACGCCGTCAGTCAGGTTTTTGGCCCTTTGAGCTGGGAGCAACAATGAAGCAGAGATGGCTTTGCAGGCGAAGAAAGGTTTACCCGTACCTCTAATCATACCGAAAGCCGCACCCCTTGGTGTTGTCCGATCCCCCATTCGGTTCCTGTTGGCGATGTTAAAGATGGTCGACAATGCCCTTCGAACTTTTATCTCTTGCTCATATCGGTCCATGGCTAGCAGAGTAACATCAATACTTAGGATACATTCCTCCAGCCACTGGTCCAACACCGCCGCCCGGTCATCGCAGCCGCCGTCCCTCGTCCCGGGCTGAACTGTAAAGATGTCATTCATTTCTACGGCGATGGTGCACCGCAGGAGCATGAGAAGGCCCGTAATCAGGCTCAGAAGAAACGAACGGTTCGCCATTTGGTCGAAGCTCAGGAGGCAATCTGAGCTCAGATGTTGCCAGCGTTGGTGGGCTCTGGTATGGCAAACAATAGGACGAGAGAATGGAGAGAAAGCGGGGGCGCCACAGTTGGCAGTATGATCGGATTGTTCCAAGCAGACACGATCACCAGCGGGTTAATGAACTGAACTGCCGATAGATGGATCTCAGTGTTAAACAGCCGAATGTAACCTGACGAGAAAGCCATCCCCAGGAAGGACCGGCAAAAATGCCGCGAGGGAGTTCGCTACGAGGTGGTGAGATTTTGGGGGCCTGGTAATCTATACCAAGCAAACTATACCAAGCAGTGAACCTTCTACTTCAGGGATAGTATATAATTAGGTCCACTGGGAAGGAGACTAAGGGAGGTGCCTACATGGATGCCTCAGCGATAGCGTGTGCGCCATCCGTTGATCCCTGTAGTGTTTTTGAACTACGCCAACACCGGAATGCGCCGGATCAATGCAGGAACAACCCTCCCCCCTCTATCAGGGATTTCGTTCCTCGCACATGCAGCGGGGAAACACAGAAACACACAGGCCTAAATTTTTACAAGGTACTGGTAGTTATGGAAAGGATGGAAATGGTAAGACGAGACTTCATTTTATTCTTATGTATCTATCTCTCTTTGGATCCGGGGAGGCGGGGGGGGTTGCCCCGCAAGAGTCCAAGCTTTGTACAAGCCCCAAGTGCTACGCCCCCGAAGCCACAATCTTGATGAGAATGCCATCGGTGACATAACCGGCAGGGTAGGTAGAGCCCGCATAAGTTGGGTTGGTGGCGTCGACAGCCACGCCCAACGAGCCGCCGTCCGTGCCGCACCCGACGAGGGCCGCCGCCTGCTGGGTCGAGTTGGCGTTGGCGCCGCCGTCGATTGTGGTGGCGATGTCGGCGAAGAGCACACTCGAGTCGACGGTGTTATCGAGGTGTTTGGCGAAGGCCTGCGCGGTGCCATGGGCGTACAGAAGCCATTCACCGCAGTCGGGCGCGTCGGCGGCGGCCATGTTGAACAGCCGGCCGGTTCGGATCTGCGCTCCGTACGATCGAAGGTAGGCCGCGATGAAGAGGACATCGTCGACGAGGACATCCTGTGGAATATTGTCGGGCGCCGTGTAACAGCGCAGGCTCGACGTCTCCGTCTCGTAGCAGGTACGGGGGGTGAGACCATCGACGGAGGCCGGGGCAGGAGCTGCCATGGTGCCACCCAAGAGGGCCAGCGAGACCAGGTGGACGAGAGGAGAGAGCATCTTGAGTGATAAGAACGGGCTTGGAATATATCCTACAGAGTTCAGGACTTCTGTTCTAGTGAGGATGGCGGGAAACTCGGAACCGCTGACGCTGGAGGGTGAAGGGACTTATAATCACTTCGGTCCTGGCTATGTAGCTACACATGGACATACATTCACCTATGGAGATACCGGGTATGCGGCACACACATCCAACCTGGATATATATGAAGAGCCTAAGTTGCCCCGACGTTCCAGGGACTGAAAGAGTTAGCATGGCTCCTCCCCCAAGACTCTTACGGCACTAAGATATACCCCTGTCCAATACGGTTACATCGGTGCACGGAGATTAAACGAGCTCTGAATCCTAACGATACCTTACTAGGGTTTAATAGTACGTTCTTGAATATGACCTGTTAATGCAATGGGATCCATTATCCATGCCACTACCCCTGGCCATCACGATAGTATCCGTATTCGGAGAACCAGGTTGACGAAGGGTGCGGCAAGGGCGGAATACTCGAATTAGGGTGATCCTGGATAGAGGCTAGTCTCTGTATCAATCATGGTGGCAGTGTCAGGTCCTATGTCAGCTGTAGCCTCTGGTGAAAGGATGCAGGGTGCCCCCAACCCCCAGAGGCATGTCCTTTTTTTTTTTTCTCCCAGTCACCAAGCACCTCTCCTCTACAGATTGCTATTGTCAGGATTGAAGTGGTAGAGCACCATGGCGGCACTACTGATTCTTTTCTTGACTTTGCTGGCCGCCCAAGGGAGGTTCGTGCTGTCGACCAGCACGATTCCACCTCGCGGCCTAAACACCACAACACTCGCTTATGACGCCCGGGTATGTCATAACACTTCTGTCCTGTTTGATCATGATTGACTGACTGGGTGGCTGCAATAGCCGGCGCCGCCATATATGGTAGACAACCAGCACAACTACTACAAGACAGCGCCGGATAACGGGAGGCAGAATGGCCCAGTATGGGCCTACTCGGGCAGCCTGGAAGCTTACTTGACCAACCTTCAACGCGGGGTTGTCCTCCGCGGTGGCTATACCGACTCCAACGAGACCAAGCAGACACGCTTCCTCTCGGCGAACCGTAAACGCCAATCGTCTGGCTTTTGGCTCTCCAATCTGGGACCCCTGGGCACTGTGAGTTTTTGCGCCCCAGTCATGGATACAGACGTGACTCTAATAAAATAAATAACAACAGCAACCATTTGCTGGCGACGATGATTACCAATTCTTCCGCAATGTTGTGGACGACTTTGGCGCCGACAACTCGGGAGAGACCGACACGACAGAGGCCCTCAACGCGGCGTCGGCCAGTTGGAACAAGGACCTGGTCGGTGACTCGCGGACGCGCTGCGGCGAGAAGTGTGGCAATACCTTCTCACAAGGGGCCATTGTGTACTTCCCAGGGGGCACCTATAAAATCTGCACGCCCGTGATCCAGTATTACTACACACAGTTCGTCGGGGACCCCAACGACATGCCCATCATCAAAGGCTGCGACGAGTTTCAGGGAATTGGCTTGATTGATGTGGATCCGTACATCCCCGGCGGCTCAGGTCAGCAATGGTACATCAACCAGAACCAGTTCTTCCGGCAGATTCGCAACTTCCGCTTCGACCTGACCGAGATGCCCGAGTCGACAGCGGAGAACGACCAGGACCTGGTGCCGACGGGCATCCACTGGCAAGTGTCACAGGCCACATCACTACAGAATCTGGTATTCGACATGCCAACCACGAGCACCACGACGGCCGTGGGCATCTTTACCGAGAACGGCAGTGGGGGCTTCGTGTCGGACCTCGAGTTCAACGGCGGCAACATCGGCTGGCGCGCAGGCTCGCAGCAGTACACAGCACGCAACTTAGTGTTCAACCAGTGTAATACGGCCGTCCAGATGGTCTGGGACTGGGGCTGGAACTGGCAGCAGATTACCGTAAACGGTGGCGCCATTGCCTTCAACATTTCCGGTGTGGGCGGGGACACGGGCCAGGGCATTGGCAGCGTGTCGATCATTGATTCCACCATCCGCGACGTTGAGATTGGCGTCTTGACCAACAGCCTCGCGACCTCGCCCAACATTGTGCTGGACAACACCCAGTTCGATAATGTGGCCAGCCCGGTTCAGGTGGCTGGTGGAGGCGACACTATCCTGTCATCGGGAGATGTAAGTCTCTGGGCCACGGGCAAGCGTTACAATGGTGACGACGGCTCAACCCAGACCGGCACCGTGACGGCACCGGGACGTGGCGAGGGCCTAAACGACGACGATGGCTTCTTGTATGTACGCTCCCGGCCACAGTATGAGACCCACAGCGCCGACTCTTTCCTGGTGGCGACCACAGACGGTGGATGTAAGAACGACGCGAGCGGAGACCAAGCCTCGTGCATCAATGCCTTCCTCCGGCGTGCGGTAGATAGTGGTCAGATCGCATACTTTCCGGCCGGAGTGTATGCGGTAGGATCAGCAGTCAACATCCCGACCAACTCAGTTGTGCAGGGCTCGCTGTGGTCGCAGATTCTGGGATCCGGCTTCTACTTCAGCGACATGCAGAACCCTAAGGTCATGGTTCAGGTCGGCAACAAAGGCGACATTGGCACCATGGAGATCACTGAGATGCTATTCTCCGTGCGTGGTGCCACAGCCGGTGCCATTCTCATGGAGTGGAACGTCGCCGCGGTGTCGCAGGGGGCCGCCGCCATGTGGGATTCGCACTTCCGGGTCGGCGGCGCGCTGGGCACGGATCTGGACCTCAGCACCTGCCCCAAATTCAGCAACAAGGCCGAGTGTGTGGCGGCCTCGCTGCTGTTTCGTGTGACATCCCAGGCCAACGGCTACTTTGAGAACGTGTGGGCGTGGGTGAGCGACCACGACAACGACAAGTCGATCTACAACCAGCCGGACTCCAGCTCCACGCAGATCTCCGTCTTTGCGGCGCGCGGCATGCTGATCGAGTCCGGCGGCCCGTCGTGGTTCTACGGTGGTGGATCTGAGCATGCGGTGCTGTATAATTACCTGATCAGCGAAGCGACGAGCGTGTATATGGGCCACATCCAGACCGAGTCGCCGTATTATCAGCCCAACCCCAACCCTCCAGCTCCGTTCCGCGCCGCCGCCAGTTTTCCCAACGACCCAGATTTCAGCCACTGCGAGGTCGAGGCTGCCGTGTGGGATGACCGGTGCAACTATGCCTGGGGCCTGCAGATCGTGGACTCGAAGGATGTCACGATCCACTCGGCAGGGCTGTACAGCTTCTTCAACGAGTACTATCAGGACTGTATCCCGACCAACAACTGCCAGGACCGTATCCTCGAGGTCAAGGGCTCGACCGGGGTGGTTATTTTTAACCTGTTCACCGTCGCGACGGTCAACATCGCCAGTGGCATCGACGACACCAACATCCCGCAGGAGGGCAACCAGCGCGGTTTCACCACCGAGATCAGCGTGTGGGTGCCGCTGCCTGGGTCGGACAATGTTGATATCGTCTGGATTGGTACCGAAGTATGGGAGGCGCCGACGGTGAGCTGTCCGGCCCAGTCGTGCATGCTAGTCATCCCGACGACCTCATTGGGCTCCTCCACCACCATCCAGCCCCGGAGCTATATCACCTCACTGGAGTATGGCGGCTTCTCAAGCACCACCGTCGGAGGGGTTGCTACCACGGTCTTTGTCACGACGACCACCACGGTCACCATATCAGTGCCTCCAATTGTGACGGACGGCATCGGCTTCTCCAACGTCAATGTATCCACGTCGGGGGAAATGCCCATCACCATCTTTCCCAGCGTGGACGTCCCGCCTGTGGTTCTGACGCTGCCAGATGGGGAAGGCAGTTCGACCACACGCACAGTCTCCCTTCCTCCCTGGCCCCAGATCAACGGGGGTCCCTCGGTAGTGTATACAGACCCGGCCACCCTGTCCTCGAGCAGCGGTGGCAGCACGGGGCTTCCCACCAGTACGACCTACTTCACTCCTGTTAGATCCACTATCACGGTGCCCAGTGCTACGGTAACAACAGTAACGTTCCCGGGCTCGACAGGAGCCATCACCATCGAATGTCCGGCCACCACGTCCATTGTCTTCGCCACGCCGCCCGTCGCCGTCGCCACGACCTGTACCGAGTCGGTTGATCTGACGCTGAACTTCGCGTGCCCATCCACGCGGGTCTTCACTTTCCTTGGGCCTGCTACGGCCGTGGCAACCGTCGACTGCTCTTTAGTGACTGCCTGGAAGACCGGATCCACCGCCCCGCCGACCCCACTGCCCACATTCACAACCTGGCCTCCGTATGGACAGATTGTGCCGGAGGAAGACGAGATCGATGAGCCCGAGCCTGATGATGACGGGGTCCACGTGCCCTGCACCTCCTGGTTCTTCTTCTTCTGCATCTCGTGGGGAGACCTTCACATCAACTCCTGGCACTGGATCCTACCGCCGGGAATCTATGGCCCCGGGCCGCCACCCATCAACATCCTCCAGCTGCCCCCCGGCGTCACGATCCGCGGGACCCTGCCCCCCTGGCCGCGCATCACCATCGGGCAAGACCACCAGCTCACCACCGAGTCGGAACCCGAGTGCGAAACCGAGACGGCCGAGGCCTGTACGACGACCGATTACGTGTCTGCCGGCACAACAACCTCATCCACAACGCTCTGCGAGACCATCACCGGCTGTTCGATCAGTGTATCAGATTCCTCCACAGTCGTGATCGGCAGCCAGACGGCCGCCCCAATCGGCACCTGGGGGGACGAGCGCTGGGCAACAGCTACGCTAGGCGACGCCTATACCAACTCAGTGTACGCCGCCATTGAGTCCCGTCTGGCCCGCGAAGATGCCAGCGACGGTGGCACCACCCTCTCCTTCACTCCGGGCCCAACCGCGGGCCCGACCTGCGCCGGCGCGAGCACTTCGTGTGGTGGCACTGTCTGCTCCGGCTACTGGTGTAACCCAACACCTACAGAGGCACCACCAGGGTACCACGACCCCAAGGACCCGAGCTCACGGGGTTACACGGCGCCAACAACCACAATCGGCGGGGGCTCGACAACAACTCCAACGCCCGACCCGTCCACGCAGCCGCTGATACGGCAGCCCATCAACTGCTTCGACGAGGCGGACTTCCCGGGGCACGGAGATCTCCAGTCCGGGTACCAGGACGATTACTCGACCGATTTTAGTAATCTGCGCGGGGAGATGGGCGATGACGACTCGATCGGGCCGGGCGATGCGGCCATCACGATGCGGAAGACGGATACCTACGGCGTCAACTATGACTTCTCCTGCAGCTGGATTCCGGGGTGTGTAACTGAAGTTGAGAGGCAGAGCTTTGGGTTTCCGCTTGGCTCGCCTAGTCTGATTACTGCGTATCTGCTCGTGAGGGAGGATTACACCAAGTGTAAGTCTCTCTTCCTCCTCTCTCTCTTTATTTCTCGATGAGAAGTATACTAATGCCATACGTAGGCAATAATGGAGGGGTTGGTGGCTCATGCCAGGTTGGATGCCTGTTGTATACCTTTGAGGGTGGGCGAGGGGACGTATGTGAGGATCCGGATTTCGACTGCAGGCAGTGCGGGACCCCGCTCGACCCTCCAGAATGCCAGTCGTGCTGTGGATTTCGTGCTGCGACGCTTGACATTACCAGTAGTACCGGTAATGCGAGCACGAGTAACGGCGGTACCATTTATGATAAGCTATCGGGTGAGATTGCATCTGTTCCCGCGCTTTAGCAATACACTACTATTCCCCGATGGTGAGCTTTTTCGTCTACTTATACGCGAGACTAAAGTCATCCCGTGGATCCTAACATATTCACCTTGAGGCTTATCTAACCGGCTTATATCGGCTATAAAAGCAGTTCTCACTAGTTAGCTCCTAACATAGGTAAATATAAATGATACCTACATCTTTAAGGCATTATTTTACAATATGGTCCACCCCAGGTAATCAACAAACTCCTGTGGAGCATTCGATGAAGCGACAATCATTCAGGCAGTGTGCTTTTTGATGATCTCGGACTCCTGAATTGATTCCAGCCGGAAGGGGAGACAGTATCTTCCCCATACTATCGACCACCATCGACCTTTACCCCCGCCCCAGAAAGCTTACGTAGGGACCTCTCCTAGCTAGTCTCCACCCAAATCAGTAGGACTCATATAGCTTAACAGAAGTTTGGTGTAAGAGGCAGCCACAGCAGATCCGGAAACACTTAGGACATAAAAGGCTTTCCATATTGCACCGTCTGCTGTTATCAAACGAATATCAAAGTTTGGGTCAAAATGAAGCCATCAAAATGAAAAAGTGAAAATGATACTTCTTTAGTGAAGAGGGGCTGGGTGTTGAGCTCACCTGCGGTGGACCTAGTTCGGCCGTGTGGATGAAGCCATGTTGGGGGAACGGCTAGCGACAGCGGGCAACGCTCTTAGTATGAGCAGACGGAGTCCAAAGATGTGGAATGGAATAATATGAAAGTAGAATTGTGTGTCTATCATGACTAGATGGGTGGAAAGGGGAATGATATGGTTGCGAGAGTGGCTAGCTGCCTGAGGCTGAATGTGGATGCCTGAGGCGAAGCCCAGGTCACCCCACTACAGGATGACTGCAGCCTGGTGCATGCCCCAGGATTCCTCCCACCATAAATTATATGAATTGCCTATAGCCACATACTGGATTTGATGGGATTATAAGTACTTCTTTCATATTAAATTCGACATTAATCATTATAGAATGTAATGTGTCACGTATAGACCTTTTTCTAATAGAGACTTAATTTCTTTTCTATTATTACCCGTTCCATGTACTATATATAACATATAACACACACCATAGAGCTCTTTAGTTATTATTTTGAATATTAGATTTAAAATGATATAGAATATCAAGATACTGTTCCTATGGAATACTTTGTATCTTATCTTTCTAAGCAGTATAATTCCCATCTATCGACTAATAAATACTATAGCCCTTTATAAGGGTGTATTATTAAAGATAAAAAAATAACTATTAATCTTTTTGAGATCTTAAACATTCCTTCCCTTCCAACTAATCTATTAATTCTAGATCTGTCTATCTATAATAAACTTTACTGTCCCTTTTATACTTCTATTATTAAATACATGATTTCTCTAAAGCTCTTTAAGTTTACAGCTATCGGATATTGAGAATACTTAAATTGCTGTGAGAACTGCGATGCTGGACGGAGAGATAGAGGCGGGGCGACTACGAGACGGCGTTACTGCTCAGCAACGTCGGTTTTCTAAGCAGACTTTACTAAAGCCAGTCTAAAGCAAAAAATTGGCGGCGATGACTGAGCTTCCGGCGGCTGTGAAGAGGGCACTAGAGAGCGCTATCATCCTCGGGCCTGAAACTCCGGGCTCGCGCTTCAAATACGCCGACCCAACGTCGGCCGCACTAACAGTAATAGTACATCTTTTGAGGACGCCTACCACTCTTCTAGCTAGCGACGGGGCTCATGGGGTGGCTGAAGGTGCAGAGACGGTGAGAAATAGCGGCGCTGGAGGGGGCGAAGAACGCAGCATGGACAGTTGAGAAAACTTGGATGCCTCGATTAGAGAATTGGTTAAAGCGTTAGTAACGCCGGTATTGGTTTACCTACTGACATCAAACTCGGGGCTCTCTTCATATCATCCATGTCTATTTCAGTCCAGTGACTTAAATACTTCCAATTGGATTGGAAAAGACAATATTCAATAATAGCATGAATGAATGTAGGTAGAGTAGGAACCTGGTCTCTCTCTGTTTCCACAATGATCTAGGTTCCTACAGAATGTAAATACCCGCAATTTGGAACTACTTTCACATTTGGTAGCAATGCAACAGGAGATAGATAAATGAAGATTGCAATCAATACACATTGACGTATCAGTCTTTCTAGGGCCACTACCCTCCTTAACAGACATCAACGGCATCCCTATTGTAGACCAGAGAGTAAAGACCCTCCCTCTCTCAGTAGGTCATACTAGCATCAAGAATTAGCAGCGTTCAGGAGAACTCGGTTGGGCTTGCTTACTTGACAAAGACTGTCTTTACCTCGGTGTATGCTTGGATCCCAGCCTATATGGGTTAGACAATTCGAGCCCAGAGCACTAGGAAAAGAATGGCGGGGTCATACCTTGCCTAGCTCCCTTCCCCATCCGCTCTGCTTGAAGCCTCCAAATGGGACCGTGGTTTCGAGCATCGTGCAGCAATTGATACAGACGGTCCCGCTTCGGATTTGACTGGCGACGCGGAGGGCGCGGTTGACATCCTGGCTGAAGACAGCACCGGCCAGGCCAAATTCGGTCGCATTGGCCCGTACCAGCACCTCCTCTTCATCTTTGAAGGTAGATATAACCACCACTGGGCCAAAAATCTCCTCTTTGTACACGGTTGCATCGGGTGATGGGTCGACAAAGATGGTTGGTTTAACCCAGCATCCCTAGGTCGATCTGCATTAGCATACCATATCACCTGTCCCAGAAGAAACAATGTAGCTAGTACCTTGTCGAATAATGCACACCCGCCAGTCACTAATGTGCTTTGCTGTTTCCCTCCCTCGATGAGGCCCATGACACGGTCAAACTGGATGCGATCAATGAGAGGTGGAATACTCGTTGTTTCAGCAAAGGGATCCCCAAACGCTGCCTTAGTCGCCTCAAAGGCAGCTTTCATGCCAGCGATGAATTGATCCTTGATGCTTTCATGAACATATACTCGAGAACTGGCAATGCATGCCTGACCAGAGTTGCCCACAATGCCATTCGTGCACCATTTCACAGCGACTTCCATGTTGGCATCGGGGAAGACAATGCTCGGACTCTTCCCTCCCAATTCGAGGGACACACGCTTGAGATTTGACTTCGCAGCGGCCTCTGCAATCTTTTTTCCCGTAGCAGTACTACCCGTGAACGAGATCTTGTCGATTCCCATATGGTTTGCTAGAAGGGCCCCCGTGGGCCCGGCTCCAGAGACAAAGTTAATGACACCGGCGGGAATACCGGCTTCGTTGGCGAGTTTGCCCAGGTAGAGGCTGGAGAGTGGTGACTTTTCACTCGATTTGATAATGATGGTGTTTCCAGCCGCGAGACATGGCGCCCCCTTCAGGCCACACATAACCAGAGGACCGTTGAAAGCATTGATGGCCGCACAAACTCCAATGGGCTCACGACGCACAATCTTCAGGAACCCGTTGTCCGCCGGAAATGTCTCGCCCTCGATTTTGTCGCACCATCCCGCGTAGTCTATGTTATTCCCCGTCGGTTAATCTTGAAAATATTTGAGAAGGTGACAATGGGAGGGGAACGAAGTCGTACATCGATATATTCCCGCTGTCAGGGGCACCTCAAACGCTTTGCAGACGGCCGTTGGCTTTCCGCCACACAGCGCCTCCAGTCGAGCCAGCTCAGCCCCGTGCTCTTCGATCAGCCCGGCAAAGGTCCACAAAAGCTTCGCACGCTCGGCGGCTGGCACAGCAGCCCACTTGGGGAACGCCTCTCGTGCTGCGGTGACAGCAGCATCGATATCCTCCTCCAGCGCGACATGAACATCGTCTGTGACAATGCTATTGTCGGTTGGTCTGTAGCAAGTCAACCGAGCAGGGGTTTTTGCAGCGACATACTATTACTCCGTTATTCTTCGGCCCACGAAAGCGAAGTCTTGCGTTGTACTGGAGTGAAACCTACCTCGCCATTGATGAAAAGTCTGGTCTCGAGACATTCAGTTGCAGAATTCGGGCCTGACATGGTGACGATTCCGATTGTAAACCTGGACGATCTCTCTTTCTTCCTCCAGGACCCCAGACACACCTGACATGATTTATATGCTAGATTTCGTTCCGATTACCCCTCCTTGCATGAACCGAGTCATTGGTCACCCCGGCCTAGCGCAGGAAGATTGCCTTAATTCCGTCCCTCCCAAAGGGGGGCCATCCCATCCGGCGCTGAATCAGTGCCCAGCAGCAGATACGAATGCGCACATCTACTCCGCTCAGCATGCATGGTACCCGGGAAACAAGAAGCGAAATCAAGCCATCGTTGCTAGGAAGGTACGACTAAATCCTAATACTCGTATTACAAATTTGTCTCGCCCGCAGGGGAACGAGAAACAATTACAGCCCCGACTTCCAACCAGTCGTCAAGCAAGTGAATACAAAATACGTGATAAATCCATTCCCTCTACCAACTCTGGGTAAGTATTAATAAACTCCGACGTGATCCCCCAGCCATCCGCCGAGAGAAATGTCTCCATAAAGCGCTGTCGGATCTGCAATTCATCGTTCTCGTCGCGCTCCAGAATATCTTCCCCCCATTTCCAGCGTACCTTGAGACAGCACGAGAGCAGTGCCATGACCGATAGGATCTTATCGTCCGAGCAATGCTGCATAATGTTGAGACGCAGCTGCGGCCATATAATCTGGTCAAGACAACTGTAATGCGTCTTTTGCAGCTGCCCCAGCACTGGCCGCATCGTGAGAGGGATTCTAGCAAATGACTCGGGGGTGGGTGATACCCGCCACTTGGCATACACATACAGTAGCCAGCCCATCGCTAGTACCTCGGGGTCGCGACAGTGGTGTTGTCGCAGCGACTGGTGGAGGTTGGCGGCGAGCCAGTTGCGCCGGGTGCCGTGGAGCAGATCGAGCGCGGACGGCACGTCGGGACATTGCGACACCAGGTCCGGGTGGGCCAGCCACGGAGACGTGGCCAAGGAGATGGGTGACTGGGATTCCTCATCCAGAGGGACCAGCATCCACGCCGGTACAAATGACGGGAGCATGTCAATACTTGTCATCGCCCGGCGAGGCCGCTCGATGGAATCCTCGGATCCCACTGGAAGGATTGAAGCCTCCTCTGGATTGGATACCAGCACCGTTGTCCCTTCAGGGCTCTGGGCCAGAAGCTGGGTAATCGGGATTAATGACTCATGGTGATGAGACGCGGCCGCCGCTGCGGCTGCTACAATGGTTGGCTCCATCAGACGTGTCAGGGCTGGGTCGGTATGATTCGATGCTCTCGCTATCCCGGCCGCCGTCAACGCTGGGTCAATAGGGACCCCTGGGCTGTCATGCGTTGCCCCTCCGACGTCATCTGAATGTATTGGACGGCAACTCTGATCGGCGTTCCCAACTGCACCAGTTCCGGTCGCCGCGAGGGCTGACACTGCGGCGTCCGCATCATGCATGCCTCCCGTACCTACCCACGACGCCACCAACTTCCTGAGCTGCTCTTGTCGATGGCGGAGCACTCGGTTCTCCTCCTGCACCGCTCGGATGAGATCGAGCTGCTGCTGCACCCGGCCGGGGTCATGCAAGCGATGACACTCGTTAATCTGCTGTTGGAGGTGCTTGAGTTGGCGCTCCCGCCGCTCCCGAAGCACTTTTTGTGCTTTGCGGTCGCGTAACCGCTTCTTTTCGGACGAGGTTAGTTCGCGGGCTGGCGGGGAGCCGCCGTCGGGGGGAGTCAGAGTAGCGTTCATGGACGGTGGGTGGCCGGTGCACAGATGTTCGATTCACCATGTCAGAACTCGGATCTGTTTGGTGAAAGGGGCGAAGAAGGGAAGACAAGGAGTGAAGTATGCGAAAAGCAGTTCATTCAAGTGAAGACCATCGCGCCGTGCGCGGGGGGCAAAAACCCAAATCCCCCAGACCCAGCTTCGTTCTCCACTACAAAAAGTGTCCAGCTGCACGCTTAGCGGGGTCAGCCAGACTCTAGCCGGCTAGACGGAGATGCCAGTTCCATCACCACTTGGTCGGTGCGTCCAAAGCTACCCGTAATTCCGGTGCCCGATCTGAACCTCGCCTTTTCCCCCACAGAGATGGATAGTCCCCCAGATATGGATTCAGCAGATTCCCCTGTGCCTTCCGGTTCCCCGGATTCCCCATCTCTTTTTCTTGCCGTGTTTTTTTTTTTCCTTCCCCCAAGAGATCTCCTCGTCGTTGTTGTGGCGTCGCGCAAAAGGGAGACGTCAGCGCTGACTCGCCTCTTGACCCGAAAATAGCAAGATCCTCGGCTTGCTTTGTAATTCCAGCGAATCCCGAACACGCGCTGACTCGCTCCACCGCTTGTTGGGGGGGGGGGGGGCGCTGGAGCCGAGATAGAGAGTGAATTCCGGGGGAATAAATTCACGGCTCGTTAGCTCACCTGACCCTGTTATACTAGGAGGCGTTTGTTTCTAGATGTGCGTATGATGGACAGCGTTCGGCGGCGGTATATATACCGGATGATGGCGTGATCCCAAGTTGGCCCAGGCTTTCCATTCCTCCAACATTAATCGGATACGAAACCAGTTTTTGATTATGACCAGGATGGTGACTCCTGTCAAGACAACAACCAATGGAACGGCGAATGGCACCCAGGATGACCAAGAGCAGCCCAAATGCCGGGAAGCACCTATCCATGCAAATCGCAAACTGCGCGTGATTGTCATTGGAGCCGGTGCCTCGGGTATCTACATGGCATACAAACTGAAATATTTCTTTACCGATGTCGTCCTGGATGTTTACGAGAAGAATGCTGCTCTCGGGGGGACCTGGTATGAGAACCGATATCCAGGCTGTGCCTGTGATGTTCCCGCGTATGTTCCCCCCACCCCCCCTCTTCTCGAGGTCTTTTGGCTTGCTTGGGCAGTCTCTAATCGGTGAGAATCCAGACACAATTACACATACTCGTTCGAACCAAAGGCCGATTGGTCAGCCAACTATGCTTCCTCTCGGGAGATCTTTCAGTATTTCACCGACTTCGTGGACAAGTATGAGCTGGGCAGCTATATCAGTCTCAACCACGAGGTGGTGGGCTCCCGCTGGGATGAAGAGAGCGCGGAGTGGGTGGTGCAAGTCCGCCGAGGGAAAACGGATGCGTTCTTCGAGCAGCGGTGCGACTTTCTGATCAACGCCGCGGGCATCTTGAATGCCTGGCGCTGGCCCCCAATTCCCGGAATCAAGTCCTTCAAGGGCCCTCTGCTGCACAGTGCTGCCTGGGATGAGTCGATTGACTTGACTGGGAAGCATGTCGGTCTCATTGGGAACGGGTAAGTCACGTCCACGCGTCATGATGGGGAGGGCGATAGGCTAACGATGACAAGCTCCTCTGGGATCCAAATCCTGCCCCAGATCCAAAAAGTTGCGAAACATGTCACCACGTTCATTCGAGAGCCAGCCTGGGTGAGTCCGTCCCTCGGGATGGAATACCACCAGTACACCGAAGAGGAGAAAAAGAGCTTCCGTGACCAGCCGGGGACCTTGTTAAACATGAGGAAACAAGCGGAAAACGCCATGACCTCGGTTTTCCCCCTGATGATTCAAGGCTCCCTGGCACAGGCCCAGGGCAGGGAGTATATGCGATCCCAGATGGTGCAGAAGCTCAACAATGAAGAATTAGCCAACAAGCTCATTCCCGATTTTGCATTGGGATGCCGCCGTCTCACAGTATGTGTCCAACCCCCCCAAACCATTGTCTCAAGAGTCCCTCCGCTAATTCAAACCCCCTCTTCCCCACCACCTAATAGCCTGGAATCAACTATCTCGAAAGCCTGACGCTTCCTAACGTCACGCCCATATACGGTGAAATTACCAAGATCACCCCCACCGGATGTGTGACCGACAACGGCGTCGAGACGGACCTGGATGTGCTCATCTGCGCCACTGGTTTTGACACCACATTCAAGCCTCGCTTTCCTCTCATTGGTCGCGACGGGCGCAACCTACAGTCGGAATGGAATGTTGAGCCGCGCAGCTATCTGGGTCTCGCGGCATCAGGCTTCCCGAACTACTTCATGTTCCTAGGCCCTAACTGCCCCATCGGAAACGGCCCCATCATCTTCAGCATTGAGCTGCAAGGTTCTTACATTGCCGAATTCCTCAACCGCTGGCAGAAGGAGGATATCCGCAGTTTTGACCCCAAGCTTGAAGCTGTAAACGACTTCATGGAGCAGAAGGACCTGTTCATGAAGAAGACCGTGTGGGACACCCACTGTCAGTCCTGGTACAAGAGCCCAGCCACGGGGAAAATCACCGCCCTCTGGCCTGGAAGCACGCTGCACTACATGGAGACGCTGGCCAAGCCGCGGTATGATGACTATGAAGTCACCTACGCGTCGCGCAATCGCTTCGCGTATCTGGGTAACGGGTTCAGCCAGCACGAGATGAACCCCGCCGTTGATCTCTCGTACTATATCCGCGACCGCGAGGACGGATCCTCGGTGTTTGGAAACCTTTTCAGCACCTACAATGCGAAGGATATTGGGAATAAGTTGGCGATCATGACGGATGCGCCGATTTAGGTTGTGTTATGGCGTTGAGTTTGTTAAGTAGCCTGAGCTCAGCCTTTTCTTCCCTGTAGACCGCTTACATCATCGAATTCTCCCTAGTGAATATAGCTATTTCCAGTTGCAACGTGTTCCAAAGTAGTGGGAGTAGTCGTAGTAGTTGAACCATGTATGAGAATGAGGGGTTCCTTGCCGAGGCCGTCACTTAGCTTTCACTGAATCTCCAGGAACAGCTTGTCGACCATCATGCTCGCGGAAGAAAAGTTAAACTAGTGGGAGGAACAGTTTGGGGGTACGCCAGGAGATGGGAGATGAACACATCAAAGCGCTGTAGGATATAGGCTCACCTGAGGGAACTTGGAATTTTAATCAAGAATGGCCAATCCTATCGGCCAATTAAAATGCTTGCTCTAGTCACTTGTAATAATTTTACAACTTGGACGCCCCCTGCTGGGCCAGCAGCCCCTTGCTCAAATCCAACAGCCCAGCGGCTTGGTCCACCATGTCATCCACGATCTTCTTCGCCGGCAGCTTCTCCTTGACCATTGGCGCAACCTTGCCCATCAGCAAGGGGAAGCTATACTCCAGCACCTCGTCATCATCCGGCTTCGTGTCAAGGTCATGCTGCACGGGAACGATGCCCCTGGATTGCAATTCCCTCATCTCATCGCGTCTCTCCTCCTCCCAGCGTTTCAAGTACGGCGTCTGGCGTGAGTTGATCGGCCTCCCAGTAAAGATCGTCGACCGAATAATCTGCCCGTGGTCTGCGGTGCGCAGAGCCTCCTGGTGTCGTGCGGACGCACCAGACTCCTCCGACAGAATAAATCTCGTCCCGACCCACACCCCCGCGGCGCCCAGCATCAAGGCCGCAGCCAGACTCTGTCCATTGTACATACCCCCGCCCGCAATCAGCTGCACCTGTTTCCCCGTAAAGGGGCTCTTAATCCCCTGGATCGCTTCTTGAACGGCCGGAATGAGGACCACGGTCGGAATATCACCGGTATGTCCTCCGCCCTCACCCCCTTGAGCACAAACCAGGTCTGCGCCTAGCTCAGCAGCGCGCCTGGCGTGTTTGGGATGTCCGCACATGTTCATATAAAGAACTCCGCCGGCATGGAGACGCTCGACGACGTGTTTAGGCGGGAGGCCGACGGCACACACGAAGATTTTGACTTTTTCTTCGATCACGATTTCGATTAGGTCGTCGAGTTTGCCCTTGAGATAGTCATAACTGTGCATTCCCCATGCCAGTAATTAGTCTCTTGAGGCATGTGTTTTGGGTGACGGGAGGGCATAACTGATGGGGGGGGAATGCACTTGGTCTTCCTGGCACCGTCACCAACCTTGGGGATCAACAAGTCTACGCCAAAGGGAGCATTCTTGTCGTGCAGGAGGGATTTCGTCTCTGTGATGAGCTCTCGGAGTTGTTGAGGCGTGTATGCACCACCTCCTATCACACCTAGGCCCCCAGCGTTGGTCACGGCGGCAGCGAGACGGGGGCCAGCAGCTACGGCCATGCCTGCTAGGAGCACTGGGTGCTTGATATTCAGGAGCTCTGTGGCGCCGGTTTTAATTTTCTCTGTGACGGCCGCCCGCGCAGACTGGTGAGTCAATTGGCTGGGGTCGGGCGTTGGGGATCTGCAGGGAGGACTTACGGGGTGATGCCATTTTGACAGAGAGTCAGTCTCGTTTGGGTAACTATGAATGCGTCTTAACCAAATGTGTTAGAGTTCGACGTGCTCGTTTGGTTTAAATCATATGCGGTAGCTCTAGATACCAGATGCCATGTCGCCGGAATTATCGGAATTAGAAGGCTGGCCGAGGTCAATGCCCGATTCATCGGTAATGCATAGTGATCCACACCTTTTGGAGCATTTATTTCCATCTATTTCCTGCTGTACTGGAATACAAAAATATAAACCTCGGTTCCAACGGGAAACGGAGCGTGGAACTGTGAATGACAGGGTGTATCTTGTTGGGTATCTAGATGGCCTACCCCCAAAGCCGCCTGTCTTATAACTTCCAGCTAGCAGAAGTTAATCAATCACTCGAGCCATGGATTTTGCAAAAATTGGAATTGCAGCTGCCACCGCAAGTGTGACGGGTCTGGCATACCTCAATGCCAAATACCAGATCACCAAAGATGTGGAAACCTTGATGACCGGTATTGGGGCCAAGAGGGAGTATAGCGCACTCGGTGAGAGTCCATTGAAAGATCATGTTATAGATGCTTGTATCGTTACTGAATATTAACGAGATTCTGGTGTCAGTAAAGGAAAACAAACTCTCGCCCTGGTTTCGATTTGTCGAATCGGCCCGCAAATATCCCACCACTGAGGCTGTCTGGACACCCGAGCGAAGCTATAACTACCCTGAAGTCTATCAACGAGCGTGCCAGTATGCCGCCTGGCTGCAGGATCTGGGCGCAATCCCGGGACAGATGGTTGCTCTCTACATGCAGAACTCACCCGATATGGTCTTTGTGTGGCTAGCGTGCTGGGCTCTAGGCTGTTCGCCTGCGTTCATCAATTATAATCTGACCGGGGACGCTTTGACCCATACCATCAAGATCTCGAAATCGGCGATCATTGTCGCTGATGCGGACATCGCCCAGAATCTTCATGATGTCCAAGAGCATTTCGGGCCGAACCAGAAGGTCCAGGTACTTGACGAAGAAACCCAGGCGCGCATCTTTCGCACGACCCCAGATGCGCCAGATTCGTCTCTGGCAAGCAGTGTGAGAGAGCAGGACGCGTGTATAATGCTATATACTAGGTTTAGGCTATCCTTTCCTTGGGTTTGAACGAGCGGTCACTAATTCCCGCATGAAACTAGCGGCACCTCTGGTTACCCCAAAGCTTGTCCTATGCGCTACAACATGATTGCCCTGTCCATGGCGGCTCGCTACCGGAACGGCCTGTGCACAGCCCCTGGGCCCAACGGCGATCGATGGTACACCTGCATGCCCCTGGTATTTTCTATTGATTCTTCCCCCCGCCCCCTGGAGCAAGGTGCTAACGTCCCTTGACCAGTATCACGGAACCGGTGGGATCACCTCGCTTATCGCAGTCTGTGGAGGAATCACATTGTGTCTATCCAGAAAGTTCAGCGTCACCAATTTTTGGAGGGAAATCCGACAATCGCGGGCAACCTTGTTCATTTATGTCGGTGAAACGGCTCGCTGTAAGTGGGTCGTAATCCTGATCGCCGTGAGCGGTCTTTGTGACAAACCATCTCATATCAGCATGTCTAGATCTCTTGTCAGCGCCCCCTAGCCCACTCGACAAAGCTCATCGTGTGAAGGTCATGTGGGGCAACGGAATGCGACCCGATGTATGGGTGAAATTCCAAGAACGATTTGGCATTGAGTATGTCTGTGAGTTCTTTGGCGCCAGCGAGGGTGTGCTGGGACTCCAGAATCGAGCCCGAGGTGAGCCTTGCGGAGTTACCCCACGATATAACTCCCCCGTTATTGACCATCCAATAGGGCCATTCTTAGCCACAGCAGTCGGACATGAGGGCGGACTCCTCCGCTTCCTAATGCGCAATAAGTACACCACAGCCGCCCTGGACCCCGACACCGGCGAGATCCTCCGAGATCCCAAGTCCGGTTTGGTAGTAGAGCGCGACATGACCATTGGTGGCGAACTCATGTATCAGTTAGACGACGAGAGCGAATTCTCCGGATACTACGGGAACCGCGAGGCAACGGAGAAACGATTAGCACGTAATGTGCGCCGCCAGGGGGATGTATTCTACCGCACTGGGGACGCCTTACGACGAGACGCGGACGGTCGCTGGTTCTTCATGGATCGCCTGGGAGATACCTTCCGCTGGAAGAGTGAGAATGTTAGTACGACTGAGCTTTCGGCTGTGGTGGGAAGCCTGCCCGGGATCCCTGAAGCGGTCGTCTATGGAGTCCTGGTTCCGGGCCATGACGGACGGGCTGGATGTGCGCGAATCTACGCGCCCCAGGGAAAGTCCGCGCTAGATTATAGGTCGATTCTTGCGTGAGTTTACTATTTTCTCGTTCTTTCTCTTCTTGCTATTTTTCTTAGACTCTTCATTGCTAAATTTTCCTCTCTTCCGCAGCTCCCTCCAAGAGAGTGTCCCCAAGTACGCTGTGCCCCTGTTTCTAAGGGTGTCCAACAAACCCGCAGAGACAACCGGAAATAATAAAATCATTAAGACCTCGCTCCAGAAGGAAGGAATTAACCCGGAATTGGTGGGCGGATCAGATGTATTGCTATGGGCCCCACCGGGTGCGAAGGAGTACGTCGAATTCACCCAGTCAGATTACGAGCGCTTGAGCGCCGGCCAGGTCAAGCTTTGACCATATGCTTCTGCTATTTTCGTTCTCATTGTTATTGCTCATACTTGGTCTCTTTGACACATAGCAGAAGCACCCAATGTGGAGGTTTCGGAATTTTCGTGAGCTTCTACTATCACTTTGCTGGTCAATGCCAATCCGCGTTCTCGTGCAGCACGCACTTCTAGACCGGACCATGAAGGACCTCAATTTTGGGGGCTTCTTCTTCCCTTGGTTTTGGTAGATTCAATTTAGCGCTATTTGAGTCGAGTCATTGCTCCACTCCGCCCAGTAGAAACACTGACTCGACACGAGATGAGCATACTTAGCAATGCAACTGTCCATGCTCCCCACGGCCATAGCTACCATTTCGTTATTCGTCCGTCACTTGCCGTCGTTGTGGAAGGTGACAGTAATTTAGGTAATCACAATTTATCAGAAAACCACCGTATGAAGGAACGAAAATCGAGGGGTAACATATTGACAACTCCTTAGTCGGGGTGGGGGATCTCCCGATGCACCTGTCTCGCCTAAACCATAGAGTTCCAGTAGGAATCCGGTGACATAAAACATAAGTACTAGACTAGGTCTTTCATGCCCACGTTGCAGTACTCGTCAGTGTCCAGCCATAATCCCCAGTAGACCCTGCATACCAGGGTGGACGTCCGGGGAAACGGGAGAGGGTCGGAAGAAGTGTGTGGGCCGGAAATAACGCAAGATCTTTGATTTTGGTGATTCGTCTTGTCCTGGAGAGTGGGGAATTGCCCTACCAATTGAGTTATGTGATTGCAATGATTCACTATCCCCCATACACCCTACTTGGTAGCTTTGGGCTAGGAACTTCATTCGAGTTCGTTTGTGGATCCGGAAATATCTATTTCTGGGCACCCATCCATGAGTTCCTGCACGAGCTCGTTCGGGAGGATGAAAGGGAAAGAGGGGTCGTAAGACAATTCGGTCGACCGGAGAGGCCGAAAACAGCAGAGTAAAACAAACCAAACCCGAGGCTAATGAACTCAACTTAGACGCATCAGTGAAATGAGCAGCATCCCCCCGGCTTAGATATCCTCCGCAACCTGTAAGAACCGTCGTTCATTTGTTCTCTGCCTCCTCCACCACCATGAAAGCTGCCCTGTACTACGGAAAGGAGAAGGGACTCGTTATCGGAGAAAAGGAGAAGCCAACTCCCGGTGACAACGATGTGCTTGTCCGGATCAAATGTGCCAGCCTATGTCACTCCGACTTTATGCTCTTTGACGGGCAGAACGTTCCTGCAGAATTCCCGATTGTCCCAGGCCACGAAGGTACTATCTTTGCTTCAATCTGGGTGAGAGTCATCGCTAACGTAGGATAGCCACCGGGTATGTCGAATCAGTCGGATCCAATGTCACCAATGTGAAACCTGGTGACGCAGTGGGATTCCTCCTGTACTACCACTACTGCAGTAAGACGGCCTCTCTCCCACGCCCGCGAACTATCAAATACCAACACGCACGCTGTAGATAGCTGCCAAGGCTGTGAGACAACTCCAATGGCATGCCGCAACGGATTCTTCCAAGGGTTTACAGCCGATGGATATTTTGCCGAGTACGCTGTAGTGGATAGTCGATCCACCATCAAATTGCCCGACGGCATGGATGTTGTCGCGGCAGCGCCTCTCTTCTGTGCAGGACTGACTGCCTTCCACGCCATCGACAAATGTAATTTGAAAGCGGGTGATTATATTGGAATCATCGGCGTTGGTGGTCTGGGTCATTTAGGTGAGCTCGCGTTTCGATACCCAACGTCGACCCGGCTGATGAATATTGATGGTCAGGCATTCAGTACGCGGCCAAGATGGGATTGAAGCCCATTGCCGTAGATATTGATGACCGCCGTCTTGCACACACAAGTGAGCTCGGTGCCGTTGGATGTGTGAATACGCACGATGCAGACTTCCAAAAGAAAATCCAGGAGATGACTGGGGGAGGCGTGGCTGCCGCATGTGTCTTTAGCGGTGCGATGCCCGCATACAGCTCGGCACTGCAAACGCTGAGAATCGGTGGCCTACTGATGGTCGTAGGCGTGGTGAGTTACTTTCCCCTGATCTCAGATTCTGGTTATTGGGCTAAGTAAGTTGTAGCCGGATGGAAATCTACCTCTAACGTGTCTTCCGATTGCGATGGGCCTCGTTCGGGTCCAGGGGGCGTCATCTGGAAAGCCCGAGGAGATGGAGAAGTGCATTTCATTTTCACACAAGCATAACATTCTTCCTAATATTGAGCAACACAAGCTGGACGATCTGCCAAAGATGATTGAGCTTATGGGCAAGGGCCAATTTGAGGGACGGATGGTGGTTGTGTTTTAATTGTAACGATGCAATACGTTTATTCGGCTCTAGGTGTCCTGTCTGAATAACAATATATTCTACCTTAACTATTATGAAGAGAGTATGTGAAGATGGACGGAGCTCCCTTGATGTACAGTTCCTACCATGTAATCGGCTGTTGAAAGCGAGGTGTGCGGCGAAGCCTGGAAAATGTTAATATTTCTGTCTCGGAAGAACATATTTACAAGGAAATGCACATTCTTCCAGGGTGAAATATTATAGGTCTTCTAGGGTGCCAATTACAAATCTTTTTGTTGGTCTGATAATCATAAATATATATTTAACGAGAAGCCTCCAATGGACTTGCTAGATACCCCCAATTTACAACAGCGTTACCCGAACTTACTTTCAGATTAACATCCTGATTTTTCCTCTACTGACCGAGGGGAGGTTAAGGCAAAAGTAATAGACATCTGTCATCCAGCTGTCCATATTCTTAGTAATGAGTGAGTGCGGCAACAAGAGCGCACCTGTGGCCTGCGATAGATATAAGATATCTCAGATCAACCTGTATCATGATGTGATGAGATCATGTGCGACAATCATTGTCTGTCTCACACCTGGCCATCGGGAGCTTTTACTGGCACTAAGACTGTCGCCCAAGAAACCTCAACATCCAGGCCCTCTTCATTAGGTTTCTGAATATAAATATATCTAAAGAGAAGTTGTGTTTCTTATTACATATATATAGAGAGGGGATAAAAAAACTATTATAGACCACTAGATTTCAAATAGGTAGATTAGTTAAAAAATGAAAGAATATTAATAATAGTTAAGCATAATTAATCTGTAATTGCTTCTTTAGCTCTGTTATAGTGCCTTATAAAGAATTTAAGTAGCAATCAATATATAAGGAGCATACTGTCGAATCACTAAGCAAGCAACATGCAAGCCCAGTGACGTGGGGAGTTGCTAGTATCGATTTGTTAGGAAATTATATTCAGCAAATAACTCAGACTACTTACCCATGGATGTGCCACTTATGGTTTCTTTGGCAGTAGTGCTACCTATCCAAGCGGACGTAATATCTGTTCCCGGACCGAAGACGTCTACAACTAAGTTATGTTAGTTTTCATGTTTCGTATTATAATACACGATATTGGGAACATACGTCTGCCATAATTCGAGAAATCTGAAATCTCATCAGTTTTATCCATGGAACCAACAGTAATTGCGAGGGGCTCTGATGCAGGGCAGAAGTTGTCGGCTGGTGCCTTTTGGTAGCAAGTATGGTCAGCTATGGGGTTTGAGGGTGAGCACTAGGAAACTTGCCATATCGTTCCCAGCAGCAACACAAACCGCAAGTCCACTCCTCACAGTCGTAGCCACGGCACAATTAAGAGCTGGATCTGAGCCAGCTCCACCGAGGCTCATGTTGACAACAGACTTCATCCCGTGTTCCTTGGCATCAGAACAAACCCATCCCAGTGCGCAAACAATATCGTCGGTTCGGGCCATTCCTGTGATATCGGAGAATACTAAATATGTTTGAAGAGCTTGTCGTGTGGGGTATTTCCAACTCTGGTGCTCTATTGATCTTTTGAATTGGGCTTGGGCGGTATATAACTTGCTTACCGGCAAAAGACACTCTATTCACACACTAGCCACTTCAACTGGGCAAGGAAGTTGATTATCAATGCAGATCCTCATAGAATCTCTAGTGTATTGAAAATCTAAAATACCTATTCGCACTTACCTACAGGTAGCTTATGTCTCCTTGATCCAGGAACATTCATGGCTGTACTTTGAGAGGAGTGAGCCTTTGCAGACATCATGAAGATCAGGAGATCCTCAGTGAACAGACGGGCTATGTTGATGGATAAATTAGCCGACCGCCTAGGCCACTCCATCGAAGTCAGGACCACATTTTCAGCTTCCAGGGACAAAGGTCAAATGAAACTTTTTGGCCCAATGACATCACCTGAATGATGTGAGCTTGATGTCGCCGGTCCGACATATATATCTCTCTCAGAGAGGAGAGATGAGGCAGCTTGTGGTTCTGCAAAGACAATAGAAAGCTGTCAGTCTGAAAATGAACCAAAAACTAACCTACGGAGGAAGTTGATATCTAGATGTCTCTTTTAGCTCAATGGTTAAGATGACGATATTTTTCACGGCCAACAACAAGGGTTCCACAACTTGCCGAACAGGCGACCCAAGTAATCGCCTGACTTCTCCACGCAACAATCGGTGGAACGACCACATTGCAGTGGCACAGTATCTGAGACCCAAACAACGAGTCTACCCTAGTTAACCCCACAAAAACCCCGACTATGACCTCCACCACCTCCTCCACAAGGGTCTTGTGGTGAATAAGTACACTTTTATCTTTCTCCTCAGTCGACTCCAACATGACGCCATTTGACAATGCTGTACGGATATCCCTACGGTATGACGCCCTGGCGGTAAACTATACGTGTAATGGTGGTTAAAGTGTGAAGCATTACATGGTCTGTCTATCACCGTCATTCGGTAGATCGTGAAGAGAGTCATGAATAAAATGTCAAAATGCATATTCTCCTATCGTAGTCAACACTATAAGACGTATTTTCAGGAGGGATCCCTAAAATCAATGTCACTTCCGTCATGAATTACAAGCTCGCAGCCCTCTTCTTGGCCCAACCAGCTTCTTGTCTTAGAGCCAGGTCGGTCAGAATCTCCTCACTTCCCCCTCCCACGACCATCATCCTCAGATCTCGGCTGATCTGCTCAACGCGGGATCCCAACCCACCACGCTGATAGCCAGCGCCTCCAAAGATTTGTTGCGCCTCGCGATTCGCTAGCTCCAGCAGCCGACCTCCCTGCACCTTGGCCAACGCAATGCGGGCGGACAGATCGTCAATGGCTCCGTTGTTGACCTTGATATGGTACGCCAGCTGTTCAATCCACGCCCAGTGAGCCTCGACGTATCGCGCAATAGTCGCCAGCTTCGCCCGGATCACCTGGTGGGACATGAGGGGTTTGCCAAAGGTGTGTCGCTCCTGCGCATATTCATACGCGTCCTTGAGACAAACCCGGGCTAGTGAATTGCAGTTAACGGCGATAAGTAAACGCTCCCGGTTGAAGTCTAGTCCAGTTAGTACTCAAGTCTACTGCAGATAGGTGGCTCAGCAGCAGGACACGCACTCGTCATCAAAGCGGGGAATCCTTTGTTTTCCTCGCCAATCAGGTTATCAACGGGGACCTTGACGTTCTCCAGCGTTACCCATTGACTATTCGACGCGTTGGAGCCGCTGTTCTTTATCTTGCGCATGCTCACTCCAGGGCTCTTGGTTTCGATCACCAGCACCGAAATTCCTCCCATGCCGGGACCCCCAGTTCGGACTGCAGTCGTCATATGGGTGGCCTTGGCTGCTCCGGTGATCCATTTCTACCAGTCATACAAAATTTTTAAGCTACTTGCATCCAATGTAACAACTGAGGCTACGTACCTTGTGTCCATTGACAATATAAAACTGGCCGCTGGGATCCTTCACGGCGGTTGTTTTCAAATTGGCCAAGTCTGATCCGCCCGTCGGCTCAGTTGCCCCCAAACACAGACTGACCTCCCCAGTTAAGATGCCAGGAATCCATTTCTGCTTCTGTTCTTCAGTCCCAAAGTGCAGGATCGGCGGTGCACCGATAACGGAAGAGCCGCCCAGGCCGCCAGCAACACCTCCGTGAATCTTAGCTTGCTCGAAGTTGAGCACGATAAAATGGAAAATATCCCATTCTAGTATGTAATTTCAGGATTCCGTTTTCTTCAAGTGACTCGAATATAATACTCACCCTCACAAGGAATATTGCAGGGTAAAGGCACACCGTTACGATACTCGCGTGGCAGATCCTGGAAGACCAGACCGGCGCGGATATATCGGAGGCTGTCCTCTTCGGGTACGACCCCGTCTTCCTCCCATTGCTCGGCGTACGGCTCGATGTACTTTTCAATATATTCCCGGACATACTTGCGCAGTGCCCGGTGGCTGTCATTGTAGTAGGGGGATGCGAGGGAGTTGTACCACGCCGGTTCGGCAAAGGGGGTAAAGCTTCCAAAGGGTTCAACAACACCCCTGTTTTGGGGGATAGTTGGGGACATAATCACATCTAACCAGCAATACTAAATGTTTAGAAGAAGGAAAGATTAAGATAATCAAACTATTAAAAACCGGCGGCTACCCTTAATATATCCCCACAGCCCACCCCAATCCCTCGGCAGCCATCTGTCGCGAGCGATACGCACGGCATTCAATGGGAGTGGAGGGTTCTACGAAGGATCCAGATCGCCTGGTCTCATTTGTGTGCTCCCATAAGTCGTTAGAGAGACTGAGCAATCCGGGTTTTCGGCTGCCCGGAATTAGCCCTTCGCCCCCCCTCTCCGCACCGGAATTAACGTCTCAACCTCCCCCCGCCCCCGCAACCTCAAATCCAAAGTAATTAAATCGCGCAACTATCAATGGCATTGCAGACATCTGGGGATTTCGACCAATTAGATGCAGGCTATGTCACACAACCACCCCTCAAAGGCCTCTCGTTGCTGAGTGCGTGGGGTCCCATTTATGAATTCCATGACCAGCTCATCATGTGCTTCGCCGGCCATAGTCTTCATCACAACTCCTTCCAAAACATTGCCCATTCGCTTCCCAAAAGCCTCGATATCGTCCACGAACAGCTCATCGCCCCCAACTAGTACGAGAACCCTCGAAATGGGTAAATCCTTCCACCAATCCTCCTCGGCGGACAGTGGCTCTAGATACGGGTCGGACTTGGCGTCCCCTTGAAACATACCAGACCATTCGTTGAGGACTCCCTCGGCGAGGGCATCACGATACTGATTAGCACGGAATGATTTGGCCGTTGTTGCGAATGTAACCCATGGGGAAAGAAGAGCTGCGCCGGCGAGTCGGCCTGAGATCGCAACTGGGTCCACCTTTGGGTGTGGATGAAGGATGTGCGATAGCAGCGCCAGCGCCAGATTTCCACCGGCGGAATCTCCTGCCAGCAGGATCTATTCGAGTCCGTTAGCATGTATTCCCGGGGAGATTCTGGTAACGAAACACTCACATTCGCCGGCTTCTTTGCGAGGGTAGTCAAAACGTGTCGTAGAAGAGCGGATGCCTGTTGCAGTTGGCGTGGATATGCGGCGTGAATGCTGACGTCTGTGTTTCCCTTTATTGAGTCCCTTTTCTTGTCCTTTCGATGTGAAGGAGGTACTCTTACCGTATGAGAGGAAGAGGACACCAAGTCTTCCTCCTCTTCTCTCGATGGCTTGCAGGGTCTGGTGTAGGAGCTGGAAATGACCGTCCACAGCGGACATCAAATACCCACCTCCTTTGGGCCTCCAGTATTAGAGTTATGATCCAAAAGTGCAGAAGAAAAAAAAGGAAAATTCAAGTAACCATGCCATGAAAGTAAAGGAGAACCTTCTCGGCTGATGGATCCCCTAGCCAATGCACCTGGGTTCCGTCCGCAAGAGTGATCGATTTGGGCTCAATCTTTTGCGACGAAGTAAACTTCCGATAGCCCTCGTCCGTGGTCGGAGTGATCGCACTGTATAAAGGCAGTCTGTTAAAAAAAGAAAAGAATCCATCTCACCACTTCAATACTGTAAAAGTCACCTACACGAGCGTTCGAGCGGAGAAACTTCCAGTGAATGCGCGTGATATCGCAAAGCGCAGATAGCGACCAAACGAAAACCCTTTGGGGCGTCGAAAAGGGCCAACCACCACCGCCACGAGGGCCAGAGATACTAGGAGCGTCAGTCTGTTTTGACTGATCCTATAAAATCTTCACCACACTTACAAATTTTCACTAAACTTCCCCCAATGCTCAGCCACTGCAGAGCAGACAAAGTCGGTTTGACTGGTGCCATGGGACGAGATATCTTATACCAACACACGAGATGCTCTTGTTCGAGAGAGGGATGCGCTTTCCGTCCAAACGACCCCATCCAACTACCTACTTATAGCTTTTAGGGTCGTTTTCTAGTTCCGCTGCGCTCAAAGGAATCCGCCATTGCGGTCCAAGTTATAGGTCCAGCCCCCTCGGAATAACATCAGCACTGACTCGCTTGCGGGGGTCATCTAGCCGATCCCCCCGCTCTCTGCCGACCCGAGACCTAATAGGTAGTGAGGTACCTATCCGATGGGATGATTACATACTCCACGATCGCATCGCTTCTACTTCATATCTGGGGACGCTAAAGCTGCCGTTTGGGTGGTCAAAATTCATGAGCCAAAAAAAAAAAGCAAAACATGCAGTCCTCACCAGCAGTTGACTGCCCACAACATGGACAGCCCAGGGTGTCAACAAGATCGAGAGAGAATATACATACTATTCATTCACTTTATGGCCTTGATTTTCCTTGATAGCGTTTGTTTGGGTTGCATTCCATTCCAGTAGTTTGTAGTATGGAGAGAGAATCGGGGTTCTCCTCGCAGATATATATCTTTCCAACTCCAAGGCCCCGTTGCCAGCTCCATGCCGGGAGTAGGTAGATTACAGTCACATTAAGAAGAATATGAATGGAATCTGGGGTGCTAAAATTATAAAAGGTCGGTCAAATATGCTTCCATCCTATATTATCAAGGGGAGTATCATGAACCGACCTCGCATTATACTGGTTTTGGTGTGGTGCAACTGGATCCTGGTGTGATTGTTGCCTCAGGTTGGTGGGTTCATTGTGTGTTGACTAGTGGTGGATGCCTAAGGCTGTCATGTTCTGGCTTATGTAAATAATTTCTTCCAAGATTCAGTCAGCTGAAAACCTTTTTGAACCCAGATTAGATTGATATTACTCCATATTCAAAATTCAAAACTTCCCGCTTTCTTATAGCCACTGGGTGTATGCTCCAAGAATAAAAGTGCATCTTAAATAGGACTTAAAAGCATTCCTATTGGTCCTATAGTGGGGTGCCTTGACACCTGAGGCATATAATACACATGACCTTGCCTAGGTATAGTCTAGATAGTTCTGCGTTTGTCTACCATATAGTACTATATACTGATAGAGCGATGAAATGGCATCGGCCAATAGAATCGTACGGATGGATATCTAGAGATCGCTATCGAGCTAACTAGGAAGGAAGGAGCAACACAACCTCAACATGGGAGTGAGCTATGCTAAGCGAAGGCATAAAGATGCCTCAGGCACCATATACTAAGACCGTTGGATGTGATCAGATATACACCGTGATGGTACATACGCCATGCCCTTCAAGGGTCTTTACCCCTCAATTTGCATGTATTTCCTTTTTATATCTCAACTGTACCTCTAACTGCCAACCTGACTGCTAATTTAATTGCTATTTCAACTACTAATTTGGCTGCTAACCAGGCTACTGATTTGAATATATATAAATAATTATTTTTCACGTGAAAAGGAAGACTTTAGCGCCTGTAGTTCTACTAGATTTTAAAATTGTTACTCTTATAATAATATAAAAATGCCGCCTCTCTTTGGCAGACGAATTTCCCCGCCTTCAAGCCTGCTGAGCGAAGCGAGGTGTCAAGGCATGTTAATAGTAATCAACTACCTTCCACACACGCTCGCATGCTCGTAGAAAAAATATTCCAACTCCACATGCTTGAAAGTAAAAATTCTTTTAATAGCACTTAAAAGGAACTATTCTTTCACCCGGGTCCCAACTTCATACATACTAAATAAACGTCACTCTTCCTCCTCTTCTTCCTCCTCTTCCGCAGGCAGCATTGAACTGTTATTAAACAGTATAAAATGATTGCAAACTTACTGTGTTAAACAGTAAAAAGTGATTGTAAACTTACTGTGTTAAACAGTAAAAAATGATTGCAGACTTGTTCATTTTTACAACCATCTAGCATCTTCTAGAGGGATGATGTGCAAATGGGCTGCTCTCCAGGCTTCTTCCACTTATGATATTCTCATATATGCTGCAGTTCCTGGACAAACAAGCCCTGGGACAGGCTGCTATCACGGGAATTATGCAAGGCAGTTTTCTTTGGGGTGGAGTCCTAGCTTGCCATGCTGCCTCGCTGAATTGCACCAGTGCCATCATGACTGCGTTCTTCCTGGGAGCCACCGAAGCCGCTGTGTCTGATTATGGGAATGTGGCATACCAGAAGGGAACATCTGTTCCAACACGGGATTTAGTTTGCTGGGATCTCTGTAGCCACCATGCTTGGAGGCCTTATCTTGTATGGGGTGGCATAATTTCCCGGCGGGAATGGCTCGCTATTACATGTGGCCTGATCACCATGAGATGGGCTGTGATCTTCCTCCCAGACTCATCTTCGACCAGGCGGAGCGAGGGGTCGCCGAGGAACGTACCAAGATTAATTAAACCGCAACCAAACCTAATATTATTAAATAGAATCCTATCCGGGAAGCACTCCTAGATGACATAGCTCATCGTAATGAAATAAAGCCTAATGAGCTTTTTTTTTGGATGAACAAAAATTTCTCCCATAAGTGGGAGGATTCAGGTTAATGGCAACGTAATTGGTTCCGAAGATGATGCTTAGAACGGCACTGATAAGGAATGAACATCGTCTGGCAGATAATTCCCTGAATTGATCTTCTTCGGGACAAGAGCAAGCCAAAGCCAGAGAGCTAAGGCTGTTTACGAGTGGATACCCAACGCATAAGCGCTGACTCACTGCTTCACGGAGAAGGCGCCACTGGCGCCCAGAGAGGTCTGGCCTCAATGGAAACGGAATGACTATATATCGGAATGAGACGCGACACGCTTGAGGCTAGCTCGAGAACATCCTTTCATCCGTAGTTTGGCGATGAAAATTCCCAGTAGCCTCGAGTTCGAACGTTAATCAGAGTTTAGTAAACCGGATGCCTTGAGCAAAGATGCCCTCGGTTGTGGAATTGCCGTGGGGAGGATGAAGAAACAGAGTCACTATATTTGTGTACATATAGCCCCAAGAATTGGTCCCATCAAGTGTTGGTTATGCAATTCGCTTGGCGCTCTTCTTCTATCCTGATATTTCTGATACCAACCTTACCAAAGACACAATGAGTGCGACCATGAGCGAGACCTCTACCCTTGATTTCAAGGATAGACAAATCAAGGACGCTACGAATACCACGAGCCGTAGGCCTTTCGCAAATCTCAAGAAACGTCTCGGGGAGCTGAAAAAGGAATGGGGCCCGCTCATGCCGGCAAAGGAGAGTTGGGAGGATGAATATAATTTTCCTCCAGGACGATACGCAGGGCAGGGCAGTGAGGCTTCGAAGTAAGTCTAATTAGCTTCCCTACTGGTGTATGTTTTGACCTTTTCCTCCGCTAGCCGGATATAAGAAAGAAGAACCGACCACATGCTTAAACGCTTTCGGAATTATTCGGCATCCCCCGAGCCTTGAGGCGATGGCGATAGAAGGATTGTACTGGACATTTGTCAATTTCATACATTACGGGGAATTAGATGATCAGGTAGACGCGGTGGGGATGATAGGGACTCAACCGTGCCTACTGAGCAGAACACTACGGAGGGCAGGTCCACTACCACGGCTCGATCTTGTAGTTGAATACGTCTATCCTTTGTGCTGCAAAAGATGAGTCGATTTCATTGTAACCTGTTTAATGATACCTACTGTTTAATTGGAGGAGAAAGTGCCAACTCACTCATGACCATCCTGATTCCAAGGACCCAGTACAATCCCTTCACGCATTGGGATTGGGGTATTTGCGTAGCTTGAATAGCTTTTCGGCATTCTGGCGTCCAACATCATAATAAGCCCACCGCCCCCCGATCGCCTGGCCCAACGCTTCCTCATCACTATCGTACCACTGGGCTCCGTCCTCAACCCTCTCGCAGGGGAAGCCCACACTAACCATGGGCCGATCCGAGGCCCACATCGTCCGCAGCAATCTGGGCTGCCTCGATGGAGGACCGGCTGCGCGTCGTCCGGATGAAATTGTGCTTAAATTAATGTAACGTTGGCTTTAGGTTCATAGTATAACCACAGGACTGGGCCAGAGGTCGCTCGACAACCTCCAACCGTTGAGTGGTACGCCAAAAGGCCCTGCGGCAGGCGCTCGCCCAGGAGGCCACTAATCAATTTCAATGTTGGATGCCGGTCAAAGACACCCTGCGCGATGACGCCCATTACGAGGATAGGCACACCCACGGCAAAACCGATTGGAGGGCTAATCAAGAATAGTCGTTTCTTACAGACCAGCCTCAAATGGTTCCCCATAGAGGAGAGAACGAGTGCATGTAAACCGGGCCATTCAGCGCGACGCATGTGAGGCAAGGTAAGGGAAGGAGTTTGTTTTTTAATCTACTATACCTAGGTAGTCACCTTCGGCCATGGCTCAGACACGCATGGCACATAGGTAAGATCATTCGGTATGGGCTTACTTTAATGCGTCTAGGTTGCTGAAGAACAGACAAGGGGAAGGTTATCTGAGACAGAACCACCCCTCACTTAAATAACCTCTTTCTACCTGGTTGGTTCCTCCTTTCTGATAGGGGTGGAACTCTTGACAGAGTTTATTGCTCATGCTTATCCATATTACCGATCTTCTTGGTAACTCCTTCCTGCACGTCATTTGCAGTTCTATGTCAAATGTTCCTATGCTAATTGTTTAGGATGAATCTACGTACCACAGCAGATCCTCCGACTGGTCTGTAACATGAGAGTACAATATTGCTAAACTTAGTATTACTCTATTGTCGTAGTCGAAGAATAGCTGTTTACTCTTGAATGAAATAAAGATATTCTTAATAGAGCCTGAGAAAGGTATGACCGCTAAGATGGGCTTTGACCTACCCTCACGGATTGGTCTATTTGTTTTAAGATCACAGTATAAGAGAAAGGAGCAATTTATAGCACTCTTATTTTTTTTAACTTTTTCAAAGCACAATATATTCTTTCCTGATTATATCTGAACTTCCTTAATACAGGAGCCGGCAGAACCAGTGTACATAAAAAGAATCGGATTGCCGGGTGCATGAGCCATGTCTAGAGGGTAAGCCTGGAAAATCTCAGTCTCACCCCCCCTCTCCATAATAAAGCGGCAATGTCGGAATGAGATAGAAAAGAGCTGGCTGTAGTGCTTGAACCGCAGAGGGACTAGATATGCGTATCTAATACAATCGGCCGTCCCTGTCGGTCAGAAAAACTCCACTACCATCCTTCCATCCTGCACTTGCCCGGCCTCCATCAGCGCTATCATCTCGTTGATATCCTCCAGCTGAAATTTTCGCGGGTGAATCTTGGGCATGATGCCATTCTGCAGCGAGAAATCTATACATTTTGCGGCGCCCTCTCGTCCAGGCACCTTGGCCCCTACGATCCTGTTTTCATGTGAGCTGACGCCCTGCAAGTAGAGGGGGGGGGGGGGGCAACAGTGAAAGACAACTTACTGTATCGCTTGACCAGTGACCTGCGCGATGGAAAGAGGTATAGCGTCATGAGGAATCCCAACAGAGATTAAGCGACCCTCGGGTCGCAGCGCAGTCAAAGCCGTCTGATACGCAGCAGGAGCACCGGTGGTGACGATAGCCACATCTAATCCCCGCCCACCGTTCAAACCCGCAATATGCCCGGCGATATCCTGCGGGCCAATCAAGCGGGTGTTGATGATTTCGTCCACCGATTTGTTGGCTTTCACCACCGTCAACTGTTCGTCATGAATATCGAGCGCATACACTTTGGCACCGAGAGCGTGTGCGTACTTGGCCGCCAACTCTCCGAGTCCCCCAACCCCCACAATCGCAACGCTCTCACCAGTCAGCACTTTGGCTCGGCTCAGCGCATCCCACACGGTAATTCCCGCACAGAAGAGCGGACCAAGATTGCTAGACGGGACATCTAGACCGGCAGGAATGACAACGGCACTCGCTGCATCCACAAGGGTGTACTCGGAGAAATACCCAGGTGCTGTGATCCCCTTGATTTTCATTGTTGGGCAGAACTGTGGTCCACTATCCTTACAGGGATAACATTCCAGACACATATCATGCCATAAGGGAGCTCCAACCACAGCGCCGACTTTAATGCCGAAACTGGCCGCGTCAGGACCGAGCTCTTCCACTACAGAGACCGCCTCGTGGCCGATAATCTGCGGGAAGAAGCCAGATCCTAAAACACCGGACACGAGAGTCACATCTGAATGGCACAGCGAGGCGGCCTTGACGCGGACAAGGAGTTCGCGACCTTGTGGGCGGGGGACGGGGACCTCTTCGACAACTAATGGGTGGCAGGCCTGTTACCCGGTCAGTCCCTTGGAGTTAATGGCCAGGGCTGGTCGGTAGGACTAGACCTCTTTGCAGATAACTGCTTTCATTTTACTGGGAACCATTGCCACGGGGATTGGTGAGGTTAGACAATATTCGAGATATGCTGTGATGGAGCCGAGTTCTCTGCGCAGAGAATTGCGCGTTCCCATCAGTCATTATTATATATGTCATTCCCCCACTATCCACTTCGACTCTATCTCCGCTGTAGTTTACAATGATATGTTGAATGGACCGAGGCCATGAATTACGAAGCGACCCTAGTCAGGATTAAGGATAGTTCCCCGCTCGACCTTTCTCGAGTCATTCATGTTATGACGAGTCATTGCCTCTAGTTGTCAAGGCACCAGCATAATAAGACCTGGCTTCACGCTACTCCCCCGCTTCTTGGCCACCTCTAATTTCCGTCGGATGGCCAGGCCATGAATCTCTTTACTACCTCCCCTCATGATCACCCTTGCCCGAACCGTCCTCCAGCTCCGGGTTTCTGATACCCCGCTCACCCGGAAATCTGCTGTGCTTCTCGGTTGGCTAGCTCCAGGAGATGGTCACCATGGACTTTGTCTAGGACAAGACTACTCGCCTGTACAGTGAAATTAGTACTTACTGAATTACATATTATTAACCTTTGTAGAGCGGGAGGGGTCTTACCAGCTCCGCCTCCCGTCCGGTGATGCTGATGTGTTACCAAAGCAGCTCGCTCCATGCCCAGTGTGACTCGATGCATCGGGCTATTGTTGTAAGCTTCTCTCAGATGACTTTGTTCGCAGTCGGGGAGTAGTTAAAGATGTGTCGGTCGTGGGTGTATTGCAGGGTGTCGGACAGCTAGATGCGAGCGTACTGGGTGATGCCCACTGCAATCATGAGGCGCTCGCGATTAAAGTCTGGCCGACTGTTATCGGCAATAACCGCCCTCCAGTCCGTCGGAGGCTCACTCTTGATCAAACACATAAACCGTCGTTCTCTCTCCCGACCAGATTGACAACGGGAACCCGCACGATCTCTAGATTTGATTAAGCACTGTTACAGGCCTTTGTTCCTACTAGTTTTCATCTTGTGAAGGAAAAGGCCGTTATAATCGAGAGGGATGACCAGGATAGACCCAACATCAGCGCCGAGTCAGCCAGTTTGGGCGGCAATTGTCAAGCGTGGAGGTCATGGAGCTATTCTACAGCCGGAAACAATCAGTCTGGGATTGTTCTATCTGGGTTACATGCAGACTACCCTTACTATAATTCACAATATAACAATTTATATCTACTGTCCTCCTCGCTGTGGTCCATAATATTCGCAAGATCGGAGTCGTCCGGTTGTGTTGTCGGTCTCCATGGCGCCTACTCTGGAGGTGTAAAAGAAAAGAAGAGAGATCAACTACCAGTATTCTCGGCTCCCTCGTAAGAGTCTCCGGAAGCCATCTGCTTTTCTGTTCCTTAGTACCATAGATGCACCAAGGGCGGCGCTCCAATGACCGAAGAACCTCCGATGGCAACATACCTCTCCCATCTCATAGAGCAAGACGATAGTGCGGAAAACTACGTTTCAAACCGAAACAATGCATCAGAACCCGAGCTATTTAGGGCTTTACCCAACATTACACAGGAGGGCCGTCCCAAATCGGTGCTGAGCGGTCGTGCTTTTTAAGGAAGGTACAAGTTGCCTCTGGCGGCGCATAAATGAATAAACTTTATCCCCAGACCGAAGTGATAACTATGAGGGCTCCTTAGGACGAAAATATGCCCTGCGATGAAGATTCGGCATGTGCTGATTTTCTGGGCCGAGCGGAATTACGCGTGAAAAGAAGCTCAGAACTGGTTAATTCCGGCCACTTCGGCTACCGGAAAAGCTGATAATGAAACGGGATAAAAAGAATGCAAACTACACCAGGATCAAACGTTATTATTCACTATATTCACTACTCCCAGTAATCTTAGAAGTAAAGTTAATCAACTATGGCGTCGACCTTCGCAATTTCACCCCCCAAATCCACCATCTTCGACCTCTCCTTTCCCAGTCCCGGGGTTCTCCTGGTGACAATAAGCCGCGAGAAACGTATGAATGCAATTTCCATGCAGGGCCACTTTGACGGCGATGAAATCTGGAAGTGGCTTGACGACGAGCCGTCGATGCGTGTCGGCATAATTACCGGCAAGGGCGGCAAAGTCTTCTGTGCGGGGGCCGATCTCCTCGAGCAGCGCGAGGTCCGGAGTGGAGAGCAACAGCGTCCTCAGGGGATGCCGGATGGGGGGTTTGCTGGATTGACTGGGCGGAAAGGGAAAAAGCCGGTAATTGCGGCTGTGAATGGGCTTGCCCTGGGCGGAGGATTTGAGATCTGTTTGAACTGGTGTGCTCCCGGAAATCGCCACAGAACCGCAATTTGGATAGCTGACATGGCGATTCGCGCAGTGATATGGTCGTGGCATCGCCCAGAGCAGAATTTGCTCTGCCCGAGGTCTTGCGCGGACTCTACGCGGGGGCTGGGGGTCTCGCCAAGGTTGTCCGCAACTGCGGGATGCAGGTTGGCAGCGAGATCGCACTGACTGGGAGGCGGTTGACAGTGCAGGAAGCGCAGAAATACAACTTGGTGAACATCATCGCGGCCTCGCATGAGAGTGTGTTGGAGGAAGCGTTGAAACTGGCGCAGCGGATTGCCAGCTTGTCGCCGGACGCGATTATTGTTACGCGTGCTGGTTTGAGGGAGGCCTGGGAGACGGGCAGTGTTGAGCATGCATCACGCTTGATAGCGGAGCGCTATGGACGGGCTCTCATGCAAACAGAGAATCTACGCATCGGCTTGGAGGCATTTGCGAAGAAGCAGCAGCCGAAATGGGTGGCGTCGAAACTGTAACTATGAGCTCAGTACACTCTTGGGCGGCATCACAAGCATCACATGTATTAGACTTGCTAGCTTGGACTAGGCAGCATTATTCCGTATGAAAATGTATTAAATTAGTGACATTCATTGCCCCCCTAAGACCCTGAAGTACATTGTGATGTATTTCCAGGCCTTTTCCGGCCGGAATTAACTTGTCGGAGAATCGGGGGCTGCAGGAGGGAACGCCACACGCCCTAGCAGAAGACAAAGTAAAAAGTAGAAGATGCCCAAGAGCAACAATATACCTACGTGCCCTGATCACAGTAAGCTTGTCAACCTTGATTCAGTTGATACCCTCTTGCTTCTTCTTTTTCGCCGTCTTCACCCGTCTTTCCACCTGACAAGATGACGATCCTGAGCACGACCGAGCCCAATGTGTATCTCTCCCAGGACCCTTCGCCCGCAATCCCTCAGCACGAGTCTCTCTGGCAGTTCCTGACACGTTGTAACCCGGACTTGGTCAAGAATGAGAAGGTCATTCTTCAGGAGTGCGAGAGACCCTCAAATACCCTCACCTATGCCCAGTCGCGTACAAAGGCGTCCCAGGGCGCCGCCGGTCTTCGCGGTCTACTGGGTCTGAAAGAGGGAGACACGATCGCCCTCTGCGGGAGCAATACGCTCAACTGGATTCTGGCTATCTATGCAGGTACCTGGGCGGGGATTACGGTTTCAGCCATCAATCCACTTGCATCTGCGCATGAACTGGTGCATTATCTGCACGTCTCGGAACCCGCCGCGCTCCTCACGGACAATGCAATGATCCCCAAGTTCCACGAGGCACAGAGGCTGGACACTACAGGAAAACTGGCTAAGGTTAAGCTGGTGAGCTTGGATGACAGCGCGCAGTCGGGAATTCCTCAGGTACGATTGCAATATCACCCCAGCGATGGGACGAGAGCCCTCACAGCCAGCTTATAGTTTCCGCGCGATTTCACCACCTTCGGCACGTGTCCCCCTCTCGACCTATCGAAGGCTGATAACCGCTCGATCCCAGCTGTGATCTGCTTCAGCTCCGGTACCAGTGGCAAACCTAAGGGGGTGCTCCTGAGCCATCATAATATCATTGCCCACATGCTGGGCATCCGATGCTCGGACCCGCTGTCATTTAATTCACGCCAGATAGAAGTGTTTTACGCACCTTGTACCCGCTCCCCCTCCTCCCGTGAACACTTCTACTTTCAGAGTATATTGGGACTAATTGGAATAATCTAGTATGCCATATCTATGGGATGACCACTGCGGTCATGGCCCCCGCATTCGTTGGCCACCTCGTCGTCATTATGCGTGCTTACAACCTCCAAAAGTACATCCAGACCTGCCAGGACAAGCGCGCCACCATCATGCGTGTTGTCCCTCCAACGGCCATGGCTCTCGCCAAGGATCCATCTATCCGGAAATTCGATCTCACAAGCGTGCATAACCTGGTGTGTGCGGGGGCGGCTCTCGGCGAGCAAACGCAGGCAAGTCTGCAATGTTTGATGAAGGGAGTCAGCGTCACTCAGGGTTATGGGTGAGTCACAGAGCTATCCACAAACACTCAGGAGATATGTCATGGCTAATCATATGATGATGCACAAATGGTAGGATGACGGAAGGTGGAATCAGCGCATTCAAGGCCTCGTACTCGCTGGAAAAATCGGGTAGCGTGGGTGTCTTGCTACCTCTCGTGCATGTCCCCTAATGCATTCCTGGAAGTAACTTATCTTTGCTAATTGGGATGTGTAATAGAAAAATGCGACTAGTCGATGATGACCTCAAGGATGTGCCTAAGGGTCAACCGGGTGAAATTATCTGTCACGGTCCAACAACGTTCATGTACGCCCCCATGCCCTTCCCTTGAGAAGATACATTTGGTCAGCTAACCCATTCCAGGGGCTACAAGAACAACCCTGAAGCAACCAAGGAAGCCTTCCCGTTTGGTGATCAATGGATGCGCACCGGTGACATCGGCCGTCTAGATGAGGACGGGTTTTTGTGGATTACGGACCGAAAGAAGGAACTCATCAAATACAAGGGGTAAATCTTCCCCCCTTCCTTTCGGGTCTACCTGTGTGTGCAGCACTAAGGAAGTGAATTGCAGTAATCAAGTCCCCCCCGCCGAAATCGAAGACACCCTTCTACAATTCCCCGAAGTGGCCGAGGCTGCGGTGTGCGCTACGTGGGACGATGCCCAGGAGACGGAGATACCCGTCGGATACGTCACTTTCAAGCCATCCGTACGTGTAGAAGACCGAGAGCAGAAACTAAAGGAAGTGCGGGCGTTTGTTGATGCCCGGGTGGCTCCGTACAAGAAGCTCCGTGGGGGCGTTCACTACCTGGAGTCAATTCCAAAGAACCCAACTGGGAAGGTGCTGCGTCGTCTGCTGCCCGCAAGGGTCGAGATGGAACGTCGTGCGGCTGCGGCGAAGCGGACAGGGAAGCTGTAAGCAGATGTACTGCTAGGAAGGGGATGTTAAGGAGAGTCGGAAAGAGAGTATATGTTTTCACTGGATGTACTGCAAAGAACAATTTATTCAACGCTTAAGCCCAGCCCACGGTGGGTGGGCGTAACTGGGACATGGGAGGGAAAAATTATATTTATATTGCATGTGTTGCGTATTGATTGATCGTAGTAGCTACCTAACATACCGAACACCACTGCAGGTCAAATATATAGTTTAGCTTCACTATCCCTGTGACAGATGACGACGATGTATGTTGTTAGAATCCCATCAACCCTAACTCCTGCAAACAATACATTCTCTATAACTATCCTTACAGGCGAAATGACTCGAAAGTAAAAATATTTCGTTTAATCTGGGAGTTATACGAAACCAAGCCCATCTTCCCGATCTGCTCTGTTTTCGAGCTAGACAGTTCCCTCAAACTTGCAGCATCAACCGCATTGGCAATGAACCGATGACCATTCTCCTGCAGCCGTCCTAGGATGAAAGCAATCTGCGGTGAGCCGCTCCGGTTATACTGCACTGTGTATGTCTTTGCAAATTAGCGATTGAACGATAAGCTGGGAGCAACAAATGATTGCAACACTTACTTCAATGCTCGCCCTGCCACGAACCCGGTCGTCCACAGGGGGATGGTTATCCTCTAGATGCGCTGAAAGTGATGGGACAAGAGGATATGAAATCCCCGCGCCTCCTACTCTCGGGCTGGCCGAGAGGACCACAGTGTGATGGTACGAAAGTACACCTCCGTTGGCAAGCACGAGGCCGTGACGGTCCTTGCCCTTTCGAAGCTGCCGGACCATTTCAGTGATCGCCTGGAGATCCTCAATTTAGTCAAAAGCTGGGAAGTAAACCAAGAAGTCAATACCAACATACATGCAACGAGTAGTTATTCCCTGCACCACCGAACGAGGTCAGGCCGCCGAGAAGAGTCGTTCCCTTGGATCCCCCAACAATAGGAAGTGCGAGATGGCATGATGCTAATTTGGGCACAATAGGGAAACACCTGCGCATGGCGTCCGTTTCATCAGTGTGATGCCCTCCGATTTTCCTGGGGCAGGTATACACACGAGTAAAAATCATAGAGGTCAATATCCTCCTTGGTGAGGTTGGAAGCTGCCAGAGCTGCGTCGAGCGACTGGGAGAGACTTCTGCTCTCGTAAAAATTTGGGCGCTTCCAAACTTTTGGCCGTGCTCCATCATTAGCCCTCTCATGGTACTAGTGTTTTGTTTACAAGATACAAAGATGGAATGCGGAGTACGTACAATTCTCATGATCACTCGTTCCAGCACCTCCCACCGGATAAATCCAACGGGACTTGGGGATTCCCAGCTCCTCTGCGAACGCCGTCGAGGTGATGATACACGCGGCGGCCATATTGACCGTGTTGAATGCATTCATCAGCAGGGGGTCTGCACTGCATCATCAGTAAACATTCGCCACGTGGACACTTCGGAGGCAGAGCAACGCACAAGGAGTGCAGATCATGCGATTCCTCTCCGTGACGGCTCCAATCACCTCCGCTGAGTCGGCGGGCTTGCCGTATCGCCAAGCGTTGGGATTCTGAGCTGCGACGCGCGCATATTGTGCGTAAAGCTGACTCGACTCGTCATGATTTTCGGGTAGACTCTGGCCGCGATGAGCTCGGAAACCGGCTTCATAAAGTGCGTAGACCTGTGTCGGTTGGCCAAGGTCGTGTTCACTCGCTAGATCTAGTTCGCCCCCTCCCTTCTCAGTATCTATCTCTATATCTCAGTTGTTAGGGACTGTTAATATGATTACCTTTCGGTCGTGGCCTCTCAAGGATGGATGTCGTGTCCTCCAGGGGCGTCCAGTTGGGAGGGGGGAATTGCTCTGCGGTGCGTAATGCGGCCACTAGCATAATCCTCTTGGTTCAGTTTAATACATCAAGCAATTCAGAAGAAGGGGCTTACGGGATGCCAGGGCCTCTCCCCCAGTCACCACAGCGACCTTGTTCAGGGAAAGGGCAATACGTCGCACAGCTTCGTCGAAGAGCTGGCAGGGTGCGTTCCCACCATGATCACTTTCAGTAAGGTGGGTTGCGTGGCAGCTGAGTTCGTTCCTGAGCAGTTCAGGAGTGTTGGGGTAGGGCCAAGTCCAGTTCGCAACGACGGAGATGCTGTCGACGGCGGATTGGATGCGCTCGGACTCATTCGATGCAAGCCCAGTGTCTTTAAAGGCAGAGGTGATCGCTTGGAGCATGAGATGCAATGGTTCGATCGCATCTTCGAGTTTGAGCGAGGCGTTTTTGATGTCGCCGACGCCGACTACTACGGGGATTACGCTGGTGCTCGTCATATCGGCTGGAGATAAGGGTGAAACAGGAATAGATCTCAACGAGATTGTTTCATCACCACCATCGTGTCTGGGTCGATCGATATATGTTTGATGTCGGTGGGCATGATCCGCAGTTGAGCACGGTGGATGATATTCCACCGGAAATCACCCTTTGCCGACTAATTCCGGCAAGCCAGCTGAAACTTGTAAGGGGATGCATTTTTACATGCCATCGATGGGAATCATCTGAAAGACAAATAGATGCCTCGGTTGTAAAACCAGGTCGCATTTAAGCAGGGGGGAGCATACATCAACCGAAGCTCGATCTCTGGCCCGAACTAACATTTTCTCTACATTTCCCTACATGTCCACACCAAAATATATCCATCATAGCCCATTCCCCTTTCGCAGACACCCTTTGCCCTCGTCCATCACTGGCATATCAAATAATAAATCGCCATGAACGTACCTTGTAAGGCCTGCCACAACATGTTAGCCCCCAACAGCCAATTGACCAGCTCTAGAAAAAAATACGTATAGCAGTGGCGGACCTACTCGGGATTCGACAGCCCATTCTCCTCGCCGGAATATTTGCCGTATCGTCTTCCCGTTTGGCTGCTGTGGTTTCGGGGGCTGATGCTGATGGACTTCGGGTTATTGGAGGAGGCAGTTACACCCCGGATCAGCTGCACCAAGTACCTTGAATTTTTATTTCTGCGGAGCGTCAGCTATGGCTTGCGGTACAAAAGGCGCTTAACAGTCAACAGGCAAGCGCTATTCGGTAAATATGAATGCTCCGTCCGGAGTTCACTTGCTCGTCGCACAAGTGGAAAGGTAAAGCCAAGAACACAAACATCCACGGCAACTTTCTAACCATGAATCTCAAGGTAGCCAATGGGGGGAGAGTCAGTTCATGGGGCAGGGAAGGGTGCTGGATAACGCGCACTCGATGCTGGTGGGTAGCGTGGCGGCGATGGTGACGGAGAAGTTGCCGACACAGCGCATTGTGCAGGATCTCGTGGGCGAGGCTGTAGAATGACTGAAAGGAGGGACCCGGATTGTCAAGCCGGAAAGAACAATAGCACTTCTCTTCTATTATTGGTTGCACCTGGTAGCGCTAAAAGGGTGGATTCTGCGCTGAGTCATTGCACGATTAATCGTCTTTCTTCCTGGAGTCTAGTCCAAGCATGAGTGGGACCCCCCTCCTTGTAATACGGTTAGCTCTGCATCTTCCCCAGTTGCACCCTTGTTGATGCATCCGTATCCAGCTGTATCCATGGGTCCCCCGCTTACTCCGCCTTTTCTCCGCACCTTGGCGTTGATCACTGGGGTTTGCTCCCTCTGGCTCAACCCCGTTTCTGGCTCTTCCCTTCATTCGCGAAGTCCTGCAGAGCTCTGGAAGCCTTGTTACGCTCGTGCCTGTAGGCTAACCCCTCCCCTTCTCCCTTTCCAGTAGCCAGCACAATCTCTTTCCTCAAGCTAGACGAATTCATAGCGTGTCGCGGAGCCCTGCTATGGATGTTGTCGCACGGAATACTCCTCCATCTGGACGGGTGAAAAGGGCTGGGAATCGACCCCCCCGGCGAGGGCGATATGTATCCAAGGCCTGGTATGTTGATCGAATCTCCTACACATGCCCGACTGAGTTGATCTGATGTGGTTTGGGTTCTCTAGCCTTGGATGCCGGCGACGAAAGACCAAAGTGAGTTCCATCCCTGTCAGTCTAAAAAACATTCGTCCACTTACGAGACATTCTGCGGTAGTGCACAGGGGACATCCCATGCGAAGCTTGTCGCGTAGAGGCACTGGATTGCTGCTACGCTGCAGGTCCGGCCAGAATTCGAAAACCCCGCCCCCAGCATGGGAGAGAGAGCCGCTCTTCACCGTCAGAGAGCCAGGACTCCCGGATCCGGACATTGTGTAAGACATCGATCCCGACAGGCCGGTCACCTGGGGGGACGAATGTAGTGGAACAGGATAAGCGGCGGAAAGCGGATTCACGCCGAGCTGCCCCATCGGTGTCCCCAGCTACATCCATTGATTGCTGGGATGGGCTCCTCACCGTCGACTCGGGGAGCTATACACCAGTTTTGAAATCTGCTGGCATTTCCGTGGTTGGCCTTGCGGATTCCCCGCCTGGATCCCTCGTGGACGATGTATTATTGCCTGTGCAGAATACGTTAGAGCTTAACAAATGGAATATCCAAGCAAAGCTATTGGAAGTGCAGAAAATGCGGACAATGGTCCGACATTTCTTGGTTAAGGTGAACCCGCGCGTGCTTTGTCTGCCTGCACAGCAGCTCCACCAGGACGTCGAGATGCTACTCGCAGGACAGAATGACGACAGAAACCAGCTCCAGCGAGTAGCCCTCGTCGATTTGGTGATGGCCCTGATACAAGTCATGGTGGGAGAGGGCCCCTCGGCGGGCTCAACCCCCCCGGGCTTCAGGGAATTTAGACACGCCGAACAGTTGCTATCCGAAGCCGCTTGGGCCAGTGCCGCAGATCTGAAGGTGATCCAGTGCCGGGTACTGCAGACGATGTACTTGATATATACGGATCGATACGACATTGCCTACGATGTGATGGGAACTGCTACGCGTCTGTGCCGACAGCTGGGACTTTGCGATCGCTCGAATTGGTCTCTCTCCCTGCCATCGGAGGCGCATACGCAGCATCGTACTGTGTGGGCGGTGTTCAATTTCGATCGTTTGGTGTCCGAGCACTGCAGCTTGCCTTATCATCTACAGCTTTCCGACCTCGAGACATTCTTACCGCGACAGACAGGTTCGGCGCTGTTGGAGTTGGAACCAGAGCAGGCGATTCCATCAGAAATCTCCAAGGCGCCTGTATGTTACGTCTACTACATGTATCGACATTCTATCCTGCTCACTGAGGTTCTCGATAGCGTCCAGGTCAGAGACGGGGAAGCTCCTACCGAAGAGACGGTGGCTACGATCGATGCGCACATTGAGTCCCTACGTGCTGAGCTGCCTACGCATCTCCAATGGAGGCTTACCGTGATGGATACGGCAAGGTCGAGGGAAGCTCAGTCGCATATTCGTGGAAGCCTCTTGCTTCACTTGGTGAGTGCGCCGAGCTGGTTGCCCCTTTCCTCGTTTATTAACAGTCAAAACCGGTATAGCTATTGAATAGTCTCCGCTTGCTTCTCAAACACAGACAGCTTGAGAGTCGCAGCTACCTGGAACCTGACCCCACAAGTCTCTGTCTAGAAATAGCTGCAGACAGCATCCAGTCCCTGCGGACATACTACAATACCTCCTTCCCAGATCCGATCGAACGCCATGGCTCCGTCCGCTTTCTTCTGGACGCGCTACATCCTCTCGGTCGGATCATCTTGCACAGTCCGCAGCTAGCGCCGCCAACTCTCCGACAAGCACTGGCAACATTCAACACTGGGCTTTCCTTGGTGAAAGAGTTCGCACCTCATCTTGCTTCTGCCCGGACTGCCCTTGATCAGATGCAGGGGATGATTGTCGACATGTCGCATCGGAGGCAGGAGTGTCTTCTTACTGGGACCCTAGAAGATTGCTTTCAATGGATTAACTTCCCGACACTGGGCGACCTCCACAAAGAGTGTGACACTGAGGAGGCGATGATGCATTCCGCACTTTATCGTGGCGACGACGGTGACTTTGAGCAATTCTGTGGGTTATCTAGTGCAGGTCTGGAATTGGGGTTCTTGCATACGGAGAATTGGGTAACGGGGTGTTAGTTGTGTAATTGTATCTTTGTGTCACCGATGTTAATCGATGGGAAGTTACACCGTCAGAGGAGTTCGCAAAAAGCTAAGTGCCTACACAAATCCCAAATTCAGGTTAGACATCCCACTTTTAGTCCTTAAGGGTAAGAGTCTACACAATGTACTGTATTCCAAGCGGCGAGCTTGGGTGGTCTAAATACCTACTGATCACATGCAATGGGGGGCAATTCCATAGCAAGATTAGATGCACGAACCATTTCCCCAGGTTTGCTGCCGATAATTGATTGATTGATTGATTGACCAACGCCTTATACACTAATCAAGTCCCCTTGAGGGGTATATTGCCCGATCAACGCGGTCCCTAACCCGGACGATTGATCATGGAGCAAAGAAGCGCCCGTATAATGGCGACTACGCGAGCGATGAGGTCATGCTGCAACTAACGGGGTGGGTAAATAAGAACACTGCTACAGGGACCTAGCCATATGCGCACGATTAAAAGCATCCGCTTGTAAGACCAGATGTCCCGCCTCATTCCCGTATACTTCTCCACAATATAGCACCGCTGATGCGCTCTCCCCGGAAGCGCCGGGAACGAGTAAAGCAAGGAAGATCAATGCGGGGACACCAGAGTACCTGATTACTTACGGATGTGAGATCAATTGAAAGGGCATTCCTATTCCCTAAGCGGGCCGGAATTGGTCGTTTGGGCCAATTCCGCCATGAAACGGGGTCGAGAAGATCCGGACACGCTCGATCCATCGAGTCGTGGGAAACGACCACTCTCAGTGGCTTGGATACAGATGAGACTTATAAGAAACTTGGACAACAGTACGGCGAATGCACCACCCATATCCTTCAACCACCACCCCCTTGTCTTCACTCCGATTCGCCCACCATGGCCGACCCAACAGCTGCTACTACCCAATGTGACGTCCTGATTGTGGGGGCTGGATTCAGCGGAATGTATGGCCTGTACAAACTACGACAGCTAGGCCTCAGTGTGAAAGTGTTCGAGGCTGCGGGGGATTTGGGCGGCGTCTGGTATTGGAATCGGTACCCCGGTGCGCGAGTCGACTCGGAATGGCCATTCTATCAGCTCAGTATCCCCGAGGTGTGGGAGTCGTTCAACTTCTCCTGCCGGTTTCCCGACCACCACGAGATTCGCGAATACTTTGCCCATGTCGATCGCGTGCTGGATCTCCGCAAGGATATCCATTTTAACTCCCAAGTCAACGGGGCCGAGTGGAACGCGACCACAGGCCGGTGGCGCGTGCAGACGGAGAATGGGCTCGTCGCGACGCCCAAGTATCTCCTTCTCTTCACCGGCCTCCTCCAACGCAAACATCTGCCGGATTTCCCCGGGATCCAGAACTACCGCGGTGGCATCAATCACTCGGTCGAGTGGCCCCAGGACCTGGATCTATCCGGAAAACGCGTCGCAGTTGTTGGATCCGGCGCTACCAGCGTGCAGATTGTTCAGGAGTTATCCAAGACGGTCCAGCATCTGACCATGTTCATGCGAAGGCCCAGCCTGTGTCTGCCGCTCAAGAACCGTGCCATTTCTGCCGAAGAACAGGCCAGCTGGAAACCCTACTTCGAGACACTCTTCCGCGAGGGCCGCAAAGCCAGTGGTGGTTACCCCCGGGGACCGCCGGAGAAAGGTATGTGGGAAGTCAGCGAGGCAGAACGGGAGGCCTACTACGAAAACCTGTGGGACGCTGGTTCCTTTCACTTTGGCGCAGGCAACTACCGGGATATCTGGGTGGACCTGAAAGCTAATCGGGTGGCTTACGACTTCTGGGCTCGAAAGACACGCGCCCGTATTGCTGACCCGATTAAGAGGGATCTGATGGCTCCCTTGGAGCCCCCGTTCCCTATCCTGACGAAACGCTCGCCACTGGAGAATGACTATTACGAGTGTCTGGATCAAGCAAACATCGAGATAGTCAGCCTCCAAACCAGTCCATTGAAAGAATTCACGGCGGAGGGCATTATGACTGCTGATGGGAGGGTCCATCAGTTTGATCATGTCATTTTTGCTACCGGTTTCGACAGCTTTACCGGATCGTAAGCATCCTACATTCTCCCCTTTTGCAGGATACTGAAATGGGAGACGTATGCTCACCCCGCCCGACAGGATCTGCAACATGGGCCTTAAAAGTAAGAATGGCGTGGATATGAAGGAAGTGTGGGGCGATAGTATCGCTACCTACCTCGGCATGACCGTCCATGGGTTCCCTAACTGTTTCTTGAGTTACAGTCCCCAGTGTAAGTCGTGATCCTTGCATTGCCCTGGGATGCCAGTTCGTGATGGATATCTGACGGGATGGACCAGCCCCCACCGCCCTCTCCAATGGCCCAACCATCCTGGAGTGCCAGGTTGACTTTATTGTCGACTGTATCACGCGATTGGAGAATGAAGGCGCCCGGTCTATCGAAGCCACGGTACAGGCCCAGGATGACTGGAGGAAATTGATCAACGACATGAGTGCCCAGACCTTGTTCCCACTGACGGAGTCCTGGTGGACACGGTCGAACGCCGGTGTCAAACCCGAGATGCTGACTTACGTAGCGGGTATCGGCCAGTACGAGGCTCAATGTCGGGAGGTGTTAGATGGGTGGAGAGGATTTACAGTGATTGGTGGGGAGAAGCAACGCTCGTTTGATCTAAGCTTGCTGCGCAATGTTACCCAAAAGAAGGATATTGCGTGGATTCCCCTTGCCAACGGTAGTGAAAAGACAGTGCAGGAGCAGCCTGCTTAGAGGACACCGGGACGTTAATCAGCTCATTGTTGGGACGTGTTGCCTAGTACTAAGCTTGTAGATATGAGATTACAGGGCGTGTTGCTTCCAGTCGGTTGACCTGTTGTACTGATAATTGAAGCACGGTCACTGCGATCCGCTCTTGCCGTCCCAAGTGCACGATGACAAACTAAAGTACACGATAATAAATGAAGAAAATACGACCGAGGTGGCTGGACCATACAGTGCCCATGCATAGGTGTCAGACTACTCCCCAGGGTAAATTACATCAACAACTATCAGCAGCCTCCATCTTCCCATCTTCACTCTCCTGGGCACCAGACCCTGCAACCTGCCGCAAGGGCGTGACAACTGTGTTTACCATCAGTTTGTTCATATCGGATAGGTATAATGTCGAAAGGAGACCTAGCCCCGTGACAGCAATGGTACTATAGAAGACAGTTCGGTAGGCGTCTAGATTCGCCGTGCGATACCCGCGATATATCACCGCAGCGATGTCATCGGTTATACCTGGAATGAGTGACAGTGGCCGCCCGGATATCAACGCCTCGCGGACCTCCTCGACCACCGGGGCCGATAAGCCAGCCTGGGCTGCCGATATGGCCAGCTGATGTGATATGGTTTGCGGGAGGCGCGCTGCGAGGATGACGTTATAGATGGCCGTTACCACCGTGGTCATGAAGAAACGGATCGATCCACCGAAACCACAGCCAGTTCCGAGCTGGTCCTGATCCCCTAACGCTAACGTCGTCATCGTGAGGGATAGACCCTCTACCCAGCCGGCGAAGAAGGTACCGAACGCTACGAGGCAACACGCACGGGACCGGGAGTCGACGGTGCAGGTGGCAACGCAGGCGAGTAGAATCCCGGCAATTGCGAGGGTCACAATGCTCTGAAACTTGATGTGACGTAATATTGTGGCCATGAACCCCGATGTAATCTCGCCCACCAGCCAACCTGCTCCTACCAATGAAGCAATGAGGCTGTCGTTGAGCGGGCTGTTGGACGCGTACACGAGAGAGACCATAGACGGCCACACAACGGCCATCCCGTAGTAAAGACTAGACCCGAGACCGGAAGTTGCCACCGCTGCTGCCCATGGGATGTTTCTCAAGAGGCGCATGGGGACCAGAGGTTGTTGTAGTGGCACAAGGCACTCCCAAGCGATAAAGGCGCAAAAGGTTGCGCCGCCAACTACCATGGTGGCGATCACATAAGGCGAACTCCAAGGGTATCTTGTACCTCCCCAGGAGAGGCCCATAAGAAAGATAAGGAGGCCGCCGGCGAAGAGGACGGCACCAACATAATCGAAGCGACGGAGGTAGGTCCATTTACTCTCCTGTAGGTGCTTATCACGGAAGCTCGGAGGCCAGTAGAATAGAGCGAAACAGGCCAACGCAAGGGCGTTGATTGCAATCAGGACATAGAAGACACCCCGCCACCCCACAGAGGTATTGCGTACGAATGCGGAGGCAATGGCTGGCGCGAAGGCCCCTGCCGGCGTGGTAAACACATACATTAACCCGTTGGCCGCAAACCGATACTTCATGGGCACGAGCTCACCCATGACGTAGAAATATGACACTTGAGTTGATGCCGCAAGCCCAATTAGCGTCATACCACCGATCAGCGTGTTGATATTCTCCGCGCGAGAACATACAACGCTTCCCACTGTGCCCAGGATGCCACCGCCGATGAAGATGTAACGACGGCCGAAAATGTCAGTGATGCGGCCAATGAGAGTCAGCCCAACTGCTATGGTGAGGGTATACGTCAACGACACCCACGGTAAGTCGGCGCTGGGCCCGATGTCTTGATGGATGAGTCCAAGAATCGGCGCGGGGAAGGCGAAGCCCGCGATGGCAGCCAGTAGTCCCATGCCGATGGCGCAGAGTGAGCCGAGGAATCGAGGACTGCGAAAGTAGTGCCGTGGCAATCCATTCTCTTCCTCGATTGAGTGCTTGACCTGCGTGGGGCTGTGGTGTACCTCGACCTCGTCGTGCATTGACATGATGGCAAGCTATGCGGGTAGAGTGGAAATTCGTTAGGATAGAACACGGGGTTAACTATCAGACTTGGTGAAGGAACAAGGCTATGAGCCCTAGAACTGATGGACTGTTATTAACTCAGCGGGGCTGTACAAGACCTTCCATGCCCCTAGGGTTAAGCGGAAATGCGGAATTTCGCCAAGTTCCGGCGAGAAGTCCGGAGTCCAGGGAGAAGGCCCTCCATGATAACTTGCGTAGTGCCGTAAGTACTCTGTTCCGTGGCCAGCTAGAAGCCCTTCCTTACCGATCACAATCTGGGTCATGCTCATGGTAGATCCAATGTCAAATCAGCCATAATTGTAGCCTCCATCTTACCATCAAATGGATACGCCTGACTAGCTGAGAGAGAAGCAAATCACAACTACGACAGTACACTTGTATTCCAGTTTCCGGCATTTTTTCATGCCCCTCTAGTGTTCCTTGTCTGATAGAAATGATTTCTCTCGCTAGGTCAGTTTTCGGCGTCAGTATATTTCCATAGTTCCGACAAAATTGACATCGGGGCTTGAGTGATCCCTCATCAAGGTAGACTCGATGTCCAGGAAATGAGTCCAAGCGCCGTGATTGGAGTGACAATGTTGGTCAGAAGGACGGCTTAAAGCTTCGCTTGCAATTGGCACAGTGACATCTCACCATTCGAAGGTCCTTACATCCTAGGTTCATGATGGAGGCGAAGGGGAACTGCTTCTTTTCCAAAAAACGTAGCTTAGGAATGGGGAGATCAGTTGATCGGTGTGAATCCGATACCGCATTTGACGGCAGGAACAGCCACCGGTATACACGATGGAACTCAGAGATGCCGCGAATGGAATCTTGATCTGTACTAGACCGCAGGAGGTTGGAAATTTGTGCATCATGAAGAACGCATACATGTATGCATGCTGAAAGGGTTGAAAGAGAGAATTGAACGCCAAGGCCGGAAGCAGGTGCGGAAAATCGGTACTATTCGTATCGTTCTAGTCGTCTAACCCGCATGAGAGTATAAAGGCAAAAAGCCACTTGCAATTTATGTAGCCGAGCATACTAAAGGGACGTTCAAAACTGGACAAATGGAATCTGAAGATTGTTGGACCGCTATTGTGACCGGCGGCGCTAGAGGAATTGGGGCCGCCGTCTCGCGCAAGCTGGCCAGTCGTGGCATCAACGTCCTTATCGCCGACATTCTGGAGGATGATGGCCAGGAGCTGGCGACAGAGCTGCAAAATCAGTACGGAGTCGACTCAGTTTTCTTGCGTGTGGACATCTCACAGGAAGCCAACGTGATTGATATGGTTAACACTGCTGTTGAGCGATGGGGGCGTCTGGACTACGCGGCCAACGTCGCCGGAATATGCAAAGAAGCACCAAAGGAGGAGACAAGTCTTACAACGGATCTCGTGGACCAGTAAGTTTCCGGGATGTAGAAAGGCGGGGGTGGGTGGGCGCGAAGCTGATGAAAACAGACACTATGCAATCAACCAACGAGGAACCTGGCTCTGTCAGAAGCACGAAGCCGCACAGATGCTAAAGCAGCAGCCCCGCGCTATCAAGCTCACACCACCTCCCATGAGAGAGGTGAGGCCTCAACGGGGCTCGATAGTCAACGTAGCATCGACAACAGCCATAAACGGGATGGGTTGGCCTGCATATGCTCCGACCAAGCATGCGGTGCTGAGCATCACAAAAAATGGAGCACTGATGTATGGGCCCAAAGGCGTCCGATGCAATTCCATATCTCCAGGGGCTACACTGACGCCAATGGCGCTGGCCAACTCGAACCCAGAGGCCGTACAGGAAGAGAGTGAATACACCAGGTTGATTGCTTTGAAGACGTGGTCCATGCCAGAAGAACAGGCTGCCGTCGTTAGCTTCTTACTCAGCAGCGAGAGTAGCCACATAACAGGCGTCAACATCGCTGTGGATGGTGGGTTTACAAACACTCGCTCGGCATGAGACGATACTGGTTGGTAGTGATAGCATCATAGCATCAGGGCTAAATGGTAGCGATATTTTGCAGGGGTACATTCACCAATCAATATGACATAAATCCCCATCTTTGCTAGTATAGAAGACAGAATCAAATTAGAGCGTCTACTAATGAAATCTCTGGCTCAATGCTGAACCGGCACTAGTTCTACGAACAAAGGAGCCTTTTCCCATAGCATGTATGTCTCCTGTCCGTTGGCCCAATGGTCATTGTCAGACTCCTCCGCAAGCTTCATATCAAACTCCCACAGCAACTTGCAGATAATCACGCGTAGCTCTGCATAAGCCATACTACAAAGATGGTCAGATCGGATTGCACGAGGATGAAGAGGCAAGGGGGACTCACTTCTTCCCTAAACACGCTCGAGGGCCTATGGAGAATGGTTGAACTACACTACGGTCATCCGCTACGAAGCGCTCGAAAGGAACATCGTCGGCCTCGTGCAGCTCCTCCGGCAACCATCGTTCGGGCAAGAAGTCGTCCGGTCGATGGAAGTTTTTGGGATCGTGATTAGCGGCCCACTGATTAATACCAACGGTAGTGTTAGCAGGTACCCACCGACCATCGATGTTTTCACCTTGTCCGGGCACAATACGTGGAAAGGCACTGGGGGACGGGGGGTAGATCCGGAAAGCCTCCTCCACCGTGGCGTTGAGGTATTTGACGTCCTGAGTAGTGAGCATTGTGATGTCCTCATAGCGTGGGAAACGACCACGGATTTCGCGCACAAGGCGTTTGTACATACGCGGATGGCGTAAAAGGTTGTATGTAAAGCCACTGAGGAAAGTAGCTGTCGTTTCACTGCCGGCAATGATGAGGATTACTGCCGTTTCCTGTATTTCCGGCTTTGTTAAGCCCCGACTGTCGTTGTGGCGGAGGATGTAGCTCATGAAGTCTCTGCGCTCAATATCCTTGCGCGCCAGCCGACGATCCAGCTTAGCATATGCATTTGCGTCGGCTCTGATTTTCGCATTAACCAATTTCTTTGGGGCAAGCAACGCACCAAACGGAGTGAGGCCGTAGTAAACCGCTGCCTGCATCCACGGATAGAGCTTCACGCCGTTGAATATCATCTGCACCCATTCGTGAAATTGTCCTTCCACCAGGCAGCCGAATGGCTCCCCAAAAGAGAGATCACCCATGATGTCAAATGTGGTGAAATTATACCAGCGGACCATATCCTGCGGGCCCTCACTATGCTTATCTTTCAGACGTGAGATTAGCTGGTCGATATAGCCCTGCAGAATGTGCTCCTGTTCACGCAAGGCCTTGTCGGAGAAAGCATGCGCGACAGTCCGACGGATTCGAGCATGATCCTGCCGCCTGGCGGTAACGATTGAGTCGGTGTTCTTGAAGGTCGGCAGGAGTCCTGAACCTCTGAGATCTTTGGCCATTTCCACCTGGCGGTGGCCGTAACTATATTATGATCTGGGATCAGCATGCATGGCGGGTGAGAAAGCCGATATAGGCAGGAGTCTTATACATTGTTCGCCAGGAGCTGCCGGTGGTATACGAGAGTTCGTTCGGGGCAATCCGAACCACGCTACCATATGTTTTATGGAGATTTAAGAGGTCATGGTGTACTCGGCCATGTGTGTTGGACCAGATCCACGGCAGCCGGCTGGCTGCCCATAATCTGGGCCCGGGAAAGTGTCTTAAAGGATGGAACATCACATTATAAATCAAACATAAACATATGGCGATCAAAAGCTGGTACCAGTCGGTCAGCTACTTATTCTATTGCCGTAGACATCAACCGTTTGCAACTACTCACGAGCACAGTCACAATAACCGGCCAGAAGACCAGCAGGGGCATGGCAAGGTTAGCCATAGTGAGCATTAAGAATGATGAGGTGGGTTGGTAGTAAATCCTTCTCCAAATGTCGTCCAACCGCCCGTTTTAAATAGCGCATGGGATTCCTTTACGGCATCAGTACTGAGCATGCATGATGCTGCCGCCATACGAGTCGTATAAGAGTCTGCCCGGTTAGGGCCTCCAGAATATATAACAGCCTTGTTATATCTAGGCCAGGTAGAAGGGTGGGCATAGGTTACACCCCAGTGCCACTACTCGCACCTAGGAATTAGAGGTGTTTAACTCTCGGAATGTTGGAATTGACCAAGTGCAATTATTACCCAGCCCTGACCATTCACAGTGACCCGGTTCCAGCAAAGAAATGAGGCCTAGTCCAGCTGTGGATGCGGCTTCCATCTGAAGGCAGAACAACAGCACCGCTGGGCCAAGGAGCCAAATAATTTGATTAGGGATAATGCGTGCTCGATCAAAGAGTGCTTCCCTGTGTCTACTACTGACTGTTTCCTTCTCCCACTATTAAGGGACGTAAATTGAAATTAATGATATAGCAGGTCACACGGACATTGACACTGCCTATGAGTAGCCAAGGCTATAGGGGAAAATAACACTTAGGTGCAGATGCTAATGCGCCTAGAGGGATATGCACTAGTTCAACCTTGATGTGGGAAGGAGAGCAGATCTTCAGGAAATATTTGGTATCTCCAGGTTGCACCTCTTCAGGGAAGGCAACGTACTAATAAGGGATCCAGCGAGAGGGGTGGGTTCACATAAATATCCTGCTTTGGTTTCATCATCATGGCATGGTTCTCTTGTTTCCCAAGGTAACCTTGGTGCTTATTCACCCTTCAATATATATTCAAAGCTGTAACAGGCCTCCTCCCAAAAATTGAACGAATGTGAAAAAATGAGCTCCGAGAAACGGGATAGCGATTGCGATGTCTCGGCAGGGGTGGTGAACTCACGCCGGGTGAGGTGTGTGGTACACAACATGTTGAGAAGTCATAAGACAAGTTCAAATAGGGCTCGTCAGACTTCCTGAACGTCTGTGCTTCATGCTGCTGCTACATTACTTCCACATGGGGCCTAACATCTCTGGATGCCAAAACTGCTTTCGCCATTCAACGCTTTCCTGAAGGCTCCTCCAGACCGGTCTGCATTGCTGCTGTGGTTACCCTCCAGATATGTGTCATCCAACCCTTCGTCGGCGGAGTCACCAATATCTTCAAGAGGCAGGACTTCCTACTGGGCACTATTGTTTTATATCCGCTCATAATCAGCGGCGGCATGATCATCTTGCTCATAGTTTATGGCTAGAGGATCCGCAAGGACAGTATTCTCCACCAGAGTGTATTCCGCCATCTGAACTTCCCCGTTGCGCCAACCACCAATTTCGTGTGAGCCATCGCTCTGTTTGACGGACAAGCATATCTTCCACACAAGATCGCAACGCTCTTCACGGGCAATACTCATCACCGAGGTACGTAATCTCCCGTATACTCTCATTAGTACACTCTCCGGTCTAATTATGCACATGACTATGGTGCATACCAAGTAAGCCAAGCTCCCCAACATTTCGGCATGTAACACACTATTGTTGGGGAGAGGGCCTAAGTTGGCCGTCTTGCCACGGAGCGATTTTGCCCCCAGCTTCCTCCCGACGAATCTGCCTGATTTTTCTCTTGGGGACGAGCATGTCAACTCCGTACTGTCACTGGTATCTACACTCCTATCACAACATTGCCCATCCCATGAGCCTCGTTGGCTCAGTTAGAGATTTTAGTCGAAGCTAAGGCGATGCTATTTACGCCCAGATCCATCAGAACCTGCCCTGTAAACTGTCCAAAGCTGTGTTCCCGCATCGGATGTTGGAAAAAATGCCTTTGGGCAATTCTGAGAGTGGCAACACAAGCGTTCTCACTTGCTAAGCGAGAGTGACCTGAGAAGGCCTCGGAGCGTCCAATGTCGCCAGGCTACAAGACATGGTCAATTCCCATCACTATGCCTGGTATGGTTTGGCTTTATTCACTGCGGTGACCATATTATTTTTGATTTTATGTAGAGCACAAATCTCAAAGGACAAGGAGAACAGTTGGCTACCATGAGCCGGAGGGGTAAATCAGGTGGAGCTGAGAGGTTGCCAAATGCCTGTGCTTGCCAGGGCTGACGCGTTCCAACGCTGTAAAATGTATCACTTTGGTTGTAACTCTATTGAAAGTTTCCGGGGTGGTGGATGGCCACGTCCAGTACATTCTCCCTGGTCAAGAACATAGTTCTGAGCTCTTAGTTATCCTTAGCTGGAGAATTTATCCACAAGAATACATCCTTAGACCATGCTTACCTGAACTAACGCAGGGTTATATAGATACACTGCAGACATAGCAAAGGATAGGAAATACAAACTTGATGAGACTGATTAACTCTGGCATATGCTGGCAACTGTCAGATTGTGCGGCATGCGTTGAAAGTGGACTGCTGTTCGTGTCGTTGAATGCGACTCGCATCGGTTGAGTGATTCCGGCGGATAGCGGAAGACTTAAACTGCGCGGAAAATATTGTGCCCACCGCATATCAGCTGCTGAATGTTTATTTCATATATGCAACAAGCTTCGCTCATCCAGAGCTGTTGGCAATCTTAGCGTTTTCTCGTCTCACCTGATGAGAAGTTGTTGAGTTTCTATCACTCGTGCAGACAACTGAAGTGTCAAGCCTCATTTTCACGATGAGAGAAACCGGCATATATAGTACCTACGAAGAGCTTTTGGCGCATAAGCCAATAGACGAAGCGCGTCCCATACGCGTCATATGCATTGGTGCCGGAGTTTCGGGAATCCTCACCGCGATACGCTTTCCTCGGGAGATTCCGAACCTAGAGCTGGTCGTATACGACAAAAATCACGATGTAGGCGGGACATGGCTGGAGAATCGGTGAGTAGGGGAGAAAGTCAGCCGCTGAAAACAGTTACTGACAAACCCGGGTCATCAGCTACCCCGGCGTTCGATGCGATATTCCCAGTGCTGGATACCAGTTCACTTTTGAGGACAACCCAGGTTGGACAGAGTTCTACGCGAGTGGCCCGGAGATTCTGGCCTACTGGGCTCGGACCGCCCGTAAATATGGGGTTTACAAATACTGCAAGTTTAATCATCAGTTTGAGGGTGCAAAGTGGATGCCGGTGGAAGGCAAGTGGCAGGCCACTCTTCGTAACACCCTCACAGGCCAGGTACGATCATCATCTGCTACTTGTCAAGAGCAACACTGAATAAATGGCAGAATGTTTTGGATACCGCAGACTTTATCGTCTCAGCCACAGGACTTCTCAACCGGTGGGAGTACCCTAGCATCCCGGGGCTGGAGACCTTTACAGGTCCCAAAATGCACACTGCTTGCTGGGATGCGACAATACCACTAGAGGGAAAGCGCATTGCCCTGGTTGGCGCAGGATCGACCGGAATTCAGGTCTTGCCTTCGATCCAACCACTGGCACAGAAAGTGGACCACTATGTACGTGGGCAGAATTGGATCTCACCCCTTGGAATCGGGGGTGATGAGTTGGTTCGGCGGCAGTGTTCTGCGGGAAACTGTATGCGACAAGGCCCATATTTCACCTACGTTCCCCAAGCTGATAGCCACAGTTAAACACTCGCCCGAGGAGCTGTGGGTATTTGCCAATACACCAGGCGCTTACCATACCTTTCGTCACCGCATCGAAGGCGATATAAATCAGGCTCCCTATGCCGTGTTTGTGGATCACCCCGCACAAAAGGCGCTGCATGAGATGACAATAAACTCGATGAAGGAGAAATTGCGCTCAAAGCCGCAAATTGCCAAAGCACTCACCCCCGAGTGGCCCGTCGGATGCAAGCGTTTGACGCCTGGACCTGGATATCTCGAGGCCTGTTGTGAGTCCAATGTGGACTACATTAGCACGGGGATCCGCCGGATTACGCCCACTGCAATTGAGACAACGGATGGTGTCCTCCGGGAGACTGATGTCCTTATCTGTGCCACCGGTTTTAATGTGTAAGTTCTCCCATGCCGTGGAAGGATGCGATGTGTCCTAAGTCACTGCGCAGAATACGAACGGGCGGCCCTCAGTGGGCCGGCCTGGACGGGGTCACGCTGGATGATGTTTGGACCCCCGATCCAGTGGCGTATCTTTCCATATTTCCACCAAAGATGCCAAATATGTTTGTCTATTTCGGACCCAATGGCGGACCGTTGACTGGAAGTACGGTGCACATGCTCGAGTGGAGCTGCGAGTATATGATCCAGACAATCCGGAAGTCCCAGCGCGAGTATATCAAATCCATCTCAGCTTCGTATGTACCCTAGTCTGTGAGGGGGAAACTCGGCATTCTGACAGCCAATATAGAGAGAGAGCCATCAAGGGATTTCAGGATCACTGCGAGAAGTTCTTTGACCGGACAGTTTTCATGCAAGAGGTATGTGCCTTTTTTCACCCATGAGGGTGGTTGCTCTGTTGACCAGTCTTAGTGTCCATCGTGGTTTAAGCGTGGACAGCCCAAAGGGCGCCAAGTCAGTAAGTTATCAGCACCCGAAGTATCCTTACCAGCACAGCTGACTGAGATCAACGCAGCTAGTTGGCCGGGGTCTGGCGTCCATGCCCGTCAGGCCTTGTTAAATCCTCGCTGGGAAGACTTCGACTACCAATATCATGATAGCGTCAGACAGGTCCCCCTTGGTTGGTTGGGAAATGGGATGACGGTCAACCAGGTGAAAGGAATCAAGACCACCGATTACCTGGATTCTCCTTTGGTCCCTCAATACGCGGTTTCAAAGAATGACGATGAGAATGGCCACACGGGGCAAGCGTTGACTAACGGGAAAGCGTCACTGAAACAGTAGTCAGAAAAACTACATGAGATCATCCCAGGCCAGATCTGGCTCTCACCCCTCTCGCCAAGGGCTGTGATATGAACATTATATTAGTATATCGATAGATATAGAAAGAACTGCAATACGAAATCATTATGTCAAAAAGGTTTTGCGGAAGTCATTCCTCTGTCAACAGGCTTGATCGGTGCAGGGACTAGAAACGCGATGATACAATATTGCGTGATCTAACCCTTTGGACCTACAACAGCATGGCCCTGCCTACGTAAAAATGATGTTTCTTTGAAAGGAAGCCGTATATTCACTATATATCGTATCGGTTATCACCCGGGATAACAGCATTGGTAAATCCCCATGGAATTCCTAGACCATCTTCAGGATCGAGAACAAGCAAAGAATCACTATCTGCCAGGATCCTAAGCCCCCCTTCCTTGAACCTCCGCCGGACAGCGCCCAGATCCAGCACCTTGAATGTTAACGAATGGTAAACGTCTTCCGAACTATCATGGCGTGCTTTGAAGTCGATGCTGGCGTATGATTCGGCATCTATTGGGGTAGCCAGTTCATAAACGGCATCAGCGAGGAGCACATAGGTACTCTCCAGGCCGCGGACAACGTTTTGACCCCGGTGGATGACAGTGCCCCCAAGGATGTCAAGGTAGAAATTCAATGCACGATCCATTTGTTCGGTTAATACAGTATGATAAGCACAGAACTGAATACCGAGGAACCCCTTCCCCTCCCGGGGGTGCAATTCCCATGCTGGGTCCTCCCGGTGGTCGTACGAGCCGACACTCGTGGACGGGTAAAACTCATACCGAAGCCCAGTATCTTGTGCCAGGGTGTAGAACAATTTGGACTTCTTGAAAGACGCCTCGGGGCACTTTTCTGGATCTGACAGCCGGTTGGCCTGGTCCGTGCAGCGCATGCCACGCTTCTGGTAGATTTCCGCGTAGAATTCATCAATGCCCTCAACAGCCCAGCCGAGGCCGTTCAGTTTGGGCTTGACAACGCTCTCATATCGCTGGATATCGTCGATGACGTATTTTCCTGGGTCAATGCAGTCGAAGAAAACATCTGCCAACGCGGTGAAGATGCAGTAGTCAGTGGGATAAGTGGGATATCGGGGATCGGGGGCCGTGTATAAGGACGACCGCCAAACGCTGGGGAGGCCGAAAATTGACGAAAAGAAGCGTTCCGCCTCTCCCAGATCCGGAACACGATGGCTTGGGTGGTAGAGCTTACAGATTTTAGCGGCCATAGTTCTTGTTGCGCATTCGTTTCTGTCAGGGAGAGAAGGGAGGGGGGTTGCTCTGATTGATAAAGACTGAGCTACCAGGCATGTCCGGCTCATATAACGGAATTATAGATGCGAAACGACTTCATTGTCTACGGAAAAGCGGAAATACACGCCGGGATTTACATAGCGAGATACACTGTCTTCAACTCCGTCCACTCATAGACTCCATGGATCCCCAGCTCCTTCCCCTGGCCGCTTTGCTTGGAACCGCCAAAGGGCATGTCTGGTGTCATCATAGGACTTGTTACATTCACTCCAACATTGCCAGCCTCAAACCTCTTCGCAAAGCGCAACGCCCGTGAGAGGTCTCTCGTGAAAACACTCGCGTAAAGCCCAAATTCAGAGTCATTAGCGCGTGTGATGACCTCTTCCTCTTCCCGGAAGACGCAGAGACACTGCACACATCCGAAGACTTCCTCAGTCATTACTCTACTATCATCAGCAGGCTGCCAGACTAGCGTAGGCTCTACGTAGAACCCCGTAGTACCCTCCCGGACACCGCCAGTGAGAATCTGTGTGCCGCTTTCACGGACGTCCTGAATGAATTCTAAGATGCGTTCAAATTGCTTCCTATCGGCGTTGGGTCCGCGTTTCGTCGCCGGCGACAACGGATTGTTATCATCTGGTGGATTCGTGCCATGTTGTTTTATGGCGTGCACCAGCTTGTCGCGGAAGGAAGCCGCCACATCCTCCTGAACGTATACACGCGAGCTGGCTATACAGGCCTGTCCTGAGTTTAGTAGAATGGACATTGCAGCTCCTTGGGCCGCCTTATCGAGGTCGGCGTCATTGAAGATAACCAACGGTGACTTCCCGCCCAGTTCGAGTGAGACCTTTTTCAGGTTGGAGGCGGCCGCGGCACGCTGAATGGCTTTGCCGGTTGGCACTGACCCTGTAAACGATATCTTCCGGATTTTCATGTGAGAGGCGAGGGCCTCTCCACACGGCGAGCCGAGCCCACTTAGGATATTGACGACACCGGGCGGGAAACCAGCTTCTTTGATCAGTTGTGCGATATAGAGACTAGTTAGCGGCGCCTTCTCTGACGGCTTAATGACCAGAGTATTTCCTGCGATAAGTGCCGGTGCCATCTTGAATGTGAGCATGGTGACCGGTGCGTTCCATGGAGTAATGGCCGCGCAAACACCATATGGTTGCCGTAGAGTGATGTTCACAAAGCCAGCCGTCTGCAGCGAAGATTCACCTTGGATATCGGTTGCCTTACCGGCCATATATCTCAGGAAACGAGCACAGGCAAGAGGCTCTCCTGTTCGGGTTAGCTTTGCTACAAATGTAAAAGCTCTAACGCGGGAGTTCCTCACTGTACGTCGACACCGGCCTTCCCATACTGCATGCCTCCAACTCTGCCAGCGCTGGATGGTGTTTTTCATAAAGATCAGCCAAACGATAGAGAAACTCTGCGCGTTCAAAGCCACTTAGGGCTGACCACTTTGGAAAAGCCGCTTCCGCAGCGGCAACTGCCTGATCCACATCCACTGGCCCGGCTTCATGGACCTCTGCCGTCACTTGTTCCGTTGCTGGGTTAATAACGGCAAATGTACGCCCAGTTTTTGCCGCAACGAACTCATTGTTAATAAAGAGGCGTGTTTCCATCTGCGTTGTTGATTGCATCGTGTCCGTGGAAGTCAATCCCTCTTGCATCTACTGTAGAGGACACTCGGGGGTCGCACAATATATATTATAGTCCCAACTACCACATGCCGTAGTGAGTCGGAATTGGGGTATTATGCCGGAATTACAAGCATGTTTATGCAACCATCTAAAACGCATAATCCTTTACGTATACCTGAAGCGAAGCCGAATCATGTCTGACTGGATTGTGATTTTCCTTGGTAACACGTAGGGTGCTTCGGTTATATCTGGGATACGTGACCCTCGCGGGAACTCATATATCCAGTCCTAGAATATCTACCGCTGGATGGAGATTTATTGACTATAGTTTGCATCGATAATGATCATAGTCTGCATGCTCAACAATTCTCAAACGTCGTATTCACCTCTCTCCAGGCGCGCTGCGCAGCCAAGTCTTGGACAACATCTACAAACAGCACGGCTGCACCCGCAAGAATGAGCGTTGACATGACGTGTAACGTACAAACTACTTAGCAGGTGCTGCCAACGGCACTACATAAGCATCGGATGGAGCTTGTCCCTGGAGTGTAGTAGTCTAATCGTGGAGGGCCGAGATGGAGAAGTCGTGTTTACGTTGGTTGATGTGCATGGTTGGAGCGGTTATAGTCTCGATGGTTACCCAAGCGATGCTCTGAAACGCAAGCCTACCGACAGCTGCACCTGAATAGACACATGAATAGCTACTGTCGGCCATTATGGTGAGGAATTAACACGGCATAATGTGCATTAGAGTGTAGTAGACATGTGGCTAAATCAATATGTTCTGACTACAGCCCTGATGGAAGAATCACACGGCCATCCGTGAACGATAAGGGAAACAAAATTCAGTAAGATTCATCTTGGGAACCAACTTGCGTTGTCGAGGACGCTAGACTAGTCAGCGCTGACTCGTCTTGGGGCCAAGGCATCGGCTAGGCGTGCATCCCCACTAGAACCAGAGAAGCGTTACATTGTCAAAGAGAATTCTGCAATTGTCCGGTGATATACGCAAAGCCGAGGGCGATATTCCGACGGAATAATAGCTTTTCACAGCCGAATTCCGGTCTTCTTCTGGAGTTTCCCTTGGGCGAGCATAGCCAGCAACTCAGGCACGCGGTCGATGGTATGCAGCTCCACATCAGGTACGATATGATGCTTAGTGACTAGACGCATCATTTCCTCGAGCTCGAGTGGGTTTCCCGTTTGTGTACCCTGCAGTCGTAGGGCTTTCTTCACCAGTGGAAGGATGCTTAGAGAGATCGGCTGGTGTGGCACACCGACCGTTACCACCGTTCTGCTTCGTCAGCAAGAAAGACCTGGTAGAAAGTGCATAGGTAGACAAACCCTTGGAATCCAGTAAGATCGATTGCCGCCTCGTAGGCTGCACCGACGCCAGAGGCGACGATGGCTCCATCTAATAGTCGGCTGCCACAAACATCGCGGACCAGGGCAGCCATGGCCTCGGGGTTTGAGCTGTCCACAACCCCCTCCGCCCCTAAAGCTCGCGTTTCGTCCAAGGCGTGGGCAGAGACGTCAAAGCCTAAAACACGAAACCCCAGGGCCAAGCACATCTGGACAGCCAGCCGGCCCACGCCGCCGAGGCCAAAAATGCCCACGATGCCCCGAGCAGGTAGATCGAGTCGCTTTGCAGCGCGAAATGCCGTGATGCCAGCACAGAAGAGAGGGGACATCCTAACGATCTATTAGCCACTAAATGCAAGCGACTGAAGTACGGGATGACTAGAGGCTAACCTTTCCAGGGGTAAACTATCGGCGATTGACGTGCAAAATTGGGGACTGACGACGGCGTACTCGGCCAAGAAGCCATGTGTATCGAAGCCTTGATTTAACTTACCACTCTCGCAGAACTGAGCCTCGCCCGCTATTGGTATGTGAGGAAGATGTTTTTATCGCTGGAATGCCAGAGGGTTGGGACAAACACTGTACCTTTGCACGGAATGCAGGCCTGACAGGCTCGCATGGTGTTGGTGAATCCAACACGGTCACCGACTTTGAAAGCACACACCATCGTTCCGACTAGCCTGTAGGTTACTAGATAGGGCAACAAGTTAACGAACAGAGGCTACCTACCTTTTGCAACGATTCCTACTCCCTCATGACCGGCCGCGAGACCCACTGTCTTCTCCCCATGATACCCAAGGTAAGGAACTAGATCGGAGCCGCAAATCGAGGCGGAGACCAACTTCACCAAAATTTCGTCACTCCGAATTTCAGGAATCCCAATGTTTTGAACTTGGACATTGTTCGGCTATTGGTGTAAGCACTTGGTGTAAAATGCATCGCTGCATGTGGAAACAGTTGTTTATATACTAACTCACCTCCTGAAAGACTGCGGCCCTCATGGTTGCCGGAATCGAGCTTTGTGCCATCGTGAATAACTACTGGGGGTACAACACTGTATGGCACTACTAGCTTATGGCTTCGAATCATTGAAGGCGTTCGCCCCTACTTGTACTTAAATGATTTATACTTCCAATGCGGGCCATGGGCACGACCTGCTGTGTGGCACGTCGCTGAGTCAGTGGCGGAAATAGATTTGAATTCCGTGTGTTGATTGGGACATACGCTAGGCCACTAAATGAGGGAGAGTGTGGTGGCTTTGGTAACAGTACGAGTCGCAGAGTGGGTTATTCTGAGTTAAAACAGTGGTGACTAATTGTGTTTCTTTCTTGCGGGGTGACCCTGCAGCCCCAATAACGACAAATTCTATAGTTTGGGGGATAGCGAGTACTTTGTGTAATTCACAGCCCCGAGCCGCTGGCCTCGATCCGCCGAGTTCGCTTTTTCCCGCAGGACGCGCTTCAGAATCTTGCCTGATGGACTTTTTGGAATGCTCTCTGTGAAAATAATGCCACCACGTAGCTGCTTGTAGGCGATTACACGCTCCTTAACGTGGTCTAGAAGCACCTGTGCGGTTTCCTCATTTGCGTGAAGACCAGGTCGAAGGACGATATAGGCTAGAGGGACCTCGCTCGCTAAGCTAGGATTGTCGACCCCGATAACAGCGGCGTCGACTACGAAGACATGTTTGAGGAGCAGGTCCTCCAGCTCGGCTGGTGCCACCTGATACCCCTTGAATTTTATCAGGTCCTTGGCACGATCGGTAACGAAGAGATTCCGGTCATCATCCTCATATCCAATATCACCTGTCAGTCTGACGTCAGCTTCATGAAGTACAGATCAACGTCGAGACCAATATTCCGAGCGAACGGGCAGAGATATACCAGTCTTAAACCATCCATCCTGTGTGATGCACTGCTCTGTCTGCTCAGGGTCATTGGCATACCCTTGGAACACTGTTGGCCCTCGAACCCAGAGCTCCCCTTCCTCCATCACGGCGCATTGGTGCCCATCACCACGCATGAATCTAGCCTCCAACCCGGGGAGAGGAGAGCCATTCGACCCTGCTGATTTCTGCCACAAATCCCAGCGCTGGGCGTCTTAGCCCTGAAAGCTATTAGTCTGGGGTTTAATTCTTACCTGTATATGAGAGACAGAAGTTGTCTCGGACAGACCGTATGCTTGACGAACTGCCAAGTGTCGTCGGTGATATAGTTCGTTTATCAGGTTAGTGGGCATCGGTGCACCGCCGGAAGTCAACATGCGGAGCGACCGTAAGTCGTAGTGATCAACTAAGCTGTTTTTAACGAGGTGCAGCACGATTGGAGGTGCGACATAAGCGTGCGTAATTGCGCATTCCTGGATGGAGCGACAAAACGTCTCCAACACGAATTTCTCCAAATACATGGTGGTAGTACCTAGATGAACGGGTAGATGGACCAGACAGATAAGGCCTGCTCCTTAGCACACTGTCAATTTCTCCAATGGCTGGAAAACCTACCGTAGATATGATATGTTGGGAGTACCGCCAATGTTCGATCCTTGCACCAGTCTATATGTGGCCTATCCACGGCACTTTGCATGACAACGGCGGCCACGACGTTCCTGTGGGATATCATCACTCCTTTTGGCTGACCGGTTGTACCAGAGGAGTATATCAAGTAGGCAATGTCCTTCGCAGGATCCACACGAGTGTAGCCGTAATGACTGCCCCGTTGAGCAATCGTCTGTCCATCTGTGATAAAGTCAAAGACGGTGGGAGTGACGTTGCACGTATGGGCTGGACCAAGACACAGCAACCGCTCAGGTGGCAGCCTCTGCCCTTGCGCGGCTTCTGTAGCCACGGGCAAGCAGTCTGGATGTACCACTAGGGCTGCCGCACGACTTCGCTGTAGCTGTTGCCCAAGTTCCTTTGCCGATAGAGCGGGATTCACAGGAGCAACAGTCCCGCCGGCATAATGGCAGCCCATGATGACAAAAGGAACATCAACGTCATTTGGCGCCATGACCATGAGCACATCGCCCTTTTTCCAGTCCCAGTGGGCTTGCAGTGCCTCGCCAAAGTCCTGCGCAGCAGTTCGGAGCTGCTGGAATGTCCATGATCTCCTGGATTCCACAGAGTCGAATATAACTATTACTGCAATCAGTGAGGGACAGAAGCCAGATATCAGGAGACAATACTCTGGTTGGGTGGGAAAGGAGGCGAGGGCTGTTCGAAAAGAAATTCCCAAAGGCCCTGGGACGGAATGACTGGTGTCGACATGATGGCATTAGCGAGAGAGCCAGCGATATCTAGGGGTATGCTCGATTCCTACGGTCAGGTTTTTGATACCACCTGAATAGTTGGCAGGTACGGTAACCCCGTGGCTGCATGTACTTGTGCCGGGCCTACCTCGGCCACGGTATAATTGCACCGTTAGCGGCCGCGGAATTCGGGACGGAATTGCAACCTGGTTTCAGGCGTATGTGAAATTGATATGGAGGGAACGATTAACCCTACTTGCTCGGCTTGAAATTGCCCGAACTACACGTAATAAGGCCCATCGATTGTGTGAATGGGGGAGGAGACTGTGTTAAGAACCATAGAAAACACTCAAAAACACGTTGGCTAGTTTCCACCGTCAACTAAATACGACTCTAGTAAATTTTGTAGAAAGATATCAGATCCCAACAACCCATCGTCTCCCCAGAATTGGGGAGACTGTAGGACACCAGTTGCATCACCAAGTAGCTCGCCGTTAGGCATGACGAGGGCACCGCCCACTGCTCCTGGATCATTGTTAATATTAAGAGAGATGTTACTGCCCCCATGATTGGTATTCTCCTGTACACTTCCGTCATCACCACCGGGGCCTTCTTTCTCGTCGTCAACATTCATCTTACAAGTCTCACTCATGGGTGAGGACATGACACCAGCGACCTCTGAAACCGGGATGGCCTCTGGAAGAAGAGATCCCCTGGCGAGCGCGTCATCCAGTGCTAGGGTGCAACGCACATAGGCTTTCGGATGACTATTGAGTATATCAGCCCAACCCTTTATGTGGCCATCCAATGAGATTGTCCGGGCTTCGCGACTGATTTGATCCACAGACGCCAAAATTAGGTCAGCGTTATCGTAAACAGACTTGTACACCTTCATTGCTTCTAAGACCACGCTCAACCGTCCATCTGTGGCAGAGGTGTCAGGACTGGCTAGGGCCTGGTCCAGAAGGCAGAGGAGAAACGGCTGGGCCGTGCATAAAATCCTACGTAATGAGTGTCTGTACTGGTTTTTGGAGAAGCTAAGAAACTTACGCGCTTGCTGGAAGATACTTCACTAGGTCCAATCGCATGAGATCGTGGAGCGACTCAGTGATGGACAAAGTCGACTCGTGGATTTCGAGCCTGTTGCCGCCGGTGGGGACGAGGGGAAGCCCATCTGGTGTCATAAATTCCACTTTTATTCGTATTTCATGATTCGCTATGAGTACAAGAGCGGAGCTGTTCAATCAGAGCCGATACTATGATGGAGGGTGGAGCTGGGGGCACATACTGAAAGTATATCCGCAGTAGATTCGTCATCAGAATTACCGAGCTATTGGATTGGTAGTTAAAATGAATCCCTCCAAGCCGGTCAGTGATATCCTGATGCCAAGTCTTCGCTTCTTCTCGCAAACGCCTAGTGTGACTGAGGATATGTGGACGGTCTTCCGGCTGATATTCCGTCGGAGTAATGCTTGGATATACCAGATTCAGAACACCAGTCAGCAGCGAGCAGAGCTCACAAAGCGCAGCTGTAATTACGAGCAGGACTCGCCGTAGGTCCTGACTATACACGCTGGGCCCTTCTGCATCACCCTGAAGATCCGCGACTGTGAGCCACCCTCCGCTGAAATCGAACATGTCCTTGGTGATAAGCATGGGCTGGCGGAGGCCCAGGGACATGACACGGTCCCGGACAATGCATGACCACCATACACGTTTGCGCTCCCTGGTGTCTGCATCTGATAGACTCGGCGCGAGATGATACTCATGAGCCTTAGCCGTCCGAGCGTGCCGAATGGCACAGCTCAACCACCAGCTGTTAATTTGTTGTGGATTGTCCCGGGGACACCAGAGAGACAGCAGAAGAGCTCCTCGAGCCAATGATAACGGGTCAGTGTCGGTTTCCAATGAGTATAACAGCTTCGCCCGCCGATACAGGCATCTACGAGCATGGCGAGTGTGGTGAAATCCCAATTGTTGAAGTTTGGTGGCGGCAACGAAGCTCGAAGCTGCAAAGAGCATTGCTTGCAGAACAAAAAGTGACAACACCTGTTGCTCTGCAGGCCTGGAATCGCGCCGATTAGCGTACTTAAGCGGATGGTAGAGTGTCCAAAACCGCGGTTCGTCGAAGAGAGGCAGCAGGGGGTGGATATAACGGAAGAAGCGGTCGAGCATATCGGACAGCAGATCGCGCCGGGGAAGGCGATGACAACCCTGATCCTCCAAGAATTTGACATCGTCCTGGCCCAGTCGTTGCAGAAAGTTGCTGCTTATGAAACGATACGCCGTGAAGTGTAGTTCACCAGCTGCTGCACCCTCCGGGCCATCATGATCGTCTACAGTATCTCCATTATTTTGTAGCAGGAGACCTAATAAAGCTGGTGGAGAGCAACTAGAGTTGAGGCCTGACGGTATAGAATGAGCCGTCACTGCAGCCGCAGTTGCTGGCGTGTGACGACGACGCCCCGATGGGTCAAGGCAAGGAGCTGCCCGGACATTGACGGTAGGGGCCTTCCTGGTCCCTTGGGCCCGCGTTATACGGCCGCTGTAAATCCCAACACGTTAGCTATATTTGCCAACAGTAGATTGGTGAGGGCGACTTACGTTGATGCCCTTGCAGCAACAATGCATGTTTTCTGGTCCAGGAAGCAGTTGGTACAGCAGGCGCCGCGCCGAGCAACATCACAGCGCACCTTCCGCTGCCGACAGGCATTACAAGCGACTGTGGCCCGGACTGGCCGAGGTTGGGCAGGTTTCTGAGACTTGGTCATGGCAATCGGAGACTGTGTATCCGAGGTAAGGACCACGGGGCATTAGAGGGTGCTACGGCGAAGCTTTAATTTTGAAATGCATGCTCGGATGAGCGGCGAGCACCGACTCGAATTCTACGACCACTCGGTATATGACTAGCGGGAGAAGAAATAGTATTTCCATGGGGTCTATGAGCTCACTAGTGTATCCACTTATCGAGCCCCATGCTATCTATGCCTAAACACGTCCTCGCTCGAGAAAACACTCCGGAATATCCACCACCTTAGCCCGCAAGTACTCAGCCAAATTCTTTCCAAGACAGTCAAGCCCCGAGCCGGCGTTATATCCGCGGTCCAGGTGGTCTTTCAGTAGGAAATGAACGGCTCGAAGATGGGGCATTTCGCAACGTCGGATAGGCTTCCCCCGCTCATCGGACCCCAGGAGATGTCGTAATTTGTCCGTTGACAGCAGACTCCGCAGCCAATCCCACTCATCTGCATGGCGGACGAAAAGGCCAACATTTGCATCCGATGCTTTGTCACCGGACCTACCCAAGCACACGTAACCGAGTGGCGCCGGACGGGTCGGGCCCCAGCTTTCAGTAGGAACGGGGTCTGAGGTAAAGTCCAACGACTCCTGGGCCGCAGGGTAGGCACGCATCTGGTCGGGGCACGGTATGTCAAAAATCCTGCCGTCAGGTAGATGCACTCTCTCCTGCACATGAATCTGTTCCAGGAGGGTGACAAAGTACTCGTAGTATGGGCGCCCAACCCCCTGCCGGCTATCAACCGTGGGTGTCAGCCCCGGGCAACCCTGAAGGATATTGGCCTTGCACCAGTGAAGGAAGGCGCCCGGTTGCAGCATTGCCTCACTTTTTGACTGAGCAAAGACGCGGATGTCGACTGTGGCTGCGTCCTGCGAGTGGGGATTTTCCTCCGGTACGCCCACCTGCGTGAACGAGATCAGAGAAAACTGGCTGGCATGGCTCCCCATGGCATGGAGGGTTTGCCGTCGGATCATTTCCACCTTTTCTGGGATATCCAGGCCCGTCAAGTAAATGTGATACTCACCACAATAGCCGCCAAACGCTGTAATCCCAACCTTCGTCGTAGTTGGCGCCGGGTGGCCCACGATGCCGGAGACACGCACACGATTTACAGCGACCTCCTCCACCCGAATCCCATCAATCTGGGCCACGACATCGGAATTAAAATAGAGGGGACCTTGAATCTCATAGAGCAACTGTGAGGTAACTGTTCCAACCGAGACCTCGCCGTCCCGGCCGGGTTCCAGCGAGACTTCGATGGCTCCGTCATGGCCGATGTCCGCAATCGGGAAACCTAGGTCCACTGCTGAGCCCTTCCACTTCTTGAAGCCGGAGTAATATCCTCCTGTCACGTATGTACTGCATTCAATGAGGTGACCGGCCACGAGGGCCGCGGCAAGCTCAGGCAGGTTCGAGCGCGTCCACCCATGCCACCACATGGCGACGCCGATGCATGGGGACGAATCGGCTACTCGACCACAGATGACAATATCGCACTCGTCTAGGGCTCGAGCGATTCCAGTGGCACCCAGATAACATTGAGCACTCAGCATCTCGTATCCCCAGTCCTCGTAGCATTCGCCAGTGGTGATATTAACAAGAGCTTTTGCATCCTGCGCGATGATCGTGCGCATTGCATCCGTAACATCATCGCCCTCAATCCACCCAACACGCAACTGTAACCCAAGGCACGCAATAATGTGCCGCAGCGCCTCTGCCAAGCCATGGGCATTGCTGCCCCCAGCGTTACAGACTACCTTCGTCCCGTTCACGGCGAGATGTGGCAAGGCCGGGCGGATCTTGTCCAGGAAGTTGGCATGGTATCCACCCTTGACAGAGCCCAGCTCCTCGACGGATGCAACCTGGGTCTTGAGGGCTGACCGTTGTGCTCCGTTACGTGTCATGTCAGCCTCGGACATCCAGTCCCCGACGATTGCATCCAGGTCAGGGAGCTGTGACAGGCTCTCCAGCGCTCGCTCCCTATCCACTGTCCCTAAGAAGGCTCAGTCTCGTGTTGACGATCAAATAGTGAATGGACTTGATGAACCTACCACCTGAGCAGCCGGCGATACGAATAGGCCGCTTTAATGCTTTCTTTTCTTGATCCATAATCGGTGTAGTCTGCTTGTAGCGCTCCTCAGTCTCAAGGTTTGTCGATTTTGGCTCTGATGTACCTTCATCCGGCTGGGCTTTAAGGCTAATGTATGTCCTGCTATGAAACGCTTGAATCTAATGCGCATACCATTGACAGTGTGTGCTCGGAGCTGCGACGTTCTATTACGTTGTCTCATTTCCGTGCTGGTAATTCCGTCCACACGAGATTTCCGTCACAACAACCCCATACCCAGTGTTACCGACAAGCTCCTTCTCCCTGCCCAATGGCCACGTCCGGGAGCGCCAGTCGAGCCAGGACACATACGCAAACAATGCTTGTCACTCACACGTGTCGCCGTGGTTCTCAACAGCATCCCGTTCCGGCGCGGGAGAGAGGGATGACTGCCAGTAACCAGGCAATCGATTGAACTTGATACGGGGATGAGAGCGGGAGCATTGGGAATGTATTGGACACTATTTCCGCATGAAATGCAGCGAATCATAGGGCCATGGGCTACATCTATCCTGGGCCTCTACGTGGTTCTTGGGGTTGAATATAACAGAAATTGGATTTGCAGGATGTGTACTTCCACAGCAACGTAACTAGCGACCGGAGTTTCTATTCTGGCTGTATCCACATGCACATGTCTGATTTGATCCCTTAGACATCCACTGGCAGGGTAGCCAACCAGCCAGGCTCATGGGCAGGTACCGGGTTATGTGGCGGCTGACGGGGGATACCCTGTTCCAGGTACGACTTCGTGATAGCCTGGTATTCCTCCTCCAGGTCATTCTTTTCAGTCAGGAAATCGACCTTGTCGTCCTTAGGGCCAGCTCGCGGCGTGTTGATGCGGTGTCGGGACCAGCGAGTGGTATTGTCATCGATCTTCTCAAAGGTGTACGTGACATCAATGTCCATCGGCATCGCCTTGTGGCCGTGCCAGTGTACCGACTTGAAGCCCCAGACAAAGGGGGCTTCATGCTTGGTGACGACCCAGTCACCCACCAAGTCAAATCGACCGGGCATATGCATGTACTCAAAGAAATGCTCTCCCGGTAACATGGTGCGCTCCACGGATTCCACGTCGTCTTCGCCTCCAGATCCATGTTGCTTCCACGTGCCTAGTCCCAGCTTGATCCAGTTTGCTGGCACGGTGGCAAATGCCCAGACATCCTCGATAGGTCGGTTAATGACTTGCGACGTCCGGCTGTGCGTGATCCCAGACATGGTGACAGTTTGTTACGGGGTCCGGCGTGATATTCAGGTACACAAAGGTGGCGAGACGGATCAGTTGGGTATGTTTCGGCAAAAAAAAATTAACATATGAAACCGTTGATGCCAAGTGAGAGAGGTAGCAATGATGGAGAAGAGGCCTTTCCGTCGCCCGTTCCCCGGTATTTATGTTTGGGACAGGGCACATTCGCCATCGGAAATCTACGAGTCGCATTCGACTAAGGGCGGCTTGTTGGGGCCTGTTCCCCGCATGGTACCCCGGATTATTAAACCGAAATGTGGATAATACACACTCTCTCTCGTCTGCATAAATTCATGCCGCCGATCCTCTTCAGGGTAAGACACCTTTAGCGGACCGTCAAACTGCAAATATAGTCTTTCTCAGGCATAGCATCTCTTTGCTCACGTCAGTCATGGCACACTCCCTCAAACAGGACCCAGCCTCGGTGGAGCAGGGTTTGGACACGACCAAAGCTAGCGGCGAGGAACGCGTGGAGTATCTCTCAGAGGACACCGATGCCGCCGGTGAGCCACCTTTTGAATGGGATATGGACATCTGGATGAATCTTTCCGGTTGTTGGGCCTGCTTCCTCGCCTCGACCTGGTTACTGATCGTCCCAAGTTCTATAATCGGCTTCATCGCGGCCGCATTCCCAGAACATGCCAGCATATCTATCTGGATTGCCTCCTCTGTTACCATCGCCAATTGTGTTATCCAGACCTTTCTTGGTGATGTCTCGGATCACTTTGGTCGTAAATGGCCCCTTCTTCTCGGCATGGCCCTGGGTGTCGCCGGGTCGCTTGTCGCTGGGCGTGCTTCGAACATGCACATGGTCATTGGTGGCCAAGTCATCAACGGAATCGGCCTGACTTGTGGCTACCTCGCCATCCCCCTTTCCGCCGAGATTGTTCCGAAGAACCAGCGCGCGCGTGTCCAAGCGGCGAATGGAATCTTTGCCGGCACTGCATCCATCCTGGGGCCCATTGTGGCTGGGGCGTTGATCAAGGCGGACGTGGGAGGCGCCGGCCACGGATGGCGGGCCGCGTTCTATCTCTCTGCTGGCCTTGCCTTTCTGGCCTTCGTTATTGTCGCAGTTTGTTACAATCCTGCGCCTCGACCCAATCCGGACAACCTATCGGTGGCCGCCCGTCTCTCCCGAACAGATTGGATAGGAGCCTTCCTAGTTACCGGCGGAGTCACGCTGTTCCTGGTCGGGCTGGAGTCTGGTGGAAACACAACCCCCTGGGTATCCGCCCGTGTTTTATGTTGCATGATTGTGGGTGGACTGTTAATCTTGGCCTTTGGTGCTTGGGAGTGGAAGGGGGTGCGAAACGGCCTGCTGGCTCATACTCTCTTCCAACATGTCAACTTCCCCCTCATCCTACTCCTCAACTTTATCAGTGGGATTGTGTTTTTTGGAGGTCAGGCATATCTCCCACAAGAAATCATCCACTTGTTCACCCAGGATGCCGTGCTCACGGGCGTCTACAACATTCCGTTCAATGCGATGACGATTGGGGGTGGTATGATCGCGGCCGTCGCTCTGCACATCACCCACGAGCCCAAGTGGATTGTGGTCTCCTCTTTTGGGCTCCTTTTGCTCGGAAATTGTCTGATGCTGGTAATGCACCCTCATATCTCCTATGCCGCCTGGTTCTTCCCAACCGCTTTGTTGGGCACGGCTGTTGGTATCCAGACCTCACTCCTCATCGTCGTCGTCAGCGTGTGTACCCCGAACCATTTAATTGCCACGGCGATATCCGTGGCTGCGGCCTCTCGCGCGCTCGGGGGCAGCATTGGCACCGTTATCTTCAGTCAAGTCTTCTCCTCCAAACTCCGCGGCTTTCTCCCTGAGAGTATTTCGAAAGAGGTTCTGGAAGCTGGTCTGCCCGAGGAGTCGCTCTCATCCCTGCTAACAGCCTTGTTGGGTAATGGTGGAATGGGGCTTTCGGATATTGTGGGAGTTACACCGGCCGTCATCGCGGCCGCAGAGGAGGGAGAACAGTCAGCATATGGCCATGCCTTCAAGTTTGTCTGGTATTCGCTAATTCCGTTCGTGGCTGTGAGCTTGTTTGTCTCATTCTGGATCAAGACATCTTCAGCTCATCTTACTACCCAGGTGGCGGCCGGAGTCGAGAGGAGACGTCGCAGAGATTGAGGGCTACCCCAGCCCGCTCACACTATACGCCGTGCTCATCCTCGGGCACCTGGATATAGATAGCAATTATAGGAATGATTATGGAATAGGTCCGGTGGCCCAGAGTTTATTTCGTATAAATCCAGGCTAGATCAAGTGTAATTGCCAATGCCCATTAGAACAACGGGCTTTGATAAAGTACAGCTACAAGGCTAGGGAGCCCGACTACCATAAAGTATACCACCCTTTCTTGGCCCATACTTTTGCATTACCCCGGCTCTATTTCATGGTCTTACCTTCATTTTCGGTGGTGCCACGAGCTCTATGAAATGACAAAGGGCCTCGTCTGTCAAAAACATATTCACATCCTTGGTTCAATATGTCATGCTAGCTCGGTCGTCAAAACCTCTCCAGTTCACTACTTCCACAAAGAAACTCACTTCATGAGGACTGTCTTAGTTTCCGTATAGGTTTCAAACCCTGGTCGTTACGTAGAAAGAAATGAGATCAGTAACGGCCAAACCTATCATCCATGGAATTTACTGCCAGGATACTTGCTATCCTCAACTCCCGTCCCCATCGACTTCCTTATGGTGCCTAAACAGGACAGTGGTATCCAACATAGCGCAGTTCACACGAGCCGTCCTACTTTGTCTCCAGCAGCGACCTTTGGCTAGGCTAGATGACGATTGTATTATCAGCAGCCAGCGCTGGTGCCTCCTTGACGGCGTTGATAAACGCACTATGGGGCAGTTGGAATACTACTTTGCTTAAGCGGGGAAGTTTTATGCACCTTTACTCCTTCAAAGGGCAATCACCAGTGGTTGCTTGTTGAGACCTGTTACGCCGTTAGCCTCTCATCACATATCAGACATTAGTTAGAGGTCGCTTATCCTCATATGCGATTTCCACCCCATGCAATTCCCAACCAGCAGAAACCAATGCGCTGGTGGAAACATTCATGCTACTGTTTTTGATCTTGCGGATCGTGATACTAGGTAGTCATTTCCAATGGCCAGCACAGAGATCGCACCAGCACCAGGCCCACCTGTACGAATAGCGGTGGCCATATGAGTAGATGTCCTAGATCCAGTAATCTCAGGCCGTGTTGGATAAAAAACTGGCAAAACCACGTTGAACTTAGGCCACCCGTTCCCTTTACGTTGGCCAGTTCCGAGGCCCTAGTCTGTCTGGTAGCTCCCAGACAAAGTCTCGCGGCTCCTTTGATACCTCCCGCAAACCAGTGGTTTCTCTGTTCGTTCGCTGTGCCAAAGCAAACAAGAGGAGGTGCCCCAACATCTTCGGCTGGCATCCAGTTGCCCCACGCACAATAGATCCCATCTCACGCAGAGGCGCTGTATGGAAGATTTATAACTCTCTCCCCACACAGCCGTCAGTATAAGTGGTTCGGACCTGGAAGCACGGAGCAGTACTGGCCTTTATCCGGGACACCAAAGGGAACGATCACTCCCGCTTGGTAGCGCGCCGGTGTATCCGGGAATGCCAACCCCGCAAGAGCAAAGCGCATGAGTCCCTATATACCTCGACTGACCTCGTCCTGCTCCTCAAGAGGAGGGGGAGGATTCCTTAGGCGACAAACCATCATCGCCCACATTTCTCATAGTATAGGACTCTATTTAATTTTGCACGGAGCTGCGAACGAAGTTTCTCGACGCCTCCTGCGAGTCACTGTTGTACGACGATAGGTGGCTCGGACCATGGGTTGGGGTTGCCAACGTGATCTTTCGCCGTGGTTTCTGCGTATTGCTGATTGTAATCTGATCAGCAGTATACAGACACCAGCTGGATCATTGTCGGATCGACCGAGGTGGCGTGCTGTCCGGGACGTTTACCTGGATCTCCTATCTAAGTCTAAATGCACTTCCAGATGCAGAGCGCTCTGAAATTGGCCCGCCCGGCGGGCGGAGATCTGGGCAGGCACTTAAGCCCTCTGCCACTGACTCAGTTTGTGGAGGAAATGTAAGCCTTTCCGGCATCAGCCAGTTTCGCCACTGACTCAGTGTGTGGAGGAAATGTAAGCCTTTCCGCACCATCAGCCAGTTTCGCCACTGACATATTCAGTGGAGATCTGTGTTATAAAATAGTGCCATTCGGTCGTTGGACTGCCTCCCAGTCATTTAGCAACCCAAACGTCGGCCACCCCAAACCACTACATGATCACCTGCACACTATGTCCACCCAGTCCTATCAAAGTATGGTTGTCGAACCCGTCGCCACTGACTTGCGCGCCAAACTCGGCCATCGAGACCACTCTGTGAGTGGTCAATGGCATCTTCATGGTCCCCCCAAGCATCTGACCAAGGACTCGATGGAAGCTGTCTTAGTAGCTCCTCACGCCAAGGAAATTTCGGAGGAGTTGATCCTCTTCATGGAGGAGTATTACTGGAGGGTCGACAACGGGACGCAGGAAGAGCTCTGGAAAGCCATGTTTACCCCGTCCGGCATGTACTACAACAATGGCTTTAAAATGATCACTCACGGCTTTGCTGATGCAGCATTGGTCGATAGCATGTTCGAAGCTCCGTGGCTGAAGCACCAAATGGATCGCGTCTGCATCCTGCCGACCTGGAATGCAGCCACGACAGACAATGGCTCGGTTCTCGTGCATGTTCTTGGGTCCCACTGGAATGGCAAGAAGATGACGAAGGATAGAAAAGCACAGGAGCGAATCGAGGCTTTGTACTGGCCCTTCTCTCAAACCTTTGAGATTATCAAGTTTGAGGGGGTCTGGAAGATCAACCGAGTGCTGCTTATGATGCATGACAACCTTATGGGATTGAAGGGTGATATTGGGAAATAAGGAGATGACAAGCTGGATTAGTAACCTGTACAACCCGAGTGGGCAAGCGGACGTAGATGCAGGCGATTCTATGTCATAATTGCGTTCTCCATTGTTGTTGGGAAGATTGAGTTATATTCTACGCTAGACACATGCAACATTCAGCTCGCTGTCCTATACGCTATACAACGAGGCAACCGAAGCAGTACACAAATTCTATCTGTAAGCTAGACAGGATTATTAGGTACGCTATAAATTGTGTGAATGCGCCAGAGTAATGCATTAAAATATAGTAAAGACGTCAAGCAGGACAGCCAAGTATAAGCCGAAAACATAACACACGAGTCAGCGTTTGGCTGACTCACACGATCGACGCCGACCAGAACCTTATATCTTCACCAGACGATTTCCTTTCCGAAGCAATTCAGCCGCCTCGAGGGTTATATCTTCCACAATACGTTGGGCGGGCAGTTTCTCTGACACTAGCCCAGCAACTTTGCCCATCAAGACCGGATGGGCGTTGTCGAGCACCTCCTCATCGTCACCCCTGGTTTCCATATCATGAGTCACTGGGATAATACCACGGGATTGAAGTTGAAGTTTCTCTTCCAGCCGCTGTTCTTCCCATCGTCGCAGATAAGGGGTCGCCTTTGCATGCAATGGGCGTCCCGTGAACACTGATGTCCGGATAATGTCATCAAAACCGGCCTCTACTAATGCCCGTTGATGCGCTTCAGACGACCCAGCCTCATCACAGAGAATAAAGCGCGTTCCAATCCAGACGGCCTCCGCGCCCAGCATTAAGGCGGCAGCCAGCGACTGGCCGTTGAATAGACCTCCAGCAGCCACTAGGGCTACCTCACGACCGGTAAAGGCGCTGACTTGACCCTTGATGACCCGGGAAACCGCGGGAAGCAGCACCACGGTAGGAATATCGCCAGTGTGGCCGCCGGCCTCTCCGCCCTGGGCACAAAGCATGTCTGCGCCGACGTCGATTGCCTTCTGGGCGTGATGGGGATGGCCTACCATGTTCATGTAGAGGACACCTCCGGCATGCAATCGGTCAACTACGCGTTTTGGTGGAACACCAACAGCAGAGACAAAGAGTTTGGCCCCACTCTCGACGATGATTTCTATCAATTCGTCCAGCTTGCCGTGTAGATAGTCGTAACTAAGGTTGTCAGTGACATTGCTACCACCTTGCTACCCAAGAAACAAGCGTACTTCGTCTTGCGGGCACTGCCACCAACCTGAGGAATGAGAAAGTCCACACCGAAGGGCGCATTCTTGTCATGGAGATAGCTCTTCAGCTCATCGAGCGCACTCCGCAATTGCTCGGGGGTGTAGGCGCCGCCACCGATTACTCCTAGCCCCCCAGCATTTGTGACAGCAGCGGCCAGCCGGGGAGAAGACACGGTAAACATCCCAGCCAGTAGCACAGGATGACGGATACCCAGCAGGTCGGTGACCGTAGTCCGGATCGTTTCTGATGTTCATAGAGTTAGCGCGTATCGAGCAATTCCCTGAGTGAACACGTACGTTGAAGAGGCATGATGAGCGTTGGATTGGAATTGGGGTGGGTCTGCCCGATGTTCGTGGCAGAAGTATGGAAAATGTTAGGAGGACAGACGGAGAAGATGTTTATAACGTTTCAAGTGTTTTTCTGCGACACCCGGCCAAGCTAGGTCTGGCACCACCAGCGTTTTTCCGGCACTGACTAAGTGAATTACTCATTGGTCGCCTCTAACTACAGCGGACTGATGCTATCATGATTGATTTTATTATCAATTACCGGAAATTGAATAGTTAACAGTAGGGTAAATATTATCCCTCTATATTCCTAGTTCCGCAATATGCTATTTTATTTACACAATTGATTCTATTGTTAGGAACTATGATTTCCTCAATGGCGTCCTTTAACTTTATAATCTTTTGAATATCAAATGAAGTAGCCAACAAATTGTTATGGGGTCGCTTGTAAATCATCCGTTGCTTTAGGGTTAAGGGTGCAAGAGGTTGGCGATCAGTCAACTTGAACCTTTTGTCGGTCGCCTATAATATCGCCTCGGAACCATTACAACATCTGTAGATGTAACATATGCTTTTCTTCACATTAATTAGCTTAAATCTCATAAATTAATTATATACTGTAATTATCAAGATACTTATGAATTGTCTCAAGGCTTATATAAGAATACAGATTGATCAAGTAAGAATAAAAATGTCGGCCGGACCTAACCGCTCAGACGTCCCTGCCATGTCGGATTAGGGAACAGGAAATTATCCCTCCAATTCGACGGAATAGCCATGACTTCATTTAAACACAGAGCTCACTAAGGGCACCACCCTAAGTGTATATGCACAATGACTATATCTAGTTAGATTAGCACTATTATTTTTATGTATTCAAACTGGCTTTATTAGCAGTATTTACTGTGACAAAGCCTTCAACTTTGACATCTATTGGATAAAGCTTGTCTAGTTATGACGTACAGACACGTGTACGGCAAGCCATAGGGAGAAAACCAAAATAACTATTTTCTATGTTTTATTTTTGAAATTCATAACCATTAACATGTAAAAATCCTTTATAATCAGTATAATAGTTTCAATATACTACTTAAAAATTGAAAAAAATACATTAATTTAAAAGAGAAGTACAATAAATACAAAAACTTATAATTATCTTGGAATCTGGCAGAATAGTCATAGAATTAAATATGGAGAAGAACAGAGCAGAATTTTATATTATCAGGTGGCAATACAGTATACTACAATACTATAATATTTTAATTGCGTAAAAATTTACCAGTTTTAAGTTAAATATAAAATAGTTATTAATATTTATATTTCTTATTATAACATAGATACTTTCAAGAATAAAGATATTAAAATTACGCTAAAATATTGAAAATACATTATAATTACAATAAAATACAGGCCTTGGTTTTTATATGAATTACATGGCAGTCAGGGTACTTGGGGTAATTTTTGGTTTTTTCAGTTTTCTCCCAATGGCTTGCTGTTACGTGATCCGAGGCGGTTGAGTTAATATTTTGTCGGAATGTTAGGATATCGGAGCGCCACAAAGGAAATATTGGATACTTAGTGGCCCGATATGGCTATATAGCTTTATCCGAATATGGAAGAGCCTCACAGAGCCTCATGTATTTAAGCAAGCTTTAGGATAGGTAGCTTAGGAGAATAAGGCCTTCAACATTGCGATTTCGAAGCATAAGAATTTAGGTGTAGAAAACGCTGCTCCGATCGACATATTTGTTCAAACATCCGGGACGGATAAATCTTTCATCCGTCCACAGGTAGGTAATTTGCAGGCAGAACATCAAGCAATATATCTGTCGACAGAGAATGATATAATGTTTAGCATAGGATGGATGATGTATTTATTAATAGTCTAATGATATAGATCTCTAATCTCCTAGGCATTTCAATCTGTTTTCTCTGTCGGCAATATTTGGAATCAATCGATAGAAATATACATATATATATTTTATCCAGCATTAGTATAAGCAATACTTGTTTTGATATTTTTTGTTAAATCGCCTTAATCTTGATAATATTAAATTTGATATTTTTGTCTTCTTCTATCATCACCTCCCTTCCCCTCTTTCTTTCCAGGCTCTAAATTTTATTAGATACGATTACACATATCCCATCTTTTGAACAGATTTCGAGCTTAGATATACATATTATATTACTTCTAATACTTATTTACAGTATGATATACATAGCACGATATAATTAAAGCAAGTGCTTGTGTAATAGGAAAGCTATTGACAGCTTGTTGGCTGGTTAAACAAGGTAGTATTGAAGAGGGGCTGGGTGTCGAGGTCACCTATGGCGGACCTGGTCGAGTCGGGATCGGGAGTCACGGATGAAGATCATCCCAAGCAGACGACCTCTGTTGGGGCGCCGTGTTGGGGGAACGGCCAGTGACGGTGAGCAATGCTCTTGGTACGGGCAGGCGGAATCCAAAGATGTGGAATGAAAAGATGAAAGTAGAATTGTGTGTCTCTCATGACTGGACGGGTGGGAAGGGGAATGATATAGTCGAGGGGTGGGATGACTGCCTAAGGCTGGGTGTGGGTGCCTGAGGCGAAGCCCAGGTCACCCCACTACAGTATGTAAGGCGTACTCTCAGTAATCTTCCGTGCGAATTATTGTGGTCATTTTGGCCTAGGGGTAGTCATGGAAACGGACCACATTATTACAGCTTGTTAATAGTCTTAAAAATTTGAAATTAACTCTTTCTATAAAGATAAATTAAGTAGAAAAAAGACTGCCAGGAAGTAGCACTACACCATGGTGATAGCATACTCGGCCACAAAAAGCCAGTATAATTGATACTATTTATTTATTGCCGAGTATGGTATATTATATACTATCAACGGTCACATCATAATTATGCTAAATATGTTACTATATAGCGGGCGGATATGAAGCTTATAAGGAAATTATGATTTGTGATAATAGAATCAACTCTGTAAATAAAAGAGTCTGGTATAGAATTAAGAATATATCCATAGAATTATATAATTTACTCTGCTTTTATCAAGTTTTCAGACATTGAATAACGCAGAACATTTTTTAAGATTCAATCTACCAGACCATAAGAAAGCACATAGGTGTCCACGTTACTACTAGGGAGAAATTAGAAATCCATTCAAACTAGACAGCCCAAATAATAGCATGATATATAATAGCCAGTATTGGAGAGTATATCATCCTCTCAATCACTATGCCTTACGGCTTTCCCTATGCATACTTCACTACTGCTTGACTGTACTCTATTCTAACCTAAACAGGTAGCTGTCGCCAGAGCATTTTCCTGGCAGGACTTTTCAATATCCTCTCTAAAAAATCAACACCATCTTAGAGCTTCTTATATGGAGCAACCCAATCCTCAGCAAATATGTATGGTTTCCAAAGTTTCTTGGGCCTCTGTTCCAGTCACAGCGAGGGTCAGAAATCAATCCGCATAGCGAACAGGTGCCTTTGTTTCCGAGACCTTGTCTTAGATACCATAAACAGCCAGTTCAACAATACTGGTAGATTTAAAGTAGAATATCCTGGCACCCACCAAGTGGGACTTGGGTGCATGTCCAGAAAGTGCATAGTAGTCGCATGAATATTAACAATCATTCAACCAGCAATACGTATCATTTATGCTTAATGGGCATCTTTGGCCAGTGCTCCACAGAAAGTAATATTTACTTTGATGGCTGATGCGCCATCTTCGAAGTTACTAATCCCAAAACAGGAAGCCTTCAGCAGTGGCTTCTGGATTGCCTTAATATCCCCTTCGAGGCTGACTATCTCCGTATGAACAGGAGAAGGAATATTATGGGAATGTACATGCAAGCTGTTGTGCCACGACATAGAGTCTCACCACTATATCCCTTAAACATTAAAGCACATGCTGCAGGTTATCATCAACTAATCTTATCAACCTGAATTCCTATCAGCCGGGACCACACAACTTTTAAAACAACTAGAATGCTCTATCTCTCCAAACTATGTATCCAGCCCCACTTTGCAGCTGTGCCTCCTGACAAGAATCCACCGTTGAGTAAGCGCTGACCACAGCGACGATTCCTGCTGCTCCAAGGTTACAGGTCAGGTGTCCCTTGAACTGACCTTTCCCAAGGGGCGCCTGACCTGTGTACTCTGCTGCTCCACACACCCGGACGATCAAACCACCGCAAGAGGGCACGAGTCGTCGTGGGGAAACCGAGCTTCAGCCGTCTGACCGTTGCGTCGGAGCGGGGTCGTTGTAAAACGTGGAGAAGTAAGACACGATTCGTTGCCGTCGGGTTGATCCAGTTTTGGTATTCTTGGGACTGTACTTTGTCTTACAGGTAATCCCACGATTGCAGACACATACTATTCGAACACCTAGGTTTTGACAACCGCTCCAATTGAAAATGTTTGGGAGTTCTGGACCGCACATCAGAACTGGACCACTATCGACCTGGGAAGCTAAACTAACAGTATTCCCAGCCCCAGCGACGCCGAGCAGGTGCCACGCACCATGAAAATGGGCGAAGTGTTCGTCGAGCAACCCTAACCGCTGTGGTCATCAACATCTCGAGGGAAACTGAGTCATTACTTTGACCAGGGGTTAGACTTGCATTGTTTCGGTTCCAGGAACACCTCCTTCAATGCCGAGTTCTTAGCACCAACAGGGTCGAGCTTTATTCGCAACGCAGTGGAAGCGCAGACGGGCGATATCACTGCTGTGACAGGGTGAGCTGCGTCCCGGCTGGCGGGGAACGGAAGCTGGAGTTCTCGGGCAGAGGAGGTGACATGGACAAGTAATGTCAGCGGACTATGAAAACATACTTCGAGGACAAGGTCACCTTGCTTTAGGTTGAGAATTGTTTCTGATTGACCGACAGTGTGGCTAGTTTGTAGAACGGCACCCATATGGTTCTTTTTATATACCTAGTCAATCGCATGTATGATATGGAGGATATAACTACCATCTTTGAATTCCCGTCCAATTAGAAGATAAACCTTCTTGCAATATAAAGGAACCCCAGGTAGATCGTGGCTACCAAAGCTTGGAACGGAAGACATACCATGCCTGCTTTCCGTGTTCATATCCAGTACACACAGTATAGGAGCCACGTATCACCATCATCTCAACTACTGGTTTAAACTAGTCATTTCTTTCTCCCCCAGACAAATCCCTGATCGAAATTTGCGGTGTGTGGTAATCGTAGGGCACAACAATGCCCGTAACTCAATTATACATGTCGTTCAAAATTATGCATATACGCGCTAGAACTATTGACTAAAGTTAAACAAAATGAAGTGATGTAGACAAGAGGTAGCCTCTTTGAGCCCCTCCACCTCAACCAAGTCCCCGTTGCGTTGCTTTAGCTTCGGGCCATACTTTCTGGCTCGGTGATGTGTCCCTTTGTGGGTTTCTCTACCGTCTCGATAGGCTCTTGAGCTGTCTCCTCATCCATTCCACTGATTGCATCCACCTCGAGACGCTGGGCAACCACGGACGTCATGGTTGGCGAGAGCTGCAAAGTCAGACCGAGTGAAGAGTGGAATGAGGAGGTGCGAAACTTACATCCACCGATGCTAGCGCACATAGTAGGGATATGACTCCAAATGCAATGGAGGTAAGCCAGATATAATGAAAGGACTGATTGTGGGCTTCCCTCATAGCATCCTGCACAGAGTGAAGGACGCTCTCATTGAGCCCCTGGATACCTGTCAACGTTTCCTCAACCGAGTTTCCCTCCAACACTTCTAGCAATTGTGGTACAACACTAGGACTTAAACCGGCTGAAACTACCGCATCTGTCACATACTGCGGTACCAGTGTGGCCGACTTGCTGCTCTGAATGGCTGTATAGATCGCACTGCCTGTGGATCCGCCCATGGAGCGGATGAGGCCGAGGGCTCCCGTGGCAAAACCAATCCATTCGTCTGGAGTAGCCAGCTGGATGAGGATAATTGTCAGGAGTTCGACGACTCCAATGCCTTCACAAACGTTAGTTGGCTTGCCTATCTATCAAGCTCATTTCACAAGCTAAGGAAAAACTACTGACCAACTCCGGCGATGGTGGAAAAGATAAGTGCTAGATACCGTTTTCCTGGACCGGCTAGACACATCAAGGGGATGAACACTAGTTGAAGCAGAACCGCGCTGCTCAATATAGAGGTTGTACCCACCCGCGGTGCGAGGGTGGGCAATAGTAGAGCAACGCCTACTCCCCCAATGCTAGTGCCGGCATTGAACGGCATTGTATTGACGCCAACCTGGATTGGATCTGTGATGTAAACCTCTTCTATATAATGCGGTAGAAATGCTTGGAGGGAATAAAACAGCATGCCGCCGACAAAGGCCACAACCTGGATGACGGTGAAGGAGCGAAGCCGGCGAAACAAAAACGGGTGAAGTAGGGGAATCCGTGGGATCATTGCCTCGTAGAGTCCGAGGCCGATCGTCACAATGACCCCGGTCACAAATGGAGCCAGAAACCGGCCACTGGTGTGGCCATACATGGGGACATTGATGATTCCCACGAGAAACAGCGTTGGACCAACCTGCATCAATCGGAAAAAGACCATTAGCAACTGCCCATCGAAGCATGTCCAGAGCTATGACGAGAGTGCAGACCATGATACCAAGTAATCCTCCCCAGTCAAACTCCCTCCATGTTCTATACACCAGGTTGCTTCGAGTGACGGCGAGCGGTTTCCGAGGGAAATATGTTAGAACGACGCCGATCGTACCGGTTGCATTCCCCGCAAGGCCGATCCAGAAAACAGACCTCCAACTGGGTGCCGTATCCACTGTCAATCGCCGACCAATGTAGGATCCTGTGATAACCCAGAATGTGGCAGAAAGGTTCATGATGCCCAGCATATAGCTACGTTGCCGACGAGTGACCAGCTCAGCAACGGCAGCCATTGATGTAACGGCGCCGGCTTTGCCAACCCCCAATAGAGCGAACGCCGTGATTGCTACAAAGAATGAGATTAGCTTCTCTGGTCACATCTGTAACAACAGCCAATGACTTAGCCTAATTTACCAGTGGGAACATTTTGCGATAACGCGCCGACAAGACAGGCCAGAGCCCCAACCAGCCCCGTTCCAATACAAAACCATCGTCGGCCGATAACGTCTGAAAGAGTCCCGGCGACAATCATGCATGTCCCAGCAGTTACTGTCCACGAGGGAGCCATCCAGACATAAGATTCATGAGGGCCAATATCCTGGTTGACGATACTAGTCAAGGACACAATGGCCATATAAATCCCAAGCGCCATTGAGTATAAGAACACGATTGATCCCACCGCCACCCACCAAGCGAGTGAGTGACCAGTGCGAAGTGGCTTGTCATCGTTTGCTCCGCACGACTCCTGTTTCTCTTCACTGCGTTCCGACATCGTCTCCTGGTGGACCTCACCTTGAATGATGTTGGCAGTGGGAGGATGCATCTGTTGCATGGTAAGGGAATTGCCTGTAATCATTGCAGTGCTCAGTGTGGAGGCACGAAAAGGTACAAAGCGGCGTGTTCCTGCCTTGGGCTTCCTCCGATTTTATAGGGTTGGGCAGCATTGTTCTCGGTGCAAGGTGGCTTGGCACGCTCACGGAATGACAGAATCTCTGGCGATGGAAAGCTCCTCTCCTACCCCGTGGGGAAGGCCTTGTGGCGAGCCCACTATGGTATCTTAATCCCGGAGTAGGGGGCTCCCACGATCTCGATCAGGCAGCGAGTGTCTTGGCGTTCGAAGTCCGCAACCTATCTGGTATTCCTATTCCATGCGGGAATGTTGATCCTACCCCGGTTCAGCAGGAGCATTTCATGAGGGCGGAATTGCCGTATGGATTTCTTCTACACCAGGACCATATTGTGTGTTTTCTATAATGGGAAATGGTTAATTCTTTCTACACATATGCAACTGCAATGACGCTTTTGTGCGCCGTTCTGTCCATATTCCTATGATTAACATGCTCTTTCAAGTGTTGACTGTCACGCATCGGATTACGACAAACAACAGATTGACGATTACATTCCAACGAATCCCTCGGCCAGCGGTTAAAGCGGTGTGAAACTGATCGCAGGCCTAAGGTGGCTGGCTAGGTGACCCGATCAGTGGTGCCTTTCCTATGCCTTGACTTAGATGGGTAGCCAGATTCAACGGGTTAAATGCAGCTGCCGACGGGGCATACCTGCCCCAGGGCCTCCAAGCAAGCCGAACGAGTATGCAAGTAACCATCTCACCTGCAGAGTACAAGGCTATACGGCGTATCTATTCCTGGTGTGGGACAAGTCGGGCGGCAACGATCGTATTTCAAAGAGGATTGTGAGGTAGAGTTCCTCCATTTGCAGAGGGCTAACACGACAGGGTTTTCCTGCCGCATGCTGAGAACCTGCAGTTCGAACTCAGCCTTGGGAAGATGGATAGGGAGTCTGATTAAACGAATTCCGGGGCAGTTTCCGCCGTCTACCCTTAGGGTCGTGGACTATATCAACCAATTCTCTCAAGTAGTATCATTATATATCTTCCCCACTGAGCATCCACTCACCACCGTAACAGTCGATGCAATTAAGTCATACGTGTGATCTCTCTATCGCATATACTGATGTTTTGGGGAAGAAAGGCTGATGCTTGGTGAATTGGTACACTGTAATTACGTGTGGAATGGTGATCAAAGTAATGAGATTCATGGGCGGGTTCGACCGAGAACTAGTATTTAAAGCACCAGCCTCACTTAATGCCAATGTCATACAGACTCTAAGGTCGGGTGGTAAGACGCAAGAACGAGACATGATCCACTTGATCTCAAGATACCGAATCCGCCCGGTGGTTGACAGTTGTATCAATCCAGAGCAGGTCTATGTGGCGTACCAATACAGGTTGGATCAGAAGCCATTTGAAAAGCCATGATTGACAGATGTCTAACTGAATTATAGCTGCAAATTCGGCCGTAGTGCCTTTCTGCTTTTAATATTACACAACATGTAGAAGCGGCCTTCGACGCAGGTACCGGAAATACTGTGGGGTACTTTGGAACCTCATTCTACTACTACTGTCCTTTTAAAACACTATTAATCCCTGTCCCAGATGTTGAGGAAACATGTGCCAACTATGCTGGGTATCCTTCAAACTCCTCCAACAATATTGTTTCGATATCAGGCTAGAAATGCCGACTTACTTGGCCCTGAAAAGACAAGCATGATACGACTAGTAATCTTTAATTGACTATGTATGCTAGGTATGTTTCGCTCTCACTGTAGAACTGATGTTACGGCAGGATCTTCCATCGTGAAACCTTCTCCAGTAATATGCGGAAGAAGCATCTCATCGAGTGCTAGGGGATAGCTGTCTCCCTGACGACCAAAACCCGTTTCTCCAATGCTGTGCGTAACTGGAGCAGCATTCATGGCATTGTCCGATGGCTGTAGTATGTTATGCGACAGGCTCTGCGTCTCAATCTTCCTGCACGCTAAAATTATTTTTGAACGGAGGCGGGCCAGTGTACGACGGGCGTAGGCGAAGCCACTCGCGATGGTATGCATGATGCCGAGGGCCCGCCGAAACGGATCCACAGCCATAGCGAACAGCTTGGATGCGGAATTCTCCTTGAGAAGAACACATATGAGCGGAATAATGGCGCCCGCAAGGAAGGTCACCGAAGAATATCGCTCCAGCGGGCGATGGAGGAATGATGAGTGGATAAGGTCGACTACATCGATTGAGTGACTAGCAATACCTATGCATACAGCAGCGGCATCGCTCTTGTACTCACGATGCATAACATCTTCTTGCCGAATCAAGAGGCGCAAATAGTTCCCACGCTGGACCCGAGTCAGTTGCGGGAAGGATTAAAATGGGAAAGCGCTTACCAATAGTAGAATCACTGAGTGACGCAGAATAAAGTGAGGGATATTTTTGGATTGCTCCAGGATCAGCAATTCCGGGCTCCAAGTTAGGTGAGGTGGGAGGCCTTTTAACCACCGAACAACCTTGTCATCGAGCCGTGCAATAGACTCGGCAGAGAGTGGTAGATCACCCATGGAATCAGACATTGTCTTGCATGTTTCTGAATAGAGGCGAGCCCAATTCACCATCTCTTGGAGGTATGGGACCGATGAAGTTGTTGGGGACTCAGCTGGTAGGCTCGCTCCGGGGAGCAGCTGCCGATCATCCAGTGGTGGCGGCATATCGATATGGATCGTGCTATTCTGAATGATACACGGGGCGCCTGATGCCAGGGAAATTGCTCGATCCAGGCAGTACAAGGACCAGAAAGTGCGCTGGGACATCACCGTCTCGAATTTGCTGTGATGCTTCCACTGTTTCTGGTTATGTAGACCAATCTGATACATCACCCGGTTGGCCGTTCCCACGGCATCATAGGCCAGGTAAGGCTTTTCAATGTACAAGAGGTAGGATGCTTTTACAATCAAGCATTGGATGGTCAGCAGGCTTGTATTACCGGACCAGAGAGCATGGCCGAGAAGATGCTCTGCCTGGCCAAAGTCTGTCGACCCTGGGGGATATGCCTGTGATTGCGGTGCATTTTCGCCCAAGATCTTTATGACCGCTTTCATAAAGTGGATCAAGGCTATGAACTGGATGGACTCCGGGTTCCGTGGGAGGTGTGGACCTGCACTCACCAAGGTCTCAAACCACGAGTGAAAAAACGGCTCATTGATGCACGGATCTAGTGATAGCCGTTAGTCAAGCTGGGCCCTCATGGGAGACTGACCTACAATGCGTGTTTGGCCCATCAAAGAAGCTACGGAAGTGCCTACGCAGGCTTTCCACCTCAGCTGCGCAGGTCTGGGGCGTCCAGAGCGTCATGTCGCGCTCACAGCAAGGCGAGAAGACAGAATCCTCCGCATACGCGCAGCGACCGAAATGATATCGATTGCAAGTCTCATGCGGCGTGGAGGCAATGTTAGTTCCCGAGCGACCTGATTCGTCCATTGCGTCGATTGACTTTGCAAAACTCGGAATCCTCCCAGAGTCTAGAGAGCCGGCAATGGCCCAGCCCTGAGTCAAATCTATAGGGCGTCCATGATTGAGGGTGCCTGGTACCAGGAATGGCTGAGTTGGGTCCTCCAGTCCCGCAATGCTGGGCAAGGAGAAGGAGGTCGGCGTTGGAATGAAGAGCTGATCTGTCCATGTGTTCTGCTCTGACAATGACACTACATTACGCTCCAGGCGTCCCAAGCGCGAGTTTATCGTTTCAAGCCGATCCTCTGTGGCGCCTCCTTCTGCCGTTGAGTTGTTGGTGAGGTCTATCCCTTGCGGGCAAGACCCAGTTCGCCTGAATATGGTATGAGAATCTGCTATATGGGGCGCACATTAGAGGAGATGAGAGACTTACGCAGTGGCGGAGCCCTCGGAGGAATCCGATGCTACTGCTGCGTTGCCGGCTGTTCGAGGCCTGCGACCCTTTTCCGGGTACTTACACTCGGTGCCATTCTGACAATGCTGGCAAGGCTGATGACCAGAGCACTTGAAAGGGTCAGCATGTAAAACGTACCATTTCCGCCCCGTTCCACACCGTGGTGACTGGTCCCCGGGGGGGGGGGGGGGGGGTTGGCCTTCTCTTCTCCGACACCCTTCACTGTCTTTCCCGCCGTCTGGATTTCACATAAGGAATCTCACCCGGATCTTTCGTTTCTGACAGCGGAAACTAAGCCTTGATCAGCAACTGCGCATGCAATTCCCTCTCGTCTAACGGAGACATGAAATTCACAGGGAGTTTGTACCAGGCTCGAGCGACGTACCGGCCCCTCCGCGGCGCGCTTCGGGTATCGGTACTGGATTGTGTAGGTTCGTCAGGGTCTTCCTGTGCCGGAGGCTCGGTTGCAATCGTCTCAGACTCATCTGCATGAGAGGTTTGAAGTGGTGATTGAGGGTTTGACATGATCGTACTCTGTACCGGGTGCTTGAGGCTCGAGTGTAGTGTGTATGCACCATGATTTCCCGTAACCTTTAATTTGCCTTGCTCACATAGCTTATTGAGCTACTACAATTCCTTGGTTTGCTCTCTTGGCGCTCAGATCGTCCGGGGGAGACTGTGGAGGCCGTAATTGGCTGACAGGTCGGAACAGCTGAGTCGTGTTCGTACGACTCGTAAGGGGAATTAAGGCTTTGGCCAAAAGAGGCAACAGCCGCTGAATCAGCGCTGACAGAGTTGTCATCCGCGTCGCCTGGTCGAGATCGGCCCTATGAGGTCAGACCACCCCGCGATTTCCCCAAGAGTGGAGATCCCCGCAATACCAGCTTTCCCCAGATCACTGGGTCCTTGTTCTTACTGCACGCTCCTCCAGTTCTCTCTCCTGACACCTGAATATTCATACCGACTTCGACGACAATGCCTCGAAGCAAAGATATTAATACGACGGGGCCACGAAGGGGAAGTAACATTACCTGGAAAGAGAAGTTGACCCAGGAGCAATTAGAGCGGAAACGTGCGGCAGATCGACAGTTGGTGAGAGAGAGCCGCCATCGAACTCGACGGACAATTCAGACATTGGAGGAGCAGGTTCGACTGCTTAGTTCCCAGCAATCAAACCAGGTCGTTTCTGACCTCATCCGAGAGAATAAACAATGGGAAGAGAAGCATGATGCTCTGATGGCGCGTCTGTACACGATCTGCAGTGCTCTTGGACTGAATAAGGAAAATGCACACAACCTCCTCGCACAAGGCCAGGAGAAGCCGCACTCAGCCGGCTCAGGTGTCAATGCAGCACCCGAATGTTGTCCAACAGGATCGGCCAACGACAGAGAAATTACACGAGCAGGTGAGCTCGTCAAGGAGCCGTTTGACCTTCGCATGGAGTTGGATGCGAGGGTGCGCATCCCCGGTTCCACATCGCCTTTTCCAATCATCCAGTCCATCATGAAGCCCAACTCGACGACCCACACTCTCTCTGAGGAAGAATTCTTAGGTTCCATCATGCTTTGGCAGCAATCTTGGCATCCTTATGTCGCAGTTTATGACATCGCTTGCAATCTATTCCATATTGACAGACCCCCCAGCTGCATGAGCAAGCCTCGGCTTCGCCGTCTGGCCCACCATTCTGACACCCTTCAGCGAATTGTCGACATGCTAAACATGTCCTCCGCAATCCCAACGGATCCATTACCCGACCCGGAGGGGCAGGCAATATCGAGTTCGGTCCCTACTGACCACCCGAGCCTAGAGACAGTTCGCCGAGAGTTGATAATCTGCACGTTTGAGTCAGTTCGGTATTGGGATTATTGCTCCCGGGAAGCCCGTGTTGCCATGTTCTGGGCATTGTATCGGATTCTATCTGTAAGCCTGACATTCTCACCGTGTCCCTCCAGCGGCACTAACAGGCAGATGGTAGCTTCTAGTCTTACCCACCTCGCAGAATCTGGCAAAATGCCCTGCATGGTACCGACCAACCCTTTCTCAGATGTCCCACGACCATCCATCATTCATTGATTTCATTCCCTGGTGGGTTACATTAGTCTATTCGCCCATTCCATTGCCATATCTATCCCTGTTAACCGGGAGACAACAGGCCTCATATACGAGAACATCTCGTGCAAAATTGGCAGAATTACACCCATTCCAACCTATATAGTTCATTTGTAGAGAGCTTCGATATCAAGACAGAGCCAATTTCCGCCTCGGATTGTCTCTTATCTCTCAGTGTCATGGACTCTGAACTAGTGTTGCACTCCCCAATTGACAAATGCTTGGGTCGCGTTAGCTATCTTACCGCAAACGAAAGTTTTCTTTCTAAATTTCCCGAGTTTGCGGATGGAATTCGATTTGCACCCTCCCTGCTGCCGACCGATGGCTTACCAGGTCTAGCCTCAGAATTTGGCGCGGAGTTACTTGAGGCCAACAGCTCACTATTGCAATCCACGTCTCTACCAACGCTAGACCTCACGGACGGTGCAAGCAACCCCGAAACACAGACGATTGGCGATGACTCCTATCTTGCTCAAACTCCTGTCGACATCCTCGACTCGACGTTACCAACGCCTCCCGCCGTGTATGGACTTTCAGATCAACTATCATCCCCGCTTTGGTTATCCGGCATACTCGAACCCGCACGCGTGTCAGATCACCACCCCCTCCAGGGCGAGTTTGTTGACGAAAGCAGGGTGCGGTTGCCATCGGAATATGGGGAAACCTCCCATGCACTAGACATTGATTTTAAGGGCCGGATCTTTTTAGTTTAGGTTTTGATGGTCAGTGAGTCAAGAGAGTATGTTTGTGTATCATTGCACATTGCCGCTGTACATGGATGTTCTCATTAAGTTTTGGCGTCAAATCATCTGGCAGGACATGTGATGGGCGCCACTAGGGTGCATGTGCAAGAACTGTCATTTTGCCCATATACATTGGGGCCTTGTCTCCCCACCAGCTTCGCTTTGCCTTTAATGCAGAATGACGATTTTAGACTCTCCTTAACGCCACTCGTATGTCCTTCGAAGGCAGCCTGTAAACCCAGATCTGTAGTGAAGAAAATGTCTGATATCTACCATAGGAAATGTCGTTATCCCAACACAGATGATGCTTTCCCACTTTCTAGTAATTCCAACGCCGGATGAGCCAAAACCAGAGTCAAGTGATAACGCTCCATCGCTCGCTCTCGGTCTTTTCCCTGCATTTCGTACGGGGCCAACGCCCAGTCAATGATGGCGGTTGTCCATTCGGATATCATCCACTGAAGCGTTGGCCCCCTGGCGACCTTGACAGCCTTCAAATACGTTCCCAGGATACGGCCCTTGTAGCTTCGATGGTCTTCAGCATCCAACGCGCGAATTACAAGTACGCAATGTCATGTATTGGAGAGCTAATGACTACATTCTGGTACTCCATGAATTGCAACACCCTCTCCGCGGACACACGGGTGGTCCACGCAGCTATAGCCACGCTTAAGAGATAGTGGTTGACTGCATTCCCCGAATTTGTTGCTGCCCACTGCCAAATTCTTCAAGAATAATCCTCCGTGCATGGTCCTTTGTGTTTGAGTAAGGTTGGTCGATACATAGTATGCCTAGGACTGGAGAATGTCAAGCCGATGACTGAGTTGGGCCAAAAGAGCTTGTCTCGCAGCAGTGGCCATCCTGGGTGTCATAGGCATGCAAACCTTAGTTGAAGTTACGTCTGACGTCAAGGTGTTTAGGCTTTCTGCTTTGGTTCGCTGTGGCGCCGGCCATCGTTTATGAGTCGTACTCTCGGTCTAGGAGGACCGTGGTAAAAAATTCCATAGATGCCCTGTCGAACTGTTGTCCGGCACACGTCCCACACCCGTCGTAGGCAGGAAACGCTGATATCAGCTACAGTAGTGGGGAATCACCTGCTGATGCTGAGGCCTTGTTTTGAGGCTGATCGTATCCAAGTCACCTTGGCTTGGCCAGTGATAAGGATAGCAGAGGTGAACGTTTGGAGAAGTGAAAATATGTTAGCGGTTTCCGGTTATATTCTAGCTTCCCATTCATGAAGAAATATCCCTCTAACCGACTCGGTGGCAACGATGTGGGGACCTCAGGAGAGACCACGATCAGGGGAAGCCCACGGCCCCGCCGACGGACAGGCAATTGATTGAATCACTGCCTCTAATTCCGCCGCGTAGGTTCCGTGATATTTCATCAAAGATACCCTGAAGCCCCCGGCTCAAATAGCCATAGCCCACACAACTACTTTGACGGGGCAACTTCCCCCTCTTCAAGAAAGATAATGGTCACCCGACCCCCTTTCGATCAACTCCCCCTGCGCAAGGGAGATCCTCCATTCTCCGCTTGGGGACTGTATGGCCCTGATGACCAACTCGGATCGCTCAACTTGTTAACCGCGGAGAATACGCTGGCAAGTGCGCGCACTGAAATCCAGACCGGAGTTCGCATCACACTCGACCCCCCGTTAGATGTTCTGGACTTTCCGGCATCGCACCGACCACCGTTGCGGCATACCGTCTTCAAGCGCGCCGGTGAGCTTCCGGTTCATGACGATGTGGTTGAATTTAACACTCAGGTGGGTTCACCTTATTTTTAAACCAGTGATCCCATGTGCTAGGCCTAAAACAGATAATATATTTCATAGATGGGAGGTCAATGGGATGGGCTACGGCATGTGACTTATCTGGACGGCAATAAATTCTACAACAACCAAACCTTTCAACTGCAAGGAGACGGTGATGACGCGACGCGACATCGGCTAGGCATCCACCGTAAGGCGGCACATGTCTTGCTTCGTTCCCTATCCCAGCGCGTGCTAATGCTTCTCTAGACTGGGTCAGCGCTGGCGGTATCGTAGGACGTGGCGTTCTCCTTGACTTCTACAGCTATGCGCAAGCAAACGGGATCTCCTACGAGCTGATCGGAAATGACGCCACATACTCGATCACCGCAGATGATCTCAAGTCCTGTGCTGCTGCCCAGGGTGTGGAGATCCGATACGGGGACATCCTGTTTGTCCGCAGCGGGTTCTGGGCTGGATACAAACGGTTATCTGTCAAAGCCAAACGCGAATGGGCGCAACAAGAGCCACTAAATAAGTGGGTTGGCGTAGAAACCTCAGCCTCTGTGGCCAGGTTTCTATGGGACCACGGGATATCCGCCTGTGCGGGTGATGCTCCGGGTTGGGAACGGATCCCAAATACTAATTCCCCCCCAGAAGCCGGTCTGCAAGGACGTAGCCTACATGAGATTATGCTGGGGGGGTGGGGAATGCCCATTGGTGAGATGTTTGATCTGGAGTGTCTCAGTGAGGAGTGCAAGCGGCAGGGCCGTTACAGCTTCTTCGTCACCAGTGCACCACTACATATTCGAGGGGGCGTTGCCAGCCCTCCCAATGCTATTGCAATCCTGTGATAGCACCCTGGGTCAAGGGGCCAATTTGTGGGTGAGATGGACCAGCTTATTTGGAGATGTCGTGGTGGTGCTTGTAGATTGCCTATTGCATGACTGGAACCCTCTTGTGAATCAATGTACACAGTTAGAAATGTCCTTTGGGTGCCAATCCTATGGAACCTTCTAGAATTTCAAATCCCTAGGAGTATATGTTGCATAACCCTCATCAACTAAGCGCAATGGAGCTCAGTCAAACAAGTGCTTAGGAGCACGAGTCGTCAACATCGACTAAGGCAACAGGTGCCCCCGCACGTAGCTGTGGCTCGTCTCGGACTATATGATTGATCGGCTCCCGTGATTCCGCAACCAGGAGCCCAGCGCAATCGACGTAGTGACAAATAGATACTATCTTCCTGTTCGATCATATTCTCCAACCACCGCATACCATGGGCAATCGCATACGACCTACATTCGATCAGCTGCCGCTCCATCCCGGAGACCCCCCATTCTCCGCCTGGGGGTTATACGGGCCGAATGACAAATTGGGTACCCTGAATCTCTTAACCCCTCCAGTGGTGGCCGCGGCGGCGAAGGAAATCCAGACTGGGGTACGCATTGGGCTCGACCTCCCTCTGGATTACCTGGGGACCCCGTCTGCCGGTCGTATCCCTGTCCGGCATGAGATCTTCTCCCGGGGGGTGGGTCGACCAGTGCACGACGACATAGTGGAGTTCAATACCCAGTGCTCCTCACAATGGGACGGTTACGGTCACGCCGGCTACATCGAGGGGAATCTCTTTTATAATGGGGCCACCGCGTCACAAATTCTGAATCCTGGCCCCGACCCAGCCCTGGGAATCCATGGTGGGTATCTCCTTCCCCTTTGTTGGCCACTGCATCTTAGACTCTGACCGCTGGTAGCATGGTGTCAACAGGGCATCGCGGGGCGGGGCGTGCTTCTAGATTTCCTGGCGTGGAGTGAGGCGCACAACAAGCCGTATGAGCTACTTTCTGATTATTCAATCCCCGTTGCGGACCTACAAGCCTGTGCACGATGGCAGAAGACCGAGTTGAAGAAAGGAGACATCCTGCTTGTCCGCTCCGGCTGGAAGGTGGCGTATGACGCGCTCAGCGCGGAGGCGCAGGAGGCTTGGTGTCGCATGAGTCCCATGCGCTGGGTCGGGGTGGAACGGTCGATTAAAACGGTGGAATGGCTGTGGAATACCGGGTTCAGCGCGTGCGCTGGCGATGCTCCTGGCTGGGAGCGAGTGCCTCACCTGGAGGGCCCGGCCGAGCACGGCGGGTTGGAGATGCTGTCGTTGCATCAGGTATTGCTGGCGGGCTGGGGAATGCCCATTGGTAAGTCTTTGCTTCTCGCGGCCGATGGGTCCTGTGGCTGATCATGAGGCAAGGGGAATACTTCAACCTGGAAGAGTTGGCCAAAGAATGTCAACGGCAGGGGCGCTACTCGTTCTTCCTGACGAGCATGCCTTTGCATGTGGTTGGGGGGGTTGGGAGCCCGCCGAACATCATGGCCATCTTTTAGTCCAACTCACATTTTGGTGTTGTCTGATAATGTGCCATACGATGTTGGATCATGTACTTCCTCGGGCAGCTCAGCCGTGACCTGGTTCCCGGTCCTGTTTATGCCCCCTGCTTGGTTAGGACGCCTCCCTACGAAATGGATACATGTCAAAGCTTTGTTTGATGCCACCTCCCGTAGCGAGCTCACTCAGCACCACAACCAATGTTAAGATCCGCGGCGTCGGGGAGCTCCCTTTTCTAGCTAGCATCTCCAGAGATCAACCCATAGCAAGTCTACTCGTTGACAGACCCTTACTGCATCATTGTATAACTGGCAAAGCCTATGACATGGATTGTGCTCTCCCGAACGTAATAATGATCGCGAAACTCCTACAGCGTTGTCCTGTTCGGAGCTTAGTCCGCCAGCCGCCCAACGATCGGACTAAACTACAGGGGATAGATATAATAGATGCCCCCTTCGCAACTCAATTCGGTCCTGATAACGTGTCTGTCTCTTAGATACGATATCCTATTGCCTGTAGATAGGTATCCTTTACTCTCTGGGTACTAGACTCTTCGACTGTAATCCGTAACATCCCTTTACCTGCTAGAATGGGAATATATACATTTAGATTGACTTCCCCCGACAACACCACGCAATCTATTGTAGATCCAACACCACGCGGCCATTGATCTTCCCGGCGTGCAAATCTTCAAAAACTTGGGTCAACTGGCTCATGGGCTCAATTCGGAGCGCGGTAGTGACTTTCCCCTGTGCCGCCGGTTGAAGACATTCGACCGCCTGGATTCGATTCCCCGTCACCGCCCCCTTAATCTTATACAGATTCGTGATGATCTTCCATGGCTCCGAGTTCCTCATGGGGTGTACATCTCGCTCGGGGATTCCGACGCAGACTAGAGTGCCGGAATATCGCAGCAGATCCAACGCCTGGTCATAAGCTTTCGAGCTAGCGTTGCACACAAGAACCGAGTGGCACCCCCCGTCCGTGACCGTCTTGACATGGGCCGCAAGGGCGTCATCGGTGAACTGTGTGAAGTCAATGAAGACGTCGGCTCCATTGCTGAGGCAGAACTCCCGTTTTGATCCGTGGTCGATGGCGAGGACGCGAAGGCCCAGCGCCTTCCCGTACTGAATCGCCAGATGCCCTAAACCACCACCCCCCCCGGAGATGCCCAGCCAGGAACCGAGTCTCGTGTCGGCGTCGGCCAACGCCGACCACACAGTCACTCCGCCACAGAGCAAAGGGGCGGCCGCTGCAGAGGAGACCCCATCGGGAATCGGCGTGGCATACCGGGGATCCGTGACAATGTACTGCTGGAATGTTCCAGGTGTTTTGAACCCAGTCACCTTGCGTTTCGCACATTTGTTGTCGAAGCCATCCATACAGGGGGGGCAGACCAGACATGCGGAAGCAATCCACTTAACTCCAAGCCGATCCCCCAACTTGACATTTGTCACGTCCGGACCAATCTCGACAACATATCCGACGCCTTCATGCCCGCCGATCTATCCCGTAGAGGTGTCAGGGGCAATGGTTGGGCAAGGCTCGCGCCCTTGGGCATGCAAAATACGCACCTGGTTCGCCGGTGTCTTCTGAGGCATGTGGGAATATGAGTTCATGAGGAAAGCGAGATCTGTGTGACAGACCCCCGAATGGGTACTGAAAACCGGGTTCAATACAACACACGATCTGGGGGTATCGGGCAGTTCTTACAGTCGGACAAGTACTTCACCTCGCTGCGGTCGGGGCGTTTCCACATCGACCACCTCTGTGACCATCGTACCCGGCTCCTTGTATATCACGGCTGGTGGTAACGGCAGTCAGGACGAGGCAGTAGAGAATTGGGACTTCAGGGAGTCCTATTAAAGAGGATAACTTGCCTTTGTGTGTTTTAGGAATCTCCATGTTGTCGGCTGGTTACTATTTAGAAATTGCTGGCGAATGACCTGAGGTTTTGAGGAAACCCTTGATTGAAGTATTTATTCCACAAGGATGTTGAGTATCCCTCGCTCCACCCCCCGCATTCCGTAGGCTCCCCCCCCACCCCCCCACCGAAACGGAATTGAATCGGAATATTACGGTTATTACTGTGTGCATTTTTTTTTACCAAGCATTAAACATCAGAAGATATGTATAACCCATGGCATCGTTCATGTTGGTCGTAGCACATAATTGAGTATGTGACTTGGCCTTGAGTGAAGGTGTGTTTCAGGTCTCAGTCGGACAGCCGTACCAAGGGATCGACTACCTTCGTCTGGACACACGTCCTCAATCCGAGTATAATATCTATCTTGCTACAGATATATGGGGCTTATGTACACATAAGACAGCAATTTAGGCTGCCCTGACCAGGCCGTTAATGATCATGCTCCCTTGCTTGCATTTTCACGCATTTTCAAGCTACATGACGTCAAGGACAAGAAGTCAATCGGTTGAATTTGATAGCGGTAGGATAATATCAAACCAGTGATAGTCAATTTGAGCATCTATGAATCAAACAAGGCCTAACAGGAAAGGATACTATATTCAATGCTTGCTCGGATTTATCATGACAGCAACGGTACGGAGGAAGATGGAATTCCGTCTTTAATAATCTGATAGGTCCTTCCACGGCATCTTCGCATTGGGCCTCACTTTCCACATGACATGGGCTTGCATATCGGGCATGGTCTTTCCCGAAAACCACTGCATCTCTGGAGCCTTTGCATTGGGTGGCATTTTCACATCAAAGTTCATCAGTGTATAAACCATGAGAACCTTGATCTCATTAGCCGCAAAGAAGCGCCCGGGACAGGCATGCTTCCCGTGTCTTCTGTTGTCAGCGTATTGAAGCAAATTATGATTAGGTCTAGAGCTGGAGAGGTATGACATACCCAAAATAGGTGAACTTCGGCGTCGTCTGAACGAAAGAATGCAAGGTTTCTTGGCCTGGCACTTGTCGCTCCTTGTAAAACCTCCAAGGGTCGAATTCGGAGGCGGTGGGTCCCCAGATATCCATGTCGAAGTTCGTAATTGACGACGGCACGAGGATGTAGGTTCCTTTCGGGAGGAAGGTTCCGTCCTTTAGTGTATAATCCCTCATTGCGATGCGATCCATGGTGCCTTGGCTTGTCAATGTCGTGGCCAATTAGGGGAAGGAGAGAGGCCTACCAGCGGTAAAAGGATGAAAGCGAGCAACCTCCTTAATGAAGCTGTCTAGTTTAACCAGTTTCGTGAGACCCTGCTTCTTCCACTCCCCGTCCTCGGACGCGAACATCTCAACGATTTCGGCACGGAGCTCATCGTGAATCTCGGGATGCAGGGCAAGATAGTACAGGGAGTTTAAGAAAGTCACGCTACTCGTGTGCACGGCCGACACAAGGATATGTAGAAGTCGCAAGACGAGAATATTCATATCCATCTTCTCCGGGGGGGTGATGTCGAGCACCCATTGGACTACGTGTCGTCAGTCCCTGCAGATACCTTGTCACTTAACCATGGGGGCTGGCGGTTTGACGTACCGACATCGGATGGTTTGTTCTTTTCAAATTCCTCCCACGTTCCCTGTTTGCGGGCAGCCTCCATTGTCGCGATTCGCTCTTTTAGAACAGGGCCGATGAACTTCATTGCGGTTGCTCGTTGCTGATGGATGCCCGTCTTGAAATACATAACAAGCGGCTTCATCCAGTTCGGGTAATGGCGAATCAGGTTGGCTCCGCCAAAAAAGGTGTCTGCATAGTCAATTGCCAGTTGTAGAAATTCCTCGTCCTTGCAAAGCTGGTCACCAAAGAGCAGCCGGTTCGCAGTGCGGGTGGTGATCTTGAATGCAAGCGGATACATATGATGGGAAACCCAGTCTGCGCCAACGCGCTCAATCAGAATTTGACAACGATCATGACACAACATTCCTCAAACTCACCGGTCGGTTTGCCAATCATGTCGTTGAACGCACCAACACATTCGTCTACGATATATGGTAGACCGGGACCTGATATCGATTAGTACTTGGGATCGAGTAGCATACAGCAGACAGTTCAATACCGAGGTTGTGCGTGAGTTGCTTCTGCACGACCGAGAAGTGATACTGGTCCGTCGATAGGGTTGGGTGCATGGTGTAGTCCGTTTGCATCAGGTCATTGTTGGCGGGTAAGTTGTGCAAATCCGTGTCTTTAGCAGACCGGAGCTCTTCGATGTGCTGGGGCAATGCCACGAATTGTCCCCCCCCAGGCGTACGCATCATCCAATTCTGGCCTTTCTTTGTATACTGTCAAAATCACAATCAGCGCCTCTGTTCCCAACCGTGCACCGTGACGCTGACCTTCTCGTATCCTAGCCGCAAGACTTCTTGGCCGTTCTTTACGTATGCCTTTTCATCTTCCTTCTCACCGGCGCGACCTGGAAGGTCAGAGATCTTCAGCCAAGGGACATTGGGAAACTTGCGCGCTGAGGAGGACGCAAAACGAATTCGCACAAGAACAAGAACTAGACTGGCGACAAGCACCCACACAGTGGGAGATACCTCGATATGTTGAAAATTTGCTGTCATCGCGGTCATACTGAACTCGAGTAGATATTCGCTTCAAGGTTCCCCAACCCAGTTGAAGACTTTTCCCACCATTAAATGCCACCGCAAGGTTCTACAGCCTACGTCGCATAATTCTGGCCGTTCACTAGCCAGCGTTATACCGAGTCGGGATGCTACGACACGTACAATCCCGACACGGTGGCCCCTCCATCGCCCGGTTTTGCCACCATTCAGTGGCCCACATTGTGAAAGGTGCTGACTCACTATGAGACTCACTCGAAATTGTGTCCGCTCGGTGACCCCTGCCTTCTGTGGGGGAAGCTAAGAGAAAGATGTAGAAGCCTCTCCGAGGAAGCTTGATGGTGTAATACAGGCTACATGGGACAGGGTACGACCGCAGTTTTCGCAAGATATGTAGAAGCTTGTCATTGCATTGTAATAAAATACTCTATAACAGGGAGCCCAACTGGCCGTTCTTTAAATGTAGTGATACTATAGAGACCGGCAGGAAGGCAACGGTATGGTAGGAGATCTGACGTGGGTTACAGTCACGTCCACTCTCCCGCCCTGGGATAGGCATGTAGCAAAATATAGTCAAGGTACTACGAAGGGTCATGTTCTTTCCCCCCAGTAGCGGTGGGGAAACCATTGTTCCCTGGTAATTATTAGCGCAGGGAAGTGTGATACACATCAACAGGGCAACGTACAAGGTTAGAATGTTGCCATCGACATCCCCAAAGTAGAACCACTGGGAGTCACCCCAGACCAGACAACCTGAGAAAGTTAGCTCGTCATCACAGGCCTGGCTGCACGTACACTTACCTCGCTGTTCGTCAATGTAGATCTTGTATCCTCGTTTCTTTGCGTCTTCCACAGCTCCGGCGTAATCCGGAGTCTTCATACAGTAGCGAGCGATACCCTTCTGAAACCATGTTGGGTTGAGACCCGGATCCTTCAAATGAGCTATCCACATCGTGTCAGAATCAGTTCCATTGAATGCATGTACAGTGATTCTCACCTCCGCTGTCGTTATATTTCAGAAGCTCCAGATGCATGTGGCTAGGGTCACGATTGCCACGCAAAAAGTGACAGTCCTGCCACACATTGGTGTCCCAGTGCGAAAAAATCTTCATCTGATCCATGAAGTACTCGTAGCCCTGGTTGAAGCCAACCTCTGGGCGAAAGTCGACACCACCATCATGAGACATACCTGCGTCGAAATTAGTCAAGTACCTTGCGATGGTTCCAAGGAAGATGGTGAAGCATTTTACCGAATGCCTGATACCAAGCCGTTGTTTTCTCGAAATCCAGACAATTCAGCATGAAGTGCAAAAAGGAGCGGTCTTGGGGCGCAGGGCTTTTCGCCTGCTTCACTAATGGGTTATTCTCGATTGACACCAATTCAACCCATGTTCCCTCCGGATCATGGACGAGCGCTGACACAGTCGTCCCCCATTTCCGCTGGATTGAAATGGGTTCTTGAAGCACGCGGGTTTCCGGGAAGTCTCGACGCAGGCGAGCGAGCTCCGCCGGGACATCGTCCAGGAGCAACGAAATACCCCGGGAGCCAATCTGATTAAAGGCCTGTGGCCATTGCTCCTGGGTGATGAGATTCTTCCAGCTATATATATACACGTGCATAAACGGGTCCGCAGGCAGCTTCAGTGCGTGTACTGCCTCAAGGTCTGCGCGACGGACGCCACGAACGGTGAACCACTCCTCTGGAAGTTCGTGGCCATCCTGTAACACGGCGCGCTCTAGTCATGGTCAAAAAACGCCATTTTGGAAACTGTGTGGCGCCAAGGGTGTGCAGTGGTTGGGGCTTACCATCGATATGGAACCCGACAGTGCCGTAGAGATTCACCTGACGGGTGATATCGGAGGTGTTCTGGTGAACACCAAGGATAGCGATCAGGTTTGAAGTCATTGTTAGTAGTTATTGTGTGGTGTACATGATCGATCCACTAGGTACCAGGCGGTGCTTTTGTATCCAACCCCGCGTGGAAGCCAACCCCGCGGCTGGCATGTCAGCGTTGTCGGGGGTGAACGACTCCTATCGCGCGGACCTAGCCCTCGGAATCGCCATCCACTCCTCATTTGTATTTTGGGCTAGTGCTTTCTGGTCGCTAGACAGCATTCTACTATAGATGTGCAATCTATGGAACTTTCACAGTAGATACTAACTGCCAAGTACCAATATAAATATATTATATAATTTAATTGAAAACTAGTAGAAGAAGTGCTTATTTGGATTTATTGATCTTATTAAAAACTAAAAATTTTAATAAGGTAATATAAATGTACACATCCCCCATTATGTATAAATAATTTAGATGTTATAAAATTTAGGTATAAAAGTAATTATTATATTTATTAAATATGAACCTTATAGTATATACTTAGAGTCTACCTAAGAAGAGGCCTTTAAATCTTTATTATATGCTCTTTCTTAATAGGAGATCTAAATTGGGTTAAACTAAAACTCAATACCATTATTACATGAAAGGCTCTCTTACGGAATACAGTAATAAACTGATTGTGTCTATAAAAATATCAATGCGTGTAGTTGATCAAGCGCGTGGATGATATACAAGACATCATGCTGCTTCTAATAAGTCCATCGAGAAATCTATACTGGTTGTGCTTGTTAAGCAATCAACATTTGTATTCATTACATTTTTTTTGATTTTTTTCAAGGTGCATAGAATCTTGACCTCAGGTGTATTAAAGTTACCCAAACACCTCTGCGGTCGCGAGTGGGTTATACCACTAGGATTCTGCCCGGGTTGGGATCGACCGCATATTATGAAGGAGTGTGTGAACAATAACAATGATGATTCTTTAACCCACGCTGCGAGGGGGGGGGGGGACTCAGTAGGTAATTTGGGAGAATAGGCCGCTGAGTCGGCGTGGTGTCCACCGGAGCCGTCTTAAGCGCAATATGGGCAGCAAATGCATGCGAAAGTAACCGCGAAATCAATCCACGGGAGTGTTTGGTAGAAGCCCAGGCGCTGTGTCAGTGCTTCTGGCCCAGACTTCACGCAAGTGGATAACCAGCACGAATAGGGTTGGCGCATGATGCTGTGCCACAATAGAATGCCTAAATATGCGGGATTATCAACCATGGAGATGCCGGGTCCAAGTTATAGCTTCACTGTGAGGGTTGCAAAGGCTATCAATTTTCAACCTCATCAGGGCAAAGCCCAACCATGTTTATCAAGAACTACTGCATACCTGGAGAAGCAGAGAAGCATCTCGTGAAAGGCATGCTACAAAACCTCTAACATACCTCCAATATCCCGTCGGATGCAGAGCAGCTGGCCTAGTAGGTGACTTTACTGGTCATGATAAAACGGCAATACCTGTGAACCGGCGCTTCGCCGACAGTATATCCGCTCTCAATGGGCTAGAGGCCATTTGGTTGAATGCATTGTTGAAGGCGAAACATCAGCATCACCCAGTGCAGGTGGAAATAGACACATATGCCGTAGAATTGCCTGATCCAGGCCGTGGCTATGTCTCGCTAACCAAGAGAAACAGCGACCACGCGTCCCTCTTTGTGATGCCATCATTGCTACTAAACATGGTTGATGAGCTTGGATTTTCACTTGAGGCACAGCTGTCCCCGATTGCTCGCATCTCGAAGATTTTCCCTGGCCCAGCGGCTGAGCGGATTCAGATGACCTGCCACGAATTGTTATGCGACGAAGGATCGACTGTTCTATCATCTACATGGTAGGTTCCGCCTGCGACTGTGTCCATCATAACTGGGCCACTGACCAAGCGCTCTAAGCAGCATGAATGCTGGTCTGACTTTGGAAGCTGTGGGTCTTCCGCTGGAACGTGAAGCCGCATCAATTGCTGAGGCGGCAAAGGTGATTCTGGGTCAGGTATCCCAGTTCAACTCTGCAGTGCTCGATATCGTCATGAGCGATGAATGCCGACAAGCCGGGACCATCTGCCTTACGAAGGAGTTCTTCAAGGCAGCGGCGCATGGCCAAGTAAACGCGAATGTGACCCTCTATGGACTGACTCACATTCCCAACACCGCCGAGCGTCCATCCTGGGGCCAGAAAAGTTCAGCTTAGTCCTCATCGCCCCTTGGCGGGGTTGATAGTCGTAGATCTGACTAGAGTCGTTGCTGGCCCAGCTATCTCCAGTCTCCCGGGACCTGGCGGAATACGGCGCAAGCGTAATGCAAATGACCGTCCGGATGTTTCGGACCTCTTCCCTCTCCACGCAGACCTGAACTGGCAAGTGGAATTGCTCGATTAATCCGAAGACCGACGTGGGCAAGGCACAGCTGTGTGCCTTGATCCAACGGGCTGATGTAGTCCTCGATGGATATCGACCGGGAGTGATGGAGAAACTCGGTTTCAGATGTGATGCCGTCCGCAAGCTGGTAGCGGACCGAGGGTATGGTCCCATGTACGCGCTAGAAAATCCATATGCAAGGCATAGTGGCTGGCAGCCTCGCAGTGTTTGGCAACAGATCAGCGACTCGGTAGGTAAGGCCCGGTAGGTATCGTTGCTGCGACACTGACTGGGTTGATATGGGTTTGCGGCATCTCTTATAAGCATATGGATGTGCAATAGGAAACGATGATCTGGTCACTTCCATCTTCCCTAACACTAATTATTGGTACGTGAATTCATGGAATCCCAGGGCTGGTCACCCTTGGCAATAATCTTGCTGCTAACAAACAACCCTTAGCACCGATGTGGCGGGCATCTGCGGTAACATCAATGCTGTAATCGAGAGAGGAATCAAGGGCGGTTCAGTATACATTGATATGAGTTACGGAGTAGGCTTGCTCCCCTGCACAGGCGGATTGGCACTGGCCATCTCCTAGACTACACTGAATTGTTACTCACAGTGGTTGGTTGACTCAGTGGGATACTTATCCCGGGGCTGTATGGGAGGACGTCTGGCAACGCCACAACAACCTCACATTTCGACACTACGATAACATGCCTCTCATGACCCCCGTAATCATGAGATCAGTAGTTCAAGATAGTGGTCCCCAGCTATTCCAGCCTCAATTTTTTGAAGTACTACATTTTGCTGCCGTCAACTGCTCCTTCGAAGTCGTCCGACCCGTTCTGCAGTTCCCCGGGAATGAGGTGGATTTGGGCTTCCATATTGGACCCCGGAGTAATGGCCAGGACGCCCCTCACTGGTCCGAAGATATGCACGCGGAGTTCGTCGTTTGTAAAGTGCTAGACAGGCTTCAATCTTCGTCATCAATGTTCATTCAATCGCCACAATAGTAATTAAAATAGTTTCCATTTACTATTGAATCATATATATACATTCGTACCCAGGCTAATCACGTACGTGCATGAGAATTTCATGACTGTCTTATAAACTGCTGTCTTGGTATCCAGTACGACTCAGCCCATGCCTTTGCACAAAGCTAGAACACCATTATGTGGTACTTTCCTTTGGGAACGCAACCATGTGGGGTTCGATATCATCTGAATTGCGGATTCGCCCACATAAAACCTTCACGGTCTTGGCACTGACCAAGCGCTGACTCAGTGGCTCACCATAATCACAGGACAATCATTTAATCGCACCTGTGCCAAAAGTTATACAGTTATGTCATCTAGTAGTACCAAGGCTTCAGTGTAAACGTTTCCAACCCGAGTGGCTGTATATGGGGACCGAGGCCGGCCCGTACTCCCCATAATTATTTGACTTGCTTTCTTGATCGCGCATCTCTGGTCGGGTTAGCAAGATGTCACCTAAACGTGCAATTCGCATTGGAAACTGGTTCGTAACCCTCCGGAATCTGGTTTCCTCGTGTTCACCCAGGAGTTGATACTGATATGCTGTAGCTCAGGAGCCAGCGGTGATGGTCCGGATCAACTCTATCGCTTGGCTACTGAGGGCCCGATTGATGCTATATTTTCTGATTACCTTGCTGAAGTGAACATAGCTTGGAGAGCCTTGGAGGTAGGTAATGTAGTACCTTGTCCCTGACTATTCGCTGGCATGAGATTAATTTCAAGTGATAGCTGGATGACCATCCCGAACTGGGCTACGAGCAGGGCTTCCTAACTCACCTGCGTCACGAGAATGCAGCCGAGGTCATTGCCGAGAAGGGGATTAAGTTGGTTCATAACGGCGGCGCTCTCAATCCACAAGGACTATACAAGGCCACCAAGGAGCTTCTGAAGAGCAAGGGCCTCCAACACGTCCGGGTTGCGTGGGTGGAAGGTGACAACGTCACCAGGGAATTGCAAGAGGCGCAGATGTCCGGCAATTTGTCACAATATCCTCATCTCGACATTCATGATCGTGATCTGGGTTTCTTAGAGAACCGCATTATCTCTGCGAACGCATACGTAGGATTTCAGGGGATCCTAGCAGCGCTCAACGCGGGGGCACAAATTGTTATTTGCGGGCGATGCTGTGATGCTTCGCCGCCAATGGGCCTGGCAGCCTGGTTTGTCACGCATTCGCACCCCATTCACTCCTAATTTCAACAAGGTTGGAGACTAATTCTACTGATAGGTGGCATGGTTGGTCGAGTGTGGACTATAACGCTCTCGCAGGAGGCTTGATTGCAGGCCATCTAACCGAGTGCGGTCCATATACGACTGGGGGGAACTTCTGTGGATTCAAATCTATCCCTGACCTGGCCAATGTCGGGTATCCCATCTGTGAAGTAGCTGCCGATGGTAGCTCGGTGATCACCTTCCATGAGGGAAGTAACGGCGCCGTGACAGTCGATACAGTCAAGGCTCAGCTAGTCTACGAGATTCAGGGGCCATTCTACCTGAACCCAGATGTAGTAGCCGAACTCGAAGGGATCCAAGTGAATGAGGAAGCCCCCAATCGGATCCGAGTCACCGGTGTGACAGGTCACGCTCCACCCTCAACCACCAAGCTGGCTGTCTGCAGCTTTGGCGGCTTTCAAGCGGAGATTAACACTTATGTCGTCGGCTTAGACGTACAGGAGAAGGTGGAGCTTCAACGACGACAGATCCTCGACAATCTTGACCTGACCCGTTTCTCTACCATTGCCATAGAGCCCTATGGCTGTGTTCCTGAAGATCCCAAGTCACAGGCGGAAGCTACCGTGCTACTCCGTCATTTTGTTCAGGCTCCAACTAAGGAAGCCATCTCTTACTTTGCAGAGACGTTCTTCTTCTACGCAATGCAAGGCTATGGTGGATATCATCTGTGAGTACTCGCCCAGCCACACGAGTAATATTGAATACCTGGCTGAATGTCATTACAGGGGAATGGATATGCGGACAATCGCCCCAAAGCCGTTCGTTCGCTATTTCCCGGGTAGGTATCAGCAATCCAGGCTGACGCTTCGGGTGCATGTGGAGGGGAAACCAGCCATCGACATTACCCCTAGGGCCCAAACAGTCCCCTTCTCTGGCCAACGCTCGTATGAGGCCAGTCGCCCTGCAAATCTCAGTTCATTTGCGCCAACGCAACGCGCTCCCCTAGGTAAGTCCTACTGACCGCCCCCTTTTTGTATGTATGCTGATCTCTACATAGGATCAATCGTACTAGCACGATCCGGAGACAAAGGCGGCAATGCAAACGTTGGCTTCTGGGTCCGCAATTCAGATGAATGGCCGTGGTTACAGTCCTTTCTTTCAGTGGAGCGATTCAAGGAGCTCCTTGCTAATGATTACCAGCCGGAGTACCGAGTCGAGCGCTTCGAATTGCCTCATCTACATGCAGTGCATTTTGTGACGTATGGGATCCTTGGCGAAGGTGTGAGTAGCTCCTCCATAATTGATGGATTTGCGAAGAGCTTTGGTGAATTTCTCCGTGCGCGGCAAGTTGAGATCCCCATCGAATTTCTTAAGCGACCCTGGGTGTGATTCTTTACAGTTGAGATTCATTGCGTCATCCCATATACGTTAGGGGGGGAACCCGAGTGGCGGTTAAGGGATAGAGGGTCTAAGCCTGCACTGTGTGATGAAAGAGAGCTGGAGGGTAGATGATTGGCATCTCATTTGCCGTACCTAGGATACTCTCTCAATTCTACTATTGATTATGTAGATCATTAAGCTTAGATAACTATGGCTGGCGCTGCCTTCTCAATATCGCCCCATATCGAGAAAGGCGGTTTAGGTGTAGTAGCTGCAGCAACAGCAGGATTCTCAGCCTGTGGGTCGGCTTCCTGATAAACCTCCTCCTTCTCTGCGCCGGCGCGTTCTCCAGTCCAATGAAGGGTTGTGGCAACCTGACCTGTCATCAGTCTTTCAGTATTTGGTGTAAAGAATGCTGTCACCACAGCGACAGCACTAAATGCAATGGTAGATAGGAAAACAGTCCGGTAGCTATCCGCCGACGCCCAGCGATATGCAGTCCGACCGGCCCTCACGATGGCCGGGGTAGATCCATGGACCGTGATTAATCCATCTGTGTCGCCCGATTGTAACAAGGACAGAAAGTCGGGAATGCTACTGCGGGGAAGGCCCGCCTCCACCAAAGCTGCGGGCACACGGAAAGGAATCATATCACCCAGCCGGTTGTTGAGCACCGTCACATAGATGACGGACGCGATGGCGGAGATCATACTACGGACACTACCCCCAATCCCCCCAGCAATCCCAATCTCCCGCTGATCAGCAATAAGGATGGTGCTATTTGCCATCCCGATCATTTCAACCCACCCGAGACAGAAGTTCGCCAGTGTGATTAGCGCGGCTGGTGATGCTCGGTTGGTGATGTTCAGGGTTGCACAGCCTGAGCGGATACCGCGAGATTAGTACTGGTATTTGACTTAACAGGGCACGGGGATATGGGTGCTCAGACTCACACCCTAAGAAAACTCCGCTGAGAAGAAATAAAACCACAAGCTGGTAGCGATGGCGGCCGAGTGGGACGGCCACGAGTCCACCGACGATCTCGCCCGCCATCTGCCCCACACCTGGCAGGGACGACAGGAAGCCCACTTGTGTTAACGAAGGGAGATCATACAACACCTGCACTTGTTGTGGCCATATCATGGAGGCAGCGTAGTAGATCGATGCGGCGAACCCTACTGCAATGATGGTAGCTACCCAGTCAAGCCGTTGGAACAGATGAAGCGGCAATAAAGGGGCCTTCAGTGTGGCATAAGTCTCCCAGAGGACGAATGCCACCAATGCTAGGAATCCGATGACGATCATACCTACGGCACCAGCCGATCTCCACGGGTAAACAGTGCCGCCACAGGAAATTCCAAGAAGGAAGACAACGAGACCTCCCGCGAAGAGCAGCGTGCCAACGTAGTCGAACTGCCTGGTCCACTGGCGCCGGGACTCCTGCCCATGCTTCATGTGGAAGTTGGGTGGGAAGTAGAATGCAACCCAAAGCACCAGTGAGACGACGTTAATCCCGATGAGAAGGTAATAACAATACCGCCACCCCTGCTGCGGATTCAACTCCAGAAATGAGTATGCTATCGCCGGGCCAAAGACAGAGGGGAGGGCAAACAGGTACAGCACGGACGTAGCCAGGTAACGATATCTAACCGGCACAAGCTCGCCCAACACATAGCAGTAGGAGATCTGAGCCGAAGACGCAATACCCATCAGGACATTTCCTCCAATAAGCACATCGATGCGCGAGGCAGTCATGCAAACGATATTCCCAATAATGGCTAGCACTGTGCCGCCAATGAAGAAGTATCGTCGACCAAATATGTCCGACAGTCGTCCAAAGATTGCCAGAAAGACTGCGAGGGAGGTATTGTAGACGTAGGAAATCCAGACGTAGGAGGGGGACGGTCCGATGTCCGCGTTGATCACGTTCAGTATAGGGGCCACCAGGGAAAAGGCACACAGTCCGCCCATCATACTCAATCCCATGGCAAGGAAAGACCCCAGGAAATGTGCAGTGAAGAAGTAACGATATCCCAAGTGCTCGAGGTCCGTTTCGTAGCCAGCAGACGCCTGGTCAGGAGGGTTATCACCCGCATGTTCCACTAAAGATGTCTCAACCTTCGACATGATGGGCAATCTCCATATAATCCACGAGCTCGATATGACAAGAAGGAACTGGCAGTAGCTACGCGGTTGTTGGCTTGACTTGTGGGTGTTTAAGTATGATCGTCCCGGCGTGTTGGCTGGAGCTTTCCGTAATTCCGCTTCCGTCGTCCGCGTCGCCGGCTCAGCTGCCCAACTGGCAAAGGGCCACCTCGTCATGGCCACTAAGTCAACTCGACCTATAATGAGGTCTCGCTTCTATATCAGGAATCCGCTTTAGTGTTGCAATGTCGTCGAACGGAATCATGCCCTATGATCCCGAGTAGACGATTAGCCGATGGATTGGGAGGCACTAACATGTGAAGAAAATCTGTACAATAGATTACTAATGCCGTCTAATACATATGTAGCTATTCCCTGATAGCTATTTATACGTTCCTCTGACAGCTTCTATTTCTTCAAAGTCCTGTTTTATTATCCTTGGCCTACATTTATGGTAAATGTCTAATTCAGAGGACACGTCGCCGTCTACATCCAAGATTGGCTATACAGCCGCGACTCGGACGCGAAATACGCAACCGCGAGCCCAACAACTGCCATACCAACCGCGCACCACGAAAGTATTTTCACCGAATTCCTGGTCCCTTTTCTCTGGTCCTCTAGGGTCTCCCCACGCTTGAACCCAATCGAGTTCTTGACATGCAGCCACTTGATGAATTTTGCATCGTACGGTGGATAGGTGAAGCGTATAAGATAGTCGATCCATGCTGGGGGCTGGACAATCGCCCGCGTATGAGAGAAACAGTTGATCCCATGGGCGCCATGGTAGGATCCATAGCCAGCCTCCCCCACCCCACCGAAGGGAGCATTGGGCACGGTAGCATGGAGAAAGACATTATTGATTGTCACCCCACCTGATAAGGTGTTCTCGATGACCCAGTCAGTGAGCGCCTTGTCGCGGGCGAAAATGTACAGTGCGAGGGGGGAGGGCATGGCATTGATAACCTGCACCGCGTCATGGGGAGTGGCTCTAATGATGGGGAGGATGGGACCAAACAGCTCCTCAGCCATTAATGAGTCATCTGGCGTGACTCCGTCGACAATTGTCGGCTCGATGTACCGCTGGGAGCGCTCATGCCGACCACCATCCACAACCATCCCGTGCGTGTGCTCCAGGTGCCTCACCAGACGGTCATAGTTGCGCTCATTAATGATGCAACTCATGCTGTTGTTACCCTGCGCGAGGTATGCAGCATTCCAGTACTTCATCCGCGAGATCAGCTCATCCGCTACGTCAGGGTCGACAAAGACATGGTTTACACTGAGGCATATCTGCCCTGCGTTGGTGAATTTGGCACAGGTGATACGGCGCGCCGCCAGGTCAATATCAGCTGATTTGGCCACGATGCAGGGGCCCTGTCCACCCAGCTCCAGGATCATGGGGGTTAAATGCGGTGCCGCCGCAGCGGTAATAAAGCGTGCCACCTTGCTGGATCCGGTGAAGAAGATGTGATTGAACTTCAGGCTGAGGATATAGCTCATCTCTTGTGGCCCGCCCGTGACTACGCGGATTGCAGATGGATCCAAGTACCGGGGGATGAGCTCTTCTAGCAACGTCATACAGCTTTCAGCAAGCTCCGATGGTTTGAGCAGCGCGCAGCAGCCTGGACGTTATACTCAGCAGCGGCTCGTGGCTGCAGTGGGGATCCAGCACACAAAGGTAACATACCGGATGCAATGGCCGCGACAAGCGGCTGGAGGATTAAGAGAAGCGGAAAATTCCAGGGTCCCACAATCAGGGTAACTCCCAACGGCTCCTTACGGAGCCGAGCACCCATGAGGGTCCCAAACAGAAACCCGGCCCCGGGCACCGGCTTGGTCGCGGTCCAGTCGTCCAGATGGTGGAGGTGCTCCAGGATGTCGGACTTCAGAGCTGAGATATCCGCCGCAGTGCTTTCTAGCGGGTGGCGGTTAAGATCCTTCTTCAGCGCACGTAGAAAGGCTTCCTCGTTGTCGGCGACGAGCCACCACAGTTGTTTCAGTTGCCACCGGCGCCAGGCGAGATCTTTCGTACGGCCACTGGCGAAGGTCGACTTGAGGACGGCATGGGCGTTGTCGATCATTTCTGGCGTGGAGTAAGGTGCCATGCTTGTGGTCATTGGGAGTATGCTAAAGTTTCGACCCCCAGCAAGAAATGGGCGGTTGTGTGAGATTAAATATATATAAATTGTTATTCTCACATTTATGCACGTACCGGCAGGCCCGACATGCGTCAGCCTTCCAGAGCGTGTAATTTTTCATCAAAGTTTCTTTTGTGGGGGTTTTAAGTGCTAAGTAAGGGTGGAGCCGCGGAATAAGCTGGTACAGACTTTCTGAGATTGTCTTGTTCGGCGTCCGTGTCGTATGGTCCGGGTGTTTGGATGAATAGTAGGGGCTCGATATAATTCCGTGCTTCCGTTGATTCGGTTACACTAATAAACTCTGATCATTAACAGCATCATTGGCTGCTCTGAAATGTACGTAAAGCCGCCCTACCAACCGTCCCTTGTTCATTCTCTTCCACCCCTGGCCCAGCGCCCAAGATAGATTCCATTCTCGCTTCCATTCGAGCGACGCTCCTCCATCGCTATACATCTTTCGCACTCCCTATTCTGCTGATTATCCTGGGCATTGACCATAGCCCCATCCTGCGAGACAGTTCCTCCGGCCAGATATCCTTTTCCGGCCGGTTTCCGGGCGGATGAATCTCGCTATCTTGCTCGTGTGTTGCTCCTGGGCTTTATACGTCAGCCGACGGCTTAATCGCTGAGCTCTGAACCCGGCGGGGACGGACAGGTATCATTGAAGCCAGGAGGTCGTAGTCGTGACTGGAGGTATGTGACTACACATCCCTCGAAGGTCTAACGCAAGGACTGCCTATTAGGAATAGGAGGAGAGCTTTTCCAACGACTTGAGAAGCTCAGCATTACTTTAACGGTCGTTGGTGTAATTCCTCTCACATACAAGACTGGTAGGTTCCCGGGTTTATATCTTACTCCAGCGGCCGCCGCGTTGAATGTCAGCCTGCAGGCGCTCAAAAACGCACTATTTCAAGTGTGATATCGCCAGCTTCAACACCGCCCGGCAAGGACAGAGAGAGATCATGAGTAAGTGCAGAGCACCGACCGCCCTCACCGTGAATGCCGGCGTCGTCCGGGGCAAGACCCTCCTAGACGCCTCTGAGCATAATCTCCGCATGACAGTCGGCGTAACTGTGCTCGGTTTGATCTGGTGTGTCAAAGCGTTTGGTCTGAGCATAATTGCTATGAATCCTGAACATATCCTCATCACTCCATCAGCGACCATATTCATGACCATCACCAACAGCACAGATTATTGTGCTAGCATGATGGTGGTGATCTTGCTAGCAGAGGGACTGCAGATAGAGCTAAAGTATTAATATAGGAATTTATAGGTTGCTGTTAGCACTCTCCTCCCCTCCTTTATTATGCTACGCTTAAGGCTGGCATATGTGGTGGACTAGATGCTATAGATACTTTCATCCAGCAGCAGGTAGGACTCTGTCTATTTTACTCATAATCTGGTTAATAAAAGGCTGTATCCTATACTCTAGGATTAATACTATTGTAATTTATCTACATATAGTGAAATAGTAATAATGCTTATAATTATAAATCTACCCATTAATTATACAGCTTTTGCTGCATCGAGTAAGATTAGTTGAGTAAGACAACAGGATAGACTTAATGCACCATCCTTGAGCAGCCACGAAGCTCTTTAATTCTTAGCCTATAATCCTTTTCTTTCCATGCCTGGGTCCTTGTCGTTGATCCATCTTGCTAGTCTTCAGTCAGATTGTTCTACCCTGATGGATATTATTTAGGTCCTCGGGCAGCTCATCAGGACGACTAGCTAGAATAGATGGAAGTCTGGTGCAGATAAACGCACTTATCCGGCACCCAAGATCCAACACACCCCCTCAGCTGTGGGCACCCTCTCAATACGTGGATTCACTTCATGCATCTCCTCTTCACTAGTCATCTGGGTATATCTTGTCCATGACAATTGGGAGTCCCTTAATCCATGGCCTCTTAATGGTCCTTTAGAATATTCTTTCCAATCCTAGTTGCTTTACAGATAATTCTTGGAAAGTTTTTTCCGTGGTCCAGAAAGCAAATCCTTTATTTTACCCTGATTTAGCCATAACAATAAAGATAGTAGGAATATATTTAGGTGTTCAATTCATCAAGACACCCTAACCATATGTTGGTTCATCCCATAAATTGGCCAATAATTTTCGCGGTCTGCGCATCAGTTAGCATTTAAAAGGTTATTCCTGGCTTGTGGAAGGGCTGTGAAGTCAGCCTTACCCAGTCCACGGTTCTCGAGCGTGTTGTACGGCATGGTTCTGGATGTTATGTGAGAAAAATATCTGCAAGCTTACAGGACGGGATAACTCACATCCAATAACAGAACATCACCTTGCGCCCACGATACCAAAGATCTCGTTTCTCTGTGCTCAATTAGTCCACTGCATTAAAAACTAAGCTTGCAAAGACCTACTTGATAATCTCCACCGCAGAGTGTAGGTATTTTTCAGGAATCAAAGACCCATCACCGTACTGCCAGTCCCACGTTAGTCAAAAGTTTATCACGGGTAATCGGCGCCAGGATCATACAAAAGCAGGGGGCCAAAATATGCCATCCGCATTCAAATGTGGTGGGAACAGGGTATTGGCTTCCAGGGCGTTTAAAAAGCGGGAAACGACATTGTTGAAGAAGCTCGGGTAGCCGGTTTTTTCATGGATTCGCACAGCTTCAGCTTTGTTATTAACTTAATTTTTCCCCGTATAAATTAGGAACATACCAGGTAAGACCTGCCAGACGCGCAAATCGCCCAGCTCATTATCCTCGGTTCGATTTTCCCAGACCCAGGTGGCCGTGGGCAAACGACGGACCTCCTTTTCGATCTTCGTCCTGGCTTCCTCCACAGTGTCTGTATCTAGAACATGCTTGCCGTACGCTTGGAAAACAGAGGTCCCGGGAGATGCAGTCTGGTTCTTGGATGCATTGGGGTAGAAAAGTTGGTATTTGACGCCCTATCGAAGAGTCAAAATTGAGCTTTATGTTTATTAATTTTTTTTCTTTCTCACCTTTCTCTCCAATTCTTGAATAAACTCGGGGTGCTTCTCCTTTAAGCGATGGTACAAAACGATTGAATTATTAATTGGTGTCTCACCACCTATCTCACTTTCAGCGCACATGTCCTCCAAGGCTTGTCTGGACAAAGTCCGGCATACCTGTCTCTGGCGCCGACGCGCAATAAAAGAATACATATGCTGGATAATGTGGACTCAAACCGAATTCATTGTGGGGATAGACGGGCTGGGTATTGGGCCCTTCATTGGCCGTAGCGACATTAAACGCGTGAATTGTTCTCCGAACAGGGTTCCCGATATCCTCATGTGGTGACCATCCAAACGCGGTCGCAAACTCCGAGAATTCCTTGGCGTCAGAGAGTTGCAGATCCTTAAAGTAAATGGCTCCGTGTTTCTCAAGTAGTGCTTGGATTGACCCCTGCTGGGAGAGCGTTTTGATGGCGGAGACTTTGTCTACAATGGATCGGTTGTGCAGGGACGGGGTCAGGGCAAGGGGGAACACGGATTCTGAAGAGTAAGGCTCAGATATTGTCACAGAGGGTGAGTATAAGGTTGGCTCAAAGGACAGGATCGCAGTGGAAGTGCCTTGTTTAAAGGAATTCTGCGCCAGTGGCAGTTTCTGCACCTGGGAAGTAGCCATGGTTAACAATGTGTGCTGCCAATTAATGAAACCTGGTTAAAGTTGATAAATGACATTATTTATATTATCACTACCCTAGCGTACAAAAGGCATGATTACCCATGATCCTGGGCTATCTATTCGAGCCCAGTGTATTTGCCGGTTGTGAAGCATTTTTCATGGCGTCACGCATTTGGCCAAGCACGTCTTCAGTCGCGTCATTTGTTCCGAGAGGGGCAACAAGCACTATTTCTCCAATGCCAAGGCATTCAAATTTACCTAGGGTTGGAGAAGCTTCCCTTTTCGTTATGTAGCATAGTCCCTAGTCTCTTGTCCACGGCATCTACAGCTTATAGATATCCCGCATCGCCACTGAGCTTCTGAATTGCACAATTTTGAGCATGATCACCTAATGTCTAACGTAGTTTCGGGTACCGCACGTGGAGATGGGGAAACGCCTGAGAAATGGAGAATAACGAGGAGTCAAGCAAATTTTTCTGAACCAGAATGCTGATCCTAGTACCTATATATTAAGGGTCTCCTTCACGCCTATTTTGACAGGGGTGAGGCTAGCACGAGCTTTTTAAAGGAAGTATCGAGATGGGCCACTCACAGATAGCCGTTACAGCTGACCCCGAAGTCAATAGCGACCAGCCAATGCAGAAGCCTGTCTCAAGGTTGGCCAGGTGGTATCGCAGCGCTCTATTTAACGTTATCCTTGTGGGCTTGATCTCTTTCACCCAGCCGGGTATCTGGAATGCCTTAAATAGTAAGTTTAAATAGTGAGTCAAGTCTTCATCTGAAAGTCTAACTCACAACAAACAGGCACTGGAGCTGGAGGGCAACAGCAGCCATACCTGGTCAATGGTGCGAATAGTCTTACGTTTGGTATTATGGTATTTGGTTGCCCGCTATTCTCCATCCTAGCAAACCGATATGGCATCCGTCGCGTCCTCATCCTTGGAACGCTAGGCTACGCCCCGTACTCGGCATCACTATATATGAACAACCGATACGGAGTAGAGTGGTTCGTCTTGTTTGGCGGCGTCACTTGCGGAATTGCAGCTTCTGCCTTGTGGTCTTCCGAAGGTGCGATCGCGCTGGGTTACGGAGGTGTCGGAGACCGAGGGAAATTTAGTACGGCCAACCCCCACCCAAACTATACAGTATGATTAGACTGACCATTGTTCAGCTGGCATCTGGCTTGGCCTGCGCGAGCTTGGTCAACTTATCGGTTCCTCGATCCAGCTTTCGCTCAATGTGAATGATGGGCAGCGTGGAAAAGTGAGATACTCAACCTATCTGATCCTCATCGGACTCCAGTGTCTGGGGCTCCCCCTCTCCCTGCTGGTCTCGCATCCATCCAAAGTGATCCGCTCCGATGGCACATCAATCGGCAACCCCGCCCGTCAAAAGGCAGTACTGGGAGAATTCCGTAAACTCTGGCGGCAGCTGAAAAAAAAGCACATCCTCCTTATCATCCCTATATTGGTCGGATTCAGCTGGAACGGTACATACCAGGGAATTTACCTGACGAAGTACTTTAGCGTGCGCGCCCGCACCCTGGGTGCTCTGACGTCCGGCGTCGCTGCCACGGCAGCAAACATCTTTTGGGGCTGGTTTTTCGATTTGAAGTGTATCAGCCGCCCAAAACTCGCCCGCATCACCTGGTTCACATTTGCAGTGGTCATGCTCTCTCTCTTCGGTTGGCAGTTCTCAAACGAGAAACTGTACGAGTCCACCCAGCCTACTATCGATTGGGACAACTCGGGCTTCGGGCGTGGGTTTGCCGTCAATGTTCTATTTCGCTTTATGAATGAGTCACACTATATGTTTGTGTATTGGTTGCTAGGAGTCTTTAATGATGACCTCGAGACTTTGACGTTGACGGTGGGCATTGTGCGCAGTTTTGAGAGCGTTGGGTCTTGTCTCTCCTTTGGCATTGGAGCGGCCCAAGTCACTCCTATGGTTAACCTTATCGTGGCATTTGTCATGTTTGCAGTGTGCATTCCGACAACTTCGTGGGTGGTCTTTATGGTGCCCGAACACCCAAGGGAGGCGTTGAAGGATGCTGATAGCTCGGAAGGCGAGGGATCAGTGGTCGATGGAGAGCAGGATGGAAGAAATTAGTTCGATTGTAGGAACCTGCAAGGTCTCTACCTTATTCAACAGATGGTCGCTCAATAAATTAATCGGAGTAAGATCTCATAATTTTTGACAAAACACATTTTAATTGATGGCAAGGAAGTATGGAAAGTTAGTATGATCTGTAAGGCCTTCCTGTCAAGTTGCAAACGTATTTCATTGTAATTTTGCTTTTGTATTTATTCAGAGGATTCACCCTAGGTACCTGTATACTATATATAACTAAGCAACCACGAGGAAATCAGAAAATATCATTTTGATCCAAATATTGATTTTGTTTGATAAACGCTCAGACCAGTGATAGTACCATATATAGCACAGTTTAGCAAGGATTTTAGACCCATTACTAGGGAATGTATTCAAGATGGCTCCCACCTGCTGCTCTTGGTTTCTCACATCAAGTAGCCCCCTCCAATTGCAATTGTCGTGTGTTGGATATTATGTAATTCATCGGTCAGCTCAACTGTGGCTCTCGCTTGAATACAGAAAGGTCCGGCCAGGATTAACTATTATCCAGCACACCAAATCCAACAGATAAGGCCTCATAACCTAAGCCTTAGCTACTACCCAGTATACCTTGTCATTAGATGGACAATTCATCTTTAATTTCATCTTCTTTCCCCGGAGCCCTTCCTCAGATCCTTAAATATGGCACTATCTACCTATATCTCCTCCTCACTTTCGATGGAGCCAAGTGCAGCAGCAGCGCCGGCATGGGTCTGACTCCATCACTAGTATCGCCTAGGCAAAAGTAACCGAGATTAGAAATAGGGGAGGGGTCACGTGTGACTCCCCGAGGGAGAGAGAAAAGAAGATAATAGTTTTTCGGTCTCAAAATCCCCCCCAGGGGAGAAAGTTGTCGTTCCTTGTATCCAAGTACCTATTATTACAACCTCTCCCATCGTCAAATTCTATTGGTTTTGTCGCATTTTATCTGGATTTATCAACAATGCAACGCACTGGACAAGTAACCCCAGTAGCATTTAATGTAGATCGATGTGTTGAACTACATAATGCAATTATCCAGATTTCTAGCAATGCGCCCAGCCACCCACCCCTGCAACTGGTGAAATACCTCGAGCACTACGCGGAGATAGAGGGGGACAATATTGGCCCAGCAACTGAGTTTATGAGTGATGTTATGGTCAACTTCCTTTCCCAATGTGATATCATCCCGGATGAGAGCCAAAATATGACCCCGTGGACCTTAGGGTTGACCCACCTATCTGAACTATGGGATTCCGAGCTCCTGCCCCCGCGCGGTGAATACAATGACTGTGTCCTCCTGTATCGGTCTAGCACCCTTGCAGATGACTCGATGGGTCTTGTCTTTGACCTGGTTACAAACAAGGCCACCTGGATGGATTCTATTTACGACACCCCACCGGATTACACCGAACATGTGTGGGTACCACTGGAGGAGATCTTAGAAGCATGGCTCTTCTATCTACGCCGGGGCAGATGCACGCCTCGCAGTGTAGGGCAGTTGTTTCCACCTGGAGGTGATGAGGGTGGATGGAGCATGGTTTACCACCCTGAACAGGATGTTCAGGAAACGCTTGAGGTGTGGGATAAGTATGTTGGTTTGGTAGAGAGCCGTCTGCCTGGTTCGAGTCAGATGGAAGACACTAACCCCCGTCCCGGCTTTGGGGAAGCCTTCACGGGCTTTGCACGCGAATTTTTTTCCCAGGCCCGCGTACCAGCCTTTAAATATGTTGCCCCAGAATTGGTGTATCCAACCCCAGCCCAGATGGTTGCGCTGGCCAGCCGCCAGCAGATACCAGATACCCCTTACATAGATAATACAGTTCCCCCGCTTGCCCCCACAGTGATCTTTCCGTTAGGGGAAGATATACATGCAGGGCTATGCAATGCAGATGATGTTACCTGGCAGGATGGAGTGGGCTTGGTGTTACCTTCCTCTGTTGGATATCAGAATTGGGTTACTGGAGTTGTTGAGGACGCACCCCGGTTTGAAAAGGTCTGGCAGTGCCAGCCCAGGGATTCCCCATACTGGCCGAGTCATCCTGCTAGATTTGCCACGGTTTTGCGGAAGTGGATTGAATTTGTGGAAGCTGGCATATGGAGTGTTGGTCTAGCAGGAATAGAGGGAACTCTTGGTCAGTTTCTTGTCCAGCAAGGGTCCCACCTAACAGGGATGTACCTGGATGGCGTGGACACACTTTGATCTGGGGGTGGTTGAATATATTTCCGATGCTTTTATTGATCAATCTTCATAACTCTAGGATCTCACCTAGAGCATGCATTCCACTAGTGTTTCTATTTTCCCCTCATGGTCTATCTATACAGAGATCTTAAATCTCGATCCAGTGCCTCTTAATATATCAACTCCTTGGGCCTCTGATTGCTACCAAAAACCTTTATGTATAGTAAGCAAAATTGTAGTTACTGACCACCCCTGTTTTAAGTAAGTTCTAAAGTTTAGTTGCTTAATGAGAAGTGTATACCATGTAGACTTCAAATTAGTTTTATTTATATTTCTATCTATTTTTATTGAATTTATAGCTAGCTTTGAAAATAAAATGGGGCTTAGAAAATAATTCAATTTAATTAGTATAAACTGGCCTGTAACTTCCTAATTAAGAATTATTATATAAAAATATCTAAATCCTTTAGAGGATTTTTGTATGTTTCAAAATAGTGATGTTGAAGGCCTTATTCCCCTAAACTACATATCCTAGAGAGCTCGCTTGAATACACGAAGCCCAATGAAGTAATTCCATTTTTGGACAAAGCTACATAGACAAGTATATATACTTATATTGGCCCTCCAGACACTGATAGTTATACCATAGAGTGAACCCTAGTCAGCTAAGTATCAAAGTCCCAGGGGACTTACCCTTAATCTTAATACCAAATTAGTTGCAGAACTCATCAGTTGAACCAGGGTTAGAAACCTTTAGGGTTTCCCGAAGGGTTTCATAACAAGAAGCAGTAGAATAGGTCCCCCCACAAAGAATATGTAAATAGTTTTACTGTAAAAAATTAGAAATAATCTGTCTGCCAGATCTTTCTACTTCAAGTTGCCAGTTCTACTGCAAGTTTTGCTGGATGGAGAGACTATCCCTTACACACTATCTGATAAGCTCATTAAGAAAGGACTTCTGAAACAATACTTCAATATAGATGGCTTTGTTATGATAGAGCACTCCAAACTACTAGTCAAACTTAATCTGCATCATTCGGCTACGGGTATATCAGAGGTCCGCCCTTGGGTTTATGATGTCTTGCAAAATGGCACTGGTTTATTTTAGGTGCTTGTAACACGTGTGAATCAAGTAGATTAATCCTCCTCCTCATTCCTCTCGACGTTAAATAACTACTTAGCTCCATGCTCCTCCAAATACCTAATTAGGTCTTTATTATTGGTATACCGTACTACCGAACTGCCCCGAAGAGTTGCATTTACATTTGCTCCTCTTTCCACCAACAGCCGCACGAGGTACACATAGTCCTTAAAAACAGCCCAGATCAATGCATCACCACCAGGGCCCAGCATATCAACATTATATTCCAAGAGTGTCCGGACCGGCTCCTCATAGGACTCTCGAACAGCATCAAGAATGGGACTCGAACTTTGTAGAAGTGCACCCACTTGACGCCCGGAGCGGTAATTGACATCCGCCCCCTGCATGATCGCATACCGAATCGTCTCACACTCTCCCGTTCGGATCGCAGTCTCGAGCACCTGCTGTGCTGCGCGCTGGATATCCGCCGGAGTATAATAATTTTCATTATGGTGCATGTGGGAGAATATGACGTTCAGCGCAACCATGTCATTGTTAAACGTCGCGGCGTCGACCACCACTTCTCGCAGCCCGCCGAGAAGGATCTTCGCTCCGTGGTCTAGTAAAAGTTGCATCGCCGGGATCTGGCTGTATTCGACCGCATATTCGAGTGGCGTACCCATGGCTCCGTCGTCGAAGTTTGGATCTACGCCGTAATCCAGCAGGTGGTGCAAACAAGCGAGCGATCCGCATTTTGCTGCCTGAATTATTGGGGGAAGGGGATAGAGAGCGGGAGGGATGGTTACCTCACCCTGGTGTTTGGGGATCGGTGCACCTGCGTCAATCGATCGTTGCAATGTTGTGACCCGGTCATTTTCAATGGCCCAGAGACAGGCAGAGGCGTTGGCATTCAGGAGGTTGTCTCGGTAGAAAAAATGGTTACAGACGGTGTGGAAATGGCGACTAGTCTGGATCAGGGCGTTGAGGTCTCTTGCGGACTGGATCTGTTCTGCAATATGCAGGATGACCTCGTTAGGCAGCCCATTCAACGGCATTTCATCTGATTGTGGGTAATGAAATCTGAGGCGCGCCTGAGTGGAAAATGAAACGCGCAGCCAAGTGTCCAGGCACCAACCCCGCTTTCCAGGCCAGTCCAATAAAAGCCATCTTACCGAGTTGTTGGAGTTACGTCAGCGACTGGCTAACTCCAACATGACCATGGTGGAATAACCACTAGGGACTAGTCTGATAGGGGAGGAACCGCAGCTCCCTGTTGCTCCCTTTTGTAAAGGAGCCGTGTATTCCGTGTTCGATATAGGAATCACTGTGGGTGAACACCCGGGGAAAGTGCCCATGATGCAAGGAAGTATCACTGCTGGCGCCAAGGGAGGCTTTCCGCCCTCCCGTCTTGGCGCCAGTATAGCCTCCGCAGTGTATTGGCCAGTGAGATATTCCAGTGGCAGCAGTTGCATCGTGGCAGCGCCCTAGTCATCTAGTTCGACTCGGTCTACAACATGCCGGTAGCTCTTGATACGGCAAATCCTTTGGTACTCATCCAGATGGGACCATTCTATTAGTGGATGGCACAGGCAGGCAGGGCGCCAATCTGGCAACATTTATGGCACAGAAAGGAGCTCGTCACCTGCCTGTAATTTCTTGTTCTGCCCTATAGTCTGGTCTTCCACCAACATTCTCCAGTCTATAATGGTCAATTTAAATCTGTACGCGGCGAACGTATCAGATATAGTATCCATATAACAGGTTCTAACATAGTGCTGTATCAAAATGCCTTTTATTCAGTGCACTAATGTTCTTGACTTGTGAATAATGAAACAATGCCATCAGGCCAAAGGTTCAAGGCTCCTGGATTCCACATCGACTGCTGCCTCACGGTCTACAGCTCTTCTTCAGGCTCAATCTATTTCCAGGGTAGTCGGGAATCGCAGTCAGGCAAACTATGCCGCAGGGAACACCAACCAGGACGCTCTTGCTCACTTCAGTCGCAGCCAGGGCCTTCCTGCTTTAAGCATCTACTTGGAACTCATGCTCAGCTTTGACCTCGTCATGGATCAGGGCGGTTCGTCTTGTTTAAAGAAGTAGGACGCCGTCAGTATACGAGAGCACAAATTTCACTCCATCATAGCGGCAGCAATTGAAGGATCCTGGGATTCGCAATCCATACGTACAAAGATTGTTTTTTGTGTTCTTAGGGGAGGTAAGTATTTTCCAATCCCAGGAACTGGAGCAACCGTTCGACCTAGACAACCCCGCTTTGCCTTCCTAGAACTGGGGGACCTCGACAGGGGTATTGGCAGAGAGAAATCTGACCATGCAGAGTCTCTCTCATCCCTGCTCGGCAAATTTCAATCAGTGCGAGAGACAGTCGACCTTATCACGCTGAGTCTTAGCCAGCGGCTCGCACTTCAGCTGAAGACCAACCTGGCCATATTGACTCCAACCGCCCACAACACCATTATGGCGTAGATTCTCTACAAATTGTCGAGATTCGGATCTGGTTTATGCTCAACCCTCAGGCCAAATTGGGCTTATTTTAATTTCTGAGTGATGGACGTGTCTCTGCGTTGGCGGTAAGGGTGGCAGGTATTTCCAAGGTAACCCCGGACGGGATGCTGTAGCACTGATTCATTACTTTCTTCATCATAGGTGTGCCCTAGGCGTTTAATGATACAAATGACGTCATCCCAAAATGGTCTATGCACACAGATGGAAATTAGGCACATTGTGATGACGATCCTACACAGCTTCGACGCGAAATACCAGACATGTATGAAGACATCGTCTCCAAATGTCGTATGACTATATCCTCTGGCTACCTCGTATGTAATCCTCAAATGCAACAGGGGAGCCTCCTCGGGTTTGCAGCCCATCGTCCGTGCCTAAAGTGGACAGCCGTGAAGAATCTCCCCGCTGGCGCGAAGCTAGTTCTCCGTGGGGAAATAAGATTAGTTCTGCAGGATACCCTAAATAAGCCGCGCCCGTACCCTAAATGGATGACCAGGCCCGTGACTGGTGTCATTATTTCGTTTAGAGGGGTGTTTCATATATGAACACGAATCGTGGAGCACCCTGTGCATTATAAACCGTCCTTGGCGTTTGGCTACTGCTCCTTTGGTCGGCATTCATGGCTCGCGGGGTCGCCTCCTCATTGTCCTGTACCGGACTTGATGTTTGTCACATCTGTACGCCAAGGCCACCCACCCAACAGCCGTACTTCTGCTCTAAGGGCAACTCAGGGTATATAAACCAGGGAAGATCCAGGTATCCTTCGCTGTAAATTTCGCAGAGCGCACCAAATCATTGACCGAACAAAATGAAGACCGGTATCCCCGTCCTCATTACCTTCCTCTCGGCGGCCACGCAGACAGCCGCACACGGCTATGTCTCTAATCTCGTGATCAACGGCGTCTACTATAGAGGCTGGCTCCCAGGCCAGGACCCATACAACCCTAGCCCCCCCGTCGTTGTGGGCTGGGAAACCCCCAATCTAGCCAACGGCTTCGTCACCCCCAACGAAGCCTCGACGGACTCTATCATTTGCCACATCAACGCGACCAACGCCCGGGGACACGCAACCGTCGCAGCCGGCGACAAAATATACATCCAGTGGGAGCCAAACCCCTGGCCCGAGAGCCATCACGGGCCGGTCCTGGATTATCTGGCTCGCTGCGATGGGCCCTGCGAGTCTGTTGACAAGAATGAGCTCGAGTTCTTCAAGATCAGTGGACCAGGCCTCATTGATGGCTCCAGCCCTCCGGGGTACTGGGCGGACGACCAGCTCATTGCAAATGGGAACGGCTGGATGGTTCAAATTCCGTCGGGCATCGCGCCAGGGAACTATGTTCTCCGCCATGAGATTATCGCCCTGCACGGCGCTGGTGGCGCGAATGGCGCGCAGTTATATCCACAGTGCTTTAACCTCCAAATTACGGGGTCAGGCAGTGTTTCGCCGTCCGGTGTTGCGGGACCAGATTTGTACTCTCCCACTGACCCGGGTATCTTGATTAATATCTACCAAGTGCTCTCGACGTATATTGTTCCCGGACCGACATTGATCCCTCAAGCTTCATCAATTGTGCAGTCTTCTTCGGCAATTACAGCGACTGGGACGGCGACTGCCCCTCCCGCTGCTAAGAGGACAGTAGCTTAAAGCCTTGGACACTTGTCGTTCTTTGCGTTTGGGAAAGCCAAGATGCGCCTGGTGCTAATGAACGTTGGTAACTCCGCAGGCTGTAGAATGGCGCGGGCGCAGCAGATAGGCTGGATCTTTGTTTGTTGGACCATGTCCATTGCAGATGATGTAACGTCTCCTTAATTTATAAATGTTAGTACTACAGCGTCAGTTGAATGGAATGCCGTACAAATAATTCTTCTGAACTGTTTTATGGTTCACCTGACCTGTAGACTCACTGGTTTAGCTTATTGGTGAGCCATGGAGCCGACTCAGCCGCATGATCGTTGCATGATTGGCCGTTATTCAGAGGGAGCATGTCAAACCTACCCCACCGCCAGACTCCATTCCAACCCCAACTCCTGGTCACCGTATCTCGAGTGCATTAGGTTGCTCATGGGCTGCCCCGCCCCGCGGCCGCACCACCAGTTTTGCCTGTGTTTCGCTCCCATCCCAGCCCCCCCCCTGTTCACCCCTGGTCCCCATACCAATCCACGCCGCCAGGTTCATCACACCTAATAATCCACCCTATCTATAATATTTTCCTCTGGGAAAGTTTTACATGGATTGTCTAATATATTAATATTATAAATTTCATTTAAAAAAGATTAATAATCTTAGAATATAGTGATAGCTATTAATATATATAGTAATTAAAAATATAGTCTTACAGTGGCACGACAAAAGTTCTCATCTAGCACTAGTAATATTAAACGCGCTAATCCATATAAGGCAATGAAAAACGCGTATCATACATTTGAAGCTATTCCAAAACACCTAATATTTTGTATACCAGCCATTTGCTTTAATGACTGCTTGCACTCAGTGAGGCATGGTTGTAGATAGCTTTACAAGGACCTGATCTCCAATATTCTGCCATGCCTCCTTAGCAGTCTATATAAGAGTTTAAAGCACCTTATTTGTATCTGGTGCATGCTCTAATTTAGGAGCTATTTTATAAATTTCTTGCTTTATTAAGCTCTATAGATTCTTAATTAGATTAAGATCAGGAGAATAAGGAGGCCATATTATAACTTTAACTCCTATACTAGCAAGTAAGCCTTTAACTATTCTTGCTTGATGAACTAGAGTATTATTATGTATAAAGATATCTCCTGGTTGTATAATATCTGGTAGAATAGCTTGATAAAATTAATAGATAATCTATATAGTTATATTACCACAGGGTGCTTTAAGATCACCATTTAAAGGTATAAGTCTAGTCTGAGTATCCTTATTAAAAGTAGTCTAAAACATCTGCTTTACTCCTTTCCCACAGCATGTAGTATGCACATCTCTAGTTTGAAGTTGATCTTTTAGCTGTATAAAGGTTCAAATAGGCCTTATTCTCTTTTTTTACTTAACTGTATATTCATCACTCCATTTAACTCTTTTCTAATCTTCAAATATATAATGGGCATAAATTTGAGCTCATTAGAGGTGCTTAATTACATGGATTTCAAGTAGTTCTGGTCAGTTTAATTGTTGCCATTTTCTTTGATCTAGTTTGTAAAGAAGGTGCTGTATTAATTAAATATAAATAGTATTATCAACAAAATCAGCAATCCAATGAATCTTTATATATAGCTTAGTAATAGTAAGCTCATATATACCATCTTGTTAGTCTTCAGTAAGGCCTCAAGGCTGTCCAGATTGTAAGTGAGTTGCATTATTAGAATAGGTCTTTTCAAGGTGAATAGTGCTCTTTATTGTGCCAAGTGGGATATTAGAATGCTTCTTCTTAATCATTTTATAGCTCCAGCCAATGCTTTTGAGCTTATAGAGGTGTGACCGCAGCTGGGGGTCTAATTCCTTGCCTCTTCAACCCATGTTTTGGAGGTTGAATAGCTTCAAAATTATGGTGGGAAGTTGGAATGGTAATATATGGCTTAATCAGGTAAGGCGTGAAAATACGGTTACTAGCGCTAGATGAGAACTTTTGTCGTCCCACTGTAAAATATAAAAGATATATCTTACTATTTAAATATTAATAATTTTTATTATAATCTACTTTTTTTAAGTTATTTAATATCTAATTAATTAAAATTATATATAGTACCTAGAATAATTAAAAAAAGAATAGAAAGACTTTATAGTAATAGAAATAATATTTATAATCTTAATATCTAGATATAATAAGTAATCATATATATTATAATAAATTAAATATTATCTAATTAAATATATATATATATAATATTGATCTAAATAAAAAAATTTAATATTATTTTTATACTATTTTTTTTAATTAATATTTATTTATCTACTTTTAAGAGATTTAATCTTCAATCAAGCTTAAATAATAATAATTAAAAGTCTTTATTTACTTCTTATTCCTCTCTTTCTAACTATAAGAGGATTATAGGGTTTAATAAAAAGTTAAAGAAGAAGATTTAAAAGTAATACTCTAGACCCTACTTTAAATACTACTAGTATTAATAATAGTACTTTATAGATAAATATTTAAAATTAAAAAATAATTAAATCTTATTATAAATCTTATTATTAAACTCTCTAATTAGTCCCTCTATTAATACTAGATCTTTTTAAAGGGCTTTTTATAGTAATAATATAATTCTTATACCTGATTTTTTTATCTAACTTCTCTCTTTAATTAAGTCTAATACCCTGCTAACTATCAAATCTAGTTATAAAATAAAGATAGGGATGTAGATAGTAATTTAGCTATTAATCTTATTTAAAGATATATTTATTATATCTATATTATTATTATTTCCAGCTCTATTATTATTAATTACATCCCTATTAATAATATCTTCTCTAGATACCCCTTTTAATATATCCCTAGTTTAAGAATAATTATTACTAATAATAGTTATTCTGCCTCCTCCTTATCAGAAATATCTAGTTATCAGGCAGACATCCTATTAATTAAGCAAGAAATCAGATGTGAATCTACAATAGGGAATAGTGCTAGTGTAATAGGAAGCTGAAAGTGCTCTATTCATCTGTATCAGGGTGCTTGCTGAAAGAGCTCTATTCATCCATATCAGAGCTCTAGACCTGGGCCATGAAAATGGGATAACTATTGTATGACATATTAACATTACAAAGGTATCAAGCCACCTCTGAGAGGTCCTGAACATGATGTTGGATTGATGTTGAATAACTAGTAAGTAAAGGATATAAAAGGATGTAGAAGCTCTATTTAAGTTAGTGGGGAATCTCTCTGATTTTATAAAAATTAATCTCTATATTTAAGAGATGAAAAGCCTTAAGCATTCAAGCTTTCTAATTAGTCTATTTAAAATAACTTATCTATTCTAATTTATACTAGTGCTATTCTCTATTATAGATTTATGTTGAATGGAGCAGCACTTTTCTACAGCTAAATCTATATTGTAAGATGCTTATAGCAGCTTAGGTTAGAGATATGATTAATGTGATAGGTAAGATAACCATTTATAAGAGGATAAAATATAGGGGTATCCTTATAAGTAAGATTTTTACTAATCCTAGAAATATTTCTTATAAAGACTCTTTTATCTCTATAAGCTAATTATCTAATCAGCCTACTCTTTATAAGAGTAATTATATATAAGTCTTAATTATAATACTTTATAATTATCCTCTTCTCTAGAGAATTTTAATCCCTTAAGATCTTTTATAGCTTTTTATTTCTTATTTTAATAAATAATTTCTTTTTCTAAGATTTCTTTTACAGTAAGGAACTAGTAAAAACTTTTATAAATAAAATTTCTTTTATAAAAAAAAATTTTTAATAAAAAAAAAGATCTTTCTTTTACTTACTTTATAAATCTTCTAGAAATAATTTCTTTATTATAAAATTACTTAATTTTTAAATTATTTTTCTTTCTTTAAAATTATTTAAACTCTTCTATAAAAGCTCTTTATTAAGATTTTTAATTACTTTTTATAAGCTTTTTTTATAATATTATTTACTTTATTATTCTATAATATCCTGCTAAACTTTATTTATTAACTTATTTTATTTTATAAATATATTAGTAGTAATACTTTCTAACTCTTATAAATTTTTTATTTTCTTTTTTTTATTTATTATAATAAATCTTTATTTACTTAAGATAGGTCCCTATTTACTCTCTTATAATTTTATTTACTAAAGTTTCTTTACTATCTTATAAAATCTCTTAATTAAAACTATAAGTATAGTAACTTTCTCTAAATAGATTTTCTTCTCTATAATAATTTTTAAATTATCTGTTAGAATGACGAAATATCAGGTAGATATCACCAAGGTGAATGATGCTAGAATCCTAAGTGAAGCCATCCTAATTCCATCCCAAATCTAATACATCAACACCTCAATGTGATGGCGCAATCCTTTGACTCTAAAATATGGGATAATAAGATAAAATATAGGATATTTATTATCTAAATATAGTAATATAGCTTTATACTAGTATAGAATAGCTTCATGAAGCTTTATATATTTAAATAAGCTCTAGAATAGGTAGTTTAGGAGAATAAAATCTTTAATATTATAATTTTAAAATATCTAGATTTAGCTATAGAAAAGTACTACTCTATTTAATAGTTATAAGCCTAATTAATTATATAAATTACTAAATATTCCTTAGCTATTTATATCTTTTTTAATATATATAGAAAAGTCTTTTCTAAAGCATCTTAATATTAATATAGTATTAAAATATCTTTAAATCTATTATAAATATAATATATTAATATTCTATAGAAATCAATAATAAAATCTATTACTATAAAGATCTAAGTGATACTCTTAAAGTAAGGTGACTAGTAGATATAGTTTAATAATATAGTAACTCTTATAAAGATAAGAGATATATAAAAGTATATTAATCTAAATATTAAAGTAGATAAATTACTAACAGCTTCTAAATATCTAATAATTTCAGATAATATATCTAGAAAATAAGAAAAGGATTAATAAAGTATATATATATATTAAAAGAAAGAATATTAAGAATATTAATAAGAAATTATTAATATATTATAAGTAATTTAAATAATAATTAATAAAATATTATACTACTATTTTATTAATAAAATAATCTATAAAAATCTATAGTTACTTAAGAAGTAGATAGCTCCATTAATAGAATAATAAAAAAAGATTATATAGAAAAAATATAATATAATAAAGATAATATTAATAAAGAATTAAAATATATTTAAATAAATAATAGTCTTTAAAGCTACTTATTATAAAGAAGTAAATTAAAGAATCCTAGAGATTAATAGATAAAATATTATATAAGATTTTCTATTAATAATTAATTAATATACTCTAATATAGATAGATATCTATATTAATCTTCTATAAGAAGATAAAAATATAATATTATTAAAATTAATAATTCTCTTTAGAGAATATATTAATAATATATTAATAATAAATAAAGAACACCACTCTAAATCTATATATACTATATTTAAAGGAATATTAAATAATTTAAAAAAGAAGAGTAAGAAAACTATTAAAAATTCAGATAAAGAATCTAATAATAAAAATAATAATCATTTATATATATATAGAATAAAATACTAGTTAAAGAATTATTATTATCTAAATAGTTTAAAAAGGTTCAAGATATAGAAGTTATAGCTAGATATTAAAGTAAAAATTAAAAGAATAATAAAGAATAATTTATCTTTTAAAAGAAAGCTTTAAAGCATGCTAAATAAAAATAAAAATAAAGAAGATAATATTATTATAACAGTTATTAATAAATTACTACTAATTTATATAAGATTTATATTAAAGATAGTATATAAGCTCTAAGATAGCTTTATATTAGATTTAGAAGTAATAATTTATATTTATAATAATATATCCTATCTTACTAATTATATTTTAAATAGTAATTAATTAAATATATTAATAAATAAAGAGATACTTAATATATAAAGTACTAGAATAGTAGTAATATAGTTAAACTATAGAATACTAAATTTAAAAATAATTCTATAAAATATAATATATATATCAGGATTCTATATAAATTTAATATTATTATATAAATTAAAAGAAGCTAGATTTAGTATAGATTTTAATAATAATATAATCTAAAAGAATGGATAAAAAGTCTTTAAATTAAAGAAGATATATTAATTATAGATAATTAAATATATACTAAATTAATTATAATAGGAGGAAATATTTATAATTAAATAAGTTAAAAGAAAGTTAATAAAGCTACTATAACTAGTAGAAGATATAAAGTAATAATATAAATAACTAGAATATATTAACTATAAAATATTAAAGTATCTATTTAAAGCTATTAAAGATATAATAATTATTAATTAGAATAATTTTAAAATTTTTAAAAAATATAAAATATACAAGCTGTTAAATATAATTACTTAATTATTTTAGAGAGTAAAAATAAAGATAAAAACTCTATTTAAAAGAGTTTATTTTAATCTAATCTATATATAGACTGGATATAATAAAAATAGATAAATTATCTATTTCTATAATAAATATAGTTAAATATAATTTGTCTATATATCAGCTATAAAAAGTATATTGATTTATATAATTAAAGATTTTATAAATATAGTTAAAAATTAATAAAATTATATAATTAAAATATTTAAATTTAATAGAAAATAGATATTAAAAAATAAATAAAAATAGCTAATTTATAAGAGAGGCATCTTTTATTATTAATTTATTTATAAAATATCTAGTTAGAATGGTCCTGCAGAGTAATCTAATAATATAATTCTAATAAGAATATAATATTTTCTATATAAATGTCATGGCTAGCTAGTAGTATATAAGATGAGATTCGGGCAGACCAGACATGGAGTCTGGTCAAAGTAGCCTTTTTAGCTCAATGGGGAGTACGGCGCCCGAACACGTGCTCTTACAATAAAATAAAGCTTCTATAGAATATATAGCTATATATAGTAAAATAGACTATTTATTTATTAAATTAAACTTTAATAAAGACTCTAAAGTAGAAGACCCTATATAAATTAGTATATAAAATTAAGTTAAATCTAGTAAATATATATATATTTAGATATTAGATATATATAAAAAATCTAGATATTAAAAAAGAAGATAAAATATTACTATAAGTATTAATTAGCTATCTAATAGAATATAAAGTATTAAATATATAAGAAATATAGATATCTAAATAATAGAAAATAGATAAATTAAGAGATATTATCTTTAATAAAGATTATCTATATAATTTAAAATAGCTATTTATTAAGAATTTAATTATAGTAGAATTATTAAAGTCTTATATATAGATAGTAATACTATCTATACTACTCTATTAAAGATAATAGTATAAAAATATTAATAAAAAGTCATTTAATAAGTTAGAAGATAAAAATAAAGTTAAAGAAAATAATCTAATATAATTTTTATAAAGTAAATCTTTAATAGAAGCCCTATAAATTAAAATAGAAATTAGAGTAATTATACTACTAATTTTATTTATATCTAGATTAATACTAATATTAAAGTTAATTAAAAAGTATATTAAAATTATAGAAGGAAGAGCTATTAGAAATTATTAATAAAATAATTTATTAAGCTATTTATTACTTAATTTATTAAAAAATTTAATAGAGTAGAAAGAATCTATAAAAGCCTTTTATAAATTATTCTAGAAATAGTATTAATTATCTAGAGGATAAAAAGAAATTAATAATAAAATATTAATAATATAAAATTAAAATATAAGTATACTAGCTACTATAAGCTTAGAGAATAAAGATAAAAATAAAGATTTTATACTAATATAATATAATAAAGAACTATAATTTTATTAAAGATTTAAAAATAAAGTAAACACCTTAAATATTATATAAAAAAGATAAAATTATATAAAGTAAAATAATCTTAATTATATAGTATATTATACTAGAGAGCCTATAGAATCTATAGATATTTTAATAATATTTAATATTAATATAATATAATAACTTTAATAATAATAATATTATTAAAATAAGTTATTAATAGTACTAGAAATATAGAATACTATATTTAAATATTTATTAAGAAATAAATTTATCTAAGTATATATAATAGAAGTAAAAACTATTAAAAATAAAGAAATTTATTAAAAAGTTAATAAATTAAAAGTAAAAGGATTAAGAATACTATCTATTAAATAGATATTTATATATAAATTTAATAAAGATAAATACTATATAAAGATAAAAGTATAATTATATATATAAAATAACCTCTAAGTATAAAATTATATAAAAAAAAGAGCTGTAACTCTTATAATAAAAATATTTAGAATAATAATAATACTAACTACTATATTTAAGTTTAATATATTATAAAAGAATATTATAAATATATTTTTAAATACTTTAATAAATAAAAAAATATACTATTAAATCCCTAATAGATATAGTAAGAAAGGAAAGATATAAATATTCTTTAAAATATTATATAGATTATAAAGATCCCTCTAACTCTAATAGAAAGAATTAACTTTAATATTTAAAATATTTAGGCTTAAATTAGTTATAAAAGATAAATATCTTTTTTTTAATAATTATCTAATTATACTATTCTATATAAGTATTACTACTATTACTACTATTATTATTATTATTATTATTATCTTTATCTCTATAGTTACTATTATTATTTCTACTTCTATAGTTATTAATATTATTTCTACTCTTTAGCCTCTACTTATTTCTATTAATTTAATAATAATTATTAATCTATAGAACTTCTATATTATCTTTATAAATATTCTTATAGTACTAGCCTAATAGGGCCTAATTAATTTAAAATCTCCTCTATTTATAATAGATATTTTTAAAATTATTTAGAATAGACAGCCTTTAACTACTATTATTATTTAAAATTAGATTAATATTTAATTTATTAATTTATCTATAAATATATAATTTATTCTATATAATTAAGAATAATTAATAATAATTTTAAATTTATCTCTCTAAATAGATTAATAATTCCTATCTATTTATAAATATTATTAAATACTTAAGCTGATCCTATAGTTTATTTTATTTTATAAATTTAATTATTTAATATAATTAATTATATAGACTTAATTCTATAAAATACTTTTAATAATTTATATAAATATCCAGCCTTTTATAAATATAAAATATAGTATATATAGAGATTCTAATATTATATTAATATTCTCTATTTATATATTAGAAGGATATAGCTAGAAGTATAATAACTATTTTTTTTATAAATATTAAAATTACTTCTTAATATAGTAAAAATAATCTCTATAGAGAGATAATTATTTACTAATTTCTATAATAAAATTATATTTATAATCTAATTTAACTATTACTTAATATTTAAGGCTAAGAAGTATTAAATATAGATTTATATTATAAAAATTTAATTTATTTTTATCTTTTCTTTTTCTTAATAAATTTATTCTCTTTATAGATGTACTTCTTAAATATATATAAATATTTTAAATTTAAGATTAATTTCTATATATTATCCTCTATAGTATATTCCTTTTAATAAATTTAATAAATTTACTCTCTTTCTTTCTTTTATAATTCTAGAATTACTTTAAAATAATATTTATAAGATTCTTTATTAATTATCTATAGAGAAAATCTTTTTAATAAATTAATTTTCTTTATTTTATAGTACTTATAAAGTATAGAAATATAAAAAATATTATAGATATTTAATTTTATAAGAAGCTTTATATAATAAATTAACTTCTTAATTCTTTTTATAATTTTATAAAATTCTATATTAAACTAATCTAGCTTCTTATTTAATCTTATTTATAATATATTTTTTATATTTATTTAGACTCTTTACCTGACCTTAAAGGTCTTTATAATCTTTTTTTAATTATAATAATTCTTTTAATATTTATAAACCTTCTCTAGTATTTCTACTATTTTTTTTTAAATTTTATAAAGATACTTTATTTATTTATATATCTCTTCTTTTATAATTAAATTTTTATAAATATTTAGTATAATTACTTATAGATTATTTCTAATAATTATATAAAAGAATATATTCTTAATTAATATTTAATAAATATTATTATAAATAAACTTTACTATTAAAAGATAATCTATCTAGTCTTTTTAATTAAAATTAATATATATTTATAAATACTATTTAAATATATTATTAAGCTACTTAATTTAACTATTATTTTATAGATAATAAAAGGTATTAATACTTTAATAAATTTTTAAATAATATATTATATTTAATTAAAACTTCTTTATAAAGACTAAATTATAATTATTAATTATTTTATTAGAAATATTATATAGATAAAAGACTTTATAAAGAAGAAAGTAAATTAAGATTTTATTTAAAAGAGACTTTTATATAGAGATAAAATATACTATCTTATTAAATTAATTTATTATTATTAATATAGTATTATAAATCTCTTATAAATATCTATTTATAGATATACTTATTAATAGATCTATAATAAAATTTATTATAATTTAAATTTAGAATTCTATAGAGATTTTTAAAAATTCTAATAATTTATATTACTTTTCTTTTATTATTTATAAATCTTAATATACTCTATAAGCCTAATAATAATCTTTTATAAAGATTAGAAAATCTCTTTATTAAAATTATCTTTTAATTAGTTTTAGAGTTCTTACCTCTATAAAATATTCTATAAAAGGATTATTATATATTTTTATAAGTAATTCTAATTATTATTAATATTAATTAAATATATATAATTTATTATTTCTATATAATAATTCTTTATAATATTACTAGAATAAAATTTTATTCTTCTTTCTTTCTTTTATAGAGAAAAATAACTTTAAATCTTTAAATTTTAAAAATATCTCTTTTATAAATATATTCTTTTTTAATAATTATAAAATTATCTTTAATAACTTTTATAAAGGGTTCTTTTTATATAGCCTTTCTTTATAAATACTTTACTTTATAATTTTATTCTTATATTAGAATATTAATATTTCTTTTAAATCTATTAAAAATATTTTAATCTTTAAACTTTCTATTCCTGCACCCAGCCTATCTTTATAAGATAATAATAAGTAAAGAAGTTATTAAAGATAATTTAAAATTTCTCTTTTTAAAAAAGAATAATTTTTTTTATAAGCCTTCTTTTTATAATTAGATCTTTATAAAAATTTATTTATAAAGTTTAACTTTCCTATATAGTAAATTATTTTAAATTAAAATTTAATTAAAATTTAATTAAATATTAAATTTATTAAATTTATCTTTATAAGAGTTTCTTCTTTATAGTAAAGCTCTATAAAATATTATAATTTATAATAACTTTAAATACTTACTTACTATCTTTTAGATAGTACCTCTACTTATAAAATCTATTAGATATTTTGCACATTCACACTCACCACTCAATATAGACCAATTATAGATATTCCTATATTATTAGAAAGAGAAAAATTCTAGCATCTTAATATAGTTTTTATAAAAGGATTCTACAAAGGTTTGGGGTTGCTAGAGTAGTTTAAATATTAAAGAATTATAAATTATTTTCTATTTAAAAATTATTAATACTAAACCTAATTAGTATTTTTTAATAGAAAATAATTTAAGAAAAAGATTTTATTTATATAAGTATATATTTTTTATAATATTTTTATTAATTTTTCCAGCCTCTCCTAGGCAGTTTAAGATTCTAATCTTTTTAATATAAATAAAAAGATAATAAATCTAGTATTTATACATGTCTAATTTTTAATATTTAATTTATATTAATAGTAAAAATAGAATAAAGTTTATTATAATTTATTTATATTTAAACTATCTCTTTTAATCTACTATTTTTACTGGTTTTTCCAGCCTCCTTCAGGCAGTTTGGGATTCTAATCTTTTTAATATAAATAGAAAAATAATAAATCTAGTATTTATATATATTTAATTTTTAATATTTAATTTAAATTAATAGTAAAGTTAGAATAAAGTTTATTATACTTTACTTATCTTTAAATTACTTCTTTTAATTTATTATTTTTATTAATTTTTCCAGCCTTCTCTAGGCAGTTTAGGATTCTAATCTTTTTAATATAAATAGAAAAGTAATAAATTTAATATTTATATATATTTAATTTTTAATATTTAGTTTAAATTAATAGTAAAGTTAGAATAAAGTTTATTATATTCTATTTATTCTTAAATTACTTCTTTTAATTTATTATTTTTACTAATTTTTCTAGCCTCCCCTAGGCAGTTTAGGATTCTAATTTTTTTAATATAAATAAAGAAGTAATTTTCCTTTAGGGGCCGCCGTATCCGGAAAGGGCGACGCCCAACTGGGAAATGCCGCCTGTCACCGCCTGATCCCTCGCCGCTATAAAGACCATGACTTTTTGCCTTGAAACTGTATTGTTCTGTTTCTCCCTTCAATTTTACACCAGCTTCATCTTGAGATACAACCCCTCCCCAGCAACCCAGCAATGCCCCCCTCACTGCGGGATTTCAAACCTAATTCCAAGAACATTCAAATCCGGATTTTCTAATTTAGCCTCAGTGAGTGTTTTTGCTGGCCCAAACATGCAATTAAGTATGGCTCAAAAAAAAACATGCAACTCTTTAGTGACATTTCATCTACTATTTCTTTTCCAGATTAACACTCTTGGCTGGTTGGCACAATTATGATTATCACTTTCCTCTCATCCTCCCAGAAGATCTAAAAATTGCTACATGGTTGAGCAACAGACTCACCTCCTTTTGCACCCCATCAGACTCGCTGTGGAGCTAATTCACCCTTACAATAAAGAACGAAACGTTGCTGCCTTCGTTCCTTCCGGAATCTCGGCTAGACTGCAGTCTATGATTGGCCTTGCTTGTGGTAGACTGGGCCCCTGGAAAAGGGGGTGGTCATTTGGAGGCTGCGCCTTCACCACACCAGCGTAACCATCTTGAGATGGAGGGGGTCCAGCCTAGATAATGGGTTGCGTCACTAGATCGCCATTTTGTGATTTAGAAACATCCAATCTCCAAGCATTTCCCTCTTTGGGCGACACAGGTATCCTTGTGTAGGTGGGCACCTGCGCCTCAGTGCCTAGTTGATTTTTCAGCTTTCCTCAGCTGCTGGTTTATCGTGGGGCCTTCAAAATAAAGCATAGCAAAATTGACACGGTATTGCCATTTTCGGCGTTGCATGAGCCCTCGCTACATGCAGCCGTCTGTTCCTAAACAATTACCGTTTTGGGCGATTTCTGCCTTGGCTAGTTATCGCTTGAGTTAACCTCGAGGTAATGGAACCCACGGGGGACCCGGGGGGGGGGGGGGGGGGGGGGTATAATTGTGTATTCCATGGCCCGCAAGCCCATTTTAATGGGCCACCCTATCGGCCAGGTTAAAAACCCAAGAAAAAATTACCCCGGTAACCCGTTTTATAAAAATGAGTTTTGGGGGGTAGGTTTTGTTTGGGAAAAAATAGGCACACAGACACGTTTTGGGGGTTTTGTATGTAAACCCACTGAAATTTTGATGGA